>JAKLLX010000003.1:0-705283 GCA_022813745.1 Naganishia kalamii | reverse complement strand
CCAACGTGTGCCTGAATCCCCTTACAACGGCTTTGCTGTCTTGCGACTAAGTAGGACAGATCATTTGGCCCGCGACAGGGACTCTGACCACTTGACGCAGAGATCGGCGCTGGCGGTGCCGTCTATGGTCTTCGGCCCACCAGATACTGGCAAAATCACTCCATTGGTCAAACTCAACAATCTGCCAGGGCTAATTTGCCCAGCTAAACGCCTCTATTCGTCCGTTGTTGATGATTACAAATCCATCGTCGGTTGTTGATCATCGAGAAAGGAGATTCTGCTGATCTACCACTTGCGGGGGGCGGGGTGAAAGGAGAGCTATCGCTAAGGTTTTCGCTGTCGAGCCACGTTTGAGGCAGGGAAGCTCCATAAAAATGGGCGTTTTCCTTCGATATGATATGCGGAGGCCACCTCACGCCTCAACTCCGACTTCACTCCCCTGCTACCAAACACTTCCGAAAGCTTATCGGTATCGATCAAGATGACATCCCTCCCAAAGAAGCAAGAGTCGTTGTACGGGCCAGATGCAGAGGCCCTGCAGCGGATGTTTGAGAGGAAGTGTAGAAGGCTGCAGGATGATCTCCTATACCTTCAGAAGAACGATGACCCGCAGAGCGCGACATCCGCTTCACGAGTCGAATCCCAGCTCAATGCCCTGCAGGAGGGGGTGCACGTTGCCTACAGAAAGCTCTGGTTCACCGACTTGTGCATAGGAAAAGCTTCTAAAACAGGCGAGGGTAAAGACATCGCACCAGTCATGAGTCATGACCACATGGACGTGCTCTCGTTCCGTGCCGAAGGGGACACGCTCTACCCTATCTCAGCCGTCGAAACGGATGATTGGTATGGCGCCGCAAATAACCTTGGTGCATCGGGCCAAGGTTTTGACGACGCAGGACAGAAGAGCAAATCCAGCATGTTGGTTCGCGGTATGACATTGTCGCAGGAAGCTATGGGAAGCTTGCTGGATAAGGATGTCGAGGTCAAGGAGGACTTTGCCAAGTCGGTCCACAAGGCGTTACTCGAGAAGTGGAAGCCTTCCGAGCAGTCTGTGGACTCCAACTCATCTGGCACCACCACCGCAGCCTGATCCACAGGAGTGCTCGCCGGCATTGGAGCCAGACTCCCAATGTGATATTTCGACTGCCGGCCTCCGTTATCAAAGTGTTCTTTCTATCTCTTCGATTCTATGTCTATATAGTTGCCGTAATCATCCGCCAGCGCCGCCTGAATGTCCTGTACCATTCCTCTATTGTTGTGACACTATGTGAGTCAGTTGTGATGCGCTCGATCTATTTGTTAGTTTCATAAGCACTGCGGAGTCCGGACCCCTTGACGAGACTCAGAGATCAGAGGACGTGGCGAGAGGTCTCGATAGATGCGACTGATAGATGCGCGGCTCCGAGCCTATCTTGCTTAGTAATCCTTCACTTTCCCCTAGTGTGCCAGTATCTCGCAGCTTAATCTCGCGTGCTCCACTATACCGGATCTATGACGTCAGGATGAAGGGAAACAACGGAAAGCGGGAATACAGTGCATCCCCGTATATAAGTCATCAAAGTCAGCCCTATCTCTATTACCGCACTTTGTCTTTTCTTTTCCATATCACCACCATGAACCCAATCAGCACACCAGCATCAGAATGGTCCTCAGAGACCCTCGCAGCCCTCGAAAAGGGCCAAGCGGCCGTCGATGACACCACGGGACTCAGCAAGCTCTCCGGACGGGAACAAGCGGCCGCGCAACTCGCCGCACGGATGAGGGCCGCCGAAGCGGAGCAGACGGTGGACCAGCAGCTGGCGAGGGAGACTGTTCCCGTGGTGCCAACGAGGGAAGTCGTTGCCGAGCCCGTTGCAGTCATCGAGGCGATCGTGGAAGACCCGACGTCAAAGCTACACTCCACGTCCGCGGGCATCCCGCATGCGACGCCGATCTCAGCGACCGCGCAAACGGGAGGCTTCACCGAGCCAACGGAGATCACGGCGGTTCCCGTCGCCATCGTTGCCGGAGCAGAAGTCATTCCCGCGCCCGCGCCTCCGGTCGAGTTGCTGACGACTCAGGTTCCCGGACACAAGCTCAAGACCGTGCCGGATCTTTCAAAGCCTTCGGCGACGGAGAACCTCGCTTCGCACAACCCGTTCAACCCTGAACATACCCCCGGTTTCCTCGACGCCCAGTCGAGGACCATGACGGGCGGTACGACTCCCGGAAACGAGTTGCCTGGCGGATGGGGCGGTACGTTATCCTTTCCCACTCTTTCCCGAACTCTACTGACGCGTTCGTCTTGCAGCCGTTCTCAAGAGCCAAGGCGCCGCCGCGAAACCAGACACGGACACCTCGCTCTCGGAGGACGTCACCGCAGCGCTGCACGAAGTCGGCCGCGGCGCGTTCGCCATCCTCCCCCAATCCGTCGTCGAACGGCTTTCGAACCACCATCAGCCGGGCCAAACGGCCGGGACGGGCGTGCAGCTGCCCAGTGCCGCCGAGGTGAGGGAGACCACCGGGAACGTTGCCTACTCCGTCGGGAACACGGCGGCCAACGTCGGATCGCAGGTGTACGAGACCTCGGCCAACGTCGGTGCCCAAGTGGGAAACACCGCCGCCAACGTCGGGTCCCAGGTGTACGAGACGACCGCCAACGTCGGCTCGGCCGTCGGGAACACCGCCGCCAACGCCGGAACGCAGGTGTATAATACCACGGCCAACATCGGTTCCGCCGTGGTTGGGACGACTGCGAATGTCGCGCAATCCGCCGGAGAAACCGTCGGGCAAGCGACGACCGCTGTGAGGGAGACGACGAGCCATGCGGCCGAGACGGTGGCGCAGGTTGGGCACGATTTGGTCGAGCAGGCGCGGGCGGCATTGGGGTCGTTCCATTTGCCTGGATTCGGCGCGCCTTTGCAGACGCAGGGCGAGACTGGCGTGCGAAGTGAGACTACTACCGGAACCCGGGCTGTGGGACAGACTGGGCAGCAAGGTATGTCACGGTTGGCCAGCTTCGAATTCAAGAGACTGATACTGGTATGTAGAATCCGTCGTCGATCAGGCAAAGCACATGGCGCAAGAACTTCTCGGCGCGACTCAGTCCAAGGCCGAGCAGGCGATGGCTGCCGTACGCGGCGATACCGCTCAGACTGGCGCGACAACCTCGACGTCGGAGCAGCCCAAGACGTGGAGGGGAACGCTGGAGGGTTACGGCGAACGCGCGGCGACTCAGGTAGCTGGTAAGTTGATGTCTCCGCAAATTGGAGCTGTGCTGATCTTTACGTAGAATTCGGCGGACACTCGACCAACCCCAACGTCCACGACCGATCCCTCCCGAGCGAGGAGACGACCGGCGCTCATCCCGGAGAGGAGAGCGGAGGCGTCGGCGCCTTGCCAGGAAGCAAGTTTGCGACCGGTGTCGCCGTCTTGCCTGACGAGAAGCGAGACACTGAAGCCCGCAAGACACAGGACGTTGATTCGTCGGCTACGACTCGAGGAGTCGCGCAGATCAGGACCTTGGCTTCCTCTGGAGACCACACTTCCTCCGCTGGCACCACTGCGCAGAAGCGCGAAGGCTACGCACCTTCCGGCCCTGCCATGGGTCTGTCTGAAACCCCGGAATACCGACAGGAACAAGCGCATCACTCTCACCACGGCCACGAACACCGATCCGTGACGGAGATCATCAAGACCGGCGCCGAAAAGCACCAGCACTCGGAAGGATACGCCCCTGCCGGTCCTGCTGCTGATTTGAGCGGTCCCACGTCAGGTTCCGGTGTTGCCAGTACTTCTCGGGTTCCGGGGCAGACTACCAATGCGGGAAGCTACGAACTTGCCGGATTCGGTGGTTCGGACAAGCACCTCTCGACCGCCAGGGACACCACTTCGACTTCCAAGGATGGAGTTGTGCCTTCGAGCTCTGCGGCAGACTTGAGTGGGACCCACTCCAGCTCGCACGAGCACCAGCTTCCCGTCGCCAAGGACTCGGCACCTGTCCCCTCTAAGGACGGTATCGTCGGCTCTAGCCCTGCTGCAGACTTGAGCGGTCACGTTCACGACTCGACTTCTCGATCTGCCGTTGCCGAGAGCTCGACTCAGCAGTCCAGCTCCGGTTTCGGCGGTCTTTCCAGCTCTCACGGACAGAATGAATTCACTCGGGACGTCTCCAGCGGCGCACACACGATGTCTGCTTCGTCCGGTATCACTCGACCCGAGCAGTCTTCCGGCACCGGCTTGTCCTCGACGACGACCCACATCACGCACAGTTCTGGACAGTCGGGACCCTCGTACGACCTTGCGCCTCCCCTTGGTGCCATCGTCGGCTCGACCCCGCTCAGCTCGCACGTCAAGACGGATCAGTCGCACAACCCTGTTTTGCCCGGTAACATCCCCGCTGCCATCACTCGAGAACCCGTCGCTGTTGCCGCGCCTTCCGAGGCCGTTCAGTCGTCCACTGTCGAGCACAGCCGAGGCGCGTCCTTTGACGACTCGACTAAGAATTCGGGCGTGAACACCCCCGGCTCAACCCTCGAATCCTCGCAGACCAACACCACGTCCTCGGCGGCCAACCCTGCCCTGGATGCGGCGCGATTCCACGCACCCAAGCCAGACCGACTGGATTCGGCCGCTTCGACGACGGCGATCATCCATGGCAAGGCCGGGAATGCGCATCATGAGAAGCAGTTGAGCGCTGGTTCGAGTTTGGCAGCCGTTACGGAGAAGGGTGAGCAGTGTGCATGATTACTTTGCGAGCGGATCTGACTGTTTCTATAGATCTTCCCAAGGCTCCTGAGACGACTGCCAAGTCGACTCACGTCATCAGCTCGTCCACGCCTACCACCCACTCGACTTCAACGAACACCGCCACTCGAGCGCCCGGCACCGAGACTGGCGCCGTCGGCGGACGAGACCAGACCACGGCCAACTCGGAACCGCACAAGTCCGTCAAGGAAGAATTCGCCGCCGTCGGACACGGAACCCTGAACAAACCCTCGAGCTCCGCCGCGGCGCGGGAAGCACCCAAGACGGAGAGCTCTGCCGTCGCGGGACAGGGCAAGGGCCCGATGCCCGGTCAGACGGGGGCGGATTACCAGCCGAGTTCGCACGCGCGGACGGGGAGCGCGAGTTCGGGCGGCAGTAAGAGAAGTTTCCTTGACAAGGTGAGTCCACGTATCGGGAATAGGGGGATGGACGCTGATGTGTTGCGCTTAGATCAAGGCCAAGATCCACAAGGACAAGCACTAGATGCGATTGACGGAGAGAGAGAGACTGTGTGGAAAGTGTATATAATGAGAAAGTGCCGCGAAGCACGTTGAACTTGTCTTGTAGAATAAAGAATGATGAATATGAAGAATGAATGCAAGTCTTGTCTGTGAGCTTGCAGTTGATAAGGTTCAAGATGATAGCAGCATGTAGATGTGGTCAACCTACATTACAGTATCTCCCCTATCGATTCCCCGGACCGGGGGTATTCACTTCCGAGATGTTCGGAAGTGGAGGTCGAGTCCGACTAGAGTCTACCATATAACCCACCCTCGTCCTTCCCTCCTCCCGCCATTCCCATACCCGCGCTGCTTCTACCATGTCACCCAACACACTCTACCACGGCTCATTCGTCCACTCCATCTCACTCACCGAACTCGAGTACCTCGTCGATGCGCTCGTGTACGTCGCCGACGGCGCAATCGCGTGGATCGAAAAGGACGTCGAGGGGTCGTTGGTGCAGGAGATTGCAGCGAGGCATGGATTGAACTTGGATGATCCGGGATTGGAGGTAGTCTCTTTGGAGGAAGGGGATTTTATCTGTCCCGGTATGATCGATACGCATACGGTACGTCCTCCCTCGCGTGACAAGGAATGACGCTGAACCGTCCGCGCAGCACGCACCACAATACCCGAACCTCGGCCTGGGGCAGGAATACGAGCTCCTCGACTGGCTCCAAGAACTCACGTTCCCCCGGGAAGCCAAGTTTGCGGATCTCGGGTATGCGGAGAGGGTGTATGACGAGGTCGTTCGGCGGAATCTGAATGCCGGTGTAAGTGCGAATGTTTGGTGGTGGTGTTTAGGATGCTGAGGGGGTTGTGTAGACCACGACGTGTTCGTATTATGCCAGTCAGCACGTATCCAGCGCCAAGGTCCTCGCAGATGTCGTTCTCAAACGAGGTGAGTCGAGTACCGTCCGAGGCTGGCCCGGCGTACTAAACACAGGCTATCAGGCCAACGCTCCCTCGTCGGGAAATGCAACATGAACCGCAACTGCCCGTCCTACTACTGCGAAGCCTCGGTCGAATCCTCCATCGCGGACACCCAAGACCTAATCACCTACATCCGTTCCCTCTCTCCCAAGAGCTCCATGACCCCGCTCGTGCAACCGGTCATCACCCCGCGCTTCGCTCTGTCGTGCACATCGGATTTGATGGCCGCACTCGGGGGACTCATCGCTTCGGACGCCGAGGTACATATCCAGACCCACCTTTCGGAGAACCGGACAGAAATCACGGAAACCCTGCGCGCCTTTCCCGAATGCGAGTCATACACCGACGTTTATGAGCGGTACGGGATGCTGAGGGAGGGAACCATCCTCGCCCACTGCGTATGGTTGAGCGAGGACGAGATGGCCACGATCAAACGTACCGGAGCAGGCGTCAGTCATTGCCCGACGAGTAACTTCAACCTGATGAGCGGGGGCGCAAACGTCGGTGCGATGCTCGACAAGGGGTTGAACGTGAGTCCACCCACACATATACTAGCGTGCTTCGCGAGGCTAATACGCTTCGCAGGTCGGCCTGGGCAGCGACTGTTCCGGCGGGTTCGCACTCGGCGTCCTGCCGCAACTCCGGAACGCCTCGATGCTGTCCAAGATGCTCGCCGTTCAACCGCCAAGTAACGGCCACGCAAATGGCACCACGCAATTTACGAACAAACCACTCCCGATCGCGACGCTGTTCTACCTCGCTACGATGGGCGGCGCCGCACTCTGCAAGCTCTCCGACACCGTGGGCAACTTCCTCCCGGGCAAGGAATTCGACGCGCTCCACGTGACACCCGGGCGGTCCCCGAACTTCTTTTTGGATGTCGGCGAGGCCCGGCCGACGGGGCTGACGAGGGACCAGAGGCGGACCAAGTTGAAGGAGACGTTTGAGCGGTTCTTGTTTGTATCGGATGATCGGGATATCGCCGGGGTTTTTGTGCAGGGTAAGAGGGTCGGAGGGAGCAGGGCTTGATTGGGCATTCGCGATAGTTTGTTGTACAAGGGATATCGTAAAGATACAGATACAAGAAGAACAATTCTCCATAGCGAGGCGACAACTAGAAATCACGGTACAACGTCAAATCCTTTGGTATAACATGAGCACGCTACATGCTCTTTTCCGCACGTTGCAAGTTTCCGAATCCCACTTAGAAGACCACCAACTGCTTCTCGACATCCCAACCCAGCTCAGTCTATGAACACCACCGGTTCAGTTAGCAAACGCCCGAGCATACATGGTAAACCAGACTCACGAGAAGGGGTTTAGCAGTCTGATTGATCATCGCCTCGGGCCCGCAGATCAAGACCAGCGCATCGTCGCTCGGTGTCGGCAGGTGCTTCTCGTACATGCCGTGTGTCATACGTCCTTTCGACCCGGTCCAGCCTTCGGGCACTGCGCTGAGAGTATGGTGCAGCTTGAATCGGCCATTGGACTTCTTCACGAGCTGGTCCAGTTCCTCGCGGCAGACTGTAGCGAGGAGGATCGACATCAGCGTTGAAAACCGTGGAAACAGACCGTCGACTCACGGATATCCTCAAACGTCTTGTTCGCGTCAATACACCACATTTCCGTATCCACGTCTTCCGAATCTTCGATCACGCCCTTCAACACCTGCAAGATGGGCGTAATACCAGACCCTCCACAGAGCATGCCTAATTTCCGGACTTTGCGCTGGGCGCCGCGCCATGTACAAGTCCCCTTGCCCTCCCAGACGAACGAACCCAGCGGACCCTTGAACTCGATGGTGTCGCCGACCTCGAGTTCATTGAAACCGCTGGAGATGGCAATACAGTTAGTCGCGGTTGTCAGAGACCTGGAACGAGAACAACTTACCTAGTCATCTTTCCGCCCATGCTGTACTTGTCGTTCGGCAGGTACAACTTGATCAACAGATCAATGTAGCCCATCGCATCAGCAGGCGATACCGGCGTATATGCTCGTTGCACGAGCTCCCCCTCGACGACTTCGGTCTTGCCGTGCTGATCCTGCGGTACCTTTCGTCTCAATCGACAGAAGACGTGTTGTCCGGTTGGTAAGCCCAGGTGTTGATCCGGAGCTTGAAGTGCGAATCGATACACTCTCGAGTCATGCGACACCACCTTGATCGATTCGAGTGTGGCCTTCTTCCATTTCGTCTTGGACAGGAAGATGGGATCGACTGTGACTTCCTCCTTGTTCTCGTGAAGTATCTCCTTGAGATCGAGCGTGCCGATGTGAAACTGCGCCAGCTGAGCTTTCCCCTGTGGCGAGTGGATCGCCATAAAGTCTTCAGTAGCGTCCTCTCCTGCGACAAGGGTAATCGAGTCGCCACCGCCAGGATGGTCTTTCAGGAAGCCGGTTCCGTCGTAAACTTCGCCCGCAACGACAAACCAAGGTTCTTCGGTTCCAGAATGCGCTTTGAGCTCTTCCATTGTGATCAGGCGCTGGACACCTTCCTTCTTCATCGAGACTTCTGCTGCTTTCGGCGCGGCCGGTACTTGCTGGATGGCCTTGTCGGTCGCATCGCCAAACACTGGCTGCAGCACATTCTGACCTTCGGCCTTGAGCCGTTCCATCCATCCGCCGTTGGTGGTTCCCGCCATCGTCGGGTGTTCGAACCGTAGCTTGTTTCCCTCCTCTGCGTGGATAGCGGTTCGGAACCACCAATTGTTCATCATCGAGGTGGCGTTCCAGTACATGTCTCTGGGTTGACCGCTCAAGCCTTCGTCCATAGCTCTCACCATTACAGCCGGGCTGTTCTTGAGGTCTTGCGTGGCGATTGGGAAACTCCAGAAGCACCAGCAGAAGCAGGTGTCGCGATCCGTCAGATCCAGTTTGCCGTAAACGCTGTCCTCGTACGCCACCGCTCGGTATAGGTCTTCGGGGTAGCAGATGTCGGCAAGCTTCCAGGTGGTGCCGTCGTCTATCGAGATCTCGACTCGGTTGATACGACGTCCGCCTCCTGAATATGCGTAGCCTTTGAGCGTATATTCCGGAACGGCGTCCACATCAATGACTTCATTGTGATCCGGCTTGGCGATAGCTGAATTGGTGTTGAGCTCGTTGATAATGTATCGAGGATCATACCACCACTTGCGTTCAGCTCGCGCTTCTTCTGGCATGACTTGCGTAGGCAAGAGCTTGTTGTCCCAGAAGTGCAGGTAGTGCTGGCTTTCTTCATGCGACACTTGGATTTTTGTCAACCACTTGACCATTCGACCACCGATGTTTCCGGGCGAGACGAGTCGCAATGGGTATCCGTGGTCGGGTGTCAAAGATTGTCCGTTCATAGCCCACGCGATGAGCATGCCTCGTGTCTTGTTCCGAGCCCATGACAGCAGATGACTGGTTCCATACGGCCCGTTGGGCAGCTGGTCGGCGCCTTCGAAGACGACGTGTGCCGGTCGTTTGCCGTCCACAAAGATGGGTTTCGCGGCTTCCAGAATATCAGCCAGGTACACGCCCGTGAAGAGGGCGGTCGAGACACCTGCCGCGCCCCAGTTGAACCCGAGTCCTTTTCGAACGACGTTTTGTTCCTTTCGCCTGTCTGATTGACAGAATTCACTTTAGCGGGGTGAGTAGACAAGTATTTAGCCCGAGAGACTTACTACCAGCGCATACAAGCGTAACCGGCAGTGTAACGACTTCGAATCGATCCTTCAAGTCCTGGATAGACAGCTGCAGGGGATTGGCCACTTGCCTGAAAGCGCAGAAAGGCAAGCGTTAGATTTGCCCCCGACGATGTTGTCTTTCACGACTCACCCTTCAATGCTGACTTTCCAGTTGTTTCCCTCGTCTTCGTTGATCTGGGGTACTGCGCCGTGGTTCCGGACATAAAATAGCTCGGATGGCGTCAAGAATCCCTGAGGGGAAGGACTTTCAGCCATCTGGACGTGTCCGCATTGCATGTAATGCAAACTCACTGCAGCGAAAAGGTCGTCCAATTTGGCTTCAGAGTTGAACGGATGCTATCAAGCCAAAAGAACAATGGTCAAACGGCAAGGAAGGGTGGGCCACGAGCTTGCACTCACTTTTCCAGTCAAGCGGACCATACGCGGATCTCGATTCAGCCATGCGTCCGGAGTTCCAGCGTCTTTCTCGTCGACTTGCGAGATGACAGCATTGGGCGGCACTGGTGGCAGCGTTTCCGGAAAGTTTGCAGCCGGCTCGACATGCAACGATTGCTTTTGAGGCTCGGGACTCGACGGGGGCGTAGTGTCGGGCGATGTCTCGAGCGACGAGCGACCGGAGAAGGAAGAGAGTGATGGTGCTGCTGACGACATTGCCGATAGTATCGATTCAGTCATGGTAGAAGGCGGAGGGAAGGGTCGCTTTGAGAGCGTTCAGAGAAGATGGGAAGTGGCAATTCACAACTCGATCCATATATCGATGATCGAATAGCAAACTTCTAGTGGAGCATCAGGATGCGGGGAGTCAGCAGAGCCGCAGAAACACCAATCATCCCATTCGTCGGTACATCGGCGGGTCAAATATGGAAACCTGGGCCGGAATGCATCGCAGTCGGTTTCACCGCATACACCTGCCGAGCACCACGACTTTGAAGAGGCACCAAGGTGGGGCCATCCGGGGAATAGCGATAAGGGTAGTCTACTCTGAGAGCTTGCGTTACCTAGCGTTACATTCCAAAAAACGCTTTGGAGATTGTATTCCTTATCAGAGCGGTGGTATGCGGACTCTGCGCTAAGCAAGATAAGACAGACCTGAAACATGATAAGGAGTAGTCAAATAGAAGCGCAAAGTGGCTAGGCGCGGATGAGATGGCCGGATCTCCGTTTGAACGAAACAGCAAATCCCAACTGGCGTTAGAGCATAAGACTGAACACCACTAGACGGGCGAACGTCGTGACGAAAAGCATGGCGTCCCTCGCTGGTTTACCTTCACGGCATCACAGGTTCATGATCACGTTCCTCAAGATTTCCGACATAGAACGGTTTCAACACGGCCCCCTGATGTCGCAATGCAATACTATGGATACAACCTGACGATTCCTCGTACACCCGATGCTATCATTCCCTACCTGACGGAGTTGTCCATATGCTAACCGAACAGCAATGTTACACAAAGTATGAAGGCAGCCCCTAATAGGTGCAAGCCAATCAGCAAACGAGAACTGTATGACCTACGTCCATCACTCACACGCCGGGCAGCTTCGCTTTTACTATCGCGCTCATTCTCCTCCGCCGCCATATACACCTTGAAATCCGTCGTCCCGTCCTCCTTGACCTGCATGATACTTGCCGAATTTCCGCACCGATAGCAATAATTTGGCGCAGACCAGACGGTGACGAGCTGGTTGTCGAACATGTGTTTGTAGCCTTCTTGCACGAGTTGATGGGCTCTTGCTATTAGAGAGAGGCCGTTGACGTGGTTGAACTGGGATGCGAAGTTTAGTATCCCAGTTTGACGTGCAGTGCCGAGCTCACCTCTCTTGTCACTTTTGCACCGAAGAGCCAACCCGCTCCACGTGGACTGACAGACCATGTATCTATGTCATCCGGATCTGACCACATCAGATCTGCAGGAGCGGAATGATGAGCGAGGCGTGGTCGTCCCAACTGTCATGCGAGACGACGTACCACAGAACGCTCCCTCGTGCGGCACCTCTTGTGCTCTTGCTATCACCCTGACCTGATCTAATGTTCGAATATCCGGAGATAATCCACCATGCACGCAAAGTACGCTCCCATCTATGATCTGTGAGTCCGACGTATAGGTAAGTCTCGGCGCAAGAGACGAGCAGGAACATGCTTACCGCCGCAAGATTCAGATGATCAAACACCTGACAGCAAGCTTTCCACACTGAAGGGTTTCCGTATTTATTCTGACATTCGTCTGACAGGACGATGAAGAGTCGGTTGATGGTTCCAGCGCCGATGTAGAATCGGCTTACCATAGAAGCCGTAAACTTGGGTGATCTGCCGACTTTCGTGGTTACCTCGTAATAGCGTTACGCGATCCGGATACCTGGGAAGACTTGTAAGAGACGTCCAATGCTATACACAGGAAGCAACTCACCTCGCCTTCAGCGCCATCAACAGGGAAAACGTCTCCAGACTGTAATACCCTCTATCCACAAAGTCCCCCATGAAGATATACTTCGTCCCCGGCACCATCCCACCCTGCCGCAGAAGCTCATGCACGTCCCAGAATTGTCCATGGATATCGCCGCAGACGGTGACTGGCGCTTCTACGGGTTGAACGTTTGACTCTTCCATCAGTATGCTGAGTACGCGCTGGCATAGGATTTTCATTTGGCGTTCCGGTAGGTGTTTACATTGCAGCAGCTGCGATTAGAGCGATGTCAGTAGCGTTCCCAATAGTTTAAGAGTGGGAAACAGGAGGACATACATGATTGATCCACTGATCCGGATCGCTCAGAGTTGCGGGCATTTTCGCAAGGTATCACGTCCAAAGCGAAGGTATCAGAGTGCTGGAAAAGCCCAAGGGGCGTTGTGACGGCGTCTCGAGGTCGAAGAGTGTTGGTTCGGGTGCGGCGTTGGTGTATTGGGTCATGCATTTGAGATGCCTGTTATGAAGAGATGACCTCAAGGTTGAATGCTACGGAAGCTGGGAGGGAGAGAAAGCGCACGGTAAGCGCGATGACGAGGAGTGAGACATGGGCTTCAAGTCGATCATGGCAATTCGACCGATATCAACTTGGCTGTATGTCTTCAATTACAACTACCTTCAACGCTCTGACATCTCCAGCACTTGCTTAGCAGCAGAGACAGCCTCACCAAGCCCGCAAGTTCAAAAGCTAAGATACCATCATGGCATCCGCCGCAAGAGAAGAAGACGGACTCGAGTTTCAGCAAGATCTCGTATCATCGGATGCGTCATTCGAGGATCTGCCGGAAAGCGAGATCCCAACGGACGGCGATGACCTACCAGAGGAGGCCCCTTCAGCAGAACAAACAAATCCAAGCAAGAAGAAACCCCTAACCGCGAAACAAGCCGCCAAACTCGACCCGAGCACATCCACCAAGAAATGCGAACAGTGCGGCAAGCCAAGCGACGTCTTGATCCGCTGTCGAAAGGACCAGACCGAAAAGTGGTTTCTCCTTTGTCCAGGCAAATGTTGGAAGGAAGCTTCAGGGGGAAAGGTGGATGGCACAAAGGATACGCCGTGGTATCGATACGGGGGAGTGTGGAAGAACAAAAAGGCGGCGACGAGCGGCAAGAAGCCAAAGCATGTACCGTCTTGAAACGAAACGATTCGGTAAATATTATATTCGCATGCCCTTGCGGTCTAGTGGGATCAGATCGCTCAGGTGTCGCTGACTATGC
The DNA here is from genome assembly GCA_022813745.1 of Naganishia kalamii. Classification (NCBI taxonomy): domain Eukaryota; kingdom Fungi; phylum Basidiomycota; class Tremellomycetes; order Filobasidiales; family Filobasidiaceae; genus Naganishia; species Naganishia kalamii. The sequence continues at coordinate 691,758 of JAKLLX010000003.1, read as the reverse complement.
CTTTGCACACAGATCCTCGGCGCCAATGCCCATTCCATCCTCCCTTGGGGGCAAACCCCGTCGCACCCCCACTGCGACTCCTTCCGGAACTTGGGAAGTCACTGCTCCTGCGTTTCAAGTATGCACCTGCAGCTAAGGAAGACCGTGCTGAAACGTCTTGGTCAATCCCCTGTCGCCCGTCCTTTCGTCGATCACCTTGGCGGAATGATCACCGTTCATCTTTCTGACCCGTGGGAGCAACAATGGAAGGCGCTCTGGTATCCGGTATAAAGAAGGCCCCCTCGCCCTCGACGCAGCGTGACTACCTTGATTCGACCCTGACTACAGTCAACATCAATCAGAGTGCAGGCCGCTCTATTGAACCTTTACATTCTTTTTAGTCTTAACTTGACCTCGACGTGACTGAGTCACAACAACGCTTCAACTAACAACACTATCGTTTCGAACACCACTCATCTATGCGTCAATCCGCCCTCTTTGCGGCTCTGGTAGCCCTGATGTCGGTAGAAGCCAGAGACAGAACGTTCACCATTGTCAACCAGTGTACCCAGCCCATATGGACGGGCATCTTCAACACGGACGGCCATCCTCCCATGGTCTTTGCCGACAACAAGCAAAAGACGACCGGGTTCAAGCTTGAAGCGAATGGCGGCAAGAAGCTGCTTACAGCGCCTGACCAATGGGGCGGACGAATTTGGCCGAGAACCAACTGCAAGCAGCAAGGAGACCAATTTGTTTGTCAGTCTGGTAACTGTCCAGGTACGGACGAGAATTGTAAAGAAACGGGAGAGGTGTGCACGTTGGCCGAATTCTCAATCTTTCCCGAGAATGGAGATTGGTACAATCTGTCTCTTGTTGACGGTGAGCTACGCATGCTTCTGGTCTTTCACACGGAAATTGACAGCCGAGACGTGCTGGTCGTACGCCCAGGCTTCAATGTTCCGATGCAAGTCAAGCCCAGCAAAATGACAGCAAAGTGCCCGAACCTTACCTGCAGCACCGACCTTCTCAAAACCTGCCCGAAGGAACTCTTGGCTTATGGCGGTTCCGTCTGCTCGAGCGCTTGCAAAAAGGGTCTCGGTGAGCAGCTCCCCAAAAGGCGGATAGAGGCTGCGATGCTTATTTTCTGTTCTCTCTCCAGCGTTGGGCAAGTACCAATTTACGGACGCAGAGGGCAAGAGCCAGGTCGTCGACGGAGATCGTAACTGCTGCTTGGGTGAGCATGAATCATTCTTAATTGAACCGCCTACTCATGTTTGCACCGAGTCAGGTCCTTACAATCTGCCGGGAACATGCCCTGCCGAAGGGGTGGATTACTATCACACTTTCAAGGAGGCCTGTCCTGATGCTTATGCAGTAAGTCCCCAAGCGTACATGTCTGCTCCGGAACGCGCTTCAATATTGCCCCCCTTTTCCAGCATGCCTACGAGTGAGCTTGAGTCGTGGCCCTGCTTTCCTCGGCGCTGACAGATCGTCTATAGCGACAAGAAATCCCTTCAAGTGTGTCCAAAGGACGTCCAACCGGACTATACCATCACCTTTTGCCCCGCTCCCGCCCCTTCCTACTTGGAGCAGCAAGCGGCATTCGGTGTGGGGCCCGGAGGCCAGGACAAGCCTGCGGTGCAGCCACAGGCTGGGGTTGATCAACAGGTCAAGCGGGCTGCGCCTATTTCGCTTTTGGCGAGTAAGGTCTGCATTCCTGTGGGTCTTTTACGCCTTTATATATCTTGTCCGTCGATTCACGTTCTTTCTTTAGGCCGGTTACACGTTGGTAGAAGGCGGAGGTGACGTTAAGCCCCAAGGCGAATGCATTCCCGTCGCTGACGACGCTGGCGCGAACGCCGGTGCGAGTAACAACCCACCCGTGAATCCCCCAGTAAGTCTTCTTGGGCGATGGAACGTGAAGGGCAACGGCTCATCGTTTGTTTGTCACGCCAGGCTCCGGCGGCACCCCCTGCCACCCCATCTGCACCAGCTGCACCAGCTCAGACCGGACAGACCTCTGACACGTCCCCGGCTATGCCACCTGCTCCCGGTGGACAAGACCAAGCCGGTCAGAAGATTCCCTCGCCTCCAGCACAGGGAGCAGAAGATCAAGCGGGCCAGACGCCTCCCACGCCGCCGGCTCCGGGAACGCCAGATCAAGCTGGTCAAGAGGGCGGAAAGGCGCCTGATAATTCGCAAGGTGATTCTACGGCGGCGCCCACTCCTCCTGATGTAAGTTCTACAAGAATCACGCTGTGATGCACATTGCGCGTGAAGCAGCATGCTGACATCTCTTGCATTTCTGCAGGCGGCCGGCAATGTATCCCCCGCCGAGTCCTCCCCCGCGGTTACCTCCAACACAACCCCGACGCAGACCTCAAGCACAGGCGCTGCTCCGTCTGACGCCCCTCCTGCTCCGGGAACTGAAGTACCCCTGGGCGAGGACAAGCCAAACCTGACCGGTGCAGGCGGCCTTCCCGCTGGCGGAGATGCGACGCCGCCCGGTGGAAAGGTCGCTGAAACGCCTTCCGGTCCTCCCACTCCGCCAGAGTCCGAGTATAAGCCCGAGGATAAGCATGCGAAGCCCAAGAAGCCATCCTGTATGGGTAAGAGGAAGCACGCGGGTATGAAGCGGATGGAGGAGGATGCGAGGATGTGAGGTAGCGGTTCGCCTGAAGGATCTTGTTGATCAGGATTGATACTGGATTTGTTTCAACATCTCGCGCATATACGATCGCGATGCATTTTATCATGCTGTCTCCTCTCTAGTAGTGGCCTATGTACCTCATCTGCTACTTCATCTCTGCTGCGACCAAGAGAGTCTTCGTCTGAATCGCTTTCCTGCTAGCAATATCCTCGTCATCAAATTCACGTGTCAGCGGAAGCAGATACCGGCTACGCCGGGCTTCCTGTTCCGGTCAAAGGGAATAGCGGCCGTGAAAGGAATGATCGACCGTCAGCCCGAGTGAGAAGTGAGTGGGCCAACGAGAAGCGAAGAGTTGAATATCGACGTCGTCCTCGATACCCCTCCATAGACCAACCCAGACATCCAACATGACCATCGCTATTCCCACATCAACGCAGCCAGCGACGGCATACACCAAGCCAACGCCCGCCAACGCCGACTCGTACGCACCGACGCACCCGGGCCTGGTCAAGGTCGTCCTCCAACAAGGCGAGCAGGGCGCCGACGGGGAGGACACGTTCTCGAGTTTTCTCGTTGCGGAGCAGGTGGGTCCATCGCTACAGATTCGTGGGTTGTGGCTGATCGTTGCGTAGGACCTTCCCGCAAACACGGTCATCACGCACCTGCGGAACCTCACCCCGGGGACGAAAGCATACTCGAGCGTGCAACACGGCAACGGACCGGACGACCACTTTGAACTGAACAGCGACCTTTTATTCGGTACGTCCCCCTTCCCTTTCCCCGAGCACCACAGTTGACGCCGGGGCGTAGTCAACCACTCGTGCACGCCCAACGTCGCGTTCGACCTCTCCCATCCGCGCTCAAAGGACCAGACTGAATCCTCCACATACCCGGTCGAATGGCACCTCCGCACGCTCTCGAGGCCCGTGGCCAAGGGCGAGGCACTGACGTTCTTCTACCCTTCCACGGAGTGGGATATGGGTGCGCCGTTTACGTGTGCATGTGGTGAATCCGTAAGTCCGCGTCGCAAGTCGGATTGGGCATAAACTGATGCTAGGTATGTAGAATTGTCTGGGCCAAATCCAGGGTGCCAAGTATTTGACCCTGGCGCAGCTGAAGCAGCAAGAGTGGATCAACCCGCATATCATGCAGAGAAAGGTGGAGGAGTCGTCGTGAGCTTAAGAGGTGAAGCAAAAGGAAAACAAGGCGTTCGTTGCCAATGGTATGGATCAAGCATTGTAAAGAGCATAGAAACAGTATATCAACAGTATTAGACATGATAGCAGCATCTCTACAACGTCGCATCTTGACATCTTGCATCTTCGTAATCTTGCATCTTACACACGCTCAAGACATGTCGTGCGATCTATCGCACACGCTACGACATACCATGCCTCTCCCCCTCTAACACTCGCAGAGCGTCTATCGCTTGACCCGAAACGTCAAGCTCGTCCTCTTCCATTCCCCCTCATTCGACGCGACTCTGCCCTTCCGCTTCACCACCTCATGCTGCCACCTACTCCGCGCATCCCCCCGCAAGACCGCCAGACTCCGCGCCGGCAACCAGACATCCACCTTCCGTCCCGTTCTCTGAGCGTGCTTGCTCTTGCCCGACCGAACGGACCCGTCGTGGGGTACGGACAGCTCGTGGAAGCGCATAAAGTCGCCGTCGTGCAGCGTCAACGAGCACACGGGTTCGCCAAAGGAAAAGTTCTCGACGTGTGCGGATATTCCGTGTGGCGCGAGGTATTCATTGACGATACAGTACTCTGGCGGTTGCTCCCGTTCGTATATATCGTGCTTGTAAAACAGTTCCAAGAGCTCGTCAAAGTCTTCCGGGATCGGCGGAGCCGTGATGATCGCGGGTTTCACGTCCTTCGGAGCGTCCTTGGGCGGCATGAGGCAGTACGTCCCGCCGAAGTGCATCGTCCGTCTCGCCAAGTCCGTCCGCCATTCTTGTGCATCGAGAAAGGTTAAGAGAGCGGTTTCTTGTGTGGGCGTGATAAAGTCTTGGATGATCGCAAGGCCCAGGACGAGAGATGGGTCGTCGCCATCGTGCGAGGTAAGGCGTTTGTTTTTGACTTGTTTGCGGGGTGTAGTGGAATTCTTTGGTGTGGGCGATGAGAAGTAGTTGAGGAGCGAGGACTGCATAGGTTGTTGGTGATTGCGAAAGGTTACGAATGGTGAAGCAACGATAGGGATAATCATGGCGATCTCCGCCACCCCTATCGGATCACGTGATTTGGAGTCCCCGCATGTCAGCGGATCAAGGAGGAGTGCGTCAATGCGGTCATACAGTCAAGGTCGATATAGACTGTTCATGCTGGTGATAGCTCTAGGTAACAACATACCCTCACAATGGTCAGGTAAGCACATGCATCCTCTCCCATACCCAGCTGACAGCCCTACAGAACACCAGAACGTCGTCTCCGAGGGCACGCATCCTTCGCCCTCCCGCACACCGATTCCTCGGCGTCCCAATCTGGCGTACACAGCGCAAGCCCCACCATACCCCAACACGCCGCAGACAAGCGTATCGCCTCTTCGGAACTTGCAGACCTCGATTTGGAACCCAGTTTCGTCGTCCCTGCGAGCGTGACAGTGGTTCATCCGCAACTACGGGACTTGATTTCGTGTCCGCGGGAACGAGGAGTGCTCTATCACGTCAAGGGAACGAGCATTGTTCAGCTTTCCGTGGACGTGCATAGTCGCGATGAAGACGAAGACGACGCATGGGAAGGCGACGGCAAGAGATCGAACCAGAGTAGGCCTTTGACAAGCAGGGAATGGTGGTGTCCTTCGGTAAGCCCGGGGGACAGCTCTGTTGCTGTGCAGAAGGGTCGACTTACTATCTCTTGTCTCGCGGGAATAGTATCAGTCGAGAGTGGTTTCCTCGTTGGGTTTCATTCCGAATTGCTTGACGGCTTCGTGAGTCTGCCTTTCCCGATGGAAACGTTCGCTGAGGGATGTACAGGACCGACATGCTTGCTTGCGGCGGACAACAAGGTGAACTTCATTTGACCAGCATTCCGCTCCCCTTGCACGACACATCACGGACCTTGAACCCCTGGCGAAGCCGGCACCTCCCCTCCCCGACCACGCCGACGGACCCACGAACATGGAACATGACCGTCACCCTTCCACACGCAAGCATCAACAACTCGTTTGTCCTCCTCCCGCCGTACGAAGGGGATACGCCGTTACCGACTCGCCCCGGATCACCAGTAGAAGAACACCCGCCAGGAACTATATACCAAGGTCCGCGGGGGGATACATACCACGCTACTTCTCCGCCCGTCGCTACCTTCCCCAACTCCCTCCCAAGGGGGAGCAGGACCCATCGGTATGCGACGCGTGATCACGCCGAGGATGATCCCCGGCGGCCGTCTGCGTGGAGTAGTCGGTCCGGACGAACGGACGATTCTCGCCGCTCAAGCGAGGGACACCCCCAGGGAGGAGACGATGGTATGGCGTTCGTCGGAAACATTCTACAGAGTCCGCCGGCAATGGACGCTGATCTGCGAGAGGTGACACGTGCGAGGGGTTACAGGGGATTGCGAGGACGCACTTCGTCCGACGGCCGAACGGTTCCCTCACGAGCCGGAGACGGGTACACGAGTCATACCCCGCCGACATGGTACGCACACCTCATGCACGACTCGCAATTCCCGCACCGCCCGACGTTTCCGGATTCCACGTCGTCGTCTTCTTCCGGAGGAGGGTTCCCGACGTCCTTGACAAGGGGCGAGCCGCGGCTCTTGGTGTCCAACAACGATCACTTTGTCAAGCTTTTCGCTTTGAGGCCTGCCAGGTCGGCCTCAGGGGACGGGTCGCCCCCGGTTGAAGCGGAGGGCAAGGTGGGCGCAAAGAGGTTGACGAATGTCGGAGGAGTCAAGATCAATACCGCTGCCAATCACTGCAAGTCGCACTCGAGGCGTACAAGACATTCTGCTAATCTTTCGTGTTATAGCCTCCCTCTCACCAGACGGCCGAACGATGATTTGCGTCGGCGACAACCATGAACTGTACCTCTACGAAGTCGTCTCCGGGGGCATCGACTTCCGCCTGATCCGGACGTATCGTGCGAGCGATGATGCCGGCTTTTCCACGAGCTGGAGTAAGGATGGGAAAAAGTTTGCTGTGGCGAGTCAGGATGGGGTCGTTACCGTCTGGGACCACCGGTGAGCCTGTTGTGCTTATCTTGAAGAATATGAAGCTGAGCTTGTCCCAGGTCATCGGATCCCCTTGCCAAGCTGTACACTCGAACACGGCACGATTTCGGCAGGTTCGATTATGAAGATTCGTATTATTGGCGCTCGGCGTCGAGCGATGGCAGCAGGAGAGATCCCGCGCGGGTCGTCAAATTTAGTCCACCAGGCAGTTCACGCGACCTGCTCGTGTTTTCCGAGGTGAGTCGCATTCAATCTCGTGTCGCTTTGATGTTCATAGCTTCGTTACAGGAAGGAGAAGCAATCCATGTCGTCGATGCCCGAACATTCGACGTCCAAGCGCGCCTCGAACTACCCATCATCAGCCGTGAGGAACGCATCCGGAACGCCCACCACCCGTCGTACTCTCCCACCAGGCGGATGGGCCCTGATGGCGGACGCGTCGGGATCGCCGGGATCGACTTTGATCCGACGGGGGATTTCTTGTATGCTGGGACGGAAGCCGTGATGGTGGAGTATGATTTGCGACGGCATAGTCGGAGGGGGGTTGGCAGTTGGGTGCTTGCGTAGCGGAAGAACGTATTTTTACTTATATCTGTGACTGAGCCTACAAGATTGTACTCCCCTCTCATTCTTGTAAATTGGGCTATCATACCCACGACCACGATAGTCGCGTTGTAATTCGATCAGCCTCTGGCTGTTTCACGTTGTATCCAGATTATATCCGCTACTTATTCGCGAGTAATGGTGGTTTCACCAATACTTGACAGGAATTTACATTCACACTGCCGTTCCCACCGATACAGCCTACTCAAAGAGGCAATTTCCCGAAGAGGATCGAACAATGCAAGTTCAGAATGATATCATCAAATTGCCTGTTCCTCTCGGCGTGACGTGCACATGAGGAACAATCGAGACGCGCGGGAATCATCAGATGGCGGGTCGCGACGTTTTTATCCTCTTCAGGTCTTCATTCCCTATATTCAGTTGCTCTTGATCTACAACGCTCGTCACTTCTTGTGCACCAACCTAAGCTACGCCTCAGCTACTAATCCCTGGCAGCCTGCAAAGCAGGATCAGGTGACCGACTTTCTACGTTCGACAGAACGCGTTCGAAACCAATTCGCCTCGACGACGTTGACGATACCTCGACATGCTGTTGACGGAACTCATCCTGTCCAAGGACAATGTCCTGTCGCAAGTCTGGATCGCGGCGCACTATGAACGGAAGCTCAGCAAGCAGCAAGCACTGAAGATCAGTGTGCAGGATTCTGTCGGTACGTATGTTGTCTTGACTCAGTCGTCAGGTAGGCTGATCTTCGCGTCTTATATCACGTTTAGATGACATCTTGAAGGAGAATGCAGAACCCACGGCACTGAGGATGTCCGGACAGCTCATGCTGGGTGTCGTGCGGATCTATTCGCGAAAGACGCAGTATCTCTTTGATGACTGCAAGGATGTCCGAGACAAGATCACCATGGCAAGTCTGGTCTTCCCGACAATTTCCTTCGTGTTCTGATCAGTCCTGCTATCATAGGCTTTCCGACCGGGTCAAGTCGATCTGCCAGCAGAACAGTTGATCGCCAGCAAGAACGCCATCACGTACACTGAACGTCGCAACGAATACGACATCATGATGAGCGACCTCAACATGAACATGAGCTGGAACGAAATCGCGAAAAACTTCCAGCCTCTCGGACTCCATCTCGCCAACGAAGCAGACATCACCCTTCCCCGAGCCCACTACGCGGCTTCCGCACGATCCAGCTCCATTTCCCGAGAATCAGAATACGGATCACAACGGGGACGCGCAGGTACCGCCGATCCATTCGAGGAAGGAATCGATCTCGGTTTGAACCTCGGGGACGATCGTGCCGATCTGGGCGATATTTCTGTCGAGTTCGGACGAGAAGCTGGTGTCGAACGTGCACCCAGTGTCGCATCAGGCATGCGAATCGGCGGTCGTGCTTCCAGTGTCTTGACGGATCGCACCGCACGAAGCGCCACTGCAGAACTCGGAGGATCCGTCCTCGGCGCCGGCGAGCTCTTGGCGAGTCGGGGTGATTTGGATCTCGAGTTGGAAGCGCCAGGGGATCTTGGGCTGGATCTCGGTGAAGGGTTCGATCTGCCGCCCTTGGATGATGACGTGCAGATGGACGTCGATATGCAGGACGTGCAGGGATTTGAAGGGATCGCTGAAGAGGAAGCCGAGATTCAGGCGCGAGCTCGCAGGGAATGTTTGTACCACGAAGTCGTTCCTTCAGCCCTTTTAACTAATCTTTGTTCTCGCTTCAGCCACGGCTCTGTCCCCGCCGCCGCCTGAGCTTCAAGAATCGATCATGGCCGACATCACCCCTCGAACAGCAAACAGGATCGCTCACTTGGCCGAGGCAAAAGAGAAGGCTGCAGCCGCAAATGCCGCGAGGAAGACTGGACCGAAGAAGCAAGTCAGAATCGCTGCAGCATTCGATGAGGATATCGAGCAGGATGAAGATGAGACTCGCGGCGCAGCCCGCCGAGATATTAGTTCGATTCTCGGAAAGGTCAGTCGGGTTCAAGGTGCCGGCCTTGACGTGCCGTTCTGACGCTGTTCCGCAGGAGAACTACATTCCTGCGAATGAAGCGGAAATCGCGTTGGCACGTATTCAGGAAGATCCCGCCGCGTTTTACAACCCCACAATACAGAAGGGGAACCAGACATTCTTCATGGCCACTCCTGCCGGAATCTCGATGGCGCCCGAACTCTCGACTCTGTTCATGATCCCGACAAACATTTTGCGACGACGTCGAGATGGCCAAGAATCACCTTCGCGAAAGCGAGCACGACTAGGAGAAGCCGCGATGGAGGACGACGAGGAAATCGAGGCTGCCCGACGGGAACAGCGAGCCTTGAGTGAACGAATTCCGGCAGACTTCCAACCCGAGGATATCACTTTCGATATGGACGGCGGGCAACTCGATATCCAGGACGACCCTATGGGCTTTGACGATCTGGGCATGGCTGTGGATTCTTCCGTTCGCGCTCCTAGCATGATGAAGTCGCCTACGCCCGCTCTCGGAAGGGAAAGGCTCATGAGCGAAGCACGATCCATCCGAGCACCTTCCATTGCACCTTCCGTCATGCAGTCGCCAGACGACTGCGCTATCGGTTTCCTCGATGCTCGGGCGCGAGTGAACGGTGCACCACTCAACGAATCACAAAGTCAGAGCCAGACGGCGGCGTCGCAGTATTACGGTGAAGACGAGGCCAGTCAAGCGGATGCGAGACAACGTGGATTCAGTCAGAACACTGTCAAGGCCATGGGCTTCCTCCGAGGCGAATTCAGCAACGAAGATGGAGAGATTAACGAGGGCAAGACTATCAGTTTCCAGGACAAGGCAAAGAAGGTATGTCTGCGTTTGTGCCATCACTCGGATTACCAACTGACAGTACCGTGCAGGCATCGAAACGGGCCGCAGCCTCCTTTTTCTTCGAGTTGCTTGTTTTGGGCACGAGAGACTGTGTCAAGCTGGACCAACCAGAACGCTACGGCGATATTTCGGTACAGGCCAAGCCCAAGTTGTTTGACGGCATTGCGCCCAGTGCGAGTCAGGCAGTCGACGTTTAAGTTATTTCTTGGAAACCAGTTGAGAGTACAGAGTCGGGGTAATTCTTAATGTATATAGCGAGACTCTAGTTGTACCCGTCTATCGAATATTATGATGGAAAGCTGTCACGAAGTCGCTGCATGAACGCCGGGCTAGATGACTTGCGAAGAGGTAGAATCATTCCCCTTACTTTTCAGCATACGAGCAGCGGTGGCTTGAAGAAAATGAATGTCTGCAAATTGAACATGCTGTAATGCTATACCGTGATGTGTTACCTTGCCTATACAACTGGTAAGAATCTCTATGTTCCAACAAGGGTCGCGACATGCAGGCGCCCTAATAATCATCGTTTCCGCCGCCGCCGCCGCCTCGGTTCCCCTTGGACGCCAAGGCTTGTGCCTGGTAAAAGTCGGCGATCTCAGAGGAATTCCGCGTCAGCACAACGCAAAGACTTGCTTTTGACAACTAAGCCTCACCTGCTCCGCAGTCGTAGCATCATCAGCGTCTTTGTCCTCTCGTATCCTGATGAATCGAGGGAATCGCAACGAGATACCTCTGTCATCGACCTGATCAAACGGGATCAGTCTTCTGCTGTTGATGATATACCTGGTGCTTACCAAACCATGCGCAGCCTTGTATACGGGACTCAGGGTCAGGTCCGCCGTCAGGACCTCGAACACGACTTTTGGCTCAAACCATACATCTGGTGGCTTCGACATGTCTGCCTGAATGTCGCTTCGTTTTCCGGATGAAAGCTCCAAGGGCGAAAGCAGGTTGTACAGGTCGATCAGCACTTGGTCGGAGAAACCAGTACCGATCTTGCAAGCGGTCTGGAACTGTTCTGCGTCGGCATCGTAACACGCCAGCAAGAAGGCTCCGTAGGTGTTTGTACGTTTCCCCTTGCCGTAGTATCCTCCCACAACCACCAAGTCGCAAGAATCACCAACTCCAGCGAGATAGTCCTTCTTCAACTGATTGGCGAATCGATAGGTCAGCTGAGCATGACGATTGGAGTCTCGCGGGTACTACTCACCTTGAGCCAGTTGATGGACCGTCGACTCGGTTCGTAAGTCGAGTCCTCGGTCGTCAGTCGCTTGACCATGAGACCTTCACAGCCGTCCTTGATACTGTCATCCAAGAACTCGGCGATCTGTTCGCTGGTCGAACCATCCGAGCTTTGGGCGAAACCAAATTCGCCCTCCACTGGATGGAAGTGTTCGTGAAGTATTCTGCGCCTCTCCACAAGCTCCTTTTGCAAGAGCGACTACGAGAATAACAGGTGAGCGGTCAACCTGTGATCTACTGGCATGCTTCAGCTGACTCACCTCTCCATTCAGATAGAGCAAATCGAACGCGAAAATATGCACTCTGACAGTAATGTCTTCGGTTCGGACGTCTTTCCTTTTACGTGTGGTAAGCTGCTGGAAAGGCAGCAACTTCTTCTCCTTGATGTCGTATGCTACTGCCTCGGTGTCGATCACAAATGTCTTGACGTCTTCGTTAACGCACTGAAACGGTGAAGTCCGTTAGAGAAAATGCGAGAGCAGTATAGAGCCAAGCTTACCTTCGGCATCGACTCGACCAAATCGGGATACTTGGCACTCATATTTTCGGAATTTCGACTGAAAACAACGATCTGGCCGTCTTCGAGCATATGGATCTACAAGATTTGCCGTCTTTCAGTTTCTGCGTTCAGGGTCCAGACAAATTGAAGATAACATACCTGCGCTCGTTCCCCATCATACTTGTATTCACAGGTAAACTCTTTGTCCTCGAACCTATCTAGGACTTCGCCGATAGCCTTTGTAGGTTTCGCCAACATAGGCTTAAGTGGCACACCTAGTTTACGATCCGTGTCGCTCATCAGTTTCTGTTCGCGGCTCATGATGTTTCAAGACTCACCTGGAGTCAACTTGCATGCTTCCTTGAGACCGTCAATTCCACCCTTCAACAAAGCAGGTACGATCAAATCGTAATTTGGCAATTCGCTGCGACCAGCACTTAGCATTTGCGTCTTCAGCGTGGAGGTGGATGCCGAACGAACCTGTAAACCGCCTTGACGGCGTCCGCACCCTTCGCAAGTTTCTCTGCTAGCTTTCCTTCTGGCAACTTTTTCGAGCCTGCCAATCTTGCGACCTCAGCAAACGACTCTTCGCCCGAAACATCTTCACTCACCAACTTCCTTCAGAACGATCGCATGTGCCAGAGCCGTTACCAGAGTCTTTTCTGCCAGACCGATCCGAAGCTTTCCTTCCAGACTTCTGACGATAAACTTGGTCTCCGAACCGGTACATGCCGTGAGAAGCTTTTGAATGATTCCGACTTTTTTCGCTTGGGACTATCGGACAGACGATGAGCGACCGGAACAAGGATAGAAGGCACATTATTGCTTACAGCGTTTCCTGAAGCCTTTGCAATATCCGTCAAACACTTGAAAACGAACGGTACCGTCAACGCCGCAGCCTTGAATAGGGTCTTCTGCTTTCCTCTTGATTGCTTCGAAGCAGAACGCAAGCATGAGTGACCGCTTCACTCATCAGGGAAATGGCGGACATACCTCTGCTACCAAGCCAAGATCACCAACTTTGACCAGGTCTTGTTTGATCTGTTGAGCACTTCTCCCAGTTGATTGCGCGATAGCTTTCACGATGAGTGATTCGCCGATACCGAGTTCCACGCCCATATAGTCGGGACAAAGCTAGACGGGCGGGAACATTGATCAGTAAGATACGAGGTGCCAATGGCACGCACGACATACTCGATTGATACAGAGATACACAACGCGCAACAGATCACCTCCATCCTTTCCGGGATTCAACGCGACTTTGAGCAGGAATTTGGTCAAGAGTGATGAGATGATGTTTCGCTTCGTCGTCTTGTCGATTTCTTCGAAGCAATCGGTCAATGCCGAATATGGTACGCTGATAGGCGATATTCACATCAGCCACAAAATCCAGAGCTGACAAGCTTCAGCACTTACGGATCTCCTTTCTTCCATTCTGATTTTCCTGCAAGAGCAGCAGTCGACGTAGCTGCCAATGTCGCGGCCCTGTGTACATGGCAACCACATTAGCAGGCTTCCGGGACATGAGATCTTGCGACCTACAATTTCGACGCCGCGACTTTGGCACTCTTTTCCTCTTCCTGATCATCTACATCCTCCTCTTCCTCCTCTGGCTCATCATCATCCTTCTCAGAGACTTCCGCATCACGCTCGCTGTCATGCTCCTCGTCCTCCTCGGCAGGTTGATAGTTCTTGTCTGAAGGCTTTGTATCGTCTTCGCTGTCATCCGGATCTCGCTTGCCTTTGCCCTTGGCTTTTCGTGCGGGCGCAGAACCTACGGGTTTGCTGGTGCTGGCCTCGGGCTTCGCGCTCGGCGTTTTGGCTTTGGCGAGGGAGAACGGGTTCGCGCTTTTCGTGTCATCTTTCGAGCTCTTTGCCGCCTTCGACTGAGAAGCTGGCTTGGACGTCGGTTTCGACGCTGATGTCGCCGTTCCGTTATTCTCGGGCGCTTCCTTGATCTGATCGATTTGCGCTTTGGCCGTTTCTTTGACCTCTTGACGTATTTCTTTCATGACGCTCGCCTCGTCGGTTTTCGCCTCGCTGTCCTTCTTCGCTCGCTTCTTTGGTGGTTCTGGGCTGGGCTCGTCGACAGTCTTGGAGGGTTCGACCTGTTCTTCCTGCGAGGGAGCTTTCATTTCCGCGTCGCCGTCGTTCGCTTCCTCATCGTCAGATTCGACGACTCTGCGCTTCTTTGTGAATTCAGCCTTGACTTCTTTCATGGCTTTGGCGTCTGGTAATCGATTGTGGGCGTATCAGCAGAAATACTGCGAAACATGAAAAGCCATAGGACACTCACTTGCGCTCAAAGCCTTCTTGTCACCTGCAGCGCTACCTGAAGACGCAGGCTTCTCCACAGTCGTTTTTGCGACATCTTGACTTGTTGCTGCAACCGGTGTGGCCTTCTCATCCATGCTCTCCTCCTTCTTCTCCCCGCCCGTTGTGGCAGAACCCGCTACAGCCGCAGGCTTCCCCCAGAACTTTCCCAGTGTCGATTGTTTGCCCATGTTGTGCTGTTGGCCAAATCCCTGTTACGAGCAAGCGGGGCAGAATCCGATTTGTGACAGATGAGAGAGATGAGCTGAGAGATAGAGTATCGTGAATACGAAACGCTTCTCATCGCGATCGCGTTCCCAAAGCATTCTTACGCGTCAGAATCACATGAAGAGATAAATGAGTCTGCCTTCGGAACCGTAAGTTGATTAGGTAACCAGATATCGGTATGAGCCTCTAGATCTCTCGTCTCGCCGAAGTCAAGGAAGTCGAGGAGCTAGTCGAGGTCATCGACGGCGGTCAAAGGCAGATTCACTCAACTCAACTTGCCCTAAACGATCACTGAATTCCCGCCTATATCGTCGACATCGTCTTCCCAACAGAGAATCACGAATCCAGCCGAAATGTCAACCGCAGTTAGTGGAGGAAGCTACAAACCCCTCACAGGCCCCTACGCATCATCATCCGCCGATCTCGTCCTCTCGCTCATTCCGGAATCATCATCGCTTTCAATCTCGACACCCCCCGAAGTAAACGTCACCACTCACCTAAGAGCTGCGCTTCGCGCTGCGCAGGCGAGCTTGAACGAGGAATGCTCAAAAACGGCGGACGCAAAGCTTGTGTTGGAGAAGACGGATGCCGAGTATGCGAGGTTGCAGCTCGAGAAGAGGACATTGGCGAGGGCTGTGAATGGTCTTCAGGTTGAGTGAGTCCTTGTCTTTCCGTGCTGCAGATGTGTCTCTAATAATTCCGTAGTAATGGTGCTTCGGTTCTCGATCTACCAGATAGTGAAGAATTCCAAGCATATGTTCAAGCACGGGCAGATCCTTTGCGTAAGTCTCCACTACTCGCTCCATCAATGAGGTGCGTCTCACGCCAGTGTTCGTCTGCATCTCTAGCCGGAACGGATGATCCATATCACGAGCAACTCTCCAAGAAAGCGCGATATGAATTCGAGTTGCAAGAAATAGAAAGGTGCGTTTTACTGCATAATTCCTGCGCATCGTGAAACTCGGCTGACTCCCTTTGCGTGCCTCCAGCCGCGAAGAGCAATATGCGACGCTACAAGCACGGTTGGAAGAACTACGACAAAACTCCAGTTTGCTGAAGAAAAAGGCTATCCTCGCCGACTCGTCATTGATTGAATTACACGAGGTCCGTCCGGTCGTGCCCCTGCCAACAAGCCATTTGAAAGCTGATATCGACTCTGTTCGTCCTAGACCATGGCCAAGGTGAGAGCGGCGCTGGAAGACGTATCGCTTCCGTCACCAGAGGAGCCGGCGACCGCAGAGGAGGACATCGAGATGGAATCCTCCACAGAGGGCGGCGAGCTCGAGGTCGACGTCGAGGTCGAAGCCGAGGGAGCCAGTGCTTAAGGCTTTCGCCCGGAAGAATGTACAACATAATCGAATCTGCGAATCCGAGAACTACTACGCCACATATGCCACATCTACTGGAGTCGTCGCCTTTGTCATCGTTGCAGCAGCATGTTCGGGAGACTGCCGTCAGAGTCACGCGCGCCGTTCTTTAGGCATCGGAGTCGACAATGGCCGCTCATGCAGGAGATGACAGGTCTTGCAGACTTCGATATTGAGATGGTCTCGCCTGCTACGTATGAGGTGGGGAGTAGGTCCCCGCCTGGACGACAGCTCCGGATGAAGCAGTCCACGCTAGATAACCCTCCGACGGCGATGGGACGTTATGCCGTTGTGTACGAAGTCAAGCCGTTCTCGCTCTAGCGGGTCGCAATACAAGTACGTGGAGCGGCGCGTGCTCTTCAGGTTGTGAATCCTTCAGCACCACTCGTCCTGAATTCTTCGCTGGCATCCTTGATGTGATGACCGAGTTGCTTGACCTTCATCCAATCACCCTGACTTGCCTCCCCGGGCCTCCCGTCCCCCGCGGCCTACAGTAATGCCGGTAGCGTAAGGGGGCTCCGTCGCATTTTGATGCTGCGGCGCGGACCGGTGCCAAGGTATGCCAGTGCCGTGTTTACGAGGTATCAGACGGCTTTCCAGTGCCTGACCTGTTACTATGCCGCACCCTCATGTTATGACGAGGTCAGGAGAACGAACGCGGAGAGCAAGAGGTTTGAGCAAGCCGGATGATGTATTTATACGAGCATTCCAGGGTTTGTCACCACCGGACATCCCAGCCGATCTGGAACGCGAATCGGCTGGCCCGATCGCCGCGCGCGCCGGCGTAAGATCATGAATCATGCATGACATGACAGACATTAAATCTTCCCCAATCCCTACACGACCAGTCAGCCAGGCCACGAGCCGTCTATCTTCCGGTCGTCCGTCGTCGACAACGTTGCTCCGCCATGGTGCCAGCACGTGTACGCCGCACTTGAACTGCCAAGATTACGACGCCCACGAGTCCGCTGCTTTGATCCCGTTTCAGAACCGCACATTGCCAGGAGATCCCACCGAATTAAATCGCGGAAGATAATCTATACCCCGCGATCGGTCTTCGTTCAGCCACCGACGATAGTGAGTTAGGACAACTTCTCGCCTGCGTCGGTCAAGGTGGTCTCGCAGACGTCGTACCAGCAAGGTCGTCGACGACACGATCCAAATTTCGAAAAGTCGCAAGCCGAATCGGACGGAGGACTCCGAAGTTCGCATTGCTGACGAACCCGCCCTCGAAGCTCAATCAGCTCTCGTGTCCGATGCTCGCAGATTCACAACACAATCTGAAGACATCAACGGCGAAGCAATCGTGACCTATATCATTCCCGGACGACCACTCCGGCCTCGCCAGCCGTTCACGAAACATGCCCGTCAGCAAGAAAGCGGAAAAGCAAGTCGAAGCCAAGTACGATGTTGTCTATCATTGTGTGTATGACTGTTGTTTATTGGGACGCGGCTCATCGTCCGTTTCATGGCAGATCCCAATCTCGAACTCCACGCGGCAGCCGTGACAGGAAACGTTGGCATGGTGCATTAGTGAGTTTACCGTACTTTTGCATTGTCCCAGTCTGACCCCGTTTCCCACTTGGCAGTGCATTGACCCACGGCCAGCCCGTCAACTCGATTCTACATGGCCTCCTGCCAATACATGCCGCCTGCTCGGGCGGATCCGAACAGGTCGTGCGCATGCTCATAGATCGCGGCGCCGACGTCAACGCACCCCGGTTACCACGTCGATACCTGGATTCAAAACAGGAATCCATTGTGCTCGGGCACGCTGGATCAACGCCGTTGCACTTTGCTGCGGCAAACGGTCACGACAAGATCGTCCGAATCCTTCTCGCTTGTGGGGCGGTTCAGAAACCAGACAAGTTTGGCAATACACCCGAAATCGTTGCGGAACGCACGGGACACCCAGATATAGCGGAAACATTGAGGGCATGGGAGGCGATGCTCGATGAGGAACGCGAAAAGGTGCAGGATCGCGAGGAAGAGGAAAAGAAGGATCTTGCGAGGAGAGGCTCCCACGGGAGCTTGTCTTTGGATCCCGAAGCAGTAGCCGATGAAGAAGAGGACGAGGATTACATTTCCCCCACCTTGGACAAAGCGGCCACCTGGAAGGGAAAAGGACGAGCCGCGTCGTTTTCGGAAAAGCAGCAGCGGATGAAGATTCGGAGGAGTCTGGATCACATGTTTGGCGGAAGAAGGGGAGGCTCGCTGCGCGTCGCGTCGGGTAAAGGCGACAAATCGGATGGCGCCGCAACTAGACGTGGAGAATCCCTGGACTTGGCCCGTACCGACGACGACAGCGCATCACATCAATCTGAAGAACACCGACGGTCGCTGCCAGGCCTGTTCGGCAAAGTCGCACATCCGCAGATCAGCCTTCGGGAGGCGTTACACAGGAAAAGCCATGCATCCGACGCCGGGACCGATATCCACCTCTTCAGGGGTCGTCCGCGGACGGCTGACTCTGACGAGTCGACGGCGTCTGGGCCATCGTTGATCAAGCAATTGTCCAAGCAGAGCCTGCTGCAATTGTTTCGAAGAGGAAACAGCGGTTCTCCGCCGTCGTTGTCGCCATCGCCGCCTCGCACAGCAGTTCCCAGCCTTCCCACTGGCGACTTGGACGAGTCTGTAGACAGGATCAAGAGGCTCAGCATAGACGGGATTCGTCCAACATCTGGAGGGCTCGGCCGACCTCGATCTGGGTCGCAAGTCAATTTCCAAATACCGTTGGTTTCCCGCACGTCATCGGCTGCGGGAAGTTTCGTATCTTGCGATCAGTCGGGAACCTCGACTGGACTTTCGAATGGGGCAGAACTAGACGACAATAGTGCTATCGATGATGAATCCGGAGATCGACCCGTCGACACTTCAGCCGCTATGCAGCGTCGCTTGTCTTCTAGCAGTGGCTTGAAACCGCTTTCCCGCATAGACACACAATTGGCGAACGGGAAACAGGGTGACAGCGACGAGAAGCCCAAGTCTATTCTCAAGACCCGCACGGAGGGGGCGCCGTCGCCCGAGTCCCCCAGAGGCTTCGCTCGACTGTCCCCCTGGCACGAGCCAAGTACTCCTTCCCCGCTTGGAGGACAGAAACCCCGATCCGCAACCATGCCGACATCATACTTTTCCAGTCCGCTTTCACCTAAAAAGTCAGACGAGCGCAAATCGCCCGCTGAAGCGGAGGACGCCAAGGTCGCCGCAGGTTCTGGCAATGAAGAGTCACCTGACTTTGACCGGCGTGAAAGGGAGGACGGCATTGGAGAAAGCATATGGGATCGAGCAGCTGCCCGGCGATCGGCCAAGGGACGTAGCCGAGGTGCAAGTCTGACATCCGTCGTTTCTTCTGCCATCTCGACCGCTCCCCAGGTTCCTCCGCTCACGTTCGGCATGTCAAGTCTAAGCGAGCCGGAGGGAACGGACTGGACACTTCCCAGCATAAAGCCCGCCGCCCGAGCATCCTCCACTACCTATCGTCATGGGAGACCGCGCAACAACACAGTCTCTACGATGTCGACTATGGCATCAGCTGGGTCTTATTCCACGGAAACCGGGGATTCCAACCTGACGCCCGCGTCTGTGTCCTCTTCCCACTTTACGCCAGGATCATCAATACGTCCACCCTCCGAAGACGGCCTTTCCGTGAAGGAACGGCTCGTCCGACGAGTCAGTAAAAGACGAGGAGACACGCCCGACCTATTGTATACCTTACCGATCAAGAAGCCGTCAGACGAGTCAAGCGGAGATCTGCAAGTGGAAAAGGCCAAGTATCAGGCCGTTGAGCGGCGGCGCAAAACGGAGCAAGACATCATTCGAGCGGTGACCGGCCCGCGGAACGATTCGTCGGTTTCGCTAGCGGAGCAGCTGGCTGCATACGGTGACATCATGGCCATGGAAGCAAGTCTCACTCAGGACAGCCATGACGGAACACCTTCGGATTTGTCCTCATCCGAGCAAGTCTCAAGATCGTACATCCCGCGGCCGGCATTGAACAAGTCTGATTCGACGGACAGCAACGCGACTATCAAGACAGAAAACAGCCGAATGATGACAAAGGCAGGAAAGGCCAGAAGTGTGCCAGTCTCGACGACACATAGCAGGAACGGTAGCCTTGTAGGATCGAAAGCCGGCTCGAACAATTCCTCGGCAGATGAGAAAAGGGATAAACAGGCGCGGGAGGAAGCCTTGCGGCGTGAGTGACGGAATGCCTATTCCCTCGAGTAGGTTGCTAATCATTTTGCATGGATAGTGGTTCCTGCTCTCGATACGCTGTTCAGTACACACGCGCCGTCTACTGCTATCCCCTCCATCAATCGCATCTATGAAACTCGCGCTGCCGCCTATAGAGACAAAGGACTGGCCTTGATGAAAGAAGCTCCTCTTTACGGCTCGAGTGCGAAGAATCCGTCACGTCCTCCGGTCAGCATCGAGGATCACTGGTTGATGGCAGGCTTGAAACAAACAGCGAATCCTCAGTCTCGCCAGCAGCGGGCCGTCTCTACGGGCTCTGCTTCGTTGCCGGCTCAGAGGCAAAACATCCGTTTCAATGACTCCTCAGCCCCGACTATGGATGTACGCGACACAGCTGTCCCCAGTAAGGCGGTAGCACAATCGGGAACAAGCGCAAAAATGGACGCTACGACTCGCGCCGTGATTCCAGCACCAAGTACCTTGCGCGTGGGGTCCGCAGCGCCTGTGCGTGGGGCTCAATCAAACGGCGCGGTCAACATGAAACCCTACGGCGACATCGGTGCCACAGCCTTTACGAACAATTCTCGTCGCCGAGCTACTGCACCGGTCGACAATATCAGCCCTCTTGATCCCGGGGGCAGCGGCGGTGGCATGACATCTCAGCCCAGCTGGGACAGTGGTACCGGCAAGGGGTTGAAGAAATCGGAACAAGTCACTTCGAATCGATACCCGCTCGACGCCCTTGATACGCGAAGACTTAGCGACGCGGACCAGACGCCGACGCCGACATCGACGGCTTCATCTGTGCCGACTCCTTTGGCGGCGGGCCACAAGTCTCGATGGGGAGATGGCTTGAAAACTGCTATGCGGCTGGGCAAGTCGAGGACCTAAAGTTGGGGAAATTAAGGAGGAGTGGAGGACAGAATAGGTTGTAAGCGCTGAAGAATCCGTTGTAAACTAGGAATCATTGTAGCGCATGGTCGTAGACCGAAATGTATCCCGGCAACGTAGGGTAGAATGTAGCATACAACAAAATGATATCGCATGACCAAAATGAAAGCCGCATCCGGGGTGTCTTGCGGCGTCCCTAATGCTCGCAACTCTGAACATCCCCATGCCCCTCTTACATGATCGAACAACCCTCGCCTCCAAAGTCCTGAAGTGGCAAAACTGGGCGTCAGATGATGTACAACGACTGACAAACATGAAACGTACCAGCCCCTCTGGCATATCGCCCATGATCTCATCGGGGGGCGACCCGAGATCTTGCATCTAGCATTCGGCCTGTCAGCCTGATAGACCGAATGATAGCAAAGCCCTGTTCCGACATACCTGTGTCATCAGCTTAGTCACCTTCCCGCGCTGTGCATCATCTTCGTCCTTGTATTCTGGGCTCCGGAAGATCTCGAGAATCTGCACGACTATGCGAGACTGCGTGGTGTATTTCTCCAACTGATCGGCGGGAAGCGTACTTGCGTTTGCGGTGAGATATGCCGGATACTGGAGTGAGAAGAGAAAAGGGGATAAGTACGCTATACACGTAATACAAGGAGAAACGTACCTTTTCGCCCAACTCGGCCAGAGGTTCTTCCAGAATCTCCTTCGTCATCAATTGCTTCATCATGCCATCCAACAAGCCAGAGAAATCGCCAGCACCACCAGGGCCAGCTGGACCACCGGGAATATCGCTGAGTCCGAGGGATGACAGGTCAAGGTCTGATGGGTCGATGTTGAGCGATGCGAGGAGCGCGGCGAGGGGGTCGTCGGACTAAGGAGAACGTATTTTTAGTCTCAATCGTGATGTTTTTGCGCGATCGCCTGACATGCGGTCAAGCTTGACACTAGACCTCTCGCTCGTCTTCGTATCACGGCTTCAAAGGTGATCGACACCATCTCGCCCTCTTCGCATGTTTCAAGCTTGCACTTTGACTTGGCGATTCCCGTTACATAGGCGAACTCACCTTGTCCGCCGCCGTTCTCGACTCCTTCTCACTCTCCTTCATCCGGTTCATGGTCTGCCTCATCGTCTCCTCGAAAGATAGTGGTTCGCCATTCGCATTGGTCGCCGGTTCCGTACTGTTCTGCGCTTTTTTCGATGTCGTTCCCTTCGTCGAAGTCGCAGCCGGCAGCGGTGGTTGACCTAAAGACTCTAGCATCTTCTCGAAATCCTCGTCTCCGTCCGGCCCTTCGCCATCCAAGCCCGGTGGAACGGAACCCATAATCTGCTCCAACAGCTTTGCCAGGTCGTCTTCTCCTCCTTCAGGGAAACCTAGCGGATCCGATGAGGACCCAGCCCCAGGTGCTCCTGCTGCGCCGTTACCACCGAACGAAGCAAGCAGCGCGGCCATGTTCCGCGACAATTCATCTTCAAAGTTCTTGTCGTCTCCCGCAGGTTGCGGCTTGGGCTTTGGTTTTGAGGTTGACGTGGAGGCCTTGGCTTGCGGCGGAGCGTCAAAATCGTCGAGGATGTCGTCAAAGTCGTCTAGGTCTTCGTCTGGATGTGACATGGTGGAGAGTAGTTTGAACTGAGGGATGTCAGAAGAGTGAAGAGCGTACGAACCAGACTTCAGAAATATCGAAAGCTACTAGATCACTGCCACCCGGGTATTCGATATCCGTCAGTTTCGGACGCACCCCCGACATGAGTCACCCATCACGTCGATGCGCTCTTCTCTACATTCTATAGGTCTGGGTGCATGCTCCAATCGTACTCCTCCGTTCCCCACCGCTGGATAAATGCCACTTTGAGAGGATGAAAGCGTACCTGACAGCCGTACACGCCAATAGGCAGGGCATGCAGCAGTCTCTGACCGCTAAGATCTTACGCACGGGCACAAGGGGGAGCGCCCGTTCACCGGTTGTTCAGAGCGGGATGCGCCGACGAGCGTAAGCTTTGCGTAGGTCAAAAGTTCGCGCACACTCGAGGATTCTCTGTTCAACACGATAGCAGTCTGGAACCTTACCTGATTCCACTGGCTGGGTCGTCTGATTTGCCACATTAGAAGCGTTGAGTCCAGCTCCGTGGACTATGTCGGTAAACGGTAAACGGGATTGAGGCATAGAGGATCATACGCTGTTATATTCGACGGCTGCAGGTTTCAAGAATAAGGGGATAGACAGACTGACAGCTAATAGTGGACACCGGATGTCTTCATCAAGAATTCATATGGGCGATCTGTACACACCTCTGAAGTCGCTCAGCTCACAGCTCAGTCGCACTCAATGCATGAGTGCATGTGCGACTCCCGATGCGACTGGCAGCCTGGGGGTCAAGCATGAAGAAATCACGCATGATCGTACTTCAGCCCCCAGGCATGACGTCGATGAAAACCCCCGTCAAAAGCTCTGCTATGCCAAAATTCGTCCGCCTTTCCATTTCTAAATTTCATGTCAAACGGTTTTCTAGTGATACAGCTGCAGGCGTTCTCCAAACGCGCGAAAGTGTCTCTGAGCAAGTCAGAACTTCAACATATTGCACCAGAGTGGCCTTTATTTTTTCGATGCGACCTGGGCGCCGATCCCCTTAGGAGCAGGAATCAAAGGAGAATGCCATATACACAGCTGCGCTCCGTTGTTATGAAGGCCAATTTTCTTTTCATTGGACGAGGCGAAGGACTGCGTGGCAGGATATATATCGATACATCTGTGGGCCAGCTTGACTGCTCACTGTTGCCTTTTGAATTCTATTTTCCCCCTAGTAACCTGTACTCGATCATCGCTTATCATTGCGGAAGCACGGATACTGACAATACAAGTACATCACCCCCGACCGCCCCGAGCCGGATCAGAATCGCAGAAGTCGTCGTATGGCCCAGTCCAAACATCGCTCAGATGTGTCTGGTGCAGGAGCGCCGATGGGAGGTATTGCACTGTCTGACGATGGCGAAAAGCCTCTGCTCAACGAAGGCGCGTACCCAGAAGCATGTGGCCACATTTGCGATGAATTCAAGAAGTTACGGACCTGGAAGAACGAGCAAGGGAATGACCTTGAACCTCAGCTGATTGTTTATGGGGGGACATTGCCATCTAAGCAGGTGGCAGCTGAAGAAGCGGAATCTAGCGATCGAACATGGCGAAGATCGTTGTTGATCGCTGGCAAGGCTGTCCGTCCCAAGGAGTGGCCGCCTCAAGAGGGCTCGGATGTTTTGCAGCTGCATAGCTTGCTAACTGAGAGAGTTTCAAGCATCGCCGCGACACAGCCAACCATTAGCAGCGAAGGATCTTGGGACTGGATTTACAGTAGCGACGACCATATTACCAGTGCGTTGCGATGGGGGTTTGCCAACGCTCCTTCCGAAATGGCATTCTCCAAGAAGTCGGCTGTTTGGGCGGGGGGGTGGATTAGGGGGACGATCGCGTCCACTCTCGAATCAAGGACATGAAGCATTATAGAGGACCATATGAACTGAATTGTCCAGAAATGCCAGCTGCACCTAGACGAGGCTTCACCCATGGCCAGTCAAGTGGGAAACGTGCGCTCGATGAATGGGTTATGCATATATATATATATATATATATATATATATATATATATAGATATTTCGATTGCACCACATGTCCTAACTCGACGAACCAGTACTCTCTGTGTCTGACTTCACTTGATCGGCGTGTCTCTTAGCACTTGGAAGCAGGTTCGCCTACTGACTTCTTGAGGGACAAGGCCTCCCGCTCAGCTCCAACATAGCTATCAAATGAGCTAGAATGGGGCAGCGGGTCGGCCGGCGGTCATTGACGAAACAGCATGATAGCACAGCTGTCGCACAATATGTATAGAGACTTCGTTGTCTCCTAGTAGCCTCTGGAAATCGATCAGAAAATCCTCCGGTCGTGGCCTTGTGCTTAGGCTTTGCTAGCAACTCCACATCGCATTTGCCTAAAGCTCCTTTGCGAGCCCAATATGAAGGCAAGATTGATGAAGTTCACTCGGAATGGCTCGCAACGCAACTTGTAGCGGGTGTCAAGGACCCCTTTCCTTCGAACTGCTAGGTATATGGTATGATTCGCTGTAACAGCAAGTCTTGCGCCTATCTTGCTGGCTGGCTTGCAGGCGTTACAATAGTGAAGACCGGGTCATCCGCTGAGCTGGGGTGCACCCAGAGGTACTTTGGCACCGTTAAAGGGTTGAATCTGATGGAGATCCCCAGAGAAGAAAGGAAGAGCGATAACGAAGCTCGTCTCCTTTTGTAAAGATCTGCCTCGGACCAGTGGAGGTGGTAAGCTAAAAGCTTGGAAGCCATGTATATATTCCAGACCAAGGAAAGGGTGTCCTATGTCGCGAGCCTGTTCAAAACGCCGCTACATCGTCTAGCGCTCTCAAGTGCTTCCTCGTACCCAGGTCGACTTCCCTCGTTCCATTCTTGTCCTGCCTCTAAGAACATGCCTGATCAGGAGGGGACATTCGGACTTACTACGTTTCCTCCGTACGTACCGCCCCACAACGACGCATCTGAAGGGACCGCGCTTGTTGCGCCACTTCCTAAGGTCTCGGTCAATCAAGACGATAGGGTCAAACTCTGGGAAAAGGCATGGGAGGAAGTCAAAAAGACTCACCCCGATCGCACTGCTTTGAATACTGACGAAATGAACATCGTGATCTATGGAGGACCATTGCCGCTTTGCGAAGGGGCAAGGTTGAGCGGCAAGCCGAGAAGATGGAGGCAATTCTTCTTAATCGATCGCTTCTGGAGAGAGGCGTTTCCGCCGTCTGAACCTGTGGAGGAAGGAAATTTGCGCTCAACCCTCATGGCGAGGCTCGCAGCGGATGAGGAGTCATTGCTCTTCGACGGCGAGACAGCGCTGAGTACTTCACCTGGCAGCCAGGGGGGGTGTGACAGCATGTTCATCAGCTATGACTGGCTTACAACAGTCCTCGAGCAGACAGCCAAGGAAATATCGGCCATGTCAGCAAAAGAGGCATCGTCGATTCGCGATGGCGCACAATCGGTGCGAGGGGTCCTGCTTCGAGAGGCTTTGCATCCCAAGAAAGATTAGGTTGGGAGTCTAAGCCACAGTAATGCCTGATCCGTGCGGTGTGGCCTTGTATTCTCGGGTCAAGCATGTTTATATGTAGTGGCGACAATCCAGGTCTCGACGCGTACATCCAGATGCACTGTAATATTTTTCAGACTCTGGCATGTCGGTGCCGTATATGCATGGCTTGAGACCTCCAGCATGCTATATTTTGTGTACCTGTCTACCGCTCGTCCTATAAGGGCGCGGCCTGGTCCTCCCATTCAGTCTCAGAAGATAGAACAAGATTAACAATCTGGTCGTGGAGGACGCAGAGACTAACAAGAAGCAGTACGCGGATGAAGGTGGGCCGCTACACACCTGTACATCTGTCAGAGAGCCCAAAACATGCCCCGTCCAAATCTTAGACCTTTGAAATCTCGCCGGCCCTTATTGAGCATACAAATCAACTCATCCTCTTTCCAAGAAGACAACCCCAATCCACGTTGGGTTTACGGGACTGCAGCAAAGGTTAACGGGTGGTGCGAGCCTGCAAACTTGCCTGAAGAACTGTAGCTAGACTTGACTCAGGAACGGACCAAACAAGTCGTAGTGGCAACCCGATTGTCGAGAGCGAAGGATCATTCCAAAAAATACGCCTGGAGCCCTTCCTCCCTGATGATGCTGGGTTGTCGTGTTGTCGTACCGGATCGCTTCCCGGGCAGCCCGTCCTGGAGGACATCCCGGTTGGTACCCATTCAGGTGCTCAGTTGGGGGTTTGCCGTCGCATCAGAAAGGTTGGAGTTCATAAAGCATGTATTGCCCGAGAATGAAATCGAACTCGGGACGTGCTGTAGCTGAATCAGCTTTGCGAACGGAAGACCACAGTTCCATCCAGACGTTAGGCTGCCCTTGGGGATCTGGGGGCAACATAGCAGAACTGTTCTCGTAGGACACCTATCGTTCACTTCTCGCCACCGCTTGCTTGTCGAGAAGAGGTAAACTAGAGAAACACGAAGACCGGAAGGAACTAAATGTGAAACGCGAAAGGGGAGAAACGTGCACGCTGGGCAACGCGATCCCAAGTTTTTCGGCGGCCGAGCTGGATCCGATCCGCGACGCGTGCGGACAACAAAGTGCTGTAAGCTGTGCTGTACAGGTTTCAGAAAGGGAGGAAGGTGTTCATCACCTCCCTTCAGTCACCTCATCTCCCTACAATTTCCCCAACATGGTCCCCGACTTCTCGCGTATGGGCACAGTAGCCCTCGCGGGTTCATTCGCAGGCGTCGATCTTTGGACCGGCAACGAACCGACATTCGGAGCGGGAACGGCGGATTCCCTCGTAGTATGGCGGACGACGGGCGGAGAGGATGTGGTCTCGACGAATGATGGAGGAAGAATACGCGCGACGTGTGAGATGGACGGGACGTATTATGTTGCGGGAGAGTTTGATCAGCTGGGGAATGCGACGAGGACGACGCCGATCAACGGGATTGCGGCGTATACATCGGACGGAACGCTTCAGCCGCTCGGAACGGGGATCAACGGGACAATACACACCTTGTGGTGTGACTCAACAACACAACACGTCTGGGCTGGCGGAGAGTTCTCATCGCCAATCGGAGAGCAGGGAGCAGCATACAAGGGGAATGTCGCGGTGTGGGATGCCGGAGTCAGGGAATGGCATTCACCCGCGTTTGGAGGATTGAATGGGATCGTACAAGTCATCCAGCAGGGATGGCAACCAGGACAACTCCTGTTCGGGGGCGAGTTCACGACACGCTTAGCCACGGGCAACACCACGAACTCGACCATCACAACGACCATCACAAACGGAACCAGCCAAGCGAAAGGAGGTGTCTGGCTCAACAGCTCGACCTCCTCCCTCCCCTCCGCACCGCTCGGAACCCTCGGCACAAACGACTCGACCTTCCTCTCCCCCATCCCCCTCCTCACGCCCATCTCGAAAATCGACGCCGGCCCCAGCGCGGCGGACGGATCACACGCCGATCCGCGTGCACTGCTTTGTGCCGGAGGTGGAGACGCGTGGTGGGTCAGGGACGGGAGTGTCGGCAAGGCGACGGTGAATCTGTATCGGGGTGTGTTGGCCAAGGGGGTCAGGTTGGGGAATGTGCTTGATGGTGGAAGAAGGGGGACAACGAGTTTTAGGTGAGTTTCATAGATATCGTGGCTGGAAAGGGATGGGTGGGGTTGCGAATACCGCGGATAGATGGAAGGAGACGGGACAGAATAAAGGCAGTCCGTCGAGAACTGTTGGAGCGACTATGGCGACTTCAATGTTGTTGGGCGAAATGATAAAAATCTTTCGTGCCTCGAGATTCCGTTGGAATGGGCGTCGCTATACTTGAAGGGCCTGAACGAATCTGATTTGGAATACTCATCTGTTTCTCCGCCACAGGATCGTCACAATACCGGACAACAATGTTCGCACGTTAACCTACACCGACCCGGAGACACTACTTTCGACGACGTGTACGGAAAGTTGTCCGCTTACCCTCGCCGCCGATATCACCGCACAGGATTTCCTCTTCCCGTCGGATCTCGACATTACTGGCTTCCAAGTCTACCTTGAAGGCTGGACAGGCGATGGAGCCGGGTTGAGCGTACTGCAATTGCTCAGCGCAGGTGCGAGCGGGACGTCCTCTGTTGCCGACGAGAACAGCGCGGTCTGCACCGGAGCAGGTGTCAACGGCACGACATCTTTGCAAACCACCGGGTCGTCGCAATGGACAAGCACCGAAGTCGAAACCTCGATCAGCGGAACCATCCGACGCGTGCTTACGACCTCGATCCAACAGTCATCCTCAGATAGGCCATCCATCACCTATTACCCCTATATCAGCACCACGGGCTATTATGCACTTTACCTCACGACACCGGGATGTGCCGGTCTTCCTCCATGCAACGAGCGGACACGAAACGTTCAAGTCGAGGTCTTCCCTTCGCGCGGAGCCTTGCCCATCGTGACCGAAATCGATCAGACGAATTCTGCCGATCAAAGAATTCGCATCTACGAAGGATATACGGAGAGGTCGAGCTCGGCATTTGGTATGACTGTCAGGCTTGCGCTGAACGACAAGCCACAAGGAGGGGACGGAGTCTCGCAGTGGACGTTGATTGCTTCCGAGGTGGATGCGACATGGGAGGCAGCAGCTGTGAACGGTACCCGCGCAAACAGCACAACTTCCGGCGTAACGACCATCACAGGAGAACAAGTGCCGGAAGGGCAGGTCGTGAGCGTCGGAAACAGCAGCTCGACCGTGATGAATTTGCACACCGGTTTCGGTGTTTACGCATGGATCAACGGTACGACAACGACCATCTCGGACGCAACGGCTTTGATCCCGCCAACAGGACAGACATCTCTCGATGCATTTGCCTACGCCTTATCCGGAGCGAAGAATGCCTCAACGAGAGGCCAAGCATTCTCGGTACACGCATTCGCTAGCGTACCAGCTGATTCGAGTCCGTCGACTCTTTACGTCGGGGGAAACTTTACGTCGCCTGGCAACTACTCGAACCTTGTTGCGCTTGATACTCTGAGAGGCACGGTCACCAGCTTGCCGGGACAAGGACCGAATGATGCGGTCCTCACGCTTGCTGGTTACGAGAGCTATCTCTTTGTCGGTGGCGAATTTACATCGATCGCCGGCCAACAGCAGAGGCTGTCTTACGTCGCTCGGTATGACACCAAAGCCAAGGCATGGGCCAGATTGGACGGCGGCGTGGACGGTGTCGTCCGCGGGTTGAGAGTCAACGGAACCCAGTTGACCGTTTCAGGCGACTTTGATTCCATCATTTTCGCCAATGGAACCAGTATTACCAGCGGCGGTGTCGCAGCATACGACCTCGTCGCCAATACCTGGAGTCAGTCCATTGTCGGAGGTCGCAGGATTTGGGGCGACGTGAACGACGCTGTCGGAAACGCAGTTGTTGGCCGAATCACAGGCGTCAGTACCTATGGAGCAAGCGGACTCGTCACCTTGTCCGGAGACAGCGCTTCGGATGCCGGTCTACGCGTAACTGGTTCCGGTATCGGGTTCGTTACCAACCACTCGGCTTCGCAAGACTCAGCACAGAAGAAACGATGGACGACTGACGGCATAGTGAATACGGTGCCATTCGAATTGGACTTCAGCGGACAAGCGCATTCCAGCTCGCATGCCCACGGCGGATCAAGCTCATGGGTAGATTATATCTCTTCTCCTTTTCGGGGCAAACGGCAGGTCTCGTCGCCGATAGCTAGTGGCGATGCAATGGCCTTGGCACCCGCGGCTTCTTCCGCGCCGTCAATGGTGGCAGTCGCATACTACGTCAACGCCTCATCGTCTGACAAACAGCCGTGGATTATCGTCGGTGGCAATTTTACGACCTTGGATGCTTCCGCACGCAATCTCGGAATCTGGAACGAAGCACAGGGCACAATCGTACCCGTCATAGTCCCGGGTCGATCCGCTGCCGAAGTCGTCGGCGTAGTTCGTGCGCTTGAGGTGGTCAA
Organism: Naganishia kalamii; assembly: GCA_022813745.1. Lineage (NCBI taxonomy): Eukaryota > Fungi > Basidiomycota > Tremellomycetes > Filobasidiales > Filobasidiaceae > Naganishia > Naganishia kalamii. The sequence goes on along the minus strand of JAKLLX010000003.1, from coordinate 661,234 downwards.
CGGGAATGATCAAGGTTGGCTGTTTGTTGGCGGAGACGATGGCTTTGGGTGGATCGACATGAAGGCCCAGAGCGGTGCAGGAGAGTGGAAGACTGTACCAGCGTTGGGGAACGGAAGTACGTAGGCTCCTCCTGCTGTTGCTGTTCCACGAGCTGATCCTCTCACTCCCATAGCGAACTCGAACGAAACCTCAGGCTCAGTCCTAGCCATCACGCATCGCACTGCTTCCGGTTCCAATTCGTCCGGTAGCGAACGCGTCATCGTCGCCGGTGCTTTCACTACGGCCGGTTCTCTTGGATGCGTTGGCATCTGCAGCTGGGACCCCGTGGCTAGCCGATGGAGCACGCTCGGAAGCGGTCTGAGAAGCGGAGTCGTCGCAACCATGCAAACAAACGATGATATCCTTGTCGCCGGCGGATCATTCACTCTCTGCGATGGCACATCAGCGGTCGCCGCCACATACTCGTTCACAAATACGTCTTGGACTGCTCTCGGGTCAGCCTCGGAATTATCCGGCCCCGTGATAGCATTGACAATGGATGACGGTAATCCAGGAAGTGTTTGGGCCGCAGGCAGGTGAGTGAGCCAACGGAGAAGGCTGTCTTCAAGCTAATGGTTTTGTAGATCTAGGACCGACGGCGCGCAATTCGTCTCTCGCTGGGATGGACTAAAGTGGACCGCACAAGGTGGGTAGTCGCGTGTGATTCCTGTGGATCGAGACTGAATGTCATCACCTTGGTGCGCAGCGTCATCGCTTGAATCTGGATCCCGTATATCTCAACTGGCGTTTGTCCCGTTGACCGAAAAGCACAGCGGCAACGGAAGCGTTGAATCCGACCGTCTACTTCTCGCGACAGGACTGGTTCGCGTTCCGACGCAAAACACAGCCGGCAACACCCAAATTGTCAACTCGACAGCCGCGTTGTACGACGGCCAAAAGTGGACGCCTTTACTTACTGCTGTGCAACGAGATGGATCTGCGGGTTCTTCGAGCGGACTGTTTTACTCGCGCCACTCGTTCGATTTCCGAACCAAGAGTGAGTGTGGACAACGGACTCCGACCTGGCGTCGTGCTGATATTAGTTGCAATCTCCTCCGCAGAATACCTCGCCCTAGGTCTCATCGTTCTGATTGCTATTGCCATCTCCACCGGCCTCGTCTTCCTCATCGCCCTGATCGGCCTTTTAGTGATGTTCTGCTGGAGACCGAGAGAAAGCAGCCGCCCCGCTCCGGCTGGAGCGCTGGCGAGAGCAAAGAGCAACTCGTCGTCTGAATACGAGGATACAACCGCTGGAGCATCTGAACAGGATCGCATGCGGAGATTGGGAGCGATACAGGCGGCCATTTTTGGTGAGAAGGCAGCGGCTGCAGCGGGCTTCATCCCATCAAGCACAGCCTCGCGCGATCCTAATTATGCGACTCCGGTCAGTCGACCTCCTCGCGAATCGCACTCTCGACGTTCCTCGGTCGACGAGACCCTCGAGGATGGGGGCATCAGCAATCCAGTGGTGCTCGCATCGCCCATCCAGACGAACGAGTCTGCGGGTGATTCGTCAGCACCTTCGCATATGGGCCGACCTACGACCATCAAGTACCCCTTTGTCGGCGAAGACTCGCGCGAGCTTACAGTGAAGGCGGGTGAACAGATTCACGTGTTGGAGGAGGATGACGGGGAACAATGGTGGTTCGTGAGAACACAGGACGGGCGTGAAGGAGTCGTCCCGGCAGCATACGTTTGGTGACCAACTATTTCCGATCTTTCGACATGCCACACGGAGCCAGCCAAAATATGGCTCATTAACGACTTTAACGACCTTTAACGACATGCATCTTGGCTCACTTCGACAACTACGCTTAACGAAAAGCGGCGCTCTTTTCACCATACCTTGCTCATTTGACATATGCGGGAAAGACCACATGATAGAAGCTTTGTAGATATACCATAATATGGACCTGTGACTTGATATTACTTGTTTATCCGACAGATTGCCCGCTTTCTCGTATGCCGTTCGAAATGATTATATGCGACCACGCCAGAGGACGCACGCACAATTGCCTTCGAATCTTTTCGTTTCTTTCCGGCAAATGAAAGGGAACGGATCCGAAGCATTCGTTGATAATGGCAGCTAAGGGATGCAGAGATGCGGAGAATGCTAGTGGTGGTGTATACAACGGTTAAGAGAGAACTAATCTGATCGAAGGTTCTATATGTAGAATGCTGGTTGGCATGATGCTAGTAGGATAGATGGACTGAATAATTGCCGCTAGCCTATGATGGCGTGGTCGCTCGGTTTCTAGAATCGCCAGTCGGGGTCCGATTCGATCTCGGCGACCGCCCAAGGGAACTTGGTGAGCAGTGTCTGGCAATATCCGTGGATCAGTGAGGGTGTCAATGGCACATTCAAAGGCAGCTTACCTTGGAGAATAGTTTTTCCAAAGGAACATCGTGCTTCTTGGCCCAGGCAACGGTGAGTCGGGGATCCTAAGGGATGGTATGTTAGGTGAGCTGTCACCGCAGCATACGGCGGGATACTCACAATGTAGTTGATTCTGTGAAAATTGATAGCACACAGCGATGAGATGAAGCCCGATAAGACGAGACTGACTTCAAGACTTACTTCGATGTCCCCAACGCGACCGTCTTGTTACTTTCCCTATCTTCCAGAGACACCTTGAACGCGTCGATCCTCTCATCCATCTTTTTGATCTGAGTCAAAATCTTGTCGACATCCGCTGCTCCGAACAGGTGGTTAGATGCACAGAATCGGCAATGGGGGCACAGCAGCCGGACCTACCTTTGCCAACTTCCACTTTCTTCGTCTTGCGCTCCTTGATCACCTTGGCGTTCTCGGCTTTCAAATCCTTGATTTTCTCCTTGAGCGCGCTTTCGGGCTGGGGTTCCTCTTTGTTTTCGATGGCTTTCGCGTTATCGCGCTCGAATTTCTTCGTCGCCTTGTCAATTGCGGTCTCCAGCAATGCCTTCTCATGACGTTCAAAGAACTCTTCCTCGAGATCCGATTCATCTTCAGCCAGCTCCGGGTGTTTCTTCTTCTGCTTGGCATCGAGATTGAACAGTTGATACCTCAATCGCATTCGCTGATATTTCATGCCGAGCAACTGTTATGGACCGTCCGTCAGTCGCGGAAGGAGTCGAAAGGGATCGTGTAACGAACCTTGTCACCCAATTTTTCCATGGAAGCAGCATGCGTTTTGCTGACGGTCTTTTGATGGTTACACAGGATAGCAACATCCTTGTTGGCTTTGTTGTAGGCAGCGATCTTTTCCTGAACGGTTCCATTCTTGGGCGTATGCTCCAGCTGTTCTTGGAACGTCCAAGAGGCGTTGTATGTACGGAACACCTTTGCAGTTAGACCAGGCATATAGCTTCCTAGATGTTTATTCAACGAGGATGTCTGAACAGCGACGGTTAGCTTTTATTCTGAGATGTTGAACTGTTGACATACGGTAAGGCGATCGAACAAATCGTCTTCCTGCGTCTTTGGCTCGGCCTTGAAGATCTTGATGTTCTTGAACACTTGAGCATCGACTTCGACTACTTGCTCGTAGAGAATACTATCTTTACCCAGGAAAGACAGAGCGATTCGATCCACGGGGTGTTCGTCATCCTTCGGCAGGAGAGTGACGTGTTCGAGTCGGAGGGAACAACAACCGACGGTATCCGCCTCGTCTTCTCCCTTCTCGTTACCCGCTCGCAACGCCAACTTGTCGATCAAGTACATCGCCGTAGCTCGCTGTCGATCCGCCATGATCTTGCTCTTGAGATCAGCCGTGTAATCCTTTCGAATACGATCAACGTGTTTCTAGGGAGACAACCGTCAGTCAAGTAACGATGGATCATTTGCGATTTAGCGTACCTGTAACTCCCGAGCCTTTTCGAACTTTTGTCTGTCACTTTGACCCTTCCAAGTAGAACCGGCGGACAAGAACACATATTTGGAGTTGCCGTTGATATTTTCTTTCCAGTGCGCGAGCCAAGTCACCGTGTTGTCATGTTGAATCTGAAGAGGGGAAACTCAGGAAGGGAGAAAACTACACACGCACGACGACATACGCTTTTCCAATTGCCATCGATATTGGGCGTCGGAACTGCTGCGTCGGCTCCAATGTTGATAACGATATCTTCAGGCCTGAGTCGGTACTGATCCATATATATCAGCCGTCTGTCTCGTATGTGTCATTATAAATCGCTTACCTTGAATCGTCCCTTCTTGGGATGTTCACCTCGACCTCTAAACAGTCCAGGAGGTTCAACTCGGAAATTTCCGACCTTTTCCTTTCTTCCATCGATCGTGGCAAAGAGGTAGGGCTTTTCTATCTCGTCCCTCTCGGCCTTGATCCTGAGAACGAACAATGTATCAGTGCATCGGGATCCAGGCCGTGAGATGCGCGTACCTCTTCTTCTCGGCTGCGGTCAACTGCTTCTTCTTATCCTTCTGGATCTCGAAATACTCCCACATCGGCCGGAAATCGCACTTTTCCAAGTCCTTGATCTGGGCGCTGTCGGCCTGACGACATCAAAGCATTACCCCTTCAGCATCCGAACGGGGAAGTGAACAGCGATCTTCGACGCACCGAAGGATGCTCCTTGAGTACCTTGAGCCAGTCTTCAAAAAAGTTCTTCCTGAAAGTCTTGTCCGCCGCGTGATCGGTTTCCAACAAAGCAGCAAAGAAACCAGCAACCTCCTCTGCTTCCTCGGAGAGTGTTATCGATTTGCCTAGAATTATGCGTGAGACCTAGAAAGGTGTTGAAGCGAGACACGATCAGACTTACCATCGTACTTCATCCTGATGTTTTTCGGCAAGGGTTGATAAGCTGGAGGGAACAGTACACCATTGTGCTCCAACGTGGTCCATTTCGAAGATCCGTCCCCTTCCGCCTGAGCTTCCCACCACTTGTACTGAATTCGCAAAGGTTGAAATGTCAGTGCTGAGACCTCAGGCTGATCTGATTTTCGAACTACTGACAGCATCATCATCTTCCTGTTCTTGCTCACTAACCAACGGAGAATCGCTGTCAGTTTACAGACCCGCTTTGATTCGCCAGTTAACTCACGCTTCAGACTTCTTCTTCCTTCCCTTTGGCTTTTCGTCTTTGACCTCAGCTTTGGCGGCCGCCTTGCCCTTGACACGACTCTTCAACGGCTTGTCATCCTCGGAATCCGACTCTTCCTTCTTTGCTTTTCCCCGAGCCTTTTTCGGTTCCGCCGCCTTCTTCTTTGCCGGAGCTTTCTTGACAGCTGCAGCCTTCTTCGTCTTCTTGGCCAGAGGGACATCCTCATCACTGGATTCCTCCGCCTCCTCTTCCTGGTCGGACAGGTCGGATGAACCCGTCTTTTCACTCTTCACTGTCGAGTTTCTGCTCACGGCCCGCCTGGTCGTTTTGGCAAGCGGCTTTTCATCCTCGGAGAGGTCGGATTCGTCCACTGTCGGTGGTTTGCTGACTCCATTGGTCGATGCCAGGGGAATTTCTTCTTCGGATGAGGATTCGGGTTCCTGCTTCGCCGAGACGGGTGCGCTGGCCCGAGATGTCTTCGTTAACGGTTTCTCGTCTTCGGAATCATGGTCCTGTGAAGCAGCGAAGCATATGTAAGTACGGGCAGGCCTCAAATTTTCCGAAATGCAGGATCAGACGGGATCCGACGCGACTTTCCGACTTCATGCGCGTCGTGGAAGTCTTACAGAACGCTTCGATGCAGAATTCGAACTTACCTTCATTGCTACATCCTCATCCTCATCGTCACTCTCGACAATGTTCTTCTTCTTGCTAAATGTTCCGTTTGTGGCTTCCAGTTTGGCCTTCTTATTCTACACAGAGCAAGCGGAAGATATCCAGGACGCGATCAGCATACGCGTTTTCCCATGGTATCGGATAGGAAGGCATGGTATTCTACCTACATTTTCGTCTTGACCGGGACTCGCCGAACGCTTCCTTCCTTTCCCGTTCGTCGCCCCGTTGACGATGTACTCTGGCTCGAGCATCTCGTCTCCGACGCCTGTTCCTTGGTGATCCGCCACGATGTGCAAGGCGTGTCCGCTGTCGTCCTCGGCGTCGACTTTTGGGATATGGGCGCGCTCGGCAGCGGAGGTTCCTCCTGCGACAGGAGCCTCGACCGCCATCGGTTCTTCCGGATAGGACATCCTGATAGTTTGGGCTGAAGGACGCGTGGATTTGCCGGTGTGTGAATGAAAGGTTTTTCTGATATCGCTTGTCGAGAGGTGTTTGATGATTCGTCGGACGGTCAGAGCAATTCGCATGCAATGACCAGGAAGGTAGCGCGGCGTGGGGCGGTGTATATATAGCTTGAAGGACACGGCAACGTCAGCTCGGTCCGCCTCGCTCTGGTGAAAGGGAAGGAAACTTTTCTTCTTACGCGTTTGGCCTAAGGTCGCGCATTTGGGGACTTAGGCGAATCCAGGCGAATAGGTGGAGGCTGCAGTTTCGGGCGCACCCAACAAAATTCCGCGATCGCAGCGTCTCACAAAGTTCTCGAGTTCGACGCCCAGATTGCGTCTCCACAAAGTGAAAAAGCTCACGATATCTACGATCGAGCGCTCGCCTTACGCTTTAACACCATGCAAGTCGACAGACCGAACAAAAGGGCTCGAGTCCTGCCCGAGACGGTCGGCGCACCTGCCAAGCCGCGGTCAACAGCTCGACTTTTCGCTCCGTTCCGAGCTCTTGGGTTCATCTCGAACGATGTGCCGTTTGCGCTGCAGATCCGCGGAAATAAGGGAGGAATCAAGGGCCCCAATGTCAACGTCGTCAGTTGCCTCGGAAGGAGCTGGGCGATGTGGGATGCAGGGAAGATGAACCTCCTGTTTGTCGGTATGTTGTCGATGCGTCAATACTTTTGTGTGGACGTCAACTCATTCCTTCGCTCTGAAAGGTCCGGAGGAGGAAGCGGAGATTGCGAGTCTGGCCGTCCATAACAACGACATCTTTGCATCAGCCGGGCCGAAAGTTGTGCGATACCAGCGGGGAAAGCAGGTTGCGGTGTACAAGGCTGGAGCGTCGGACGTCAAGCTCGGGCAGATCTTGATCTTTGGAGAACAGCTCTTAGCCCTCCGGCAGGATGGTCGGGGTCTGCTGGTGTGGAAGATCTCAACTTTGGGTAAGTCATTATCCCCTGCATGAGTTCAAGGAAATTGAATTGGCGTATTTCCCAGAACTGGAAAGCGAAATCGAATTCCACTCGGCCTTCACCGCTACCTCGATGTTGCATCCCGCAACTTACCTCAACAAAGTAATCGTCGGAAGCGCCGAAGGCGCAATTCAGTTGTGGAACGTCCGAACGATGTATGTACAGCTCTCCCGCTTTCGCATCAATAGACACTGAAGGGAATGCTTGCGTTGCAGGTCTTTGATTCATACCTTCCCGGCGCCAAAGAAGACCTCCGCTGCGGTCACTACACTCGCTCAGTCGCCCGCTATCGATGTCATTGGTGTCGGCCATGCAGATGGAAGCGTTCGCGTGGTCGATATCAAGATGGGGGAGGAGATATTTGATGTCAAGATGGAGGAAGGAGGAATCGCAGGCTTGTCGTTCCGGATGGGTAAGTCGGGCGCTCTCTTTAAATACTCAGTGGGTTTACTCATATCCCTTGTTTTCAGATGGTCCTGCCATCCTCGCCACATCGTCCACCAACGGCAGTATCGCAATCTGGGACCTGGCAACTAAAGGGCGAGTCCTGCATGTCCTGCGGGACGCTCATGAGGCACCTGTGTCTGGTCTTCAGTGGGTTATGGGACAGCCATTGTTGATCAGTTCAAGTGGAGACAACAGTATCAAGGTCAGTCCGAATCACGATCATATAGAGATCTGTCCTGACTTCATCGCTCTTTTAGCAATGGGTCTTTGACGCGGATACCGCGATGCCGAGGCTTCTTAAATTCCGAACGGGACACCATGCGCCCGTCAACTGCATTCGATACTACGGAGAGGATGGAAAGCAGATTTTGACCGCTGGACGGGACAGGGCGTTGAGATACACCAGTGTTGTGCGAGATTCGCGGAGTCACGAGTTGTCTCAGGGTAGGTAGAAGGTTCACCCGGCAATACGTGACACGTCCTGACGTTGCGTCTCACAGGTTCTCTGGCCAAGAAAGCTAGCAATCTTTCTGTCTCGGTCACATCACTCAAATTTCAGCCTGTTCTCGCCATGTCAAGTTCGAGCACGAGAAGCAAGGACTGGGAGGACGTGGTGACTGCTCATATGAACGATTCCTTCGCAAGAACATGGCGCGTTCAGGACAAGAAGGCAGGCAGATGGTCTTTGGACATTCAGGATGGCGCTGTCAAGGTAAGTTGACATAAAATTGGGGCCGATTTCCATAGGCTGACCCTTTCTGTACAGACTGTCTGCGTGACAGCATGCGGAAACTACGCAATTGCTGGTTCATCCACCGGACAGATACGAGGCTGGAACTTGCAGTCTGGCCACGAACGTAAAATCTTCAATCTGGCTGGTGTCTCACAGCCGACGCAGAAGAGCCGCAATCTGGCAAGAAACAAAGCAGTCCGGGTGGGCAAGTCGGTCACCGGTCTCGCCACAGACGCCTTGAACAGGACGTTGATCGCGTCCACTCTGGAGGGCAACCTGAACGTGCGTCTGCCTGAAGTGATTTCCTCTCGTTGCAGACTGACTGAATGCTATTCACGTTCAGTTCTTCGATTTCCACACGTGCATGTTGGAGCACACCATGACCATGCCGTCAACGATCACGCAAATCAACCTCAACCGGGACAGTGGATTGCTTGCGGTTGTCTGTGACGATCTCGTGGTCCGACTTGTCGATATTGAGACGAGAAGAATAGTACGAGAGATGGCTGGCTTCAGGGGCCGAGTGTTGGATCTGGTGAGTCGCATGAAATGCCTGCAGAATGACTGCCAACTGACAACCTCTGCTCAGGCATTCTCTCCCGATTCCAGATGGCTTGTTACGACATCGCTCGATTCGATCGTGCGGACATACGATGTTCCTACCGGTCAACTCGTAGACGCGTTCCGGACGACGAGCATCTCCACGTCTTTGACATTCTCGCCGACGGGAGACTTCTTGGCGACCGCACAAGTGGATAGCGTTGGTGTCTTCCTGTGGGCAAACAAGGCTCAATTCAGCGAAGTCGCACTGCGCCACATCGATGAAGACGATATTACAAACGTATCCATGCCTTCGGTTCATGGCACAGACGATGATTCTGGTAAGCAGACTACGACGTTCGGCTGGGATGTGAAATGAGACTGACCTTTGTTGCGCTGCAGACCTGGAAGGCATTACCGCGGTTGGAGAGCCCGAGTATCAGGACATCTATACCACACCCGACCAAATCGCCGAGGAGATGATGACTCTGTCATTGGTGCCGAGATCCAAGTGGCAGACACTGCTCAACCTGGATACCATTCGAGTATGTGCTTCGAACTGTTGGTAGCGATATAGACTGATGGGCGGACTTCTCTCTTCAGGTCCGGAACAAGCCCAAGGATGCCCCGAAGGCAGCTGAACAGGCACCTTTCTTCTTGCCGACTGTCACCAACCTCGACGACGGTCTCGGTACACGCTTTGACATTCCTACGAAGAGTGACGAAGATACCGGGATTCGAGCAGACTTTTCGTCGGCGTTTGTGGAAAGTGACTTTACAATCAGGCTGGCGAAGGAGGATCCTTCCGGCGGATGTGAGTTTTAGTGCTGACAAGCGACATCCTCGTTATTGACGCAGATGCCTCCAGACAACTCCTTTTTCGAATACGTCAAGGCTCTTTCTCCCGCCAAGATCGATCTCGAAATAAGATCGCTTCTATCGCTCGAACACCTCGAGCTCTTCATTCGAGCTCTTATCGCACGGCTCAAGACCCATAAAGACTTTGAAGTCGTTCAAGCACTGTTGAACGTTACGTTGACCATACACTCGGATCTGTTGATGGAGAACGCAGAGCTGCGAGCTGCGTTGGAGGAACTGCTCGCTGAGCAGAAAAAGGAAAGCGGGCGGTTGATGAACTTGATTTCGTACAGTTTGGGTACGATTTCGTTCTTGCGGTCAGGCGCATAGCAGGGTTGTAGTCAGATAGCAGCACGATGAGCATCGATAAGTGACAACAGGTGATCAAGCAAGCGAGTAATACCGCAGGCGTTTTCCATATTGGAAGATCCCAATTGACAGGGTTACGGTGGCCAGAGGGCCAGTACTAATACGGCAGTGCCCCGGAGTGGCACTGCCGCTAGCATCGACGAGGGTGTTCACGATTGGCAGCAACCCAGCCGCATGAAGTCGCTAAGCCTACACACCTGACATTGTCCGCGGTGGAGCAGCTAGAGGAGCTCGAGGCGATAGAGTCGGATTCGTATCCGAGTGCGATCGGCAAAGAAGCGAAATGAGGTTTCGTCACATCTTCACAGAATTGTCTGATAATCCTCCCTATCCTTGACCCTCACCTCGCAGCCCGATATACACTCGCTGCAACATGGCTGCCGCAACAACTGCTACCGCAAAGACCGTCTCGCAGCCGCTGCAACTGGACGCCGGCGACAGCACGTCGGAAGTGAACGGAAACAAGCGTAGAAGGACCGTCAAGCCAAGTGGAAAGATCACGCTCACCAGTTTGACAGAGAACAACGTAAGTACGAGCTTCGTGGCCTATACCATTGATGCTTATGGCTCGAAATGGACAGCTTGGCACAGTGAAGAAGATTATCAGCGTAGTGAGTGTTTCCTCGTGTTGCTTGCTTCCAACCGCTAATCCGGCTTAAAATCAGGTCCTGAACCAGCGCTATGCGGACAAGTTGTACAAGGAAGCCCTGGACAGCTCATTGGAGGATATCAACAAGCTCAGTACGTAACCACAAGAGCCAGACGCTGAATATTATGCTGAACTCTCCTTGTTCTGTGTGGCAGTCTACTACAACGACATTCCTGGTTAGTCGGGTCCTGCTTCTCCACACCTTAATGCTGATCTGCTTTTCAAAGTCGGAACCATTGTCTGTCGAATGCAACCGAAAGCGAAAGGCTCGAAGGACGAGACCCTGGAGATCCTGGCGCTCGCGTAAGCCTCTACGAACCCAGACTTTTGACTTTACCTTGATTCGCTATATCCCCTCTCAGTATCCTCGCTCCTTATCGCTCGCTTGGCCTTGGCACGGCTCTTCTGAATGCCGCTATTGATGCTGCGAAGACAACTGAAGTAGCCTCTGCAGCAGCCACGAAGACGAGTCCGGCAACAGCGGGCAGGAAGAAGGCCACAAAGGTGCTGGCGTTCACGCAGGAAGGGAATGGCGATGCCAAGCGTTTCTATGAGGAAAAGGGATTTAAGGAGGTCGAACTGTAAGTCACAATCTGCTGACGGTCTCTCGCGGAGCTGACACGTCTCCGTATCTCAGAAAACAAGGCTACTACAGCAACCAGGATCCTTCCGGCGCGTGGGTTCTCGAAAAGTCGCTGGTATAGGCGGAATACAATGACCAGAAGCGCGGTTTCAATGCATTGCTACGGAGTACAACAGACTTTCTATGCATCTACAACGATTCCAATTTGTCGAGAACAGCCGCGTCCGCTTTGCTCCATTTCCCCGTGATCTTGCCCATCCATCGCCCCTTTGCGCCTCCTCCCTTGACCCTCCCTTTTTCCTGACCCTCGATCGCATCCAGCTCTGACTTGAGTTTGTCGCCCAATTGCTTGGCAACTTCGGGAGGATTGGAGGTGATCAACAGGAGAGATCCCGCTTCCGTTATCCCATTATTGGCCATTGGAACCACACTGGAGTGCAAGATGAACGCATACCGTGGGCTGTCTCCCTGCGGTAGACTCTCAACAGCCGCGGCGTTGAGACTACCCATAAACTCGAAATCGTGCGTGGCTTCCTCTGTCCGCACGACTGTCGCCCACTGCACGATCTCGCCCGCAACGTCCACATGGTGCCACTGCACCAGACTTCCGAGCGCTTTCGCCAGTTCCTGCCTCGTACGATCCTGATTGCGCAACATATCTCGTCTACCCTGTTCTCGTTGCTCTACGCGAAGAGCAACTTGATCTTTGGCGCAGCCGAGGGCGACCGATGTCCTTGTAAGGTTGTGGGAAGCAGCAATCAGGTGTTTCGTCGCCCGGTGGCCAGCAACCATGAACAGTCGCGTCGGCTTTTTGGAAGCGGTGGTCGGCGCGAGGACGTGAATCAACCCGATTTTCGAGAGGGTAGGTTGACTATTTGGGTTCATCGTTAGATCTTCGCTGGCAAGAGTTGAGGCAAAAAATGCTCACTGTGTTCCGCAACAAACTTGTTGATCGTGCTGTCAGCTTCGAAGCACATGCAACATACCACCAACTCACGATTTCGATCCAATCCATCGATGACAGCTGTCCGAATCACCCCCTGAGAGAAGTATCATAATCAGCCTTCAACAAAAAGAGGATCTTATGGTCCAAATCCTGGACTCACACCAGCATAATCTTTTGGCAATCCACGCGATTCGCGATCAGCCCATTCCCTCTGATCTTCATCGTGTACACCAAATCCTCGCATCGGAGCGACCAGACCGAGTCCCTCTCTTTCCTCTTCTTCCGCATTGTTTCCGGCGATGAGAGGTGTCTGAATTCCAGAAGACGTTGATGACCCTCCGTTTCCACGTTTCTGCAAGCGGCTCTCAATCCAAACTTTTACGTCGTCTTCCTCTTGTCCGGCACCCCATCCATTTGTTACCAGTGTATTGCAGATGTCTTCCATCCGTTGCGCTTCCTCTGGTGTCAACGAGCGTGGGAGCTCGATGTAACAGGGGTCCGTCGAGGGCCATGGCGGCATCATCCAGGAAAGCGTCGGCAGCTCGAGATGGGTGTCGCAAATGGCGGAAAGCAGATGCTGAGCCGTGTGCTGCGTCATCTGGTCGTACCGTCGTTCCCAGTCTACCGTGACCTCGCACGGCGTTCCCTCCGTCAAAGCCTTTTTGGCGACCTCGTTCTGAGCCGACTCCTTTGGAAGTTGGACGACGTGTAACGCGGTCAAGCCGCGGCGGAAGACGTCCTGCACTACCAGATGGATAGGCTCGGCGGATTCTAGATGAAGAATCAGACTGCCGGTGTCATTCGGTTGTCCTCCTCCTGCACGAGGGGTCATGCGAATGAGCGATGCAAGCTGATATGAAAGCTACTGACTCACCTTCCGGGAAGAGAACGGTATCCTTCAGCTCGACTTCCCACAACTCGACACCGTCTGACCCTGCTTTTTGCTTTGTGCCATCCTTGGCCGCCTTCCCCATGTCCTTGGCTTTATCATTCTTCCCCCCTTTGGTACCCTTCTCTTTCGGAGGTTGTGCATTCGCCTCCTGAGCGGTCACTCCGCTCGCCCTTAGAACCGCGTCTTCCCCCGCCTCTCTCGCAGCAACGATAGTCGACTTCAAGGACCGAAGGTACGAGTCCCTCTGACAGGCGAGTACGCCGACGATTTTGGTATCCGGCAACGTTCGCGGATCGAGGAAGAAACGATGATAATCTTCTCGCGTGCGCGTCGGCGGAAGATCGGCGTGGTAGAGGTGGTAGTCTGTCGAAGGAGCTGGAATGGTCATGGCTGGACGGTTGAGGCAGTGACAAGGTGGATTAGTATGTGTATCCCTTGCTTTCTGACTGCCAATCTCGGCCCGCATGCACTATCTCGATGCGAACTCCGAGGAGGACGCAGCGGAGCAATGCTCCGGAGGCTCCGGAGGCTCCGCAGTCGGCCGGCGGGGTGGCGGGGTACTACGTAGAACCCTTGAATGGGGCGGGGCGCACCGTTTGGGTATAGCGGTCTGAAATGTATAACGCGCTCGCAGCGTGAAACGACCTGCGACTCGATGATGACGGCTGACGGGAATGAGGCCCGAGGAGTATTCATGACCGTTCCCCGCTTGCATCTAGTAGCAGAGGTGGCTCTCTATCTGACCTTTCGCCATCGCGTAGCGAAATCTGTGAAAAGGAATACAAAAAAAACGAAAGAAGAGACCTCGCATACGTGAGGCTCTGATTGCCGAGCAGATTTTCAGTCGCAAGCTACGCAGTCTGCGACCAGGCGACTCGCCGTCACTAAAAAGGTCTGAGATCCATCTGCGTTGAGGCCGAGGGGCTACATTCATCATGCCAAGGCTATATTGCTGAGCACTAATCTATTCCTCCTCTCCATCTTCGTCGTGAACATGAACATCCTGCTTAGCCACCTGCTGTGATGCGACGCTGGCACTTCCTCTCTGCCCTTTCGCACAAGTCGTTGCAAAACTTACGCCGGAATCCTTCTTTTTTTTCTTTCGTCCAGATGGGGAAGGTGTTCGGAGAACTTTGACAACCCCGGAACTTACATGGTGTCTCATAGACAAGCTCGTCCGGCAACAAGCGAAGTAGACGATCCTTCTCTGCTCTTTCGACTCTGGCATCCTGTGGGCTTCTCGCTTTCGTTCTCTTCCAGCGGCCTGGGACGGCGTCCTTTGCTTTCGGGGCCTCTGGCGGACAATTTTTACAGCGATTGGCGATCTTGACTCGATTTCGGAGAACGTCAAATTTGACCAGGCAGAGTGAGCATGGGATCGTTATATAATTGCCTCGTCTTTGAAATCAAGGGCATCAGAGCTCAACAGGATGAAGGGTATCCAGGCTGCAGATGGAACTCACTTATCAACTTTAGGGCCGCCTGCAAAAGTTGAAGCTTTTGTTGTATCGATATCTCCCTGGTTGCCTGAGAGCATCGTGAAGTCGACACTTGCTGCCGAAAGATCATTGGGTGTAATGCAACCGAACTCTACCAAAGTCGATCTATCGCGCCCTGACCCAGTCCTCAGCGCAGCCGCTCCAAACGATGGATCGTACGGAGTAGCGTTGTATGCGTTAGGTATCAGCCTGCTAGACATTCCTCCTACTCCCCATAAGTCGACTGTTTGTCCCGGGTGCTCATACTCAAGATACCCAGAAAGGGGCAATTCTGATAGTCCACCGGGCAGAGAGTGGTTGGGAGGGTCCTTCAATGCGGATTGATCGGTGGGCAGGGCAGCGAGAGGCGCCCGAGTCTGGCTTTCGGACAGCCATGGTAAAGCTTTAAGATTATGCACATAAGCCTGCGCTGACTTCAGGTCCGATTCACCAAACCAAGTTCCATCTTGCAATCCGATCTCGTAGGGATTCAAGCTTGCTTGAGCAGAGCACGAGTCCGCGGAATGCACGAAGTTTTGGAATGAAGGAGGGGCGCCCCGTACGTAGAATGGCGCGGCTGGTCCAGCTTCACCGAATTGCATGTGAACTGTGTCGATGATTTCCCCTGCACTGGAAAACCCGGGCAATAGCGTGGAATCTGGGGGCTCAATGTGAAAGAACGGATCCATAGAGTACACCGTACACGGGTTCCGTCGCAACCGACTCGGGCGAAACACATGACCAGTGTGTCCGCTTCCATGACCTATCGCTGGCCGCAACGAGGGTTGGTCTTCTTCTGCCGTCGTTATCGTCAGTAAAGTAAGTGGCCATTTGAACGCGATCGCCCTTCGCTTGTCGAGTAAGATGGTAAGATTTGACGGTTTGTTCAGCACACCAGTTTGAAGCCAACGAAAGTAGTGAATTAGCAGTTTCGCTTGCGGGATAGGTCATGAGAATCTGCATATATACCTGGCATAGAAGCGAGAATATCTTTGCCTTCCTTTGTGCTGAGTCCAATCTGACCCCTTGATGGGGAAGTTATCGAGTCATCCATTGTCCTCGCAAAAGATAATCACCTGTTCCGGCACTAGACATAAGCGGTTGGAGCCGGACATCATCTGAGCGATAAAAATTTAACACTCGTTTTCTCATCGCCAGAGCATAGATGGGTCAAAGACCGCTCGATGATGAAATAGTGGCATTCACGTCCCAGCCAGCTGACCAATCCGATGACATGCCAGTGGTGCGACTGACTTTTGAACGCCATGCCATCGAGCTGTGTTCAAACTGAAGTGCTCTGAAAGGGTACAAGCTATCTCTCCTCCTGCGCGCTGTAGAGCACTACATGCGTTAATATATGATGTTGCTCGATCACATTGAGCAGCGCGTGAGGACGGTATCACTGTTACGTGGTGAAATTGGGTTGGGCTACCACTCATCGGTCTCGTTATACGATGCCCGATGGTACACCCTGCGGATCACTGTCACTGTCGATATATATATCAACTATAGATCGTGATAATACACTTCGATCCGGAAGATTGCATGAGCCATCAAAATAGCAGTACAAAGCGTTTCGAGCATGTCAATCCGCCGCCTGACCAACGTCACGCTTTTCCAGTCTCTTGCGCCTGCTTTCTTTTTGCTGGCATCGTCGACCACTAGACGCTGATGAGCAGTATTGAGGTGGTTTTCCTCTTAGCCCAGATCCGATCAATGGTACACGAACTTTCTCGTCACAATATCGATAGGCGCATGTGGCCAGTTTAAAGTTTGCGGCTGGCAAAGCGTCCAAGGCAGCTTGACGTCTGCACGCGCTCGCAACTCTGCCGGCGGTATCCGCGCGTACGGTGTTAAGCACTCCTTGAGCTTTGTTCTCCTTGCGCCAATTGGCGTGCCTAGTGTTCTTCTCACTCCGGCCACATGCTTGACAAAAATTAACATGGTTTCTCCGGTACCTAGGCTTGACATCCGGTAGTGGCACGCCACATTTAGTACAATGAATCATGTGTGGCAATCTTCGAGCCGGCGGGTCTATGAGCTTTGCGCGCGATCCAAACCCAAGGTGACTTACGATATCAAGCTCCCTTCTCTATCGCACACTTCAAACTCGACGATCGACAGATTTCCCTCATCAACGGAGGTAGCGTGTTGGGAATTCTGTTCGCTATATGACCCCGCAACCGAGTGATCATGAATCTCGAGCGCCTTGCGCCCGAGTCCACACTCCTGCTCGATCGGCTTCAGTTGTGGCATCTGCTGATCCTGAGCGTGACATGTCTGGCAATAGTTGACATTGATTCTCCGGAACTGGAGATGAGCATCCGGTAGTGGTCTGCTGCACCCGGTACACATAATTTCGGGTAGCGATCTTCGAGCCAAAACCCAAGTAAGCTTTGTGCGATTGGGGCACATGGCCAGACTTACGGCGCCGAACTCTCTCCAATGGACCGTGAAGCATTTGTGAATACCTGCTCTTGCTGTAAACTACCTTCATTCAGATTGTTCTGTTCCAACGGTTCCCCGCAGCGCCATCCTTCGAGTTCAACCGGCCGAACGCCGCTCATGTCTTCGGATCGTGTGCTTAGCATCGAAGATGCAATATTGAACCCCTCAAGCGTTGTGACAGACAGGTTTCCGAAGTTGAAGTAGAAAGCGTGTTGGCAGGTGTTACCATTGAACGATTCCCCCGCCGACTTATCAAATTCATTGCGCCAAAGTCCGTCGTCGTGCTGCGAATCCTCCGACCCGAGTTGTGGCCTCTGATGAGTCGAATCAGACGGCTCTGAGCGCTGATGCTGAGGTCGGGGGCGGGGTAATCGAGGAAGAGCGTGTGTAGTAAATGCATCTTGGTACCTGCGACCAAAATCCATAGTCCCGTATGGAGAGCCGGCTTGGAAGGTTTGTGGACGGGTTTGCGTCAAGTTGTCTGCCGTTGTAATGCCCAATCTGGCAGGGTCATTGTCTATGGGGACGAAATCATGAGAGATGTCTGCATGTCCGGTCGAGTAGGGGTGTGGAAGGGGCGCGTTTGGCGGGCTGAAGAATAAGGCTACGTTTGCGTTTGAGCTGATTGGAGGATGAAAGACATTGTTGGGCTGCTCGACATCGTACGCCTCTCCTGGAAGATTTCCGCCTATCGACGTTTGCGATTGTATGTAGGTCTGCATCGACCGAACTTCGAACGCTTCATAGGCGACCCTATTGAAGACCCCTAGGTCGGTATCGCAAGTCCTCTCAGGCGCGTTCTGGTATTCGCCGTTCCCGAATAAGGTCACTGCTGAAAACGTACAAGCCGTTGCTTTGACCTTAAGCCAATCTCACACAATGCGAAACATTCTCGAAACAGGCACGTACCATTTGCAAGGTCATTGTCCGATCCCGGAACATGGGCAGACCAGTCATAGGGAGTTCCAAATGATGCTGACATTGTAATCGAATTACCAGTATTATCGCTGCGTCGCTCGCAAACGCTAGGGATTTCACGATAGGACTGATGTCCTGCTCCTCATCTCTTGCAAAGCTTCCCTTATATACGAATCGGTAAATTTTGCGCAAGGACCGCAGCTGAAAGGAAGCTTTGCTGTAGTTGCTGCTTAGCAAGCCAAGTGCGACCGACTGTCTCGAAACGGTCGAAGAAAGGAGACATATTCCGTCTTTCCCTACTGCTTTTAAATGTGCGACGGGTAATGGACCTGATGAGCTTTGTCTCTCATGCGAACGCAATACTGTCCCTCCCACTTTCTTTGTATACGTTTCAAAGCCATCTTGCCTCGGAAAAGCGATATGTGCACGGCTGTACATCCAAGGAGCGACCCCCCGGCCTCAGAGCATCGGTGCAAAGAGCCAATAGCAATTTCGGTTCCGAACGCCCATACAAATTCCACCACCATGATGCTCTACTCAGAAAAGCCCCATCGGTTCCTCTTCTGCAGCTCCATCCGCCCGACCGCCCGCCCTTCCCAGCAACTCTGCCTGCGCCGCCCTTTCCTCGTCCCAGTCGATCGTCTCCCCGCGACTGAGCACGCGTTTCCAGTACTGCTCGGCCTTTGGTCCGAGATTTTTTGGCATGACGGGTGTTGGCGTGGTGGCGAGTGCGCCTGAATTCATCTCCGGCGATATTGTAGCATTCGGGCTCGTCTCGTTTGCCTCGACCTGCTGCGCCACCTCGGTTAACTTTTGGCTCAACAGTCGCATATGCACCTCCCGCTCTCGGATCGCCGCACGTCGCGCGTTATCTCCGTCCGGCCAGAGACTTAGCACGAGGAGATACAGCGGCATGACGAGGTACGTCCATACGAATCCCGGCTCGCGCGGCGCCAGGGGCAAGTTTCGCTCCGAATTTGGAATCCTATGGTCTGTTGCGGACGTGATTGGACGTCTTGATGACGGGTCGTGGTAGAACAAGCGGAGACAGCGACGTTCGTAAGCGAGTCCGAAGAGGGGTATCGGATTCGGTCCGCGTCTTTGGCGTGATGCGGCGGTCGTTCTTCGTCCTGGATCTGGTAGACCTCCAGGTCCGGGTCCGCGCACGACGTTGTTCTCCGCGTTCCCTGGTGCGTTCTGTTGTCCCGGCGGAGTGCCTCCCTGCCTTCGTGTTTCTCTCCGCTGTTCGGTCCTCAACATGCCCGTACATTCCCACGCCCACCACATGAATCCAGCAAGCGTGAACGCGAGGTACCGCCAATCTGTGTATTGAAGACCACGGGTGATCATCCACAGTGCGATTTCGACCTTGATGGCGACCGAGACAAAACGCGGTATGAGACGAATGGCAAGGCGAAACGTGGTTTGCGGCGGCGGAGGTATTGGCTGGGCGTTCGGCAGTGGTGCAGTCGTTGGTGTTGGCGCTGGAGAATCCGTCGGTGCAGGAATATATAGATCGAGGTGCTTTGCATAATCCGTCAAGCGCTGAACGATCCTTGTGTGTCGAACGTAACTCGCGAGGGAGATTCGTTGATCGAGTGTCAAGGTGTCGAGATCCGACAGGACGAGCTTGTAAGGGTATCCACTGAAACCAGCAAGTCAGTTCACGCCCGCTGCAGACACACATGAGACTCACTCGACTTCGACAATCAACGAAGCTTGTCCCGTCCGCTCTCGCATCCCCTCCAATTCCGTCAACACACGCGTGGCTTGTTCGCCCAGATCTTCCGACTGTCCATCTCCGAGATCACTGCCATCCTCGGCGATACCGCAAGCTTCTCGAACCTTATCGACATGCGTCTCCGCCTCGTGAAGCGGAACTGATGGCGTCGGCACGAGAGATTCCCAAAGAATTTGCGGCTGTTCCAGGAGACTAAGGACCTCGTTGTGCTGGTGGTAACGGTAGAATGAGATGGCTTCTATCACCGACAGATATGCCGGGTTGGGGATGTCTGGCATTGTGTATGTTGAGCAACAGGCAGGACAAGTATGCAAGAATCGCGTCGATGCAGATTTGTCCACCTCATCAGCCAGATATTGCTCTTTGCCCTTTATGTGACAAGACATTCTACGGGCGCACCACCGCCGAATCGTAAACAACATTCTCCTCGAGTTGATGGAGATACCACTATGGCATCTACTACCATCTGCAACTCATCTATTCGCCTGTTCCACGTCCGCCCAACATGCCTCCTCGTAAATCTGTTGCCTCTGCAACATCCGCTGAAACGGCATCGAAACCTCGGCAATCGTTGAAACGCAAATCGATAAGCACAACAGCGCTCGAGCAAGTGGAAGCCCTCCTCCCATCAAGCTGTACGCCGGGATACACAGCGCCCGTCCATACTGAAGACAGCAGTAGCGGCAGTACGAGAAGAAAGAGTGTCAAGGGAAAGAGCAAGGAGGTCGAGGGCGATTATGGGAAGCTGACAGAAGAGCAGAAAGCCGCGTTATTGGTAGAAGTGAGTTTAGGTTTCCGTACTGTTTACGTCCATATACCTATCTCCCCGCCTCTATAGATCCTAGGATTCCAGCCAACAGAACTCCTCCAGGATATCACGGAATCCGCACGTCAACAAGTCGATAAGACCGTCCTAACAATCGAAAACTGGCTGAGCAAGGTCGTTCGACTATCTGCAAATAGCGGAGCAAAAGGAAAAGGGCTAGAGACACAGCAGGGGGAATTGATGCTCGAGGTTGATCAGGTGCGCAACTCACGCTTCTCAGATCGATGCAATTGCTGATAACTTGCGTCACGCAGGGACTGCATGGGCTTGAGACGCTCCTCAATGACCATATGGATGCAGCGCTCGATAAGCTTACGAGTTGGGCTCTACGAAACACGTTTGAGATCCCAGATGAGCTACGGTTGACATTGGTCTGTGAATTGCATTTATCCTGTCCGTTTCGGAGACTTATACTCTTCGCTTTCCAGCCATGGCATGAGGGACTTGACTTTGATCGCGGGATTTACGTTGCGTCACTTCCGGAAGGCGAGGTATCAGTTCAGAAAAACATCGAAGAGCTGCGTGAGCAAGTGGAGAATGTGAGTAACTGCGATGAAAAGCCTTACGGAGTACGTTCGCTGATCCATGGAATTCGGCCGCAGATGCGTAAACTCAAACATGGGCTCACAATGGCGGATCGAGCGGTCGAGGAGAAGGTCAAGGCGATGCAGAGACAGAAGGATGCCATCGGCTTCATCACAACGCTAGCGACAGAAGCTGGCAGTAAGTCAAAGCTATCGGCTCAACCCCACAACTGATGCTGACTGCCATCTTCGTGTTCTAGTCACCTCTCTCCCAACAACTGCTCGGGAAATCACACATAACATGGACACCCTACACGCCCGCCTGTCCGAAGAATTCGATACAGTTCTACCCATCCCGGCACCGCCACCGACAACCGCAACAAACGCATCCGCAGGTGACACATCATCCGGCGCAGCTACAACGGCCACGGGCGGAATGACACGGGAATGGGAATTCGGTAGAGCGGCGTACCTCTCATGGGCTGTCTCGAGGGCGATGAAGAACCGCAGTACCGCTGCAGGGCCGATGGACGTCGATACGGCCGATCAGCGCGATGACGAAGACCAAGCAGCATCGGATAAGCGACTCGACGAGCTTGTGAGACTCACGAGGCAAGTGACCGGTGCAGTTCCGCCGAATGCTTTGGGCGATCACGAAGAAGCTGGCGGTGGAGCCTCGGCGGGAACCGGAGCTGCAGGGCTTGGGTTTGCACTGCAGAGTCTCGTCGGGAGTCAGCCAAAAAGCGGGTGATATACAAGCGGGATCGGAGGGAGAGGTTGTATGGCTTTGAAGCACTATCATTTTTTGTAATCTCGCATATGAGCTTGTACACGAATCCGTAATACGCATAACAGCATAAACCGAACAGCGCGCTTGTACCAGTCCGAATAGACTTCGAAATCCATCGGCCAAATTCTACGAAGACTGGGATGAACAACTTGAATAGCTAGTCGCAGCTACGTGTTACAAAGGTTATCATACAGGAACCTATAATGCCATAAAGATATATGCTAATTGCGATCTCGTGTCTGGAAGGATCGTCCGTGGGAAAGATACAGTGCTCATGCAGGAAGAATTGGCATGACTGGCCATATTACTGAGGATTGAATCAGTGAGTCAATTCACAACGCCTATCGTGATTGAAATGTCAGCGAGACGCCTCCCCAAGGCTTGAGCGGGAGTGGACTTACTCTAGAATTGTCTGATAAACAAATTTGAATGACCAGACATTGCCTCGCAACCGCTTGATGTCAAGGGAGAGAAGCCCCGGCAAGTTCTTCAGCCGGGTCAATTCGATGGAGAATCTGACTTCGTCTCCAGGATCGACCCTATGAGTTCGATGAAGAACAATCAGCAGCGGACTCCAACTCCTGTCATCTGAACGTACGAGTGCTCGCCATATGTCGGCTCCGGTATTGTCGCAACGACTCCGGCTTCTCGCGGTGAACCCAATGGGGATACTGTCGTTGCCATCTCTGGCGAAGCCGAACCGCCCGAGATGCCGGTCTGAGAGCTACCTCTTCGCATGAGCATGCTTCGGAACCCGCCCGGAGCTGCTAGCAAGCCAGAAGGAGAGTTGGGCAACGGCAGGCCTCGCTTGTCGACGTTCTGAACGAGACACAGGAAAGCGATGAGACACGTTCAAATCGTTATCCAGGAACACCACTTACATTGCTGGATGAGGCGTTTGCCAAAGTCGCCATAGACGCCATGCTACCGTTGCCAAAGGTTGACAGTCCGAGGCCTGTCATCGCACCAGCCTTTTTTCTTCTGGCTCTGGAGCAACGCAGTTTGAATTCGCTTTCCCTTTTGACCTCGATGCCCATGCCATGAAGGACCTTGAGTACCTGCTCCATCACCTCCAGGGCACCCTTGGACGTCAGAGCTGACTGATCGACAACGCCAACATGCACTCGAAGGCGGGCCTCATTGAAGGGCGACGATGTGACTGAGTTGACCACTTGCGGTGTAGGCCGTGTTTCTGAATGTTTGACCAGATCCCGTCCAACGGTCGCAGGACGCGGAAGTTTGCCCATTGAGGGCGGGTCGGCTACCACGGAACGTCGAGGTTGCGGAGCAAGTATCACCGTTTCAGTGACTTGAGCCTGAGAGTTTTCGGATGCTACACTCGGTTCCTCCGCCCGCGGCGAAAGTCGAGGCGAAGTGTTCTCCTTGTTATCACGTGAAAGAGGCGTGCTCTCTGTAGGTCGAGGCAGCGGCGATGGAGGTGCGGGGGCACTTGGACCTCGAGGTGAAGCCTGCTTACTGAGTGCGGAAGCCTCCCTTGAGACTGGTGGCGGAGGCACGAACGAGCTTTTGACGTAGCTCTTTCGTCGGAACCAGTTCATAACCTTCTGAGCCGCGCTACTGGATGCCGTCTGTTGAGGTCGAGCGTTGGCGATGGCAGTGCGCTCGTCATTTCGGAATGTATCGAACTGCGTGATCGAAGCGTTGCTGCCGCTCCGCTCCGCTGGATGTGGCGGAAGTAGTTTGTCCGCTTGAACTATGACCAGGGAATTGCGCGACTGAGCAGATCCTTCTCGCGCAATTGGCGTGGAGTCCGTAGCGTTCGAGGTATTCGGAAGTACTTTCTTTGAAGCGGGACTGATTATGCGATGGAAATCAAAGATTAGCGATAGGCTTCGATCGGGATTGCATGACTACTCACGTCTGGCTTGCGTCAGTACCCGCAGGCGGCTGCCGCTCGTTCTCCTTCACCGGAGGTTGGGTTTGCTCTACTCGCTTCTTCGTCTTGTCACGAACGCTGCCGCTCCTGGACAAGAACCCACCGGATTCCTTTACCCCTTGAGTACGGGCCGCGGAGTTGGTGACGCTGTCACTAGACATGTTTCCGCCCGAAAGCAATTTACCGAAGCCGAAACTGTTCATCGACATTCCTTTGCGGCTTCGGTCTTTCTTTCCAGTCGCAGGCGCGCCTGTGGAGCCGCTTGCATGCGATCCCAAGCTCATGGTCGGAGAAGGAGCAAGGTCGGCAGCCAAACTTGCAGTGGAAGCGATGGAAGGTTGACGACTCTGCGTGGAAATCTTGACCTCGGGTCGACCGAATACAGCCTCCATGCGCGGTGTCTGAGGATTAGAACCAGACGATGCGTAGGAGCTGGTGGAAGCCAAGCGCGTAGGAACAGGCAGAAGCGATCGAGGTGGCGAAGGACGATCCTCTGGTGTTTCGGCTTGCGATCGATCTTCCGCAAAGAGAGGCAACTCTGTCCGAGGCGGACCCTGTTGCGCAGGCTTCGGTGTAGTGCTTGAGACGGCAGGCTCTTTGACAGGAGTCGGCGGGACAAGTCGAATGGCGGAAGGAGACAGGATTGGGCTCGCTGGTACGGGAATGTCCTGTTGACCTTGTCCGACGGCAGCGCTGGGCGAAGAAATTGGCTCCTCCGATCCTTTGGATGCGGGAGCCGGATCCACTTCCATACGCTGTGGAGATTCGCTCTGTGACTCCATAGGGGTAAGCGGCTGCCTAATCGAACGGCTATCCTGTTCGGTAGAGGCCGCCGGGACAAGCGTGATTGGTGACACTTCGCAAGGCGAGGCGACGACACTGGCTTCCACAGGATCAATGTGCATTCGATCACCGCCTTCTTGCGCGTTTTGTGCTTTCTCGAGAAGCCGTGCCTTTTCGCCACTTGCCTGAACTTGCAACAGTCGCTGATACGCCGTGTCGCCATCGTATTCCACTTGAATGGTATGCCTGTTCTTGTTCTGGGATACGGACCGGTTATTTGATGCCGAAGAGCCTGGGCTGGCGTCGCGTTCGCGTCCCGTGCCGCGACTCTGTGACACCCGTGAGTCGGATCCATCGTCCGCACGCGCACGCGCTGATGCTCTGGCATCGGCCTCGGTCGCGACCGAGTCCTGACCTATGTCTTCTTCCTTTCGAATCCGACTGGCAGACTGAATCAAAGATTCGGCAGGCAAAGATCCCGATAGAGTTCCGGAAAGTAGTGTCGTAGGGGTTGAGACAGCTTGTTTTGGCGCAGGCGGAAGGCCCGAAGTGATGATTGGCTGAGCTGAGTGTGGCGGAATACCGATACGCTGGTCTGAAATCAGTGCTATCGCAATAGGCCGCGGACCGTTCGGTACCGCGCCAGGATTGGGTGACATGTTGAACCCCATCGGCATATCGCTCTTGTGTCTTCGCTGGTGATCTTGTGCGGAAGCAGGATTCAAGGATGATTGTTGTTGACCCGGAAGGACCCCGGCGCTCTGCGCCAATTGGTTCAATCTTGCCGCCTCTCTTGCCTTCATTCGAGCTTGCATGTCCCTCCTGCTTGCCTGTCGCTTGTGCAGCATTTGTTCCTGTGCGATCGTTTCCATCTCGTTGACGCTCCTGGCGAACAGCGGTCGATACGGCTCGAGCCATGGGTGATTCATGACTTGTTCCAGGGTGAAACGTCGTTCCGGATCGGGAATGAGCATACATGCCATCAGATCTCGTGCCGCCGGAGATACCCAATCCGGGAACGTCAGAGGCGTGTTGAGAATATACTTGTACAGCAGGTTGATGTTGTCGCCGTCGGGGTTTTCTGGATCGTCATCGAATGGCAGATATCCGGAAAGCATGGCGTATAGGATGACACCACACGACCAAATATCGACTGCGGAACCAACGTAAAGTCCGTCGGAAACGACCAGTTCTGGTGCGGCGTAGCATGGCGAACCACAACTTGTCGCCATCAAATCGTCCTGGCGATGTTCGAAGCGGTTGGCAAACCCAAAGTCGGTAATGATCACGTTCCGGTGCTTGTCGAGAAGCAAATTCTCGAGCTTCAGATCCCGATGGACAATCTTCTTGCGATGCAGATAGTGCACTCCGGAAATAAGCTGTGCGAACAATTTCGACGCATCCTTTTCTTTGAGATATCGGTGTGCGAGGATATGATCGAACAATTCGCCACCTATGCGATTTCGTTGTCAGCAAGACTCACTCAGCGCTTCAGAATCGGGTTGAAGGCTCACCATTGGCGAAATCGAGAATGATACCAATGTACTTTTCCGTCTCGATAACATCGAACAGACGGACAATGTTCGGATGCTTGACAGTCTGATGGGAAATACATTAGCATTCCCGCGACGTACTCCTTTCAAGACATTGCTCACCTTCAACACATCTATCTCCCTCTCAACCTTGCTCAGTCTGACGGCATTGTCGACACTTCCTCTCCGGATCAACTTGATCGCCACCTCCTCGCCATATTCTCTGTGAACGCCCAGCTTGACCTTGCCAAACTCTCCCTCGCCCAACGTCTGCAGCAAGATGTACGGACCGAAATTGATGAGCTGTCGTCGTGGGTGGGACTGCTGATACGCCGCAATCGAGGGGTGAAGCGTGTACTCTGGCGTCATGACTTGATCCTTGGAGAACATGCTCGGCTGATGAGAGTTTGACCGGACGATGGATCCACTCGGCGGCGGGTTGTACGTCGCTCGTTTCTTGGCGGCGTCTACATCAGCCGAGGGAGGTCCCGAACTGCTTGGATACATGGGCGATGAACCCGTCGGAGGGAACATTCTTTCTTGCTCGTCAGTCTGCGCAGGGGGCGAGAGGGGTGCGGAACCGATCGGCATGTGGAACTGCGCGGGCGGACGACCTCCTTGGAACGTCGGAATGCGCGAAGGCGTGTATTGCAACGAGTCTGATGGCGAAGCCTGATTCGGAGGTACTTGCGCGAACAAGGCGTGAGGCGGGAGACTCTGATGAGCGGCGTGTCCCTGCTGGAAATGGTTCTTGTCGACGGTCGGCACGTTGTTGGACGATGATGGAGGCGAGAACGGAGGGGTGAGGTATCGTTGCTGTTGATGATGGTTCGCCTGATGCTCCGACAGCTGTTGTTGCGCGCTCATCGGCCCAGTTCGTGCGAGGGGATCGACTGCATCCATCGTGTCGAACCTTTTATGACGATGGGCGTATTGTAAACGATGATCGTGGAAGAGGTCGACGCGTGGATTCCCCTATTTCTCGCCAGGTCCTCCTTTCGCAGAAAGAATGCACGTCGGTGCTGTTCCGTGAGTTGATGCGACGCGTGATGAGAGGAGTAGAGACCGCGATCTGTTTTCCTGCTGATACGTTGTTGATGGAAGTGTTAGAGGGGCAAGGATTGAGGGGTGTCGTCCGACGGCTGGGGAAAAGGTTGATGAACGATATGTATCGTCCGCCGGATTGTTGATGTCTTGGCCCGATTGATCGTCCGCCTTCGTTGCTGTAGTCCTTCGCGCTTGGAGTACACCCTGATGGTACCTCGAAGGGGTCTCGAGGGCGATATCAGCAATTAGCGCGTCGACGAATTGATGGAAATGCCTCAGCGACTGATGATCACTAGAGCAAGAAGTTACTTGAACCTCTCTCTGAAACCCTAGCAGCGTGCCAACTCCCAGCGTGACCACCTTTCCCTCTTCTTCGATACCCGACAAGTCACAAAAGGCCAACAACAAAAACAACAAGACTCGAATTGGATCCGCTCAGAGCGCGTTTCGACCATGCATGTGCATCTATCTTCCCAGCATCTGGCTTGGTTATTCTTGCAACTCCGACTGCTGCAGAATAGGCTTCGACGGAGACGAGCTCGTGAGACGTCGAGGGCTCGTGCGAAATCACTAACGTTAGTTGGCTCTTGCATCATATCACCTTGAATTGCAGCATACTCCCGCCCAAAGCGCAATCAGTGACCTAGATATCTGTTCATCAAGTCAATACATGTCAAGTATGGCTAGCCGCCAGCGGCGTCCTCGGTCTCTTGCTACAACACAAAGCATATGCTCACGCACTACCTCGGCTGATTCGTGTCGTATCCATAATGGGCATTCCCCTGCTGCTGGCTTCTACGCCGGTCGCCTTGCGGAGGCTGTCCCGGACTAGCTGGAACGCTTCCGCCAACCCGGCCATCTTGATGAGGATGTTGCTGCTGGAAGTGCTGCGGCGCAAACGGATTGTGCGAGTTGGCGTTTTGTGACGGATGTCGAGAGTGAGCTTTCACTTGATTCGGCTCCAAGGGCGTGTACATCATCGCCATTTGGGCGTCTCCTCTCGGGTCGTACGTGTCCATCACGGAGGCAGCAGGTGGCGGATAGGCAGGCAGGTAGCTGAGATTACCACTGCTGCTACCACTTGCACTATTCAGCATGCCATACCTGCCCGGCGAACCGGGTGGCATCGAGCTGGCGCTGGGCGTGCTCATCATCTGAAAGTCGTGCGAGAGTGCAGTCCGATGTTGTGACACCCGGGTATTGTTTTCGAGCGCCGGTGGCGGAGGCTGCATCCCGTACGAATAAGACATGTTGTACGGATTCGTATTGTCCCATCCGTAACGACCATGTCCCACCATCTCTGCCTGCTGCTGCAGGTACTCGAGCTGGGGGTTGCCGAACGACTGAGCCATAGACGGGCGTTTCGCGTGTCCGGCGTGCCTTTGCTCCCATTCCGCAATATCTTGATCCCGCCGCAAGACCGGCGTTAAGGTAGATCGAGTTCCTGCGGGATCTGGCGCACCCAAATGCGTCAGTCGCGCAAGAGCGGGCGGTATGACATCCATCTGATTGATGGTATTCGCCCGATTCCGGGTGGTGGGATAATACGAATTCGGTGGATTGGACAGCGGAAGTTGAGGCTCAATATTCGAGAATGGACCGGCAGACATGGAGCTGGACATGGCACCGTGAGACGGGATCCGGGGTTGAGCTTGATGAACGCGACCTTGGCCCGACATGGGCATGTGGGATTGAGTGCGGGCGTGACTTGCCAGTCCGAGAGTCTGATAACTGGGTGCCACCTGTCGCGCAGGGGAATACGCCGTTTCGGCATTGTGACGCGCGTCGACATGGACCTGACCTTGTGCCTGAGCGCGTTGCACCTGTGCTTGCGGCTGGGCAGCCTGTGCGGCGTATTGTTGATGTTGAGCCAGTTGCCTTTGAAACAGGACAAAGAAATCGTGAATATTTTGCGTCGAAGCTCGCTGATTCGACTCACTGGTTGTACGAAGCCGCATCGGGATAGGCGCGAGGATTCCTGGTCGAGGAAACCAGCCCGCCATATTTCTTCTGGTGGGAGTCGTCCTGCTTGGACTGAGATCTGCCTGAGGGAACTGCCACAGTTGGCTGGTGAAAGGGCGTGAGTGACCGATCAGGGACATCCTCAATGATACATACCTCCCAGTGGCCTGCAAACTTTTCGCCGGTGATGAATGGATGCATCTTGGCCTGTTGCGGCGACCATCGCTTGATCGGGTCCATATTCAGGAGACCCGTCACAAAGTCGATAAATGATGCCCGCAGCGACATCTCTGTACATAGGCGAAGCTTAGTTCCGGAAGGCGCCTCATCGACGATGCACTCACCCTTGTCAATGTCAGACTGCTTGACAATCTTTTTCGGCAGAGCATATGTGCGAATGATTTCAGGTAATGTAGCTGCCTTGAAATACTGCTTGCTGGGCTGTTCGTTCGTGTTGTGTTCGGCCGCATACTGCTCCATGGGCTTCAGACGGTACGACTTGCGGCCGCTCTCGTCCATCCCCAATACGTGGAAAAACTCGGGTACCTGTTTTCCCATCTCGAGTAGGTGTGACGGGGGCATCCTGGAGGATGGTTCAGCTGGCTAATAAGGAAACGAGACAATTCACTTACCCAAGCATTTCTATTATGCGAGACAATTGGTTATACTCGCTGGTTCCCGGGAACAGGGGCAAGCCCAGGAATAGTTCGGCAACGATACATCCCAAACTCCACATATCGATCGCGGTCGAATAAGGCAAGCCAAGCAATACCTCTGGCGAACGATAGAATCGCGACTGGATATAAGTGTAGACGGTTTGGCGCTCGTGGCAGGCAGAGCCAAAGTCGATAACTTTGATTTGAGGCGAGTTCAAACTGAGGCAGAAAGAGTGAGATTTGAGGCCGAACGGCATACCTCGGCTACGTACCTCTTGAGCAGGATGTTTTCGGGCTTCAGGTCACAGTGTATGAGTCTATGATCCTTGAGCACAGAAAGTGCGTCGAGCAGTTGCGCCGTGAACATCTTGACGAGCTGCAAGCTCAAACCTCTGAACTGGTTGTGTTTGATGAGCTCGTACAGATTGGATGATAGACACTCGAAGACCAGACACAGGTGGTTGTGGTGTATGAAGGAATCCAACATCCGCAGAAGGTGATGTTCATCGTTTTTGTCAGCCTCGGTGTTGAGCTATATCAAGGAAGATCAGGTCCAAGTCGAAAGATTGCCAAGTCAACGTACCAGCTGCAAAATAGCTACTTCCATCATACTTTGGTTAAAGTAAGCCGGCTTATTCTTCACGACCTTGACGGCGACGATATCGTGCGTCCGCATGTTCTGACACTTGACAACCTGCCCGAAAGTGCCTTGACCTAATACATCGAGGATGAGGTATCTAACGAAGAGATGCCAAAATGAGCGACAGTACAGTTACAGCTGCAGGTGACTTACTTGTCTCCTGCGCCATTGTCAGACGTGAGAATGTCATTCACGTAGAGGATGTAGTCATAATCCTCGTTGTCAGAACCGTTGTTATGACACGGTTTTGACGGTTTTGTAAGAACGCGTCTTGGGTTGTGTCCAGCCTCGTACTGGAAAGTCGGATTGCAGATGCTGTATGTTTGGGCTAGCTGAGATGTCAAGCACTTCAAGGGCTGTTCAAAGCGTTCCGATAAGTCAAGCTCTATACCAACACGGGCAAGACACTCACATTCAAGAATTCACCTGAGTTCTCGGGATCCGCCCGCTTTCCCGAAGGCGGATTATTGAGTACCGGATGGAGGTCTCTCGCGGGATCCCTCACGCGTTTCAGTCCAGGTCTGGCCCATTTGTCCTCGTTGCCGCTCGTATTCACGGTCAAAGCAGGGTTCGGACTTGACTTGAGATCCCTGGTCGGTTGGTCGCCGTATCCGGTATATGGCCCCGAGTGACCTTCTTCATTTCCTCCCATACGAAGGCCAGCATTTTGCGTGACAGTCGCCGAACTCCTCGACCGCGCGCCCAGGAGTTGTCGGCTACCATGTCCAGCCGGATGGGCTGTTGTCGGTAGATATGGCAGATTGTTTGTGCTCGAGGGACTGTAAGCCATCGGCGATCCGGGTCCAGAAGAAGTCGTCGAGCTTGAGGGTTGCAGGTAGTTGGCAAAGGCGCCTGCTCCTTGCACTTCTGAATGGCCATAGGCGTCCCTGTTCGGACTAGGATCCGCGGTATACGGGCTAGAACTGGAGAACTGTTCCCGCTGAGGATTCCTTGGAGAATAATAGGGAGACGTTTGGGCCGATATCGAGGCCGAATTGGGTAAGCTTGTCGTGTACTCGGGCGAGATCTCGACTTGGGGAATGCTGCCTGTGTACTGTTGATTTTGTGACGTCCGTCTCGGTTGCTGCCATTGTACGCCTGCCTGTCCGGAAGTCCTGCCAGGCTCGTATGCATTCGAGGGACGATGCGCGTACTGCGGCCAGGGATCCGCCGTAATCACTTCTCCAGTGATCGACATCGCCGATCCCGATCGCGAAGTCGTAGCGGACCCGGCGGAAAGCCGGACATATTCCTGAGCGGTAGGTTGACCCTGGCCAGTAACGGCTGACATGGGCGGAGGAACGCTTTCCATCGACCGTACGTCGGCCGAAGCTGCAGACATGACAGAGTCGGGTCCCGCTTGGTGCTGCATCCCTTGAGTCCCTTGAGCAATATGCCTGCCCGGAGGTGGAGGGGGATGCATGGAGAGTGACAACTTGCTGGGAGCTTGGCGATTCGTTTCCGCTGCGGAGACGGCCTGAGTGCTTCCGCCGGACTGAGGAGGATACTGTTTGGACGTCGAAGCCGGAGGTCCAGTAAGGTTTTGCCTTCCAGCAGTCGACTGATAGTACCCATAAGACGTGTTCGAAGGTCCACCACCTCCGAGATACCCATCTTCGTTCCCATACTCCTCATCACGAAGTCGGGGTCCGTTGTGCGTCGGAAGTCCCATAAATCCACTTTCGACGTCGTCCGCCGCTTTTTTCCTTCCTCCTCCTAATGAAGCACTTCGAGCCAGCGTACTGGCAAAGGAGCTCGCCAGTCCTCCTGCACCGCCGCCGCCGCCAACTCCCAAGCGGCCGGTCGACGTCGTCGGAGAGGTTCCAAAGCCGCCCGAATGTCCGGCAGAGTATGGTTGTTGGTAGTTTTGTTGACCTCGACCTGTTCCATCCGTGCTTGCGTACGGTTGTGCGCCAGATCCAGGAGCGGCATAGCCGATATCGAGGTTGGAGGCTCTTCTCATCGGCGAGAAAAAGGCTGTCTGTGAAGGCGGGCTACCGAGGTCGTGGAACATGGTCGTGTCCTCACGCGGCCGTGAGCCATCTTGGTGGGAACCCATTACAGGGATTTGAACGGAGTGACGTTGCTGCGGAATGACACATCAAAGGTCAGAATCGGGTCTATTGCGACGGCCGGACACGCCTGACGGGCGAAACTCACATTGTAGTTGGCTCCTGGTGCCAATCGGCTCGGACTCTCCGCAAAGCCGCCAGCAGCGCCGTAAAAACTGTGTCCTGCCTGATGATCCGCGTGCTGCGTCTGCTGAGGGTGTTGCTGATTGCGTGTAACGGAAGCTGGCGCTGAAGGAACTGCGTACAAAGGAAGCGACGGGGAGGAACGGGTGGAGGAGGCGATCGTGGTCGTATCGAAGAAGAATGTGTCGTTCATCGTGTCGTCAAGAGTCGTAAAGCGTGATACGGTTTCCCTCGCGATGCTGCGTGACGAGAACGGTCACCGGACGCAGGAGTTCGCTGCTTTCTAGCTTGAACGGCGGAGACGGATGGCGACACCTGATCGGGGATCAGCAGAAAGTCATCCCTGTGCAGTCCGATAGACTGAACTAGAGTGCACCGAGTTAGCAGGACAGCTCAACACAATCGTCAACAGGTTTCAAGTCATGACACGGTCTCCATCAGGCACCATCAGAAAGCAAGCGGCCGCTTAGCGCCAAGCACCGCGGTCTTTACTCGAGTATGACGAATCACTCGCATCGCTCAACTAACCTGCGTAGCTACCTGCGTGCACATGGCTGGTCCTTCCTAGTCACTACGCTTCTGGGTCAGACAAGCAGCAGGTCTATCTATATTCCATCAAAGAGCTTTTCTGCTTTGCATGTCGTGGCGGGGCGCGAAACCCAGCCCCTCCGGACTGCTCATCTTCCGCCGGATATGATCTCGATGGCGAAAGTCATGATAGTCAAGATGGGAAAGCGCTCGAGATAAAGGTTGCACTATCATCCCAATGACGAGACGAGGAAAGAGAAAGGGAAAGGACGCACGACATAGCTCCTTGTTGGACATTGAGATCGATACGTTGCGAACGGGTCAAGGACTGCAACCATACAAGCTCGGAACATATGCGACTAACATGTGTGATGCGTGATCACAGGGCTGAGTCTGAGTCTGTGTCGTAGCTTCCCTTTGTCCATTCGTCCCGTCTATGCATTCATCGCATTTGCAGCGAAGCCTCCTGTTCAAGCTCCCGATAGAGCAGATTCTAGCTTCGTCACTACCTGCTCCAATGTCCAACCCAAGGAATACAGCATCATCGATCCTTCGACCGCTGCAGGCTCCCCTGTCGCATCTGGTACGGGTGACAATTAGCTCTTCGGGGATGATGAACGGGGCATAGGCAATATTTACCTGCTGTCTGCCATCGCTCCAAAGCCGATTTGAGGGGGGCGATCCAGGTCGATCGTAATGCTGCTTCCTCAACATACGCCTTGCACCGCTGTTGGCACAACCAATGTGTCAGCCGCCTATCTGAGGCAGGAAGGCTTAAGGCACCAACCGTTTCGACAGACGACCCAGGACTCAGTAGAAGTAGTAATATCTTCACGCATTCCAGAACCCAAGGTACAGTCGAGTCTTGTAGCGCCTGTTCGAGGGACAGCTCTTGCAGCGGTGGATCCGTCTCCGGGAGGGAAAAGATGATGGGCGCCAGGACGGTCCAGAACGATTCGTCGTGGATAATAGAGTCTTCCTTCGCTGATCGTAGCGATGCACTGATTTCTTCACGTAGTAATGCCAAGCAGCTCAAACGAACCGTTTCGAACGGGTTCTCGGATGATACAAGCTGTTAACCCCGTTCATCAGTTTGGTGCACACATATCACGGGAACTCGACCGCACTCACCTGCTCGTATAGTGTAACCTTGTCTTGCGATTCCTCCACAAGCGACAACAAGGTGGCGACCAAGCGGTGCAGGGCAAATCTCGCCACGTCTGAAGGGTTCTCGGCCAAATTCGGCATAACCAGCTAGTGACTCTTGTCAAACCACACGATCGTTACTATCAGATAGGTCCCAAGCTCACCTCCAGCAGCATCGAGACTTCATCTTGATCCGCAAACTGTCCTTCGCGTTGCATTTGCTGCGCAATCCACCAAACCCAGATGTGCCCGGCATCTTTCGCAAGCCCATTCAGTGCAGACCCCAAGATAGGCAGCGACACCGTGAGCATATCTGTTCGTCCTTTGACAGCGACTGCGACCGGATGCTGGACCATTGCTTCCCGATCACGGCTGAGGGCCTCGACGAGCTCCCAAGTTGTCAGGATCAAAGCGGCAATGGGGTAATAAATGTGCCGGCCGTCGGGGTTGTTTCGCTTGTCTCCGACCATCCATTGGACATGACCCTCCGGGGAAAGGCCAAGAGCCGAGAGAGAACTCTGTGTGATCTCGAGTCAACTTGGCCCTGCCGAAGAGGTCCCCGAATGACTCACTATAAGCGCATCCCTGCAAGATAGCAGGTCCTGCCCGTCGTGTGCCGATTGCAGCGACACAGCATTCTTCCGGGCTAACATCGCGTCTGGAAACAAAGCTTGAAAGCCTCTTTCCAGCAACTCTAGGCTCATACGTGAATGGAAAAGAACAAGATACTGGAGCAGGAGATCCATCAGCGTCACCTGTTCCTGGCAGAGTGAGCGAATTGTGTCTTGATGGGGAAAGATGGAAATTGCTCACCCGCAAGGCATCAAGTTCCTCTGTTGATGTTTGTAGGCCTTGCACCCAGTGAAAGACGGACCGACACCAGACCGCCACGGCGGAGAGCAAGCTTCGCATGTGCTGGACAGACAGCGTTTCTCCCGCTTGTAGAGCCTGTAGCATTTCTGCCAGCAACAGATCCAGACGCTCCGTGAAGTTTTGTGCCATAATGACTCCCGCCGTTCCTTTCTTGTACTTGAGGCGACCCAAGACTGTAGGATAGTACGTTTCCATATGGGCTGTAGTCGGATCGACGAGAGACTTACCTTGCGAATGTGTGCTCAACACAATCAGCAGCCTGCTGTGGACATCCTCGAGCTTCTTTTGCACAGGGGCATCCTCTGTCATCTTCTTTGCGTCCTTCTCACGGTCTCCGATGGCCTCGTCGTCTTCTTCTGAGTAAAAGCACTGGGCAACCTCGTCCGTGGCTAATCCCAGTTGGGTTTCGAGCGCCAAGCAGAGTTCCTTTGGACTTCCAAGTTT
This sequence comes from Naganishia kalamii, assembly GCA_022813745.1. Lineage (NCBI taxonomy): Eukaryota > Fungi > Basidiomycota > Tremellomycetes > Filobasidiales > Filobasidiaceae > Naganishia > Naganishia kalamii. The sequence continues at coordinate 625,626 of JAKLLX010000003.1, read as the reverse complement.
CACCAGCTCTTCAAGCAGCAGTGTAGCAAGCTCTGTACGCTCTTGCAGCTCAGGAGTACCGATATGCGTTGCTAGTTGGTCGATTGCAGTGGGAAGGAGGTCGAGCGTATGCTTTTCCAGATAGGATCGCTGTAACAAAGACGCTCGGTCAAATAACGGATCCTTTGGCGAAGTTTGATTTACCTTGCTTTCTTCATCTCGACTTGGTTGTGAGAGGAACTGATGAGCATCCTCCAAATTTACCGCTTGTCGATCCGACATTGTCTCGCGAGGCATAGGCGTGTCCTGGTTGCGTATAGGACAGGTTGGGTTGTCTAGGCCGGATTTCAGACGTCTTGCTTATGTTGGCCTAACCGTTACGTGGAATAGCACATTCCCTTGGAGATCAGATACGACCTTAGTTGTACTCGAGATATATGAATGGACTCGAGTCGCCCTGCATGCGGAGTTTGCTCAACAGGACCGATATCTGCAAAGAGTCTGCTTCAATCACTCTTCAATCCATTCCCTTGTCGACTCGTCCCTTTGTTTACTTTGTGGTTTCGAATCCTGAATCTGAATCTGAAACCTCGATCAAGCTCCTGCTGATTCTTCTGACAAAACGTCCATGCTGGTCGCTGTTGTTACGCCAACACGATTCGAGGACTCCCGACATACTCTGGCCTGGCTCCAAGCTTTTCAGGCCAGCTTTGTTGGGGGCGCCATCCGGGAATCTACCCACGGCGAAATCATCCAGTACACTTCGCAGGATAACGAGGCGCGAAAGCAGCATCAGTGACTCATCGATGCGACGAGGAGGTTGCCTTGTACGGCGCAATTCAGCTCCTTCGTGGCAGCTGTCGTAGCGCAGAAGAGGAAGTAGAGAGCTCGGAGACCAAGTCTATTGAGAGATGAAATGGGGAGCTTTTCGCGAAGATCGTAACGAGAGGAAACTAGTAGCATGGACCGACGTTGAGCTACAAGAGCTGTATTGTACTACAGCGCTAGGGACCGCCAGGAACTCCCGGCAACCTTTGTAGCTGCCTCTATTACAAACTCTCTGAACAGCTCTCTGAACGTCTACTGGGAGCTCTACTAGGACACTTGAGCTTACCTACTTGCCAGATCTCCGAATCTCCTTTCGGTATTCGGACAAACACACATCTGCCACTAGCGATTAGTGCAAAGATAACGAGAATATTGAAGAACGTCGTCAGGAACGTCGTCGGGTCGCGGGCCAAGATTAGGTCAGGCGGATCTTACTAGTTTCACCTCTGCCTTCTCGCAAGATCTTGAACGCTACTGGAAGAAGTCTCCCATGTGTACCCATGTTGACATCTATCCTATCCATTACTGCGAGATCTCTGCGTTTTCGAATGTCAGATCTATCACTCGAGCCGAATATGCAAGCATGCACCGAGAGGCCACGTCCCTATTCAGCACGACCCACTGGCCAATCCCGAGCCGGACGACGTGGGGCTATTCGGAGATCATGGAATTGCAGGAGTAGCCAGTGATTCACATCAGGACACGACAGAAGCAGGCCCATGCGAGATGCGACCGACCTGCGACCAGTCTGCGACCTGACCTGAGGGGCATGTCGGTGAGCGGTGTTGGATCAAATTTTCTCGTAATCAAGCGTCATTTGCATCATGGATAGACACGGATATGCATGCCCAAATGCGCCGATCCTATTGCATAGTCTGTTAAAAGCAATATCTGCAGCGCTACGCAACTGTCTGACGAGCGACTTCCAGCTGCTGGAGGACCTGCCTTGTCGGACTACTTGCCTCTCTCACAGCGGGCCTCTCGCACGGCTCCTAATACCTATCCCGCCGATCCTCCTCATTCTCGAGCAGCTAGCTGAGCTGCTCTTCGAGCTTTCGCGCCCGTAGGCCTACACAGCTGCCTGCACCCTGTCTCAGACATCGAATAGATGCCTGCGCGAGCTGAATGTCACCCAAACATCTGACCTTGCCTCCGCCCTCCAGGTTCCGCACTAGACATCAGCTGTCTGGAGGTTGTCTAGCTGGCTGTCTGGAGTGGAGTTCCACTCCGCTGTCCTGTACATACGCTACATACCCAAGATCTATGTCACGGTCGTCCACAGTTCCACCAGCGTTCCGCTCATGTTCTATCATTTAGCGACATTACGGGTATTCGGCCCACAGCTCGGGAATGGTGAAAGGCTACAGTTCCGGGCGACAAAGGTAGCAGAGCCTTAGCTTCGATGGCAATAGCAGTAGCTATAGCAGTGTCCAGTTCGAGGTAACTTGCATGCAGCTTGCTGACAGTCTTCCCTCAGCCTAAGAAGCGTCGCCTCGCTCGTAGGGAGATCCACCAGCTATCGATGAGAAAGAATGGGAAGTGAGGCGGGAAGTGAAGTGAATGGGCAGCCGGGCAAGGCAAGTGATCTCCCGAGAGAAAACAGCGCGGGACATCAGTACATAGCAGCTTCAGTAGCTGAAAGCTGGGTACCGAAATTAGAGCTACCACAGCTGATACCTCTGGTACAGCGTCAAGCGGAAGCGATGCAAAGCAGGATGGAGGAGCTGGAGAGGTCTGCAAGCTGGTCAGACCGCGCGCCCGCCTGGAGCTCTTGAACTCCCGGTGCGCAACGCAGGAATCGGGGTTGGGAACCAGATGCAGGAGCAGATTGCAGCAGTGCGTTCACGAGATCTTCATCATTGCTTGCATGCTGGGTGTCTGCCTGTGCGTTCATATTCGGCTTGTAAAGCGGCGTCTTTTCATGCTGGAATGGGTTTTCTGCTCAATCCCTTCCCGGACCGCTACGGTCCGAGCCTTTAGCAAGCCAATTCGCAGACGCCTCCGTTCAGGATAAGCGAGCGAATTACTCCTCAGCCAGTTCACAGCCCTGCCGAGAGTTGCTCTGGCTGGTCCTCCGCTGCGAACGCCCATTACGCAGGAGCTGGGATATAGGCGGGATCGCAAAGTCCAGAACGAAGGACTTGCCGGGGTTGTAACTGTAGGCTGTTGCTGTAAGATGGAGGGGGTTCGTTTCAAGCGAGATATGCTGAAACATTCGGCTTTTGTAGTGTTTCGCTTTATTCCTCGCATTTGCAGGAAACCTACAGAAAACTCCACATGGCGCTGAGAGCACATTTGCAACAAGCCCCGGTCAACGATGTGCATCTCTTCGGGTTTCAGCCTGTCTCTCATCGGGAGTCTATCGGAATTGCCGGCAGCTTCGTCTGGGTGGGACAACGACGACAACCCTGGTCGGGTGTACAACACTTTCTCGACTACCGAATCTGCAGGCTCACGCGGCTGCAATAGGCTTTTATGCATCTTGGTTGAACGATAGGACGGTATCGTCATCATCAGCGAAACAACCGAGCGCTTTCATGACTCAGGCGGTGTCCGCGGTCCAAACCTCGACTGCAGGATGCAAGTTCACCCTCGTCGATCCCTCCGGCAGTCTGACCTCTGAGCCTGTGTCTCGTCGCAAACGAGGAGATCTACAAGCAGTCACTGCGCGAGTAAGACAGGTTTTGTCTCGTTTGCGTTGACAGGAGACCCGAGTCTTAAAGCATCACCTTCAACCAACGTTCAGAAGCCCATTCCAAGGGCATGATCAGCACGAAGCATCGTCGTCGCGCCTGCAAACGTCTTCTGCGTCATCCAAATATTCCCGAACATCCCTCGACCTCCAGCATTCTACGTACTTACGTTACGCGATCGCTCCTGCCTTTCCCGATACAAGCACCAGAGCACCACCGAAGCCCTCTTGAACGCCGGCCATATTCTTCGAAGCAAGCCCAGGCGGTCGAGTAGCTCCATCAATTGCGTATTGATCGAAGACGGGACCGGATCAGTCTACACCAGGAGGCAGCCTCTGCCATCTCGAGGTTCGGAAGTCTCTGCTCGTGTGGTTCACCAACGCAGATCATCTGCTTCTGCTGGATCTGTGGCGTTTCGACTGCAACTACGCATCAACTCCCTCGCATCGTCACCCGCCCCTAAAACAACCGACAGTCGATCAAAACTTCATCCCGTCCGTCTTGATCAATCAGTTGATTGATTGGTGAAACGCATTCGGAACAAACACGCAGGCAAGAAACGAGTGCCATCACGCTGCTGTGCAATCGAGAACAACACCTCCTATCCTGCCACGCCGTTCGTAGGGAATGCGACATACATAAGCCGTCGTTGTTCCCGACATACCCTCGCGTCTGTTCTCCCGCACTCTCGAGTCTCTCGCATGCTTCCAGAACCTGGCCATTGGGTATCAATACGTGAGTCAGCTCTATCCATCCCATCTTCCATTCATCTTCGCAACACGTACATCCGACTCAACGTTATATTCACATTTGCTTTCTTCCTGCGCATCTGTTCGACGTCTACTGTGTCACCTTGGCTTCAACAATCATCGACTACTACCAGCGGAATCATGTCCTCGAGAAACACACAGGATGATGCACAACGCCAAGGTCCGATGTCTCCTGGACAGGACATCAAGTATGGCATTGATGAAAGCAGTGAGTGATGATGCGCGATCACTGTTGTCTTTAGACTTGATCTGACCGTTCACCTGTGTGATACCAGTACGAGACCTCGTGCAAACTGCACCGCCATATCCAGGGAATCGACGGTCCGCTTCGCCGTCGAGTTCGAGCATACAGGGGGATCACATCCGGAAGAAGGCTCGACTCGAATACGAGTCGAGTACAACGATCGCGTCACCGAACATAGGAGGATACGATGCGCAAACCGGACGACTTCCAAGCTACATCCCGCCCAACTACAACTGGCAGGCGCATCCATCCTACAATCAGTATAATCAACCATCTTATGGTGTCCCAGCATCAGCGCCTCCCTTGCGCGATTCGCATGGTATGCACGCTCCAACATCCTCGGCGATGACAGACAATAGCGAAGGCGCATATCCTTCCGTGTCGGCTGAGTTCCCGACGATGCATCAGTCAACAAGATCGACAGGTTCCGTCTCCTCACCCGGATCGCAGAATTACGCTCGTGCTACCGCTCAGGGCAATGCTGGCTATCAATCATATTCAAGTCTTCCGCATCCGTCCAGTAGCTACTCCACCGGTCCGACATCTCTCGGGCCTCCCGGAGGTATGGCTCTTTCCGAATCACCGCAGTTGTCGCAACATCACGACTCAAGGACTTGGTCCCACGCCTATGGTGTTTCCGCCGCTCTCAGTCCCAATCCAAATCTTCCCGTGCCGATGATGCCGCGTCCAGCACCGATGTCTCGAGGCGCACAACAGATCGACCAGTCATCAGCATACTATTCCCGCTCTTATCCACCATATGATGAGCGATCCTTGCCAATCGGAATGGTGACCAGCCCCTATCAGCAATCAGCGCCGCAGTTCCTCAGCCCTGAGTCATCCGGGCCTTCGGTATTCCGTGGGGACTTGCCTTATCCCAGCGCTGGTTCTTCGGCACCTCGAGCAACAGGATCAACATCATCGAGCAGCAATCAGACAGGGTCGAAGAGCCAGGCTCTCTTCGTCAGCAAGCTATACAACATGCTGGAAGATCCCGAGATTGTAGCTTCGGGCTTACTCAAATGGTCAGCCGATGGACAAGGCTTCGTCTGCTCGGATCCCAACGAGTTTGCCAGGTATGTTCCTCCTTGACATGCGGCGTTTCTGTATCTCACCTGTTTCCACCTTGACAGGCTCTTTCTGAGCAAGTATTTCAAGCACGCGAATTGGCATAGTTTCGTTCGGCAACTCAACATGTACGGCTTCAACAAACAAGTCAACGACGTCTTCCAGACCCTATCACAACCCGCCGATCAGCCAGTCGCATGGGAGTTCAGGCATTCCATCTTCCGAAGAGGCGATCCAACCTGCGTTCAACGAATCAAGAGGCGTTCGGTCAAGAGCAACAGCACAGCACATCGCGATCTAGCATCATCACAGATCGCCCGTCCAGCTGGACTGCCCACCGCCACACCTATCACCCCGGTCGTCTATCCCTCGACATATCAGGCCGTCTCCTATGCGCCGGATGCAGCTTCACATTCTGTGATGGCGCTACCCCGATACTCTGGAGGTGATCCGTATTCGATGCCTGGCGGATATCAAGCTGTCAGCGGTCCCAGTTCAAGCGCACCAACTCATGGCTGGATGTCCGGCCCGGGACCTCAGTAAGTCCGGATGTCCCATCGGTTCTAGCTTATCTGACCTGAGACAACCTGCTTCTCCTAGGTATTCGAACAGACCACCTCCTTACCCATCGAACGCGTATCTACCATCGGAAGGCAATCAGACCAGCTCACAACGCGGATCAACGCTTCCTTCGAGAACGACCGAATCTTACACCCGACACGATCGTCCGGGTCGACCGTATTGATGCGACTTCAGCAAGAAATTGGAAGGACACTCGGCATGTTCCGTCCGAGATACCTTTTTGAGTTTCCTTTCCGACCGATTATATTCGATTTCTATCCATCGATTCCTTTATCACTCCGGATCGATACGGCGAGTTCTCGGAGAACCAACTAGCCTCTCTGGGAGCAGTGGCTCCACAGCGCCTCTCGTCATTTGAGCCTGGAACTTGTACGAGGCATTTTCTATAGCAGTTGTACGACAGCAGAACGGGCATAGCATATGTGGCAAAGGACTTCTTCCCGCGCTTGAACACTCGTTCGAGCACAGAATCTACTGTCCTTCAAAGAACTGAAGCTACGGCTCGAAGGGATAGTCGTGAGCGTCAAGGGGATTCCACAGACGACTGGCCTTGCGAAGCAGCGATGCATGCCTGACGCTCCAGATCTGAGCAATTCATGAAGAGCATGGAGCGCGCTTTTTGCATCCGCCATCGGCGTTTCTTCCTCCACTTTGTCCTCAGTGGCGAAGATATGTTGCGAAGATGCGAAGATGATGATGGTTCGCATGAGGCATCTATATTGCATAGGAGCTTTATCGGGCAGCGACGTCGAAATCCGGCGGACACGAGCAATTCATTCAATCCAAGAAAGGTCATGGCTCGAGGTAGACGTGCCGCTGCGACGGCGGAGGACGGAGCAGCAAACGATCCAGCTCCAGCTCCGGCTCCTCTCGCCAGACGACGGAATGCTCGAGGCGTAGCTGGACCTACGAGTGCCTTGACGTCGTTCCTACGAGTGAGTAATGATTGACAGCGCGAGATTGACAGGTCGGCTGATAAAGTCCGCTTCATCAGGAACATGGCATTCAACCTACGAGACCCCTGGATTACGGCTATACCGCCCGAAACGCAGACGGTGAAGAAGTCAGGGACGGTACTCCAGGGTCTGCACAAGGATCGGCTCATATCGCGGGACACCCGAGCCCCGGCGTCGATGATCATGGCGGAGCGTATGCCGATCGAAATACGCAATCAGGACCTGTGGAGCTGGGAGAGGGTACGCCGGTGTACGATGATGATCGTTTGAATGAGCAGGATCATACGCCAGTTGCGAGCTCTTCGAAAAGGAAGTTGACGGACAATGGGAGAGTACCAGAGGTAAGCTATTCGATCGACAATCTGGCCGTGAGCGTAACTAATAAGAAGTTCCTCTGCAAGGATATCGATTCGGACGAACTGGATGACGATGATTTTGTTCCAGCTGTGAAACGTGTCAAAGAGTCTTCCGCGACGAGTCGTGCGGTCTCCACCGATTACTCGGCGTCAAATGCATCGGGTTCTGGTCTTCGCGGGATCGGAGAGTTCATGCCATGTGGGGAATGCGGCGAACGGTTCACGGTCGTGAGTAAAGGCATTCTGTTGCATGGTCTCCCTATCGTCGCTCATACGCTACTCAGACGGCATACACGAAACCACATCCGACGAAGCCCAACGCATTCATCTGTTTCGATTGTTGCACGATATTAGGCATCGATCCTTTTGCCAAAGCGAAGAAGCCCGCTGCCAAACGAGCGCCAGCAAAGGGAAAGAAGAAGGAAGAGAGCCGCAAAGTCGTCTCCTACGAACAGAGGAAAGGAGCAACGAATCTGGCAGAGATGTGTATCAAGGTAAGTTTTCCTCACGTGTCGGGGAACGACGTGTTCTGACATGTCTCATGGTTTCGTAGATGATTGGCAAATATATCGAAAACGTGGAGGCTCTGGGAAGCATTGGCAGTATGAACATGGACAAGGTCTGTCGGATCATCTCCAAGGGACGTCGCTTGTAAGCCCTGTTCGACCTCTGCACTGTCATGAGGAGGTCTAAGTTATATTGAACAGAACGCCAGAAACAGCGACATTATTTTATTCGGCGGATAGGGAAGACCTGGCGATGTATGATTGCACGAGTGAGTCTAGAAAGGGACATCATTTCAGTGACTAATCCTTCACCGCTCACAGATCTGACGCCCGAGGCTTTCATGACTCTCGCAGCCCTCTGCCCCAGCTTGCGTTCTCTGCGCCTGGACATGTGTGGTCGCATAGATTCGGATACGCTCGCCAAATGGGGTGCCGTTTTCGAACATCTAGAACGGCTGGACTTGTACGGCCCCTTCCTCGTCCGGGTCAACGGCTGGACGGAATTCTTCCAGAATGTTGGTAACAAGCTGAAGGGGTTCTTGATCACGTAAGTGGATGTATCGCTCGTCCGAGTTGATTCGCTTACCGGTGTATCCACCAGGCAAACGCCGCGATTTGATCTCGACTGCGTGAAGGCAATGGTGGACAATTGCCCAGATCTGCAAGAGCTTCGAATGTCGCAATTCGGACTGCTATGCGACGAATGGCTTCCGACCTTGGCGAAGCTGAAGAACCTGACGAGCTTTGACATCTCGAGTCCCGGTCAATATTCCTTGCACGACGACGTCATGATCGCCCTTCTTCAAGAAATCGGTCCTAATCTGGAGACGTTGAATATCTCGAAACATACCGCCTTAACGGATCGCGTACTCTTGGAGGGTGTCGCCAAATACTGTCCGCGGATCCAGCACTTGGTCATGCACAACATGCCCGACTACGCGTTCAAGCGCCAGGAAGACGAGCAACCGGATTCCGACCCCAAGGGCATAACGAACGAAGGGATGGCCAAATTCTTCCAAGCTTGGAAGGCCGCGGGACACAAGGGTCTCGTCTCGGCAGATCTGCACGGCAACTATATGGCTGGGAGTGAAGCGCTGAGGGCACTCGTCCAGCACTCTGGTGCCACCCTGGAATACTTGAACATCAGTGGATGGGGCCAGGTCTCACATCAAGCTCTGGCGTCGCTCGGGCGGGAATGCAAGAATCTTCGGTCGCTAGATCTGGGCTGGTGCAGGGAGTTGACCGATTTCGGGATGAAGGATATCTTGGACGGGTGTGATAGTTTGAAGGCGGTTAAGGTGTGGGGTAAGTCATGCGTGGCATAACTGTTCGAAGAGTAGCTGATCCTTCCCCATCTGCAGGCTGTAACAAGCTCACGGATGCTGTTCCGAGGAAAAAGGGATGCAAGGTCACTGGGATTGAGACGCATACGATTTGATTGTAGAACACCAGAGTTGTATGCCGGTGATTGTTGCAAGGATGGGTTCTGACTGAGAGTAGGAGCATGAACCCGCCAGTACAAGCAAGCAGCTCCAGGCTCTGAAGACGGTCGCAGATATGACCTCATCCACGATTGGGGGATAGCCACCCTGCGGCAGCGGTAGCGGCGGCGGCGGCAGCTAGGCGGGCCAAGGCGGATGCATTTCGTACAAATCGCCGTGATTCTTACATCACCTGTCGCCCAACCGAGAAAAAGTCGTCGACAAGAAAGAGCTCAAGAAAGGTGATGAATACGTTGCCAGCTGCTTCGCCACGCTGCAAGACGTTTACATAGCTGTCTACTTTTGAAACTCGACGCTCTTCATACACAGAAGTCAGGATCCGTTTCACCAAGTTTGCAAACTCGAGACCACGCCTAGGACATTCACTCACCCGAAAGACTACAAACAACACTACCATGGCCGAAATGGACAAGCGGACCATCGAGCACACGCAGGAGGACGTCGCTGCAAACCCGAACCACGTCGAAAACGACCAGCTGGAAGCCATGGACCCGAATGCATCCCGTCCGGAAACCCCGACGCAGACCAAGTCGGTTCCCGTCGCCAAAGATGAGGAAGGTATCGCGAGTGCATTCAGCCAGAAGGAGCCCTCAAGTGCCCCTCAACAGGTCAACCCGAAGCAGAAGAAGATTGCGGTGTTGACGTCTGGAGGCGACTCTGCTGGTATGAACGCGGCGGGTGAGTAGCAAAGGAACGATCCCGGAAACCCGCGCTCAAAAGGCTTCATCCCTTTCACCAGTTCGAGCCGTCGTGCGAATGGGTATCGCTCGAGGCTGTGAGGCATACATCATTCGAGAAGGATGGGAAGGTCTCGTCCGAGGCAACACCGAATACAACGAGACCGCCGCGAATACCGCAGCCAACACCCCTCAAAATTCGCAACCCGCTACGCCGACGCTTTCGCGGAACGCATCCTTTGCTGCCTTGCCGCCTTCCCAGCGCCTGGCCAACGCTACCCAGGCGTCGAGAAAGCGAAAGTCTAGCTCGCAGCCATACGGACCGCTTACATTTGGATTCGGTGATTTGCTCAAGGACGGCGCAGGTGAAGGGGAAGACGAGATCGGGGCTGATCTCGTCCACCACGCCGGTGAGGCAGCCGATATCAAGGCTGACCAGCCCATCGGAACATCTGGCGCTACGGACGGTCAAAAGACGTTGAAGGGGATGTACATTGTCCGTGTCGGCTGGGACGATGTGCGAGGATGGATGGGTGAAGGCGGTACCTTGATCGGCTCGTCCCGATGCCCTTCTTTCCGAACACGAGAAGGGCGACTGAAGGCTGCGGCAAACCTCATCTCGTTCGGTATCGACTGTCTCGCTGTCTGCGGAGGCGACGGCTCGTTGACCGGTGCCGACAAGCTTCGAGGGGAATGGCCTAGCCTTGTCAAGGAGTTGCTCGAGGCCAAGCGAATCACCAAGAATCAAGCCGAGACTTATGCACACCTCAACATTGTCGGTCTCGTCGGGTCTATCGATAACGACATGGCCATGACCGATTTGACTATTGGCGGTATCACTGCTCTGCACCGAATCTGCGAGGCCATCGACTCGATCTCGTCAACCGCCAGTTCGCATTCCCGAGCCTTCGTTGTAGAAGTCATGGGCCGACACTGTGGCTGGCTCGCCTTGCTGGCTGGTATCGCTACGGGAGCGGATTACATCTTCATTCCGGAACAACCTCCCAAGAGCGGAAAGTGGGAGGAGGAAATGTGCGAAGTCTTGCGCGCGCACCGACGACACGGCAAGCGAAAGTCGATCGTCATTGTGGCAGAGGGAGCGCTCGACAGGAATTTGAACCCGATCAAGGGAGAAGATATCAAGAGCGTGCTTGTTGATCAGCTCGGCTTGGACACTCGTGTCACTACCCTCGGTCATACTCAGCGAGGAGGAAAGCCATGTGCTCAGGATCGAATCTTGGTGAGCTAGACTATTGCGACACTCGCCTGTATAGGTGCTGATTTGAACCCTGATAGGCCACTGTGCAAGGTGTTGAAGCTGTCGAGGCTTTGCTGTCCGCCACACCCGAGACGCCATCCTACATGATCGGTATCAGCGAGAACAAGATCACGCGAGTCCCCTTGCTCGAGGCCGTTGCTCAAACACAAGCTGTCGCCACTGCCATTGAAGCCAAAGACTTTGACAGGGCCATGTCGTACCGAGATCCGGAATTCGCCGAGAGTTTGCAAGCCTTCATCCTCAGTTCGACCTTGGACGAGAGGTTCCGAGTCAAGCCGGAAAAGCGTCTCCGAGTGGCCATCATCCACGTCGGTGCACCTGCCGGTGGAATGAACGCCGCTACCCGACAAGCCGTTCGATACTGCGTTGCTCGGGGACACACTCCCTTGGCGATTCACAACGGCTTCGACGGCCTGCTAGAAGACAATGTCAACGAGCTTTCTTGGTTGCGAGTCGACAACTGGACGACGCGAGGTGGTTCCGAACTCGGTACCAACCGAACCTTGCCCGACGTCAACTTGGGTGGTGTCGCTGCGGCGTTCCAGTCTCATGGCTTCGACGCTGTGCTCATGATCGGTGGATTCGAAGCTTGGCATTCGCTGCAGATCATGGAGAACGCTCGAAGCAACTATCCCAGCTTCCAGATCCCGATGTGCCACTTGCCGGCGACGCTTTCGAACAATGTGCCCCTGACGGACTTTTCGCTCGGAAGTGACACGAGTTTGAATGCGTTGATTGATGCTTGTGATGCTATCAAGCAGAGTGCTTCCGCGAGTCGAAACCGAGTGTTCGTTGTTGAGACCCAGGGTGGCATGTCCGGTTACATTGCTACTTTGGGTGCATTGGCTGTAAGTCCTTGCGCGATAGACCCTCATCAACATCGTTCTGACAATATCCTCCTTTTGTTCAGGTTGGAGGTGTCCTCTGCTACACGCCTGAAGACGGCATCAGCCTCGACTTGCTCCGCAAGGATGTCGAGTTCCTGAGGAAGCGATACGAACTGGATCAACATGGAAAGAGCGAAGGTCGACTGGTCATCAAGTGAGTATCACAGAGCACTCGCCAAATTCGAAGGTAACTGAATCATCCTGTTCATGATCACAGGAGCGAAAAGTCATCCAAGGTGTACACAACCGACGTCTTGACCAACATTCTCAAGGAAGAAGGCAAAGACTTGTTCGACGCTCGATCGGCGCAGCTTGGTCACACCCTGCAAGGCGGTACCCCTTCGCCCCTGGACCGAACTCGAGCGGCCCGTCTCACTCTGCGATGCATGCAATTCCTCGAGGAACACGCCGTTTCGCCGTCGCAAAAGTCATCGTACAAGGGCCGCAACAAGGTCCCGACGAGCAACTCGCCGGAATCGGCTGCCAGTATCACGATTCAAGGCAGTCAAATCATCTTTGCGCCCGTCGCTGACGTGCTCAAGGCGACGGATATGAAGAACCGAAGGGGAAAGGAGACGTGGTGGAAGGAGATCAAGGCGCTTGCCGAATTGCTGGGTGGTCGAACTGGTTTGACTGAATAGGCTGGTGTTCGATGAACGGGGTCAAAAGGAATGCTGGGAACAAGCTACGAAAAGGATATGATAATATTGTACCACGATACTGGATGTGTCTATAGATGCGAGAATAACGAACTGCGGGCGCGTCCATACGTTCAGGTCGCAATGAGGGGTCAAGGTGACGGCCGCTTTACGGAAGCAGAGGTGATGAAGTATTCTGGAGAGAGGACTGGGGAGAGGTTGTTCATGCGAGAAACGAGCCGCACATCCGCACATTATAAATTACGAGCGCGTTTGCGCCGGGCGCGTCTATCTGTCCACGCGTTTCGCCAGTTCCTCGTTCCTTCCTTCATTTGATCATTTGATCAGCCTAAGATCGCTGAGGTTGAACAAAGCTCTGGCTGTCTTGCCTTGTCTTGACCTAGTCTATCCAAACCCGATCTACCCAATGCAGGCATCGGCATCAAACCCGACGCCGTCTCCTGCCATCATGGAAACAATGCCCGTCGCTGAAACCATGCCGACAGTCTACTTGACGAGTTATCAGGATGTAAGTGTCGAATGCGGTTTCGCAGCGAAAGGACGTCCTTGACCTTGCTCTGTGTACTCTTTTGCAGACACCCGTCTTTGAAGCTATGGTCCGAAACGTTGCGATCATGATGCGTCGAGCAGACATGTCAGTATCTCTTTATTGTCCTTCGAAGCCATTTGCTCTTGTTCGCTGAACAACGCCTGCTGCTGATAGGTGGTTGAACGCTACGCAGATCCTCAAGGTTGCCGGAATGCCAAAAACACAGCGGACAAAGTATCTCGAAAAGGAAGTCATCACAGGCCGACACGAGAAAGTACAAGGTGGTTGTGAGTTTCCGTTTCGTCTGTTTACATGACAAGGGTAAATCACTAATAGATGGTTTGACGATATAAGATGGCAAGTACCAGGGGACTTGGTAAGCACTCACTACAATATGTGTTACCATTCCGAGACTCACGCACCTGATCCTCAGGGTTCCTTTCGAAGTTGGCATCGACCTCGCACACAGAAATCACGTCGCCGAAATCCTCGTCCCGATCTTCCAGCTACAAGCGCAAGCGGCTGGTATGTCTTCGCTGCCACCCGGAGTGTTAAACGCACCGGCGTCAGCTTCCAAGAGGAGAGCTGCAGGTGGAAAGGGAAAGGCTACCGCCGCGGACGCGGCGTCTGTCGGTAGCGGAAGAGCGGGAACAGCCGAATCCAGTAGGATGAGCGTTTCACATGTCAACAGCCCGTTCACAACCATGCCGTTCCAACCGGCGCCGACGTCTGTTTCGAAAGGCAAGCCGAACTTGGACACGAGCATGAGGCATGTCCAACCACCTCCTGGCGCACAACCGCATCATTTGTCGCAAACCCAGCATATGCAATCTCCCGGAAACGTCTTTGTCGTGCCGACGCCACAAGGCTTGCAAGGTCGAACGCTGCAGCCAACGGCAACAGGCTTGATGCCGGGATACGGTCACGCGCATGTTCCCCAAATCTACCAAAGTCACGGTCAACCCCCGATTCAGCAACAACAAGCGCAACAGCAGGCCGGAATGCAATCACCCATGGGTTTGTACACGCATCACCAGTCGCAGTATCCTCACTATCAGCAAGCACAGCCGCCCCAGACATTGGTTATTCCGCCGCAATCGGGACACACTCAAAATGGCCAGACGATCACGTTGAAACGACCCTATCCGGAAGAATCCGACTTCATGCCTGGGCATCCCGATGCCAATGCACGAGCAAGCGCGGACGTGAAGCACGGCCAAGTCTATGTCGATCAGTACGGACGTCCTTTCCGATATCAAGCTGAATCGGACGCCGCCGCTTCTGCCGAGTTCGCGACTTACACCACGGAACAAGGCCATTCGGAAGGTCCACCGTTGAAACGTATGAAGATCGAGGAGCCGCAACTACAGGACATCATGGCTGCCATGGACGAGCCTGCGCCCATGACGCTTGCCGAAGTCTCGGCACTGCTCAACCACGATAATGCAGAGGGACAGATGGAATCGCTTGCGGAAATCGCCGATGCGGATGTGGAGAACGGCGAAGATTACGAGATTGAGAATGGGGAAGTGCATGGAGATCTTCCTCCCGGAACAAGGATGGCGAGCAAGCCGCAGAGACCGTCGATTACGAGGGATACTACTGGATCGACCCCGCTCAAAGAAAAGAATGCAAGCAACTCGCGAGCCAGAGCAAGACTGTTGGCGATTTTCGAAGCAAGCAGCGACAACGACGTCGATCTGGATAGACTGCTCGTACACAGCCCGAGATCAAGTCCGACACGAGCCAATGGTGATACATCTCTCGAAAGTATTACGGCCCGCGCGGAGATCGATATCGACCAAGTAATTGATGAACGAGGCCACACCGCACTGCACTGGGCAGCGTCCCTGGCCAGGGAAAAGCTAGTCGCCCAATTGATCTCTCGAGGAGCAGATGTCAATCGAGGCAACTTTGCCGGTGAAACCCCGCTCATGCGATCAGTATTGGCTACCAATAACGCAGAAAACGCGGCGTCATTCCAGGCTCTTCTTTCACATCACCTCGGCGAGTCCCTGCGAACCATCGACAACTCGCATCGTACAGTCCTGCACCATATCGCCGCAGTCGCCGGTATCAAGGGAAGGTCTGCTTCCGCCAACACCTACTTGTCAACTCTGCTCGCATGGATGGCTACTATCGAATCGCCTGATCAGATCCGCGAATTCGTCAACATCCAGGACGTCAACGGGGATACCGCGCTTAACGTTGCGGCTCGAGTGGGGAATAAGAATATAGTCAAGTTGCTACTGGACGCCGGAGCGGATAAGACAAAGGCCAATAAGCTTGGGTTGCGACCCGGCGATTTCGGTGTCCAGGTCGAAGTAAGTTCCGTTGCGGAACTGTTCTTTTCCACCGCAGCTGACCCCGTTTTCCGTAGGGTCTCGATGGCTGCCCGCCTCTCGCTCCTCGAACAAGGTCGTCTCATAGCAGCAGTCTGCCCCCCGAGAAAGCGCAAGATCTGACGACTCGTAAGTGATGATCGGTGTGGCCGAAGCAAATCCTTGCTGATTATATGCTGCGAAAGGTCTCTCGTCAATGATTCAGGTTCTTAACAATCAATTTACGGATGAAGTCAGCATAAAGCAAGATAGACTAGACCAAGTGCAAGAGCAAGTCATCGAGACAACACGCGAGCTCGCCTCCTTGCGAAGACAACTTGCGGACGAGAATGCTAAGTCCGCTCACCTCGACCGTGTCGCTTATCAGCGACAGAACCTCGAACGAGCGCTGAAGGCCGAATTGGCGGATGTGGGATTGGAGACCAACGGCGCCACGGACTCAGTACCGTCAGAGGGAGAAATCGATCCGTCTGTCGACGGTCTATCAGAGATGGAAGACGAAGAGCAAATCGTGCACCTGCGGCGTATACGTGACTTCCAGAAAGCGATGGAGGAGAAGCTGCAAGCCAAAGTGGCGAGTGCGCAGGCCGTAGAGGCTAGAAAGCTGGAAGAGTACAAAAAGGCGATGGCGACCAGACTAAAGCTGCCCGTAGAGGCGATTGATGAGGTGAGTTATCCTCGACCGCCGAGGATCATTTCCGCTAACTCGCATCAATTTTTCAGAGTATGCTGGATCAACTTTCGAAGGCTGTGAGTGCTGGATAAACTTCCCGCTGGCGTTCAGCCATTCTGAACCCAAGCTCTTTTCACAGGTCGAAAACGACGGACTGAAGCTCGATCTTCCGACCTTGGCTACGGCTTTGACGTGAGAACGAGCGCAAGGGTGTCTCAGCTCGAGGTCTCCCTCAGTCTGGTCTCTTGAGTTGTACAGGTCAAAGGCCATGACAAGGTTGTATGACATGCATGTAAGACCACTGGGTCATTGTATCTACAGATCGTTTTCGTTTGCAAACAGGTGGAAACTCCTAGAATAAGAGCCTGATGCGATGTATTTACCGTCACCCGCCACATCTACGCTCATCACCTTTCCTTCGTCCGTCTTGAGGGAGTTGATGAGCTGCCAGTCGTCCGCACTCCAAATCTTGACGGTGTGGTCGAAACCAGAGGAGGCAAGATAGAGTCCGCTTTTAGATATGTTGGTTGATTTTGGCTTGTCCTCCTTGTCTCCGTTCATGTCGATATCCTCCTTGATCGTACTGGTCGTGCCGTTTGCGAACTGCATATCCTCTTGCGAGCGGAACCAACGGACATCGGACACGGAAGATTTGTGAGCTGGAATACTGTATGATACTTTGAGCGCTCGAAGATCCCATATACGGATTGAATCGTCTCCTGATCCCGCCGCGACTTGGTATCTGATGCATCGCAGGAGTCAGTCTCTTGCCACTCATGAAAGGACGAAGGTCGCTCACCCATTCGGCGCAAAATCAAGGGCCAAGATCTCTCGTATATGTCCATCTAGGACCATCGCCGTTCGACCAGTACGAACATCCCATACCCGCCCAATCGCGTCGAAGCCGCTTAAACGAGGGATCCGTCAATGACTCGTGCAGTCTAGGTGAACCCCCTGCTACTCACCCTGAAGCCGCAAGAGCACCGTCATCCTGAAACGCCAATGCAAAGACTTCCTTCGAGTGGCCCTCTTGCAGCAGTAACTCCTTTTGCTTCTCCACGTCCCACAGACGCCACGTTCCGTCGTATGAGGCGGATCCGATATAGTTGCCGGAAGGATGGAACGCTATCCGACAAACACGGCCTTCGTGTCCTGACATTGTCGCCAGAGACTTCTCGCTGTACAAGACACAGACGTGAGTTTACTGGTTTTCCGAGCTGGAAAGACTACCTACCTCGCCAAAGACCAGATCTTGACCAGACCATCCGCCGCTCCAGTTGCGAAATTGACAGCTTCCTCTGACTGTGATAGCGTCGCCTGCGGATGCCATGCGACGCCTCCTATTCTATCCGCGTGACCTAAAGCAGATAGACACGTTCAGCCAAAGAGCTTTCGACGTGCGGTTAAGAGCCTACGAACCTCTCATAGTAGACTTCAATGTACAGCTTGGCATGTCCCACACACGGGCATTACCAGTCCATGATCCCGTCAGGAGGAGTTTACTGTTTGGAGAATACCGTACTTGGGCGATAGGTCGATCGTCTCCGATTTGCGAACCAAGCTGTGTGTAGTTCTGCCAAGAGAAGATGTCAGTCACAATATAAGAGGATAGTCGGACTCCAACCCTGCTTACTTTGAGATCGCCATACACCTTTTTCCGCACTTCCACAATTTTGCTCAAAGGGACAGCGGCTTCTTCTCGTTGTTTCGCTATGCGTCTTCTGGCCCTTTATTGCGATACTGCGTAAGCTCGCTTCGCACCCTTCAAACACGCAACATACCTCGCCAAAGAAAACTCTGCTATTTTCCGTCTAGCTTTTAGCAAGTCGTCCGATCCTGGTGTGTAGAATTCTTCTGCTTTCTGTGATGCGAGGAATCGCTGTCGGTCAGCCGTACAACATACCGGGGAGATCGACGTACCTCTTCATCACTGTCCGTGTCGTCGTCAGAGTCATCGACATCCATGCCTTCCCCCCTTGCAGCCTGCATCTCCTGCAAGACGTGCTTCAGACGATCCCGTCGGTCTCCAGGCTAAGTCGCACAACAAGTACCGTCAGTACCCTCTTCCCATGTCCTCACGCCTACTCACACCCTCTCCGAAAAGGATAGCCGGTTCGCCCATCGACCTCAGCCTCGCTTTCACCTGTCTGTCATCCGTCGGCACCGCCAACGTCCGGGCCTGCTTTTTCCTGTCAAGAGCTTCGATGAGCGCAGCGGCTTCTGCCCGCTGACGCTCAAAGCCTTCGCCCATCGAGTAGTCCACATCCTGTGCTGGATTCGGAAAGCGAGGATGAGTACGCTTTCGGGTCACGAGGAGTATATGAGCTCACCCAAATCATCGATATCGACGTGATTCTGCAGGAAGCAACGTCGGATCAGCCGTGGACGCGTGCTGCCGCTGCGGCTTCAACTCACTTGGTCCATCGTGTCGGCTTGTCTGAATCAGTCCGTCTGTGCACTGGTGCTTTGTTGCCAGAGGGCTCAATGGTGACGAGTATATTGACAAGTGAAAGGTATGAAAGGAGCACTTGCATGCATCTGCAGCGATCGACCGGTAACCAGAGTCGGCCCCGCGCGATATCGTGACGAGATCAGTTCATCATCTACTTGCTGCTCGATATGAACACTGCCTGCAGTCATATATCCACCTACGTACCGACATCACCACCACCCGTCCGCTCTCTCACCGTAATGCCGTCACGGAAACTCCAGAACCACTCACCAAGCGGGTCTGAACCCGCTGCGGAATCCCCTGCAGTCGATCCGCAAGACACCTACATGCCGCCTTCTCTCGCCCGGTTCTACATGACGCATCTCACGGTCACCTTGCTGCATTATCAAGGCTTTACATCGTGTCAGGCAGAGGTTATCGCGGAGCTGGAGAAGCAGGTTGAGGATCGTGAGTGATGTCTCGTGACTTCGTCGCCCCTTCACGGTTTCCTGAACCTCGTTCGCTTTGCTTCTATCTTTTGTCTTGAACGCAGACATTGCAAACATATTCGGAACGGCCAAACTCCTTGCCGAGCAATGCGGACGTCGTGACCCACAATCGGGAGATGTCGTGTCCGCGCTCGAGGTCGTTCGCAGCGAATCATTACCGGTGCCCTACCCTCACGACGAGGATGCACCATCCAGCAGCACGAAACAGGAGAACCGAACGAGACGGTACAGAAGGAAGCAAAGAGGAGACCGCCTGCTCACCGAAGACCTCGTTCGATTCATTCAACGTGACAACCGCCTTCGAGCTCAACCTCCGGATGGGATTCCGCTCGCAGGACTACACTCACTGCCTCTGATCACGGACGAATCGCCAGAGAGCGAGGCGGAACCACCAATGTTAACCATCTCCGATTCTGAGGATTCGCCGCCAGAGCATAGTGGCGCTGGGCCTTCGAAACTCAAGGTGGGGAAGAAGAAGCGGAAGTTGGGGTACATGTTGGATGTCGCGCCGAGTCTGCCAGATCTGCCGCCCAGACACACGTGGAAGCGTTCAATGGTGCGTTTGATCTTGGCCTCATCTGACCTCGCACCTCTCATCCACTTTTTGTCCGCATTACCTAGTCGGAGCCGATAGGAGAAAATACTATAACACCACCGCCTGCATCACAAGATGCCTCCTCTCGCTTATCCACGTCGGCACTCGCATACCTCGCATCGACACTTAGCACATCATCCAATATCCCCCCGGAACTGACGATCGTCAACCACCGGCTCAGCGGGACTCCTGCGCCCCTGCCAGATCCATATTCAGACGCCGTCGATGTTTCTGCAAGGGAAGGAGTTCCTGGTCCGCTGGTGCAGCTGGATTACACGTCAGCCGCAATGCAAAGTAAGCTGGATATCAGGCTGAATGCGCGACCAGTGGGACGCAAGAAGAACGGTGCAGGCGGTGCGGATGGCCAGGATCAACGACCGAGAAAGATAAAGTTTATCGTGCCTGGCTTGCACAAGAGGCAGCCGAACGCCAAGATCTCGGCGTTGTAGTCTTGTCTCATCGCACGTATATCAATCAGCATGGAGCGTGGGCGGGCCAACATGGTGATGTATATCAGTGGAAGGGCGACCAAACGCAACGCCGCGCATCACAGGTTTCACGCGTCTCGAACGACTACCTTAAATCTGGGTATCCGATATTATAATGGTCACCCACGACGACAGTCCCGTGTTCCAACCTGCAAAAGTCCATATTGAGTACAGATAGGCCGCATCATGCCGCGGCACTACCAGAACCAGCCCCATACATTCCCACCTCTAAAATTGCTAGCAACTTGCCCGCCTTGTCACGCACATCAAAAGACTGATCTGAACACAACGCGCGGACTTGGCCTGGTAGTAGATACGGCCGTAGGCGATTGATGACTTCTTGCCTGGTTCCTGTCGGACCAAGTCCTTTAGCAAGCGAGCCGACATCCAGTCAAAGTACTTACTCCGGTGGCGATCGTTGGTTTCCACCAGGTTGATGAATCCTCCGATGGCTGGAATCTTGATCAATGGTGATTCTGTATACTGTCGCGGAGAAGAAGCGGTTAGGAAAGACACCGATCCTCGCAACCTGGGCCAACTTACCAGAGCGTGCCTCATACCCGTTAAAACGTTGGGACGCTTCAAGATGGCTTCCCGATGTTGGGCATTACCCAAGGCGATGTTGTACAGCACGAAGAGCGCCTGACAGAAGAGTCAGGCAGCTGTGAGCCGAGGTATGAATTCCTTCTTGCGGCCACTTACTTGCTCCAAACAATCGCTCGACTGAGAGGAGTCTGAATCTTGTCGCTTGAATTCGGGTCGTCCAACTGCGCCGTCCCCTTCTGGATTCATGTCAATTGCACTGATCCCCGACATTGCGGAGTTGATAGCCTCGAACAGAGCTTCCTCGCCGAGACCGTCGAAGAGACGGGAGATCTCTGCCTCGGACGCCTCGGCGATGAGATTTCGGGTGAATGCTAGAGCTTGTTCTGCTACCTCGGGCTGGGGGTCTTGTAGGTGACTAAAGGGGAGAGAGAGTATATAAGTGGAATGAAGATAGAAACTGGAAACCCGTCGTACCGTTTCAAGGTCTCCCAACCCAAGGTTTCCATGACCTTCTGGCGCACGCTCTCTTCGCTCTTGAAGACCATATTGCGTAGTGCCCAAATTGAGTTGATTCGAACTTCACGATCAGGCGCATCTGTGAGTCGAACCAATGTTTGAATCCCGTCTTGTGCGATAAAGGTCTGCAATGCCCGCGATGCGTTGGTGAACATTACACGTGGTGAGATATCATTCCACTCACTGTCTGCATCGGGGGAAATTCGCAGATCAGATTGCAGATCGTCGCTGTGGCAGCAGTCAGGACTGCCCCAGATGCTGATAGTCTGTCCTTCGCGTCCTTATCGTAGCCTCCGTTTCCAGCATAGATCTGCTCCTCTGCCCGCAGCAGTTCAACGACGCTCTTTGCCACCCCGCTATCGACCAAAGTCGTTCGTAGAATCGCAATGGAGCGAGACAGGACGCGTGCGACCTGACACGCCGCGGTGCGTGTCGAGTATGCCGACGAGTGGAGTGAGCGATTGAGCAGCGGCAGAATCCCGAGGGAGATCGCTTTCTGTTTGGCGGGTTCGTGAAAGGCACATAGGGCGGCGATGGCTGTCAAGCTAGCCTCCACCATACGACCGGCAACGATGGGTCCAACGCGTACGAAAGGTGATTGTATTGCCGATGTGTCTTTTGACTCCGTTGAATGAAGTTCGCGGTCACCAAGCTTGACGATTTCGATGCATCGCGAGATGATGCTCGTGTCCGAGGCTCTTCTCTGGAGATCCGTATCGCCCTGAACGAGTTTGGCTGTCAAATAACACGCCTTGATCCGTTCATCTACTGGCTGAGCGGATTCCATGAACTGGCAGAGGTGGCTGAGCAATGACATGCCAGATATTGACGATGTTGATGCCTGGAAGCGCCTAGCATCTCGGTTGTCTTCTGCCTGTGGAGTGGCTTGGGAGCCAGATATAACGACAAAGCTGACCAGACTGATAGCTCTCCTAGATCAGTTCCGAGCGCCAGTTTGATAAGTGAAGACATACCATGCTGCTGCGCTAATTCCTATACCGGGGACACGCGAATCCAACAGCTCCGTCATAATCCCCAGTTGATTGCTCTCGGATTCCTCCGAAACCGAAGTGCTCGTTCCGCTCTCGCCGCCGACCACTTCATGACTATGCAGCGCTGACATGGCTTCGACCGCCGCCGGTCTATCCTTGACCAGTACGGTCAAGAGGTCCAGACCAGCTTGCTTCAACTTGAAGTTCGAGTTGGCCTTTGTTCCAAGAGGTCCGTTGCCAAGCACCATGGCGCACAAAGCGTCGACAAGAGGACTGGTCGTATGGGTGTCGCGTGAAGGGGATTCTGGAGGCGAAAATCTGACGGTTCCTCGGCGTTCATCTGTGATGGTCTCTTCGCTTGACGAGGCTGTGGATGCTACTTGGCGATTCCAGTTGTACAGTGCGGATCTTTGGAACGGCAGTATCGTTGTCTGCGCCAGCAACTGGAGCAGGGGAAGCACGATCTGGGGCTCTTTCGCGAGCTGCTGTTTCGTCAGAAGTGATAAGAGGGCGTTCACGGCCTTCGGCTGTAAAAGATCGAATCAGTTGCAACTCGAAACATGGCGGTGAACAATGCAAACCTTGAAGACACCCAGAAGCGCAGCACGCGCACGAGCCCTCCTTGAACTTTCGCCGCTCTTTCCCTCCATCTCGACATCCGCACATTCCTCAGCGTCCGTCACGACCGATGAATCCAGAACAACCCTGGTGCCCGGCTCCGCGCGGCTTCCCCATCCCCAGAGGTAGTCTGCGATGGCGGTGAGGTGGTTCCTTAGCGCTCGGACTAGAGAGGGAAGGGCTTTGGATAGTATATAGGACTCAAGACCGGCATCGTGCGCGGAACTGATGGTGAGTATCGAAATCGTGCTGAGAAGCGCGGAATGAAGGTGAACGCAGAGAAGACTGTCTAACACACAATCGCCCGAAGCTATTAGGGAGAAGTCGTAAGCATGGCGCCGCGAAAAGAGAGGTTCGACTTGCAGTTGGCAATGGAGCCAAGTATCACTGCTGCTTCATTCAAGATCTCCAGACGCGTCAGGTCTAGGCCATCACTCTGCTCGACGTGCACATATTCCGTCAACCTGAAGTGGCGAGAACGCGTCAAATCCTGCACGCCACGGAGAAGGCAAGCGCACTCACAGACCGAGCAGCTCTCTCGACCTCACAATCTCGGCCTTCCTGAGCGGGTTGCCTATCAACGCATTCTTGACGTCTTTCAATCGGAAGAGCAGGTCGGACGAGCTAGGTGCTGATGTGAGGGATTCGTAGACGGATGTCGCGTTGATGACGGGGATTGTCATTGCATCGGAAGTCTCGCAGGGATAGATGCTGTAGGAAGGTAGCGGGACTGAACGTGAGTGATTGGATTGTTCAAAGGCAATGAAGGCGTCCAGGATGTCACTGTTTCACCAGCATTCCCAGTCATCTTCATCAGGTGCGATAAGCGTCAGACTAGAGCTACCGCCAACTCTCGCTAAAACGTCAAAACGCGGGGCTCAAAAGTGATGACGAATCAGCGGTAATGTTGGTAGCCGAGCGGCCGTGATTCTGTGATGGATGTTGAAGATATTTCAACGGGAACGTCGACTCTGTCAGTTGTCTGTGCTTGGTTTCCCAACACGACTCATAAAGGACTTCAGGCAACTTCCCGCGGAGTCAAACGCAAGGTCGAAAGGCACAATGTCCTACCCTATCAACCCGAACCATTCTGGCAAATTCCACAAGTCATACGATGTCTCTCCGGGAGTCTTGCTTGTCTCGTTTGCCAGGTGAGCCTACCAATCAGTTCCGAAGATGCTCGATACTGTTTGCTAACGATACACTTGCGAACCAGAGCTCCTGTCAATGCTTTCCACGAGCCGTAAGAAAGCTACCTCATACTTCGCGTCGCAACAGCTGATACGGTTGGCTCATCGATCAGAATGTGGAGAGAGATGGACAAAATCTTCCATCAGCTGCGGTATGACCCTTCTGTGCGAGTGATTGTGCTGGCAAGCGAATTTGAAAAGTTCTGGACCGCTGGCTTGGATGGTACGTATAACATACCTGAACGAACGCTAGACAATTACTGAATCTGTGTTGACCTTGCGTTTGTGTTTCGCTCAGTGGCCAGCGAGGGTAACACTTTGGCGGCAAAGCACAACCCGGCGCATAAAGCGATGGTCTTACATGAACATATCAAGGTAAGTCTTGACCTCCCTTTCGAGCGCACACGGGCCTCTATAGCTCATTTCACCTTTTGGTAGGACTTCCAATCCGCCATATCATCCATCGAGCATGCGACCCAGCCTGTCATTGCCGCCATTTCTGGCCTGTGCCTCGGTCTAGGCATTGACATCGCTTCGGCGTGCGATATACGATTAGTGAGCGATCAGGCGAGCATGGGCATCCTGGTAGGTCGCCTAGTCTACGTTCCGCCCGAGATACATACTGATCTATCGTTCAGGAAGTCAACGTCGGCCTAGCAGCAGACATCGGAACCTTGCAGCGCTTCCCCAAAATCACCGGCTCGTCCTCCCTCGCCCGGGAACTCGCCATGACGGGTCGTCGTTTCTCGCCACAAGAAGCGACCGCGATCGGCTTCACCAGCCGAGTCGTACCTGGCGGTCGCAGCGGGGTCATCGAGGAAGCTATCTCGGTTGCCAAGGTTATTGCGAGCAAGAGTCCTGTTGCGGTGACTTCGACGAAGAGGTTGATGATCCGTGAGTAACGCCCTGGCTAGCCTCACCAACGTGTCCGAGAGCTCACCATGACGCTCTTCTAGATGCGAGGGATCATTCAGTGCAAGAGGGTCTCGACTACACCGCTGCTTGGAATATGTGAGTGCTCTATCGCCCTTCTCGCGTTTATCGCTCACGAATCACAACGCGCCCAAAGGTCGATGCTGCAATCCGAGGTACGTACAAGCGTTGCAGCTTCAGGGAAGACCTACTGACGACCCACCGTTAATAGGATACTCCCAAGGCTATGCAAGGCGCGATGCAGAAGCGAGAGCCCAAATTCGACGACCTGCCTCGCTTGCCCTTGCCCCAGTGGGATGCTCCAGAGAAGCCCAAGAAGGATGTTCGATCGGCCAAACTGTAGGCGAATGTGGTCATAGTTGACTTATGTAGGGGATTATAGGATAACATGAGAGTCATTACAATGTCGAAGGACTGCCTGAAAGGCCACGCGTGAGAAGGCCAAGGTCAACTTCTGGCTGTAGATTTCAAGCGCACTGACCTTCGACACACGCGCTTCCAGGCGGATCAGGCTGTCTCAGCATATGCGCTTAGCTTGCCAACTCACTATGACGGCTCTATTGCGTGTACCTGTACAGTACTGAAGTGAACCGTCAACCGTCTGTTACGTCAGAGCGTACCCATCTAGCATTCGAACCTATTGCTCAGAGCAGGTCTCGCACACCATCAAAAACGGATTGAGACGACTTGCATCAACTCCATCAACATTTCATCAACGTCATCGCGAGGGTCGCGGTACACAAAGCTTTGGTACAGAGGACGCGCGGACAAGCCTCCGAGTTAGGCGCTTTCTACGAGTGACTTCATCAAGTCGATCAAGTTTCACTGGCAACGCTGCTCAAGCTTCATCGACAAAGGAGTGCTCACGATAGTTCAGCATTCAGGACGAAGGCGAACCCGACGAGAACGAAATCAACAACGCCTATCAGTGATCGACGGTATCGACATCTGTCGTAAAGCATGGGGAATTTGTCGAGTTGCTGCGGCTGTGAGTACATGTTCGGAGGGATGTCATGCGATGTGGGGTCTCGAGAGTGGTGTCGCGAGTGTGGTTGGTAACGGCCAAGTGAAGAAGGAGAGACGGTCACCCAATGACGCGGCAGAGCGGACCTTTGCAAATATGGAGGCATCACATGAATGCTGGCCGAACAAGATTCGCGTCGACCTTGACGCACGGGCATGGGCTGACGCATTGTCGTTTATTATAGGTGGCCACAAACGGAAGCATGTGTACGAACCTCTGCTGCTGGAGAGCGAGCGGGAAGCCGTATCGGAGCTGCTTCATCATTTGGAGAGTAAGTCCTGTACCACCTGATCTAAAGTCTCCTCGACCTAACTTCCCGTTGCAGACCGACAAACAACCAACTTCTTCACGGGAGCTCCTCTTGCGTCCCTGACGACGCTATCCTTCAGCGACAATGTCGACCTGCAACGATCGGCCGCGTTGGCATTTGCAGAGATTACCGAAAAGGAGGTGCGGGAAGTCGGACGAGACACGTTGGATCCCATTCTATTCCTGTTGGGAAGTCACGATACTGAAGTCCAGAGAGCTGCAAGCGCCGCACTCGGCAATCTGGCCGTCAATCGTAAGCTGACTTGATCCCTCCGATTACAAGAGCACTCAAAAGATATCCTCGTTGTCAGCCGAGAACAAACTGTTGATCGTCAGACTAGGGGGATTGGAACCGTTGATCAGGCAGATGCTCAGTCCCAACGTCGAGGTGCAATGCAATGCCGTCGGATGCATCACCAATCTGGCGACTCACGGTAAGCTGCCATTGTACGAAATTCAGCGCAAGATATTGACCATTTCATGCCCGATCAGATGAGAACAAGACAAAGATTGCAAAGTCTGGCGCTTTGGTGCCATTGACGAGACTCGCAAAGTCAAAGGACATGCGAGTACAGAGGAACGCGACGGGCGCCCTTTTGAACATGACCCATTCGGGTACGTTCAACTTTTAAATGGTATCGTCATTCCGTAGCTGATCATTTCCTATGCGTCCTTCAGACGAGAACCGACATCAACTGGTTCATGCCGGCGCCATTCCGGTCCTTGTCAGCCTGCTCAACTCGCCCGATACCGACGTCCAATATTACTGTACCACAGCGCTTTCAAACATCGCAGTCGATGGTGAGTCGCTTCTCTCCCCTCGAATCGACTGCAAACTGACAACTCTATGTGTTACAGCTGCCAACAGAAAGAAGCTGGCGCAGACGGAGCCGAAACTCGTCCAGTCTCTCGTGGCCTTGATGGAAAGCCGTAGTCTCAAGGTGCAATGTCAAGCAGCACTAGCGTTGAGGAACCTCGCCAGTGACGGTATGTCCATCTTGTCGGCCCGGTGCATCCTCCTCCTCTGACTATGACTCTCCAGAAAAATACCAGCTCGAGATCGTCAAAGCCGACGGCCTCACTCCTCTGCTTCGCCTTCTCCATTCGTCGTACCTTCCACTTATTCTGTCCGCCGCTGCGTGTGTGCGCAACGTATCCATCCACCCCGCCAACGAATCCCCGATCATCGATTCCGGCTTCTTGCAGCCATTGATCGAGCTTCTATCCTTCGACGAGAATGAGGAAGTACAATGCCACGCGATCAGCACATTGCGCAACCTGGCGGCCAGCAGCGAACGGAACAAGACTGCCATTGTGGAGGCCGGCGCAGTTGAGCGTATCAAGCAGCTGGTGCTGACCGCGCCCTTGGTGGTACAAAGCGAGATGACCGCTTGCGTTGCCGTTCTGGCTCTCAGCGGTGAGTAGACCGCATCAAATTCATGTGCTATTAGCTCATTCTTCAATACCCACAGACGACCTGAAGCCGCAGTTATTGGAAATGGGAATTTGTGAAGTTCTAATTCCGTTAACCAACTCGCCAAGCGTAGAGGTGCAGGGCAACAGTGCCGCGGCGCTCGGCAACCTTTCGTCAAAGGGTGAGTATCGTCGTGCATGAAAGACAATTCCAGCACTGACTTTCAGTTGCCTTTGTCTAGCGGCGGAAGATTATGCACCGTTCAACGCTGTTTGGAACCAGCCCGATGGCGGTCTTCACACGTATCTCGTTCGATTCCTCGGCAGTTCTGACCAGACCTTCCAGCATATCGCTGTTTGGGTAAGTTACCAAACCTTGCGTCAAATTACATTGCTAATCGCCGTGCATTCGCAGACGATTGTGCAATTATTGGAGGCAGAAGACGAAACACTGACAAACAACATCCGCTCCTCGCCAATACTACTATCCCTTATCAAGCAATTATCCGCCGCTGCGCCTGCTTCGCAAGATGGTAGCCCAAGAAGAGGGTCGATTTCCGATGACGATGACGGAGGGTCCACGGGCGAGAGCGGTGCGAGCGAGATTGCTGCTCTCGCACGCAGGATACTTGACTTGACGGATGGCGGTAGCGTGATGGAGGGGCTGGCAGATCGTACTGGTAAGCATACGTCGGCGATCAAAGTCTTCGCTGTCGACGCTCAACATCCTCTCTTCCAGACGCGCAGTAGGCAAGCTTCAAGACAGCCATCCAGTCCGTTCCTTGCATCACCAGAACAGCTTCAGGACCGCACATGACCCACTCGAATTGTACACGATATCTATGTCACGATGTGGCTGCCTCGCGGGCCACTTTGCAAAACCTAGCGAAATTTAAGAAGTTGTAGATGACCAGCTGCTCATCTGCTTATTTGATGACACCAATTGAGTTTCGCGGCTGAATGGTTGTATGGTTTACCACCGCTGTCGTGATCGCGTGTCTCTGGTCGCTGCCCCTGCTAGCAAGAGCAGGACCATGAGGCAGAGTCGGGATAACGGTCGGGTTGCGAGGGACAGTATTCTGAGCGGGCAGCGGGGAGGAGGAGGAGGAGAAGCTGGAGGAGGGAGGGAGAGAAGGTGACGGCTTCACCCGACGAATGATCGATATCCCAGAAATGTGTCACCAGTCAATAACTATTCGGTTACATCTTTCAGCATTTCCTCAAGCTCGGTGGAACTTCGCTTCAGCACACCGACTCCCTCACTTCGTCTCTACATACACTGAAGTGCGGATCTTCCAAGGCGGAACTTGTTCGCGGATCCGTCAATCGTTCGACGGTAGGTCGAAGTAGCCCTATTGTTGCATTCAGCTCTATCTTGATGACTAACTTGCGCTTTCTCGCCAGAAGCCCAGAATAAGCATAATCAAGCGGTCGACTCCGCCAACATGGCTCTAGAGCC
This sequence comes from Naganishia kalamii, assembly GCA_022813745.1. NCBI lineage: Eukaryota > Fungi > Basidiomycota > Tremellomycetes > Filobasidiales > Filobasidiaceae > Naganishia > Naganishia kalamii. Next base: position 596,073 of record JAKLLX010000003.1, on the reverse strand, counting down.
TTCCGCTGCCCCCAGCCTGATACACGAAGTCGCCACGGAAGACGACTTGCCACAAATTCTCGAAATCTACAACCATGCAATCCTTCATACTACTGCGCAGTGGGATTACCAGCCCCATACTCTCGAACGGCGGAAGGAATGGTTTCAGGCGACAAAGCGAGACGGATACCCTGTTCTCGTCACTCGGAAGGCTGGCGATGAAACGCGGCGGATCTTGGGATGGGGATGTCTGGGAACGTTTCATGCCAAGGAAGGGTACCGATTCACCGTCGAGGACAGCATATACGTCGGACATGGTTGCCAGGGCAAGGGCGTGGGCAAGGCACTGTTGAAGGAATTGATTCGGAAGGCAAGGGAGATGGGAATGAAGACGATGGTCGCCGAGATCGAGGCAGACCATGCGGTCAGTATCAAGATGCATCTCAAAGAGGGGTTTGTGGAGGCAGGCAGGTTACCGAACGCAGGTTACAAGTTTGATAGATGGCTCGACTTGGTAATACTGCAATTGATGTTATAAAACGGTATTCATAAACTATTATTGGTGGTTTCTTGCGATACCCTGGCCATAATAGGTCACGGCTTCCACTTATTCTCGACGTGAGCATCTACGCTCCTCGGTCTACTATCTTCAGACGCCCAAAGATGATACTCCCGCGGCTCACTGGGATCTATAACCGGTTGCCAGACGCCCAACTCCATGGGTCCATGGGAGACAATCTCGCCATATTCATCGGGTTGACTCCGGCTCTGAATCGCAGCATCGGATTCGGGCATTCGTATTAGGTATCGGACTTGGAGGATATCATTATCGTTCAGGCCAGCAGGGGTGGCACTTGCCGTTGTTTCAGCTTGCAAGTTGGATGTTGGTAAGGTTGTAGGTGAACGGCTGTTGACAGTGCGAGTTGTCTGAGTATTTGATTTCGGTCGACCGTTCGAGGTGTCGACCTTGAGTAACGTGGGTATTTGGCTCTTGCTGGATACAGCTATGCCGAGCGGCTGTACGCAGGACGAAATGTCAATCGCAAGACAGGTGAAGCGCGATATTGTCGACTTGCCTGTTTCTCGGTCCATGACGATTCTGATTCTCCATGCAGGTCTTCCGCCCCTTCCAGCTCAACCTCATACAAGGTCGGAGGCTCTCCATAATCCTTCTTCGGCTTTCGTCTTCTCCCCGCCGCGCCATTCCAATCGCCCATCATGAATCCCCGGAGGTCATCCGCATCCGGATCCACGCCAAAGAATCGATTGACGCCCATCGTCCGCCACCAGCCGTAGCCGTATAGTCCTGTCGGGCCTGGCACTCCCCATTCTGCGGGAATATCGCCTCGTTCGATGGCGCGGTCGACGCTGTTGCGGAAACGACGGCGAAAGTAGACTGCGCGGACGGCGACTCCGAGGGAGGTTACGATTAAGAGAACCAGGATGGACGCAAACTTTCGAAAAGGTCATTTAGCTGCCAGACCGCGCGTCTTCGAGGGGAAAACTCACGATGATGAGATAGAGCGACGGCGCTGTTCCACGAAATGCCGTACTGCTCGCGGTCGCCGTTGCGGAACTATGTGTTCCGGTAGGTCCGGTCGGAAACAGGTCGAGCGAGGTTCGACCTTGGTTGACTGTAGTCGACTGAGGAGAGCTCACTCCAGATGTGACCACCGTTGGAGTGGCCCCTGTGGATGAAGTCGCCATCTACGGGAGGGTGGATGACGGTGCTGACCGTGCCGTGTCGACAAGCGATTCTTCGGGATCAGGCGTCGGAGGGATCGCAGGAGAAAGCGAGGCCTGCATGAGTTGGCGTATGTTACGCTCTGTTCAGCATCTCCCGGTGGACTAGCGGTAGACTTGTTGTACGCTTTAGGTTGTTGTCGCTATCTGACGGAACGACTGACTGAATGACTGAATTCCCGATGGAATTCTTGTACAGTAGTAGTCTCAGATAATTACAGGAAGACCAGTGTATATGCGCTGGCCAGAGTTGGCGAGTACATCAACAACAGTCTTCAGACAATCAACATTCGATCACTACCCGCTTTAGAGCTACAGCTTCAGTATTACTGATACTAGTTGAAGCAGTTCGGCAATCCAGCTTTCAACACCTCCCTGGCAACTTCACCATGTCGATTCCTTCAATGGTCGTCGTCGACGGCAGGTACATCATCGCCGGTCGCGATATCAGGACAGCGTCCAACTCTTCCGGTGTACCGGCGCCGACAGTGGTTCGTACTAATTCCTATACCCTTGACCCTTGAGACACTGACTTTGGCGTCCAACGCGAAGACTTTGCGTGCGAGGTACGGTCTACGTCCAGCAGCAACCGACGGAGAAGCCGCTACATCCAGCCAGTCAATGGACGACAACGACAGCGATCAGCGGCCGCTTTCCGACTACCTCGTGGGACACTTTCTGGAGGATGCCTTGTCGCGAGACGAAAACAACAGCATTGAAATCGTCTGGCCGTTCGAGGATTCATCACGGAAGGGAAAGGGAAAGCCTGTTGGAACGCTAGATTGGAGGGGAAGGGAGGCTATCCTGCAAGTCGTGAAGCGTGTTGCTGATGAGCCGTGTTGACCGTGTGCCGCGTTCCTTCAGGCAATACCTATTCTCCTACCAGTTCGGTCAACCACCGCAAGAGAACGTGACCTCTCTCATCCTCGTCCCACCACCGACACGCTCATTCGTGAATTCGAACGCGCTTCTCGCACGATACACCCAACTCGCATTCGAATCGCTCAACTGCCCAACCTTCGCCATCATGCCTTGGCCCGTCGCATCGCTCTTCGGCGTCGGAGCCGTGACAGGGATGGTCGTTCACGTGGGAAAGTATTCGACCGAGATCGCTGTGGTCATTGAGAGTACGCTTCGGACGGATCTTGCCGGATGCGTGGATGTCGGGAGGGAAGACTGTGTTCGACATCTATCGGAACTCTTGTCGAAAGAGGACGCGTTGCATGCGCAGATAGCGAGACGACTCGCCGAAATCAATTCGACCTCCCGAGCGGAATCAGTGTTCCGGGAACTGTCCGAGGCGATTTTGGATGATGAAGATCGCGGCAAGCTCGTGGTTCCGCTGGCGACGGGGAGCAAAGCCGCCGTTATCGGAGAGGATGGAGAGCCAGAGGAGGAGGAAGGCGTCTTGAACGTTGCAAAGATGTACGTTCTCCCCGACGTGCTTCGACATGCTGTCCTCACCTATTATCCCACTTCCTCCTTGAAGCCTTGTCACCGGCGACACGAAAACGATACAGCAGCTGAAAGAAAGCAAAAACAAGAAGAGCGCAGCGGCAAACGCTGCGGCACAAGCTGCGGCAGAAAAAGCAGCAAATGAACGAGCAGCTCAAGCCGCAGCGGAGAAGGCTGCCGACGTCCAGACTTACCGCGTCGCCTCTTTGGATCTCGAAGTCAAGGTCGGGCCCGTGCGACATCGTGCTTGCGAGCCGTTGTACAGGGCACTTGACGGCCTCGATTATGGATCGTCACGGACTGTGCAAGAGGGAATGACGCTGGTTATGAAGAATTTGGAACCGAATTACAGGCAGGTTGTTTGGGAGAGTATCGTGTTCACTGGTGATTTAGCGAGAATACCCTGTGAGTTTGTTGTCTGACAGACACCGAAATCGGATTCTGACCAAAGGACCACAGCGCTGCCATATGCCATAACGTCACACCTCAACTTGTTCCTGCTCTCCAACCCGGATCGAGACACGGACGAACAGCCAAATCATTATCGAATTCTGCGAATGCCGTAAGTCAAATCGGCATGTTTGTCGCCGACTATTGACCTGACCATCCTATCTGCGCAGCGAATACTATCCGGAATTCAAGAACGCAAGTACGAACATTGCACCTTTCCTGGGCGCGTCAATAGCCGCAAAAGTAGGCAGTCTTTCCGACCATCTGTCTCGACTTGCTGCTAACTTTTGTATCTCTGCTCCAGGCCGTCCTTAATGGGCATGCTATTTCGAAGTCGGATTACAATCAGCATGGACCTGCCGCAATTTATTTGGCAGCCGCCCTGGAATAGAAACGGTCTCGCAACGATATTCCATTATCATTGCCCATTAGCATGCAATACATTCGTTAAGAGTCGTTATGTCATCGTCATAAGGCCCCCCGAGCGGCCACCAGTGTGCGGCGCGTTTGCGCGTGGTCGTGTTGTATTAGTTGTTGACGGATGATTGTTGATGCTATAGTGCTTGCCACTGATGGCCTCACAGGCGGTTTCTCGACGTTCTACGTCTCAGTCCTTCGCTCATTCGCTGGCGATGACTTCGTATCGTCCATCACTCTGTCAGCGGTCGGCAGACTCCCGAGCAGCGCGAGAGCCGTTTCCATGAACCACTCCTGGCGTTTGATATAATGAACGATAGCTGTCCCTCCACGCTCGGCAGGATCATCGCGAAATCGTTGTGATCGGGTAGGACGTCGGTCGTAAACCTCCTCTATGATATGGCGATCCACCGGTCCTGGCTTTTTGGACCGATCGGTGCTGGATGCATCTGGTCGGCGCATGAGCAATGACATTTCGCTTCCTTCGATCAAGGCTTCGACTTCCTGCCCGACGGTGAGATCGTTGGCGGGAGGTGCATAGCGAGCACCAAACTTTGATACGGTCGAATACGAGCTGGCCCATGCCTTGCCGCCGCGCAATGCTAATTCTCGAACAGGTAGTTCGCTGATGTTTTCGTGGCGGATGGTGTTCACCGTGGACGGAAACAGATAACCGTGCGAATACCTACGCACGGCGTTCGGTTAGTACTGGGAATCTCTGATGACATCATTTGGACTCACACAGTACCAGCCTTTGGGTGATCATATATCCAACATCTTTCACTCACCCACGAGATTTCCTCTCGACGTGGATGCATGCGAAGCCATCTAGCGACCAATTTGTCTTCCGCCCCGCGCGTCATCGTCTTGAAGGTTTCGGCTTTGCCGACGAAATGGGCGAGGTCGTATGACAATGCATAACCCTCTCCGGCCATAAAGAGGTCCTTTACGAGATCTGATGCAGAGTGGCAATTGGAGAATCGTTGAGACGGGTGGCTGAGAGTCAACTTACAGCCATAGTATGTCAATCTCCTTGGAGACACGCGCAGACGCCTTTCCAGTTCGCCCAATACGATAAATGAATCCTCATCCGCCTTGACGATATAATCCGGTCTTCTCTCGCCCTGATATACTGGTGTAGACCATGGTTTTGCTCGCACATTGGGCGCTGCAGCGTCAAGGCTCTTTCCTTGAGATTGGGTGGTGGCGGCAAGCTGTCGATCATGATCACTGGGTAGAATATTTTGAGGCTGACCGCGACTACGGCGTTGCAGTCGGCCTGCTCGAAGGTGCGCGTCCGGTGTTGGAGTTTCTTCGTCCTCAGCTGCATCTGATCCGGTCGAAGGGTAAGACCAGTCCGGGACCATGGCATGATCCGCTGCCCATGAAAAGAACGCATGCGTTTTTCCGGAATTCATGTTTTCCGGAATGTCCAGCACAATGATGTCGTCAAACGCTGCAAGACACAGCTGAGTACCAGCGCCCGTTGGTGTTTTACAGCTCAACTCACTCTCCATTTCCAATGCCACAGACCTCTCGTAACCCGCTCGAGGCTGGCCCATGACGAACTTGATGCGGACACCTTCCGTTCCCGGAACCCTGCTTTTCGGGTGGATTCCATATGTTTGTCTGATCAACATGCGCCGGTCCCGTCCTTCGTCCATCGTAAATACTCCCACAAAGACCCCAACGGGCGTGAGGAGATCGACATCGGGCGACTCGGCAGAGTACGGCAGGTTTTTTTGGTTTTGAAAAGGCCATGCGGAATGTGTCGAATTGATGACGTGAAGCAGATCGGCAGATGCTCCTGGAAGAGTGAGAAGATTCTGCTCCATCGAGAGTCGTATTTGACGTTCCTCGGGAGTCGGTTGGTGATTTGGCGCATATTGTAATGTATGATAGCTGGGATGTGGTGATTGACAATAATCGCGCCACGGCAGAGGCGCCTTGTCCGGATTTAAGAGGTATTTCAGCGTTATCGTCAAGGTAACGGCGAATGCGCCGAAAAATATCAAGGCCAAAAGCTTGAAGACATTACGATTAGTCTGCAGTGCGCCAGAATTTCCGTATTCTAGACTTACAATCGTTATTGGCTGTGTCGGAACGAGCCTCAACACATTCAATAGCCATAGAGTGTCATCTGTTCTTCCTTTAGATGTATGACGTCTCCTATTCCGCCGCCGCGCTCCCACCGATCCCGAAGGCAACCGTACGTTTCCGCCCGTCGTCCCTGCGACACGTTGACTGGCCTCATTCGCCAAGTCGACCACGCCAGAAGCTCCCGTTCCCACCCTCCGCTTGATCCAATTCAGGAAATGTTTGAGACCACGCCGGTGCTTGCCTAGTTCGGACGAGAACGTGGCCGACGCGGAATCCAGCTGCGTCTTCGGCAATAAGAGGTCATCCGCAGCCGTCGGCAGGGACTGGTAATCCGTATATTGTGAATGTGCTGAATGACGGGACCCGGCCATGGGATTGCTGTAAGAAGACGAGGAGTGCGCCAAGCTATTGCTTGGTGTATCCCTGTCGACCCGCCCGGCGAGCGACCCGTCGGATCCGTCTCTTTTCAGTGGACTATATTCGTTGCTCATTCTCGCGTGTCCTTGTTTCGAGTCGGCTGGGTGATCATCCCGTAGCATATCAACCGTCCGGCGCCTCGATCGCCAGGGCCATTGGCTATTTGATGTACGCGTTCCCGTTTGTTGCCCCGGGGCCGTCCGATGTGACCACAGCGTTCGTGCAGACAAAGGTTTCGACGTGTGCACTTCATCTTCGTCCGTATCAAAGTCGCTTCCCGTCGTGTCCGTTGTCACCCCAATCGCGGCACGTCCCATCCCATGACAGCGCACTCCGTCGGATTCGGATCCCAAGATACCGCTGCCTGCCAGACTGTCGTGGTACGACGCATTGGACGAATAGCCCACGGCCGGAGAGGCGTAGCGGGATATCGGAGGTGAGCTCTCGGCGCTTGATCTTGTCGAGGCTGATAACGGCAGTAGATTCCTGGGGTCCGTAAAGCTTGTTGCACGTGGTACCGAGAGATTGCCCTCTCCGGCGGCAGGGAAGTATGGCATTCCGCTGCTACCAGTCGAATCCCCAGTAGCGATAGGCACCCATGTCTGGCCTTCCGCGAGTGCTTCGGATTGCGGATCATCTTGCTGAGCGCCGTGACGTAGGTTCAAGTTCTCTGCTGACCCGCGTCGGAAACCTCCGGATGACATCGCGCCAGGCTCCTGCGTAAACAACGCTCTTGACGGTGGACGTGACGTTTCACGACTGACCGATTCCGTTATCGACGGTAGTGCAGGTAGACCTTCTCCGGGTTTGTCGAGACCAAGATCAAACGAATATCTGTTTCGTTTCCGCTTCGACGTTTCCGCTTTCTTGTTGAATCGATGAGCCTCTTTCCGGTTTGGCGAAGTAGGGGATGATTCCTCCACGGTGATTCCCCATGCACGACTGGATACCCCTTGCTCGTCTTGCTGCTCCCTATGCGGCCCAATATCATCGAGCGGTATGGGCGCGGAATGTGCAGATTTCTTTTTGGTCGCAGTCGAGGGCGGAGGAATATTGTTCATGCTCGGGCAGCGCCCATGGTTCGAGAATCAACAATGTCGATAGGTCGCGGGTATAGAGACTACGGAGGAGGGAAGGCCTAACCATGTCCCCCGTGGTCCTTGTCACCCATCTCAAACGTGTAGACGGTGTTGGTCGTGTTTCGCATGTCCCGATCACAGCCCGTGCGCTAGCTGAAATTCCGCAGCACTTTCATTTGGTTCAAGTCAGCTGGGTAGTCACTCGTTCCTCTGCTACATTTGTGTGGCCTTTCAAAGGAGGCAGAAGGCAGAAGGCGGGACTGAGGTGGCCGAGAAGGCGCCAAAGGCTTTCCAGAGTTTCCAGAGATCCAGAGATGACCCAAATCCATCGAACGTTTTGACCGAATGAACCCCCGACGATTACAACGAATGGTATAATGAGCTTTACAAAATAGCGGACGTTAGACCCGGAAGAAATCAGTTCAGGGTAGTCGCGACTGAACTCGGATGCGTGCTGTCTGATCCATCACAATGCTGATGTTCGTAGTGTTTTTCCTATACCACAAGAGCCGTCAACACAGCCCCAGGGCTGGTAATGCGGAGGCTAGACTTACCGACGACGTGTTTCCTCGTCCTCTGCGCTTGAATCATGTCCACGCCGGCATCGTAGAAACCGAAACCAGCGACTGAAAGGCAACCCAAAAGTGAGCGGTGAAGCTTTCCGAAGACCGGGTAACTGACCAAGCTTATCCTCCGCATCATCATTTCCATCATCTCGGAGCACAACCTCGATGGCCTTACCTGTCCTAGCATCTCGGACTGTACCAGAGTGATCCACAAACGAGTCACTTCGGTCGTTGGCCTGTCGCCAAGTCTGAATTAACATTCGTTGGATCTCGTGCAGGTAGGATTCGAGGTTATCCAGGAACCTCCGCGTCTGTAGGTGTTTGGATGAAGCGCAAACGGAAATCCCCTCGTCCTTGATGATGTAGCCGATTCCTTGTCCGTCAGGTGTGACAGGACCGAAGCCGAAGAGCTATGAAGGTACGCATAAGCAGCCTGTCTGGTAATGTCCACGCATGAAACGTACACGGAGTGCCGGATTCCCACAGTTGGAGGTCGACAACACGGATGTCGACAGAGTGCTGTATCCGGGGTCAGTGAAGATATCCGGCAGGGTCTTGCGATTGGCATGGGTCTTTTCGAGCTCTCGTTGCGCCAGACAGTACATGGCATACATATGCCTGCGTGATGTGGTCGGTCAGATCGTCTTAGGCTTGTCGTTGCACAGGACTTACCTGTCTTGTCCGAGACCTTGACTGCATTCCTTGGTGAGAGCCGTATGTCGCTTGCATGCGTTCTTCAGCGCCTCGATCTTCTCTTTGACAGAGGATCCTTCGTCACAGAAAGTCTAGAAGCCCCCTGTCAATCGCCTTGGAGCAGGTATGATACACTGGCGAACTAACCTTGACGAAGTGGACACTTTCTGGTTGGACGGTACGAATGGCTTCCGTTCGCCCGTGGACGAACGCTTTTGTCATCGCCGGCTCATACGTGCTCTCGACTCTCCCTGTCGATAAAGTAGATCAGTGACTGCTGTCATTCCGTTACAGAATGCGCCACTCACCATACAGGCCGTAATAGGCAGCTTGGAAGGCCATTTGCACAAAGGCGTCGGGAGAGAAACCATGCCGCGTGATAAAGTTCTTGCCGTACCCCTTGAACTCCAAAGCTTGACTGTCGTTCTGACAGATCAGGTCCGAGATTCGTGTCTCCGCAAAGCGGACTCCAGCTCGGATCTCGGGAGTGAGCTTCCACTGAAGCTTTCGCGGCATGGTTTCCCACTCCTCCCGCGCTTCCGGCACTTCCTCTCCAGGCTTGGGTTTGTATGACTTGGAGTAAGGCGAAAGCTTTGCCTTGAAGAACGAAGGTGTTGCCGGGTTGATACTCTGTAATGAGAGAAAGGGAGGTTTATATTGCGACATGGGATCTCGCAAATAAGCTTGCTTACCTTGGCGAATAGCAGGACCAGCTCGGTGTATACGTCTGCTGCATATCTATATTCGCTCGGAGGTCAGTCTGTGCACGGAATTTCAAACCTGCGTGAACTTGCCTCAGAACAGTATGGCCGTCAACGCCGGTGTGCTCAAAGTTAATTCCGGCTTCTCCATCGGCGTCAACGATAATTTGTAACTATGTTTCGCGAGTCGTCAGTCTTACCCGCGCAAGTGCATGGATAGCATGCTTACCTTGTCGTACCATCGATTCGTACAAGTTCCGACTTGTACACCCTGCTGCAGATCGTACGTCCCACACAAAAAGTTCCCGCAAAGCTCCGACAAGTCCTTTGCCTTGCAGTCATCCAGACAGACGATGAACAAGGCCGAATCGACGACATTGAGGCATTCCGAGTTGTTCTTGTTCGATTTGAGAATGCTGTTTCGAAGGTCTGACCAGATCTTTCGGTTCTCTGTCGTGAGCAGTCCAATGGCGTTTTGGGCCACATCCAGAGCTGAAGTCTGGTCGGCGTCCTCGACAATTGCTTCCAGGTTCTTAAGGATTTCTCGATCGGTGAGCAAGGGTCTGTTCTTGTCATCGAGGCAGTCGAACCAGTCTATTGAAACAGGGTCATCAGCCGGCGCAGACGGGCTCGAGGCGGAATACTTACACATCTGGCCCCGGCGGAGGACTACAATGTGCTTGCTGTCTTCCGTGATGTCCATTCGGCATCCATTCTGCATGCAACAGCCCTTCATCAGCATCGGGCCCCGCAACCGGGGGGACCGATACGTACGTGAGTTGGCACTCTGCTCGTGCCGAACAAGCGCTTGTACTGTTCCATGTCCAGCGGTGTGCCTCGAATCGTGTCTGGTTCCAGCAACTCGTTTCGCAGGTCGTGCACGAAATCTGCCGACGGAGAAATGATTAGGCGGACCGACTTGGAGGTGAATGACCGCGGTCTTACAGAGTGATGCGAAGATCAGACTCGAAGCTCGCGGCAGCTGATGGCTTCTCGACGGTGTGACGTCGCTCCTGTATGGGTCAACAGCCAGGGTGTGAGATCTCTGATTCCCCGATGGGAGTTCCGTGTGAAGGACCTACGACAAGACGAAGAAAGGATTCTGCAATCATCCAGGAAGTCAGAAATTTACTCTGAATCACCGAGGGGATCACCTACGAGACTCAAAACGACAGATTCCTGGAATTGGAGATACGACTCGTCTGCAGAGCCGGAAAGACATGTTTCAATCAGCTATCCCCTGCTCTTCAGCCATCATGGTACGTACACCAAAACTCCTCAACGTAGCTGTCAACGCCCTCGTTGTATTCTTCTAGCTTCTTCTGCCATTTCTCGCCCTCGCCTCCTGGTTTGCAGAACTCTTTCACGATCTGCTGTGTCTTCTCGTGCTCTTCTTCATCCTAGGAGAGATACCATGATGAGCCTTGGCTGGGAATCGAGCAGATTCTCGACTTACCTGTAGTCCCTGCAACGCACGAAGGTAACGCTCACAAGTATCCTTCAGCGGTGGAACGGGAAGTTTCGGTAGCTTGTGCTGCAGCGAGAACGTTTTGCCTGGCTTGCTGGCATTATCCCCATTGTTCAGCTTCGAGGTGACGGTTGGAGGGTTCATGTTGGCTTCGCTAGGGCTAGCCTTGCCATTCTGTTGCTGCTGTCCATTTGGTGATATGGTTTCGATTGACATGGTGCGAATTCGGTGGGTTGCTGTGGGCGAGAGCGATAGGAGGCGTCGAATCCGAAGTGTTGCCTATGACGGTAACGCGGGCGTGCTCAAGAAGCAGTTGTGGTCGTCTGACTATATCCTAGACAACTCTGATGAAGATGTTGCGTCCGTCTTGCTCGCACGGCCGAGCCAATCACCTGTTCGGCGAACGAAGCAGGGGCACCGGAGATTCGTCATAGACAGGGGCTCCTCGTTAGTCTCCTCTAGGTGTCTCAGGTGGATATCGGTGATCGACATTCCGGCCGCAGGCTGCGTTGAAGCGCACGGTCTGGGTCCGCATCGGCCGCGACAGTTCATGTAGCACCTCAGGGGCTCACCTCAGTGGGATCGGACAGTCGAGTACTGGCCGGCTTGCTGGTCGAATCGCTGCCCCGGACACATAGGTGCAACATAGACCGCAGCCATTCCCACGAATCGAAGACTCAGCCTCTTATGGTGATTCAGTAAGCTGCGGCCGATGTGATGAACAAAACGAACCCTAATACCTCAATTCAACCCGAATCGCAAAGCAAGAACAAGTACAAGATAGGTCTACAGTCGACCGGTCACGCTGCTACCAAGTCGGCAAGAAGCAACCTAGTATGCAATTTCTATCAATGATTGCATGAGCGGCACGCAGTGATCGCCAAGGAAGGCGGGACTGAGATGCGGCTGCCTTACGGCCCCAGCCGGCGCAAAATACGAAGGTCGGAAACGACAGCACGCGCACTCATCTCCTGAAGATCTGAAGTCAATCCTCTCCTGCATGCGCGACATCACAGGTAAATAACGCCAGATCAGGCGCCCACCGCAGAGTACGGTCGTGAGATTCTCGCACTCACGGTCAAGATATCCCTCAACCAATTCGCCACCAAATTCGCCAAACCTGTCCGTCACTTCCTCGACAACCTGTTCCTCGACTTCATCCTCGATTCGGCGATGCAGCCTTTCCAACAGACCGTCGTTCTCCGTCGGCTCCTCAGCAGAGAGCTGAGCGCTGTCGGGCGCACTGTCGGGATCGCCTTCCGGGACGTCTGCGCGGAGAAAGAAGTTAGTGAGTTGATAAGGATATCATTGTATCCCGTGACATACCTCTATACACATTTCGAAAGTTCTGCACGAGGAGCTCCGAATCATCGTCTCCGTCAGAAAGTTTCGGTGACTCTGCACCGAAACCTGCATCGGAACTCGAGTCGGATGATACCTCAAGCTCGTCCACGTCTGCATGTGCATAAGACCTTTCCGCAAGCTGCGTTTCATCTGGACGAGATCTCGAGGTCAGTGGACGCGCACGCCCTTATTGCGGACCGCTGGCGACTCACCTGCGAATCCAGGAAGTTTCGTGAGAGGAGTAAAAGCACTCGCACCACCGCCAAAGAGCGCAGAGGTCGGGAACGCAGAAGCCGAATGATGAGAACCGGGTTGTTGAGCTTGTTCTAGAAACTTGTCTTGGGTGTTGATAGGTGGAACTTGCTCTGGCTTGTTGGGGTCTAGACACGATGTGGAGGGTCAAAGGGGTTCCCACTTCGTGCTTTAGGGATAGGACCTGTAGCGTACCTAGGACTTGATCAAACCCGATGTCTTGCCCTGGAAATCACCCGAGCGTAAGCCGTCATGCACAGGAGACACTACTTCTTGCGACCCGTTGTCGTACAGCAGACTTACCGACACCTCCGCCATTCTCGAATCCCGTCGCCCAGTTGCCTTTTGCTTCGAATTCGCCATCGAAGTACGCCGCTGCTAATCCTTGGGGAACTGGAATCGTCCAGAGAGGTCGATGAGGAGGTAGATATCGATTGCGAGATAATCATTGACGCAAGGTTTGTCCATCCTGATCAGCAAATATAGCCGAAAGCAACAGGAATGCCTCTTACCTGGATATTCCTGCAACAAATCATCGTGATTTTGTGGCAACTGCACTTCATGCTGACCGAACGGTGGATCTGCGCGCTGCGGAGAGCCTTGCTGAATGACGGGGTCTGCCGTTCAATAAAGATTTGGTCAGATCGACGGGATTGGGGTTGAACAATGCCGATGCCCCACGCACCTACTGCGCCGTCCCGGCCAAGGTCAAACTTCTTGAGAAAATCCTGATAGAGTCCATGTCAACACACGAAAAGGGTAGCGAACCGCCGAGCGACTTACCATGAGTTCTTTAGTACGAGGCAGATCAAGGAAACGTTACACACAGCACACATCAATCAGATCAGCATTGCAAGAGTTGATGTTCGTCCATCAGACCAGACAAGAGAGACCATAGGCTCGAGCACAGCCTCGTTTCGCGCCATTGTTCTCAAAAGGTCCTTTGACCTCGCTTGGCAAAATGCAAACGCCCCTATACCCCTATCTTGCGTTTCAGGATGTTTCAGGATGCTTCCGCTGAGACGAGATGGCTCGGAATTAAACGTTGTTGTGACGCTGCCGTGGTGGCTTAGACGCACCGTGCTAATGCTCGAGGGGGCTGGGAGCGTCGCTGGCAGGCAAAAGTGGAATGTGTAGGCCGCCCGAGTCTGATGGTGACGGGCTATACGCGCAGGAAGAGGTAAATCGATCTTTTCGACCCAAATTCAAATACCAAATACAACCGGTTATCAATGTACTCGCAAGCGCACTAATCTGAGATCAATTCGCAAACCATCTCACACCCTGCCAACCCGCCGCGCATCCATCGTCTCCTGACTGACCGCCGATGGCCTCCGCGTCACCGCCTCCTCCCCGGGCGTCAGGGTCCCCTCCCGCCCATACTCATCACTCGCCCCATCCGAATCCACCGACGACTGCCGATCGAACGGTACTCTCACCCCGAGGAAGGAGCTATCCCCGGTCTCGCTGCGCTCGCCGGTGCTGTAAAGCCGTGTTCGTGGCCCGAGGGGCCGTTGCGAGGCCCAGCCGCTGTCGGATCGGTCGCGGAATACGCTGGCCGGGTAGGAGGGCTTGCCGGGTTGTCCGCGGGCGTTTAAAGGTGCTGCGTCAGAGGTGGAGGGCGATTCGGTCGGGCCAGAGTGGTAGTGGCCTTGTTGTTTGAGCTCTGCGACCGCGCGTAAGAGGTTCTGCACGGCGTATCGGTTGTACAGATCACGTTGAGCGGGATCCATTTCGCTGTCTTCCATGCCTTGTCCCTCGTGTCCTGCGGGCACTCGCCCTTGTTCGAACAAGGTGAAAAAGTCGGATCCGCGCGCTTGTGTGGATAGAATCAAGCTCATGTGTTTGATTCGCGCGAGGTGGTCCGCAGTCGGGAGCGGCGTTGGAGCGGCGTTGTCTGAGCCATGTGAAGATGTGCGTGCGCCGTTGTCCGAAGGTGTGCTCGGTGGCTGGTCGAATGTATATTGTAGTGGGTTCAGCGCGTCCACGAGGGTGGGGAGGATTGGTAACAGGATGTGTAGCATGAAACCGGAAAGAAGAAGTCGACGGACGTTTGGTGCCGCAGTTGCCGGATCGGATGCGCCTTGCGCGTCCCCTTGGTCGTCGTTGGCCAGCAACGATATCGGCAGGAACACACCCTGCAGCGTCTATCATCACACCGCATCAGCGTGAATTCCCGCTTCCGTAACAGTTCCCGACTCACCGGCAACAATCCCCAAAAAAAAACCCACACCTCGGCGATCCTCGCGACCAACCGCTGCGGATCTTCCCTCACGGCGGCCTCCTCAAACTTGGCGCGAACCGTCAACATCCCCGTCGAGACGAGTTCCTGCAGGTCCGAAGAGACAAGGCGGCGGTACAGTCGTGGGGAGCGGGTCCGGCATGATTTGATGTGCGTCTCTGCGAGGACGCTGAGAGGGTGTCAGCTACGACGGACTCTGGAGATCTCGCAGGGACTCACTTTAGATCCTCGATCGACCCTGCCAGCGGCACACCGTTGAACACCGGCAAAATGTGCAGCGTCAACACACTCCAGGGCGACGCCGGATGACTCGGATGTGAATTCGCCTCGATCACTGTTCCAATGCTCGGCCTCGCTTGCGCACCTCCGCCGGCCGAGGAGGACGTCATGCTCGATAGTGAACGTGTTACGGGCGCGGTGAGGCCATGATGCGCCGATGCGTAGGCAGCGGATCCGCCAAAGCCTGTTCCCGAATTGTGGATGGTTTGAGCGGCTGATGCGAATGACGAGGCAGAGGCGACATGGTGGAGTGAGGGAAAGACGGAGGCGATGGGGCTCGTGGTGGTTGGGTTGTTTGCTGTCGGTTCTCCTGGGGCGGTTGATGAGCCCGGCGCCGTTGAAGAAGGGTGGGAAAGGGTGGAAGCGACGAGTTTGTTGTCGTATGCGCTCAAGTTGCGGCGGGACATGATTGACCGATTGCAGGAATAGAAAGGAAATTAGGATCAGACGAAGAGGTCAAGTCGAGGTCACTCTGTCTCGGAAGCAGGCGAAAGAAACGACGGACATGCCTCTCTGATCTCCCCTTACGGCACATTAGGCAAAAGTCTATCTTCTCGCAGTCTTCTAGTCTCGGCAGAAAGCCCCGGGGGCTCGATCCATAGAAGATCCCTCAACACGAAATTGGCGCGCAGAGTTCAGCCATCTCGACCGCGTAAAGCTTTCGTCGACGGCTCACTCTCTGACGCAGCTTGGCGATTCCCCTCGTTGCATTGTCTCCTGCGTACTTAGACAGAGGTAGGTCTACCCTCGAGAAGGGAAACCCTTGCTGACCAGGTTCATTCGTTGCTCGACGCAGCTCTTGAATTCGTCCTACTCTTCCACTCTCGTCATCCCCACGCAGCCGCCCTGTCATAGCGCTGCCATCTTCGCCTAGCACGAGCATTTGCTAGACACAGCTACGTGAGTCGTCCCATCTTCGTACAATAGCACCAGACTGACATCCCTCCCAGATCTCGGCCTGGTGCCAACCAAACGAATTCACAGCGACAGCCAAGCGAACACGTCACATTCGCCCCAATCCCTCACTTGCGCTCCTATCACTACTACACCACACACACCACGATGCACGTCTCGCCACTCATTCTCGGCGTAGCCATCGCCAGCACTTCGGCAACCGCCGCTGCCCTTCCTCGAGGTCGAGGTGGGCAACGAGGACGGCTCCATTCGGCCGCTTCGTCGTTCTTGAAACTCCGATCCCCTCCTGCGCCACCGGCAGAGAGGTTCGTCATCTTGCCTGAAAACGCTGTTCCCGAGAAGAGAATGGTGGCGTCGGCCGAGGTATACCATCGACCCTCTGCGGCTGACGATATTCCTGCGAACGTCCACGCCGCGGTTCCCGTTTCGACGGACTCGATCGATACGTCGTCGGGCAAGAACACGCAGCAGCCGGACATCGAGGTATCCGACGCAAAGGCTTCGAAAGTCGTTTCATCCCTCACCGCCTCGGTTGAAGCCTTTGAAACGTTCACCTACTCGAACTACGCAGCCGACCCGACCTCCTCTTCCTCGCCCGCGGCGACCCCTACCTCGGACCCGATCCAAGAAGCCATCAAGGCAGCCGAGAGCTACGCCTCGAAGCAGCTGAACGTGGCCCTTCCGACGGTCACTGTTCACCTCGTGATGGAACCCACACAAGAGGCCGACGGGTCGTGGGATTACGTCGTCAAGGTCGGAGCGGATGGAACGGCCACGGCGAGTCCTACGTGGGTCGCGGCTCCTACGGCGACGGCGACGAGTAGCGCATCTGACTACTATGTGCCTTCGGCTTCTGCCAGTGTTATCGCGGACCCAACGATCGTTCGTGGTGAACAGTCGGCACCCGTCGAATCCGCTGCTCCGGAATACTATTACGGCAACACGCAGACCTACAACGGAACCTCGGATTCATCCTCCAGCGTCGAGTCCGCCCACCCCTTCCTCGACGCGACCATCCGGACTCTCGCCGCCACCTCCTCCTCCCACTTTGCATTCCAATGCGCCGACACCACCTCCTACTACTACTCGGACACGTCCGACGCCACCCAGTCCTGCCCCGGCGGCACGGTCTGTCGGTTCGTCAACACCGCGTGCAGCCCCTGTGTATGGCCCAATCAGGACATCTGGTGTGCCGGGCGGGTATATCCGTTCGTTGATCCGGCGCCAGAGGCGTCGACGGAGCCGGCGCTTCCGAGTTCAACGGAGCAGGTGAAGCCGACGACGGAGGCACAGGTGCAGCCTACGGTCACTCAAGCACCTGTGGAGCCTACGAGTGCTCCCGCTGCTCCCGCTACGACGTATGTTACTGGATCCGGGTACCACTCTGCGAGTGGGGAAACGGGACGTGGAGCCGTGACTTTTACGTACACGACGAGCAACGCCGCCATTCCTACGCCTGCCACTACGCCCGCTGTCACCACGTCCGAACAAGCTCCTTCGTCGCCCGTCTCTGATTCGGCACTGGTAGAGACCGCTTGGACGTCCGGACACGGCGGTCAGCATTCGTACCCCTGGATGACGGAGCCGGCGACGATCACCTCGGTCGAGCCCACGCCCGTTCCCACTTCCGTTGAAATGACCTCGACTCTCTCCAACGGGGCCGTGATTGTCACCCTCGTGCCATCTGGCGCCTCGTCTGCCGTTCAAAGCGCATCGACATCGATCAACTCGTGGCTCGTCGAGGCGACCAAGGGTATTGACCCGGTCCAGGGTGGCTCCACGTCCGTCACGTCCGCCCAGCCTACTGCGAGTGTCACGGAATCGGCTTCTGCTAGCATTCCGGTCGAAAGTGCTTCCGTCTCGACCACGGAAGCCCCGACGACCGACGTAGCGAGCTCGACCTACTTCTCTACCGAACCTTTCCCGACGGCTGCGCCTTCCGGATTCCCCTCGAACGAGACCTCCACCCAGAGCAACGTAGACACCGCTACTGCCACCGACTCGGTCCTTGTGCCGACGAGCACCCAGTCAGCCAATGAGGAGAGCGCCACGTCGACCGGGGCTTCCTCCTCATCCGGTATTCTCGTTCCCACCTCGAACGGAACCGAAATCATCTTCCCTACCGCCTCAGGCACGTCGCAAGCTTCCGAGCCGGTCTTGACTGCCTCTGCGTCGGCCTCGATCACAGACCCGACCGATAACGGAATCGCCACGGAAACAGTCACAGACTGGGACATTGTCAATGCCACGTCGACCACGTATGTTCCATGGGAGACGGCTTCGGCAACGGCGACTTTGACCGGATCAGAGTCCGCTCAGCCAACCAACGCAACTTCGTCCCAGTGGCCTACCAGCGAGACTTTGTCTGCCACGGATAGCGCATCCACCAGCGCGCCTGTCGAATCCGCAAGCAGCAGCCAGTCCGCTTGGGAAAGCATTGTGACGTCGAGCGCCAGCTCGAGCGGTTCCGTCCAAGCTACCGAATCGGCGACCTCTTCGGAAGCCCAAAGCACCGAGTCGATCTCCACTACCGCCACATCAACATGGGCTGCCGAACCGACCGAGACGGGCTCAGACGAAGACGAATGCGAAGAATGGGAGGAAGTCTGGGTCGATGAAGCGGATATCCAGCCTGGGTGGATAGTTGTCGAGTAACCGACCTGAGGTCTTGGACAAGCGTACCTTCTCTTTTGATGCCACTCTTTGAATCAGTTTGACTGGATATGTGAACGGGTTTACCGTCATTTGTAGCGTGTGTTTCGAATAATGTATACTTCCTTTATATCTATATGCAATCAACTCTTCATGCCCACGTTCTCGGAAGCCCAGCCCAGTGTCGATTAAAGTCAAGCACAAATGCGTCATAATGTTCATGTGCTTCGCACTCGAACCGGCATTTCGTAATCCGCAAATACAACTTGGCACGGCGAATCTAAAGCTGGCGTATTCGTTACAGTCGTCAGTCGTTACGAGTTCGTGCTACATATGCCCCACGGACGACCCCGAGTCGTCAACTACACTTTGACCTCTAGTTCAACTTCTCTCGACTCGCCACGCATGACCGGCTCGAAGAGCGCATAGAGGTCATCGTCGTCGTCCAGTCTCAACTTTTCCTTCTCTTCGTCCCGGTAATAACATTTCACTTGGGACCCCGCCGATCCGCCAGCACACATCTGAACTTTGCGGGACACCCTGCTCTTCAGGTCATCACAATCGATACCTGCAGGAACTGCCAATTTGAAGACTCCCTGTGAACATAAGCCGATCAGTGACCGGCTCTCTTGCACAGACTCTGTGACTTACCCTCTCTGAATGAACCTTGACGATGACCATGTGACTAAAGGCGGGCAGTGATTCTCCACTGTCGCCAGCTCGAAGCTCCTTCACATGTCCGCTGTAAGGTGTATCTGGGGGACGCGAATCATCCGAAGGCTGCGATGAGAAGCTGCTACTGCTTGAACGCTTCGGATCGAAATCAGGCGCCACCAGTGCAATTTTCGAAGGATGGAATCCCCGGACACCGGGATCGGCTGAAGGGTACGGCACGCTGGAGCTCCAAGATCCACTAGAGTGCGGTGGTGGTAATGACGGAGCGCCGTTCATCTGTTGCTGCTGTTGTGGCGGGTAGAACGCATCGGAAACTGCTGGAGACTGGAACACTTGAGGGCTGCTGGCACTCCTCATGCGCAAGGACGATAACATTTGAGGGTTCGGTACACTCGGTGGTGCAGTCGACGATACGTTTCTGAACATTCCAGCCCCCGGTCCACGAAGATTGCTGACAGGGTTCGCCATCGAATCTTCGGTTTCTGGAGTTGGTGCTAGCGTACTGCCTTGTTGTTCATCCCCGAGTGTCGCAAACCTGCCCAAGGAGAGCTTGGCCCTATGTGCGGCGTGCGAGTTACCGAACGAAGCTTCCGTAACGACGGATAGCTCGGACATTTTGCGTGGCATGGGTGGCATAGAGGGCGATCCGGTTTGACTTCGCCATTGCGCCATGACGTTGTGGTGATCGCCTGATGTTGAACGCATGCTATTTTGCGAATATCTGTCGGACGCCAAAGGAACACCTTGTTGGCTATGGGTTCGCCTTGATCCGTTCGCGTTGAACGGAGGACTACTGTATCCACTGGGTAAAGCGGCGTGATCCTCTTGGAAGCCCAATTCTGGTAGACGTCGCGCGTCCTCTTCAGTGAAGAAGCCGCCCGACGTTGCCGCAGATTGCGCCACGAGCTCGGAACCAGGAGTCATCGGAAAGTAGGACGGATACTGCATTCTCGATGCAGCAGATGCGCGAACTTGTCGATCTTTGGAAAGTGCTTCTCGTTGACGCTGTTCTCTTCGTTCTTGATCGGCCTTCATGAGTTTTGTGATTTCCGTCTGCCACTTCTGGAATTGTTCGGAATTCTTCAGGTGAAGCACAAAGTTCTCGTACTCGTTTGGATCCTCCTGCTGTCGCCAGTAGACAGCGAGTGCGTAGTGTCCTGAAGGTTATCGTAAAGTCAGTCCAGTATAATAGTCTGGTAGGAGCAACATCAGCACATACCTTCTGATCCGACATCCTGAATATGCGTGAGATTGTTGACGTAAATACGGCCTTTTAAATTCAGCATATTCCTTTTCGTTGTCGGCGTGTTGGCGGATCGATCCTTCTTGAGCAGGCTGCCGCTTTTGCTGGTCTTCTTGTCCTTTTTATCGGGAACCACCTCTTTGCAGCAGAGGATCATCTTTTCAAAGAGGTAGACTTCGTAGTCTCTATCCATGTCTGCCTTGGTGACCATGAACTGCCCGTCGAGCAGCAGATTACCAAAGTCGTTGATATGGTGACCCTTCCAGTCTTTCACGCGCAGTTCGAGCTCTTGAACGATACTGACATTGCTGTGCTGTCTGAGGGTTTCGTTGACCTTTTCGGCGATTCTCTTGGCGACCTCCAGTCCATCTGCCAGCTCTGACTTGAATGCATAGTCTGTGTCGGCGACAGTTTCGCTCAGTTTCTGGATAAGGCTTCCCGTCAGCAACGCCATTTCGGGAGGCAGAGAGACACGTACTTCTAGTAGGAGAGGGTAACGGCACAGCCGCTGGATGGGTAAGACCAGGAATGACGTGAGCTCAGGTACAGTCAGTGACATGTTGGCTCTCTGTGGAGGAAAGAGATGAGTATCGAGAGCACGACGTTCCGGGCTGTATGAGAGCTTACCATCAGATTCGGAGTCTCTTTTTCCACGAGACTGATCGCGGTCATATAGTTGGAGCAGTATGGTTCGTAAACCGCAAAATCACGCTCCTGGATCGATGGCAAAAAGATACCAGTCAGCCAGGAACAGACAGAGACGATAGTAGCAACGTACATAGCAAACAAAAGGATATCCCCATCGACCTTCAATCCATGCGGCCCCGCCTTTTTCGACAACTGGTTCATACTCAGTTTCCAAAGCTGTTAAGAATCGTCTGGAAAAGTTGACCAGTTTCGCAATGTTGGAAAAGATGGTGTGCACGGTGTCTGGAGCCACGATAGATTGTTGCAGCAGGTTCTGGGCGTATGTCTGTATTCCAGATAGGTCAGTTTGTTCCCTGCAGACAGTAAACATATGGCTTACCTGCATGATCTCAAGCTCAGCGACGTATTTCTTTTCCGTTTTCAGGATTTCCCAAACATGCATGGCTGCTCCCCCAACATCGACAGGGCCGACATCAATGCCACTTGGGGGTCCGGCGGGAAAAGAGAAATGGTGTGCGCCGCTACCGGTCCTCGACATGGCGTTGCCGTGGTTCTCCATAGTCGTGTTGATTGTAAGAGCTACAGGACCACGTCCGCCATGAGCAACTCCATTTGGTGGATAAGCCGAACCCTGAGAAACGGATGACGAATGTACACGGTGCATGGTGGGCGTCGCATTGTTCAAAATGGATCGACCAGGGCCTTGCATGGGCGTGTTGTCTGTTGAGGATATCCCCATGTTTGCGAATGCGTCCTCCGCATTCCTGAGATGACCGTCCGCCGATGGTGTCGGAACGGAGTTGCCGAATGGCGTAGATGGCGATTCGACTTCCCTGATCCATGCCTCCTCTGGCAGCCTGTCCAGAACGAGATTCACGGTACGAAGCACTTTCATCAAACCGCTCGTGTCATCCCCTAGCAACTCGTGCACGGCCCACAGCTCATCCTCCTGAGGCCACTGTCCATTCCCACGCAACTCTGTCAACTTGACGATGAACTTGGCCGCCCCCTTCTTGCACGACTTGACGTTTTGCGGAAGTGACGCCCACGTGAATACACCGTTGCCCTCTGGGTAGTCGAAGTCGGGGAACTCGATCGGAATAGGTGTAGGCGGGTCTGGACCCAGCGTCGGGAGTAGCATGTTGAAGAGGTGACAGAGCGACGACCCAAGCTTGAAAGAAAGCCATACATGTGTGACGACGTCAAGTCTCTCGGCAGTCGGTGGTAATTCTGGAAAGTGTCAACGTCAGATCGATCATCCCCACCAACATTCTTGTATACGGACCTAGGAAACGCTCATATCCCTGCACTCTACGAAGTTTTCTACGGGTATCGGAGCACATTTGATACAGCGTTTGAGGGTTTGCCAGAGATGCAGTTAGCGCAGCCAATGCATTCGTACTATTCAACGAAGATCTCATTAGCTTGGAAACGCAGGATGGTAGACCGGGCAACTCACGGAGCTCCCATCACGATATCCATGTTTCCCCCATTCATTCCATTCTGCCCACCATTATTTCCGGCTCCAGCGTTGCCAAACATATTGCTTGGACCTGGAGTTCCTGGTGTGATGGATGGCATGCCAATGTTCATAGTGTCGTTCACTGAAAGCGAACCTGATGCGAATGCGGCAGACACGGACGTGAACGCGATGGTTCCAGGTTTGGTCCGGTTCGGCATACGTGGATTCGCTCGATTGAACCGGGTAGGACTAGCTTGCGGATCTCGAGCCCAAGACAACGGGATGACCGCTGAAGGTGGATTCGACGCGGATCCCGAGAAGGGCTTCTCCTGTCACGCCGGTTGAAAGGCGATGCGCGGTCCGGCGAAGGAGCTATTGATCGTCCGATTGATTCAACTCCTGTCGGTTCTCCGTGTGTGGGGTGATCGTCAAGGCCGGATGAGGTGCAAGGTGGAGACGCAAAGCTTCCGAAAGCGCTTTGGATGGGGTTCAGGGTCCGTTCGTATCCCCTTTCTCGTGATATTGGTGTAGGCTGCCCAGACGCGGTCGGGATTGAGCCAATGCTGCGGTGAACAAGTCCAGTATCCACCTCTGCTACAGTCGTTACTGTCGAAGTTTGTATCGTCTGTTTGTTGTCAAGAGATAAGCGATGGCGAAGGGGATGTTGATTGGTGACGAGTCTGCTTGGTGTGATTTATGAAACGGACAGCCCCTGACGTTGTTGTGCTTCCTTTTGATCGATCAACCAACGTGAAACGCGTCTTCCGTTTCCTTTCGATGAAGTCTCCACAGCTTCACAAGTCGATGGAACCCCACGGGCAGTGTAGCGTTCCGGAAATGGTCGTACTTGGAGAGATGCGCGGGCGATGATGGGGCGGTGAGGCGGAGTCCTTTCGATTGCTTTCAAAGGTCACGAGAATGCATCGTTCTGCCGAGAATGCGGAAACCTGATCGAGCCGATATCGAAGACGTGCTGGTGATCACTTGTGCGGATTCGTTCGATGGCCTTTCTCGAGAACCAGACGGGCGAGGATATAACGTCGAGCGATGAGACGAAGATGCGGTGCTGTCGCTAGTTCGGAGAGCTGTTTCAGGGTGTTGCACTGCTCCACCCAAGGTCGGTTCGGGAAGGCGAAGTCGAGCGGGAAGCGAGGATTCGGGATGGCTGTTTCGATACGATATCGATGTCGGGTCAACAAACACCTTGCCGTTGCAATAACACCAGCTCTGACTCTAGACCAGAGCGTTGAATGTCTATTTCTTTTTCCTTTGCGCAATGTCCAGGAAGCTAATCCCGGATGTCTATTGTTCATTTGCCCTGGCGTGCGTCGAAAAAAGGCACCGCCGAGAGCTGGACCCGCGACTTGCTGCTCGAGCGCACGCGACTCTTTCTCGGTGGTGGCGATAAGATCATGTTCGTGTCCATTTCGTGCAAGGTAGAGTGAGGCTGGCAGGAATGCAAAGGTAGGGAAAACACATGCGAGCCACACATCCCAGCGGCTTCTGGGGAGCAGACTCGAAAGCCCGCAGATGACAGAAAGGCCAATGGATATACGTAGCCCGGTCTCGTTTCATGTTGCCCATATCATCGCGAAGGCAACGGCAGGGGTGACATTTAGGCGCAATACTCTATGTGAGCACAAATCCGGAACCCAAATCGATGATTACCTCCATGTCCGGGTATACGATCTTTCAGGCTTTCGGTATACCGCGCCTACTCCGCTCCCTTGATTCACGGTCCTCGCATCATCCGTTTTCGAAGCTGCGCAGGCGCGAATCGCCGGTCTCGTAGAAGGGATCAAGTCCACGCTCAACAGCTACTGGAGTTGTATCGCTCTGTGTGTCAAGGAGAGCGACCCTCACCTAAACGATACTGCGAGAAACGAATTTGTCTGCGCATTATATCGCAAACTACAGCAAATCAGGCCCGCTGCAGCTCCCGCTGCTCAGTGGCAAATTGCATAAGGTGCTGGAGGGAAGAAGGACACACAAATGGGAACAGGGTTTCGTTGGACCAAGTAGCTCACAGAATTCAAAATTGTCGTACCTCGGATGCCTTCACTTGATGCAGTTGGAATTGTGCCATTTGTTTCAAGCGTACCTGCTGTCATGGTCATCGGTGAGGTTCATCATTACTGCTCGCTACTGGAATATGTGATCAGATTCTGAGAGGTCGCCTGAATCAGTAGCAGACGTGGAGTTGAGGTGCCAGTCACTTGGGTAGCAGAAAGTCAAGATACAAGATAAACAACATGTGATTATGCCACGGAAAGCTCCATGAATTCGAGTTGTTCGCCGGCAAGCATGCGCGCTACCCGTGACAATAATCTGGATTGGCTTCCCATCGGGCAAGAGGTACTCCCAGTCTTCTGCCGTAACGGAACAAAGTCCACTTTGTTGAGTGGCGACAGCTGGCGAGGCTATCTATCTAAAGTCGTCGGAATCGAGATCCGACCTGTCAATTTTTCAAGGACGTGAACCGTCATTGCCTCGCACAGAGCTCTAGCGTTGATACATATGACCGCATCGAATCTTTCGACTCCACCTTCGTCCGCCGCGGTGTGCGCCTGAAGCCGCGAAGGAAGTGATGCTCCGGAGCACATCGGTCGCAGGAAACTTCGCGAATCCGACCGTCCCGGAGGGGGCCTCTCATTATAACCTTTGCTTCTGACATGGCAGTTTCCTACTCATGAAGACGTCCATGCATACTGCCCGAGCCCGAAGACCATCTACGCATGAATTTGCCGGGGGCCAAAGCGGCGCAACCACCAGGCCTTTTTGCCGTGAGGCCCGCGGCATCGGGTTCGCCTCGACGGGGGTTGGATACAGTCGGATGGTCGTTCTACGACGCGATGGCTGCTTACTGCCTCGTGTCGGGATCCTTCTCGGAATCTGCGTATTACGGAACATATCGTGATCATCGCCCCAATCATCGAATCTCATTTAGTTCAGTCGCAGGATAGGAGGCGTCCGCTGCGCGGATGCTTTGAGCCAGGGCGGCGATGAGCGATGATCGGTGCCGCGAAGCAGCTGGTTGGAAGCCGAAGCGATACCATCTGGCTGATAGCTTTATCCGCAGACATTGTCTGCACCGATTATTCCAACGTTCACAACCCGACTGCCGCGAACCTCTCAACTAAAGAGCTGGCTGCAACCATGCCCTCCTCGATACTCGAACCACAACAGCGGGAAGCGTTCTACGAGAATGGGTGAGTGCCGCTGTGGCTTTCCACCTGTCAATTTCCCTATCTGATCAGTCTGGCGGGTTTTTATGTCTCAACAGATATCTGGTTCTTCCCGGGTTCTTCAAGCAAGGGGATGTTGACGCTATGCTGAACCGGGCCAAGCAGTTGATCGATGAAGTCGACCTTGAAACACATCCCATGGTGAGCTCGACTCGGCGACTTGGCTCAGGAGTTGTTCCAACATTGTCTCCTCTCATAGACAGCATTCACCACTGCAGAACAGGGTCGCCATGTCGGTAAGCTGGTCCAACGTCTATCGAGGAGAAAGCTAAACCGACGATTTCTTGCAGGGGATCAATACTTCCTTGATTCGTCATCCAAGATCAGTGCCTTCTTCGAGCCATCTGGCCTGGACCCGAATGACCCGAAGAAGTTGGTCGTGCCCAAGCAGCAAAGCGTCAACAAGATTGGACATGCCCTCTGCCAGCTCGATCCGGTCTTCCGAGAGCAAACCCTGGGCAACGAAAACTTGAAACAGCTCGCTCGAGATCTAGGAATGCACAAGGACCCACTCGGTATGTAGTCTACTTGGGTTTAGCGATGAAGGCTAACCTATTCGACCAGTCCTGCAGTCCATGATCATCTGCAAACAGCCACGTATCGGAGGCAAAGTCCCAATCCATAACGATTCAACTTTCCTGTATACCGATCCGCCATCGGCCGTGGGTTTCTGGATTGCCTTGGAGCAGTGTACTCCCGAAAATGGTGCACTGGTGAGTTCGCACTCGAGGGCACATCGACGTTGTCGCTGAACCCATGACGCTTTAGAGCTTCTTGCCGGGCTCTCACAAACGAAAGACCGTCACCAAGCGATTTGTGCGGTTGCCACAGGGCGGCACTGGATTCGTCGATATCCCAGGTGCACAGGATGAGGCAGATACGGATTGGGAAAAAGAACCTGGATGGAAGCAGGAGTGTTGCGGCGCGGGAGATTTGGTGCTGATTCATGGTCAGTGGCGGTTCCAGACGAGTGCTTGGTGTATGCTTACAACCGTTACTCAGGTGGAGTGCAGCATCAATCACCTCATAACCTCAGCGAAAAGACTCGCTTCATCTACACATTTCACATGATTTCCGACGATGCCTCTTACGATGACAAGAACTGGTGAGTCTCGATCCACTGGCCCGGGATACCTACTGAACCGGCTACGTTTCTACAGGCTGCAGCCAAGCGCAGAATTGCCGCTCCCGCATCTGCTGAGTTCTAGTTAGAAGGAGAATTCGTCTACGCAGACGCCATACAATCCTGTAGATTACTCCCTGTGAGCGAGATGAGGAAAGATGCGATCCCTCGGTATCTTAGGTTCTCGTCACCAAACATACCTACATAGGCCTTCACATGAACTCCACTTTGGTTGTCACCAAAGATCGTGTTATTTGACTTGGACTCGACACTGTCTGAGCATGCGAAGTCTATTCTGCTACAATGCCACTGTGTGGTAATTCGGAAACACCAGTTCGTCCACCAACGTCTTCCGCACCAGGTCGAGGATAAACTTTTCCACCTTGCCGACGTTCCTGAGGACGTGCACGTCGGCATGTCCAATTTCTGATTCTATTTGCAGCGCAGGCAACAGTCGCTGTCCGATCGGCTTGAGCGGTTCCGGGACGGTCGTGCCTGTTGCTGGGCCTGGGGTATATGGTTGATAAGGGTATGGCGCCGGCGCCCCCGTCGGCCGGTACCCTCTCGCCGGGTTCTGATGATCTTGCGCCTCGGGATGCATCCCAAACGACGTGCCCGTCAACGGAATGTTTCCCGTCTCCGGACTATGTATTGCCGAACTCGCGAGTGAATTCGTCATGGAGGGCGTCAGCGGATCATAGTCGTCAACGATGGACATGTGCACCCGTTTCTTGACGCCGTTGAATGCGAGGACCATGTCCGCGTTGAGGGAAAAGCCAGTGAGCGTCAACTTGAGCGGGAGCGACATGAACATTTGCGAAGGGTAGTTGATTTGGAGCGAGGTGAGGACCGTTAGGTGGATGTTGGGTGTGTGCGCGAAGTGAAGCAGCAGCTGAATAGAGGGAAGTGGTTGCGGTTGTGGTGGTTCGAGTAGCGGGTCCATCGGAGGGGTGTCTGCGTGGCCCGTCGTCATGCCCGGTGTATGCTGTGTTTCGCCCATGTCGTCGTGTGTCCGAGAATACGGATCCTGAAGGTACGGCAGATGGTGCGGATGTTGTCTGTGCTGTTTTCTGGATGCTCCTCTCGCATTGGATACCGGTATTGAGTAGACCGAGGGATTCAGACCGGGCGTGATGTACCCCGTCGCCAATCCGCCGTTCCCCAGACCCGCAAGATTGACACCCATCCCGGCGCCGAGTCCTATCCCCGCGCCGAACCGATTCAACCCGAGTCGAGGGGAAAGAATCCCGCTATAGACGCTGCACGTATCGTCGTCTTCCGGATGATGCTGAGTGCTCGCCCGCCGTCCATGGGCACGGGAATACCGTGGATCTTGACTGGCGCGCCGTGATAGTCCATGTTCGTGTCGGTCATCGTGCCTTCCGCTACGGCTACACGATTCGTCTGGATACTGTCCGTACGCATAGACAGACGATGCCCCTGACGCAATCGGCCCATCTGGGCCCGTATTGTGTTCCGGCGTCCGCGCGAGACCTCCTTCTCCGTCTTGTGAATCGGCTTCCTCGTCGTCCTCGATAAACGACTTCCACACATCGCCGACATCCTTGATTTCAATGTCGGGTCCGACTGTGCCAAAGTCGAATTCCGTGACTTGCACCGGGCCGAGGAATGACGGACGTGAGGCATTGGCCAGCGAGGTGTTGATTTTGTCGATAAAGGACTGGGCGAGGACGTTGGAGTCTGCCAAGAGGCTCCAGTCTACTTCGAATGACATGGCGGATGGGTAGATCGCCTGAGGGTCATGTCGCGGCCATCAGGGCGAGGGGCAAGGACGAATGGTTGCAGGTGCGTGACGTGAGTCATTCCAGTCGATATGTAACAACTTGTTGAATCGTCTCATCTCGATTGAATCTCTTGGACGGATCCAAAGTTGCACTCTGATATTCTGTCTGAGCTCTATATATACAGTATATTCAGTTAATCTCCATGCTGTCATTCATTCCTCGGGCTAGTTCACGCTATAATGAAGTCTTTGTTAAGATTCGAAAGAGATGCCAATAGCAAACAGATATACAACGCTTCGTCTCTTCCTCATGCCAACTATTCGCTGTCCGTCGCGTCCCCCTCCCCTTCCTCTTCATCCCCGCCAAACTGTATCCCCTCCTCGCTCTCCGCGTCGCTATCCCCGTGCTCGCTCTTCGGGTTCCCAAACGCATCGAGCTTCCGCGAGTCTTGTTTGGCCTGATTACGTTCTGCCATTTTCTGAAGGATTTTCTCGGCCTGCGAAGACATCGTCAGCGCTTTTAGAATATGGCAGCAACATCCGAACTGACCTTGTTGAACATGCCTCCGGTCGCAGCACCACAGGCATAGCACTTTGGCGTCTTCCTAAATCTCTCCACGGCGCAACTATAACCTCATCAGCACATTTCTCTCAACACACACGCCCGACTCACTTCATGCAAAAGTAATGCCCACACTTGGTCACGACCGGATCCGTAAACGGCTGCCGGCAGATCAAGCACGCAAACGGGACCTCTTCATCGTCGTCGGAGTCATCGGCCTCGGCTTGTCCTGTCACGGGGTTGACGGCGAGTTTATCGAGTTGCCAACCGGCGAGGTAGTCGCCTCGGTCGTGCAGGAATTTACAAGAGTCGCCGTAACCACAGAACCCGGTTTCTACAGAACGTTAGGGCATCTCTGACCCATGGACCGAGCGAAACTCACCTTTATAGTCCTTGCACACATCCGGCTGATAATCCACCACGGTGATACTCCTAATATTCGAACTCGCCTTTTGCGGGCCCGCCCGCATCTTATTACTCGTCCGCTCGTCCGGACGGATATACTCTGCGTACCCTGCTTTCCCGCGGTACATCCCATCCGAAGGAAGAAGGTTTCCATCCTCGTCCAATCTTGGACGCTTGATTGCCCCGCCGGAGGCACCGCCCTCGTCGTTTGTGAGGTCCCAATCCGCACTCCGAGTCACAAACTCGGCTTGCTCGGAAACACCCTTCAACGCCTCGCTTGCGCGGTACTCCATCTCGCTCTTCTGCCGGTCCTTTTCGCGGTCCTCGCGCAGCCGTTTCGTGCCTTGTACTGTGGGCGTCGTCAGGGTTTGTTTTGTCGTTGGGCGGATGACAGCGGAGCCTGAAGCGTCGTTGCAAGGGAGAGGAGCATCGGTTGTTTGCGGACTCGGGGAGCGTTTCCGTGTTTGTTGCGGGCGTGCGCGGGGCTTTTTGAAGAATGGGACGGTGGGTTTTGCCGGAGCTGTAGATGTTGATGCTTCGTCGGACATGGTGGCGGTGTTCGTATGGTAGCTGACAAGAATCGTATCTGATAAGACGAAGAAAGTGAAGACAGTCAGGGACCTATGGGTTGTTGGCGTTTCAGGTTGGGTCGATTGCTCATCAGGCCAGAGTTGGTCAGCAGAGCAAAGGCAAGGTGGCAAAGTAGTGACGAATGCATGGGTTTTGCAGCTTTCTTTCTAATCCGCATTCAGCTCTCCGACTGTCCGTTCGTCCAATACCATCAGCTCTCTCCCTCTCACAACCCAGGTCAGAACGTCAGCTGTCAACCCTAGATGAGCAGAGACAAAAATTATACTTCAACCAGCTCGAATCCGGCCGCCGTTCGCTCGATCATCTCGACTGGCGCTACTGTCACGCTTGCTTCATGTCTCTTGATGCTTCACGTCGACAACTCGAACAGCCTACTCTTTGATCGTAAATCTTTGCAGGCATCTTGATAGGAAACGGTAAAACGATATTGAAGGGATAGCAAAACCACAGAGGAAAGCAGAAGCGAAATCCACAAGCAGTCATCACCGAAACAATTCACGCATGACAGAAGAGGTCGGCAACATAATTATTGTCCCATGACAGGACAGGTCATTGCATCTCAAGCTTTGATCAGTAAAACGTCGTCGTAAGCCCATACGCTTTCCACCAACGCCTAATCTAACACCCTTGACAGATACGAAATCAGCAAGACAGCATGAACGACGACATATTCAACCATGATGACCTCCCGCCGGACCAAGCATCCACGCCCAACGCCGCGGAACTCAACGCTGCACTGCCGCTTTTTTCGGCCAGTTCGTCCACGTACGACACATTCGATGACCTGGCCGGACTGGATATAAATCAGACGAATTTCTC
Source organism: Naganishia kalamii (assembly GCA_022813745.1). NCBI lineage: Eukaryota > Fungi > Basidiomycota > Tremellomycetes > Filobasidiales > Filobasidiaceae > Naganishia > Naganishia kalamii. The sequence continues at coordinate 564,804 of JAKLLX010000003.1, read as the reverse complement.
CGAGCTCGATGAGGAGGAACAGGATATCGCGCACATCATCCTGTCGGATCCGTCGTTGTTGGGGCTCGATTGTCTGGTCGGAGCGGGCCCGCCGAAGCGTAGGGTTGGAATGAATGGGATGCCAGGTGCGCCGAGGCCGTACACGACGCCGGTACAGCAACAACCTGTTGCGTCAACGGCATTGTCGAGGCAATCCTCGATCTTCGACGTTGGCTCTTCTCGGATGACGGTTGGGAACGACACGCCCGTGCAGACGGGTACGGCAACGTCGTATGCGCATCGCGTGTTGTCGAGCTCTGTGGCGGGAGATCGGGCAGGGCAAGGTGTACCAGAACAAGGGAAGAGGGGGTTTGAAGCGCAGGGGTCGAGGGCGAGTTCGCCACCCAAGGCGTATGTGAGGTGAGTCTATAACCCTGCACTTTCTGTTCGAACTTGATACTCACGCTGTACGCGTTTCAAGACCGCCCACGATGCGTAAAGGTGAGTCACACATAATTCTCTCCACATACCAAAGCTGACAACGACCCTCCACAGCCTGTGACCTCTGCCACCAAGCTAAACAAAAATGCTCGGGCGAACGACCGGCATGCGAACGATGTCGTGCCGGAAACTGGGCGTGTCACTATGCGATCCGACAGAGACGTCGCGCGCCCGGAACGGTGAAACCCGGAACGACAACTACTGGGGCTGGGATTCCGCAACAGGGGTTCCCGGTGAATGGTGGTGTCTCGGTGAACGGGAGTGTGAAGCCTCTGCCGGGACTAAGGTCGGCGCCCATGGGGCAGCAGCGGACGGTCTTGTCGGGGACGGTGAATACCGGTTCGACGGCGGTGAGACCGCAGGCGGGGATGGTGAATGCCGGCCAAAAGGTTGTCACGAAACCGATCTTGCAGCCACCGCCACCAGTAAATCAACAGAGACCGAATGCGACTTTGCCAACATCAGTGAACGGCTTACCAATATCAATCAACGGAACGAGCGACAACACCCCTATTCGCGAAGCCGCTCAACCAACCCCTCAACCCCTCGTCCGTTCCATCGCGGGACCCATCAAAGCCGGCATGCCCAACTTTGGCCATTTTTCCGCCAACGCCTTTCTCGCGAAAAAGTTTCCGGGCTTGATGCCCGGCGCCAGTCGACCGATCGTCAGTCCAGGACAACTTCCCTACATGTCCAGAGCGGCCGCGGGCGTGAATGGACAACAAGCGTTTACGAATGGACAGCACGAGGTCCTCGGGAGTCCGTCGGGGTCGTTTGGCAAGGCGCCGAAGCGGCCGACGAAGAAACGCAAGACCAAGAACGGAGGCGGAGTGGCGTCTGCTGAAGCGGAGAATGATCTGAACGTCATGGACGGGTTTGGCTATCTCTATGGCTATCAGGACACGAGTTCTGCCGAGCTGGGGTTAGGAAAACAGGGGACTCATGCGTATCATGGTCCCGTTGGATGGGCGCCGGGACGTGACGCCGGACAGATTCCGGGTTCGGGTCGCGAGAGACAGGTGTCGGAGAATCGATACGGGAATGTAGGTGCATATGAGGAGGCGATGCGGGCAGAGGAATATGTAAGTGATTCTTAGTGTGACGTTGCGTATCAGAGCTTGACCCCCCGTTTTAGCTCCACGTCATCCACGAAGACGGGCTTTTGGCAGACTTGGACTTGGATAGTCACCTCTTCACCCTCGCGTCCGCGTTTTCTGCCACCTTCTCTCGCAAAGGGTACAGTCCATCCTATACGCAGACATCAGATGACGTACTTCAGGATGTCGCCTCCCTCTTGGATCCTCATTTCACCGACCGCACCACCGTTTCCGCTACGATCAAGGCGGAAGAGGCATCAAACTCGGATGTAAATGGTCAAACAGCACACAAATTCGGCGCGACAAACGAGAACGAGTCCGTCTTGCATCTGCTTGGCCCCGAGTTTGGGTATGCCTCATATGCAGATACCAGCACGGACACGCAGACCCCTCAGGGAAGGACGGAAATCACTTCCAGCGGTGACGGGTCGATTACCGGTCCGGATGCAGCTCTTTTCGCAGACGGAGACCACGTAACCGCAGCCAATCTCGCAGCATTTAGCGATCAGATTTTCCATACGACTTTCTCGTCGCACGAATCCCAGTATTCCGAAGCGTCTTCGGTGTACCAGGATTCGGAGGGCCAGCAATTACCCGACTTTATGATGGAGGACTTGACCGATTTCGCCGCCTGGTCTGCCCAGGCTGAGCAGCCTTTAGCGGCGTCGGAAGCGTCTTCGCGGTTTGGCACGAATCCCAATCAGTCGCCCGTCAACGCTTTCCAGAATCCGTTTGCATCGGGCATCGACATCGCCGGCCTGGACGACCTGATTCAGCTGAATGCCAAGAATGAAGAAGAGCAATTCGCGTTGGATCTCGCGAGCATGTTCCCAGACCCCGAGGACGGCGGGCATACCCATCCGTCAGGCACGACAGAAGACGTAATCATGGATGGCGGCATGATGAACATTGAAGAGCTGGAGCAAGCTTCAAATCAGCATATGGAGTCAACCAGCACTCCGGTGGCCGCAGATCAAGATCTCTTGCCTTCGCCAGAGGTAATTGCCAAGATCGAGGTCCCGGACACGCCTCTGTCAACGGCGCAAGCGACACTGCCAGTGATGGATACACCAGACGACGTACCCCAGGCGCAAGTGACGCCCTTGTCGCATGCAGCTACGACACCAGGCTTTACGCAAAACAAGACAACATGCCAGCACGAGATCGACATATCACAAACCGTTCGGGCCCTATCCCGTCTACACCTACCAACGATTTCTCTTGGCCAACTCATGCCTCATCTCACGCGAGCGCTGGAGATTCTCGTCTCCCTGCATACATGCGCCTCGTGCGCCGTCAACCCAACACAGACGATCCCGCAACTCGCCTTGCTTTCTCGCACGTGCAGTATCCTGCTGCAAGCACACCCACTGACGCCATCGCCACTTCCATTGACGATCGCTGGCGGTCGAACGACTTTTACGGGACTGGCTCCGGAGGTCGAGGTGCACATTATCGATATCTTATGGGCGAATTGGCGGAGTCATTCCCTGCAAAAGGTCTTTGCGGATTTGGGCAGGCGGGTCCATGAGCATGCTCAGGAATGTGCGGGAAAAAGGCAAGGGGAGAACGCAGCAGGGTCGACGGACGCGAGGACGCATGACGGGCCTACACCAGAAGAGCTTCGGTGTCATGTAATGACCCTGGCTCTCAAGCGGTTCAGGGCAAAGGTTCGTTGAACAGGAACAATCAGCATAGGATACGATCAAATAGTTACGTTGTATAGGATAACTATCCATCATTGCATGCTGGTCCAGCAACAGGCCCGACTGCGCGCACAGCTGCGCACACCATCCGAAGAAACGTGCATAGATACGGCTGTAGATACTGAGTAGTAACCCCGTAGTCACTCGGCTTAGGCGAATTTGTCGATCGGTCCGCTGCCAAGCCTGTCCGCGTGTTCAACGTCTCTTCCGCAGCTATTTGCAGACGACTCGTCCAACATTTTCTACCTCACCCAGCTCCTCACGCCACAGTATATATCACAAAGGAAGGACTCCACTGCAAAACCAGATTGAAAGCAGTCCAAAGCTGCCCCGCCATGTCGTCTTCTATTCTCAGTAATATCCCCGTCCCCAGTTTGACAAGGATGGAAGTAGCTTCAGCCTCTCGACGCAGCACCGCTGCACTCCGAGCGTCCGGCGCCAGTCCGACAAACGATATCGCTCTAGAGGATATCAAGAAGCACGATGGGGTCGCTTTCGCCGCTGAAGCACAGGAGGATCCGCGGGCGAGTGTGTCGAGGGAAGCGGGAGAACGCGATCCGTTGGCGTTGAGGGGGAAGATTGTGGACGAGACCCAGCTGAATGAGCTTAGACAGTGCGTATTGCTGGAGCCTGTCCTGTCTCGAAAGGCAGATCTAACCTTCAGCGAGTGCTTAGACGAAAGAAGTCGGGCAAGATCACCCAATTCTACGAGGACCAGAATGACGTACGTCGTCTCAAGGCATCTTCGTCGCCACGCTGATCCCTGGGCGCAGCACATTAACAACCTGCTGAAACCCATGCATGTCATGACCTCGGAAGCTCAGGATGAGGAGAATGACGCCGCAGGGAGCGTCAGATGGGCAATTCGTCTGAGTCTTATCGCCAACTTTGCGCTTGCCGGTCTGCAGGTGAGTCCATCGTCTGCTTCTGCTTCGTTGTTCGCTGATTGGCATCTATCGCAGCTATACGCCGCCATATCTTCCCTGTCACTGTCACTGTTTGCAACGTGTATCGATGCAGGTTAGTCCTGGTCTTTGAGACATGTTCCGCACCGATCAAACATGCTTTATCTACAGTCTTTGATCCGTTTGCCAATATCTTGCTCAACGTCCTGCACAAGCGTGCAAAGAATGTAGACGAGAAGAAATGGCCTATCGGTGGATCCAGGTTTGAAAGCAGTGAGTAGCTGTAACGCTCGCGAGACGATGGCAAGCTTCTCGTAGCTAATCTGCTTTCGTTTTCTAGTGTGAGTCCAGCAAAGAAACGCGGATGGCGATTTCAAGAAACTGACCGTCAAACGCAGCGGAAACATTGTCTACGGTGCTCTCATGGCCGCGGTCAACCTGATCCTGATCGTCAGTCTCTGTCGCCGAAACCTTGACTTCCGGTCTCACTGACATCGACCCACAGGTGGAATCCATCCGAACCGCGGCGACGCACAAGGCCGGAGATACGAACGACCTCTACATTCCCGCTCTCGTGTCGGTTGGCATCGCATTCAGTACGTCTCTAAGCCTTGAGGCGTCCATCTAGATGCTGATCCAAAGCGTCTGTTACGCCAGTCACCAAGTTCAGCTTGTTCCTGTTCTGTTATTCGCTTCGAAAGCGATCAAGTCAAGTTCAAGGTCCGTCGTCTTCCACACTCCCTGCGGACGGCAAGAATCTGATGTCTGCGCTAAATGGAACAGTTCTGTACGAGGATCACAGGTGAGGCGCGCCGGCATCTTTATCGAGCAGGAGCTGATCGTTCTTTCGAGACAGGAACGACTGTTTCGTCAACGCCTTTGGTATAGGAATGTCTGCAGCAGGAGCCAAAATCGTATGGTGGGCAAGTATCCGGTCGTGGCGAAGTGTCATCGCATTGGCATTAACGCCCGTATGCGCTTAGATCGATCCTATGGGTGCCATCATCATTGCCGTCTGCATCTCGTTCTCCTGGTGCAAGACTATATACGGTGAGTGGAGCTTTATTCCGCCTGAATGTCTTCGCTGATGTATTCTGTCATCAGAGCAATTCCAGTTCCTGGCAGGTATTGCGGCTCCAGTCGACTTTCAGCAGCTCGTCATCTACAAAGTGGGTGCTAATGAACGATGACACATACATTCATGGCTCTGACTGGTCGACTCATACGCAGGCGATGACATTCAGCAACGACATCAAGGCGATTGACAGCTGCCGCGTTTGTCATTCCGGACCGGAATATCACGTCGAAATCGATATCGTAGTTGACGGCGAGATGCCGCTATGGAAAGCGCACGATATCGCCCAGGATCTGCAGGATCAATTGGAGGACTTGCCCAATATCAACCGGTGCTTTGTGCATATCGATCACGAGACTGATCACAAGCCGGTGAGTACTTGCTTGGCCACGGCCTAGCATGTGGTTGAGGAAAATTGAATCATTGGTTGATCGTTGCTTTGCCTTGCGCAGGAACATCGAAAATACGTGTAGACCATTCTCCAAAACGTACTTGTACAGACTTCATCACTCATGCCAATATTCATACGTTCATTATTGATTTCTGATTGATCTCTATATTTTGTATGTATGTGGCAGCTATTCTGCGAGCCCTTGCAAGCGAGGCCTCTTGGAATGTCCTCCCTTGGGCTGTAGAACTAGCTATAGGACTTTAGCCGATTCCCTTTACATCATCAGGTGACGTAGGAAAGTGGTCTAATCCGCCAGTTTAAGGTTGACATAGTCTATCTTAAGATCTCATCCCATCACACTGGAGTCCAGCCTTGCAGGTGCTAGCTTACAACCTTTTCACAGAGCCTGTCCACGACGCGTACGAGTACAGGCGTGCGGTAATCTAGCCCAATCCGGGCGGTTCTATTTGACCCATCAAGATGTGTTTACCTAGGACATAAGTATGTAGAATTTGGCTAAGGTCATCGCCGTGAGGTGTTTAACAATGGCCGAAGGATGCCCGGATCAGACAACAGGTGCACGGCATTTTCGACACCGTTCGGATTACGCCTACAAAAGGGGAATGACAAGACGGAAAGATTCGGCAAGCCGCAGGGCATATGGAGCTGATGGAGCTATCCATCTTCGGATTAGCTGGCGCACACGTCCCGCGCACCTCTCGTTTCCGAATTTTCCTTGTCAAAATTCGGCGGCTCGGCGGCGAAGATGAAACGCGCGACTGAGTGAGAACAATGGGGGGAACACGCAAACACGCAAGCAAGCATCCCGCGCCTCGATCGCGAAGAGTGATCGAATTCTTTACCTCCTATCCAGCTGTCATCCAGCCTTCAGCTCCTCATCGTCATCAAGATGATATGCACAGACTTTGAACTGCTATATCTCACTCGATATTGGTCGTCCGGACGCCAAAATGGTACCGGTGGGTAGCCAGGGGCCAGGGGAACTGCCGCAAAAAGTGACCAGAGTTGGATTCGAACCCTGACCGAGTTGGATTTCGTATCTTGCCCAAAATCGGTCCTGTCGACCAGCAAGTGGTATGAGCGGATAGCCAGGAGCAAGGGCTTCACTCCACATGTCCAGACAACCGCAAAAAGAGAGCTGATCAGAGTGGGATTCGAACCCACGCCCCGGAGGACCAGTGTGGATGTGAATCTTAAGATGGACTGTGTCAACCTTAAACTGGCGGATTAGACCACTTTCCTATCTGACCTGTTTGGTGAAGTGATCTTCAAACATAAAACATATTGGCTTAGATTCGGGCAGGGTTGCTCACGCCATTGGGTCAGAAGGGGTGTTACTTCTTGTTCCAGTCCATTGTCATCCGGCCTCTGCGGGACGAGTCCAAAAGAGAAGGTCTGGATAACGTAGGAGCCGGAGCTCAGCGATGATTTAGATGCCGACGGAGGTTCCATTGATTGAAAGCTGGGTGTAATCGCCGTCGAAGACAATCGCGGATAATGGTCGCGGCGATGCGACGGTCTGTAATACCGTGCGAGCTACAAAGCACGATGGGGATAGCAAACCCTTCTTTTCCCCAACGCGAATGGGTTAGCCCCCACCAATTCTCTATCCAACAAATTCTCAGGCAACCTGGCACTCTTGTCGCATTTCGGCATAGCTCCAGCCGCGTCTCACACTAGCAAACGTTTCGATGCGAAGCGCGAAATCATTCATTGATACAGCATATACAACTAATGTCGTGGTCGGGTCGCAGGAACTGTCGTGCGGCATGCAAAGTGAGAAAATAATGGTTTACAACATCTCGACATCAGCTGCGTCGCTGACAGCCGATTCATCAACCTGAAAATCGGTCAACAGCTGGGTGAGCCAATGTTCAGGTTCCGGGGTCAAAGCGGCTTGTCCAGTGACAAGCGCTCGTTGGAGTATTGGGTGAGAGACGACATCGCTGATAGTCGGTCTCTCGGTCGCTTCGGCACGCATGCATCGAGTGATCAAGTCGACCAGTGCGGGTGAAAGTGCCGAGAAATCAACGACCGAAAAGTCGTTCTCGCGGAGTGAATGCCAAGGGGCTGGATATCACAACTGGTGAGCAAAATCCTTGCTTCGTCATTCGGAAAGACTTACCACCACCGTCCGGTACACAGATATTTGTAGAAGTCTCCAAGATCACCATACCAAAGCTGCAGGGCGATAAGCATCTCGGGGGACGGACATCGAAGAGGCGGCTTACCTGAAAATGTCGGCTGCCATCGAATACTGTCCATGAAGCATCTCCGGCGCCATGTATATGCGGTCACCTTCTCGATCCGAAAGGCGCATTACGCCTGTCACGTTGCCTACATCGCCGCCGAGTCCTGACCCAGCCAGAATGGCTTCAGCAGATACTCGTGGCCACCTTGTCGCGAGGCCAAAGTCTCCGATCTTCAAGGTACCGACAGCGTCGATCATGATATTGGCAGGCTTGATATCGAAATGGATCACTCCCATTTGGTGGATATGGTGCAAGCCCTGGAGAACGATCGTATGGTCAGTAACAGGCTGCCAGGGAGAAACTGTCGACCCACATCTGCCAATTCCCTGGCGATTTTCCATGATCGAGCCTCATCTAGTCTCTCGAAATGACGACCGTACTCCTCCAGGAAGAAGCCCAGAGTGCCGAGATACAGGTCGGTTTGAATGAATAATTGGCGATTCTGAATACAGACATCAGCGAAGATCATTCGACATCCCTGATGAAACGCACCTGTTCCCATGCGTCAACGAAGTGGATAACGTTCTCGTGTGGCTGACTCGAGAGATGCCTGAGGATGTCGACTTCCTCGAGATGCCGTACTCTGCAGATGACCGTGTCAACTAGGGGATGTTCGCAGGCCGAGGCGCTTGATCACTCACCGATCCTTGACACCTTCAAAGACGCCGCGAGCCTTCTTGATGGCGTACACCGCGTCTGTCTTGCGGTCTTTGACCTTGACCACTTGACTGAAGGCGCCTTTACCCATGACTTCGAGTACAATGAACTTGCTTTCGAAAATATCTTCGCCCTCTCGCATGTCCTCGCCAGGTGCTGATTGACGAGGAAGGTTCTTCTTGCTTGCCTTGTTCAGCGTGAACTGAGGCAACGAATGTCGCGGAACCAAGGGAGAAGGGTCAGGCGGCAAATGGAAGGGCTTGCGCATGCCAGATAGTTGCTGAGGTGTCAAGAGACTAGCTTGCGAAAGCTGAAGCGCGTGAACTTTGGAAAAGGGAGTTGGCGTTGTTGCGCGGCCGGCTGATGGGAAAACACCAGATCAGCATTGACTCATCGCTCTCGGAATCAGTGCATACCACTTGCAGCCAACATTGCCGTTTCTGAACCACTCGCTTTTGTCGGAGTACCCTCGTCCTCGCTCATTTCACTGCTACTGGCCGCGCCAGTGCTCAGACGTCTCAGAAGTCCCATCCTCACGCTCCCGGCAGAAGTGGCAATGACAGAGACGCCAGAGTCCACAGCACCGATAGTACCAGTGCCTTTCAGTGAGACTCGCATAGTTGGCGAAGAGCCCTGAGTGCCATACATGTCTGAAGGCGATATCGGAGAAGAAGTATTGCTGACAGCTGTCTTCCATACGGGACTTGCTACTGCTGCGGGAATCGACGAGGTCTGGCCGGCCGGGTCCGTAGCTGTAAAGGTAGGCTGAGGCGGCACGACAGACGGGCGTGACTTTGGCTTCAACACGCTCGGTCGGATTGCCGAGAACAGCGATGCAGTTGGCAGGACCGGATGCGAGAGCGAATGTCCGACTTTGGCAGCCTTTTGAGCTACTTCTGCACCGAAAGAGCCCTTCTTGACTGGTGTGTCTGGCATACTGGGCTGTTTCTCTTCGGTCATACTGCTCAGACTGGCTCGAGCGGGGTCGAATCCGAAAGCCGCGGGCCACATACTTGCCTGATTCGGTCCTTCCAGCGGTGTCATCTCCGGAGGCTGCGATGACGATGATCGTTCATCCCCACACGACGATGCGCGTTTCAGCATTCCAGGCCGGACAAGCTTGCCGAGGGGTGGCGCGAAGATGTTGGCGACGTCTGCTTTTGAACCAGCCGGTGGTGGAGGTGCGGTAAAGGTGTCTTGTCGAAGGCCGATCCCAGAATCCCTGGGCTTGAATTTTCTTGAGACTAACTGTCCTTCATGTGATTCGAATGCCGTCTGCAAAGGCTTCACCTCCTCGAACGGTCGAACCTCCTGCACTCCACTGGCTGAGAGGCCGGGATTCGGTATGCTTGTGATCGAGGTTCTCGAGGAAGTGCTCTTCGATTTTGCCATGTTCGTGTTGTTGGATCCCGATTTTGCCGTGTCCGCCAATCCCGATTTTAACCCTTGCGATCTTGACATGATGTTGTTGGAATGAACGAGTCCTGACGAGACCGCAGGTGTAAAGGATTCTCCACTTGTTGTACGTCGATGAGGATTTCCCCATCCGCTTAGTGAACCGGCCTGAGATCGAGGGAGAGTCGCCCTTGGCATCTGACTTTGCTCAGTCAGACTCGACACAGATGTCGACTTTCGGCTGCGATTTGGTGCAACACCATAAGAGGATCCGATTCGAGCCGGCGAATTCCCCAATGAAGGTCGTTTGATGTGATTCTCCTTTCCGGAGCCAACTTGTTGCAATTCGCCCATGGATGCGGTCTTTTTCGAGGCCGAAAGACCAGTACCCCCAAAGAGACTGTCTGCGTGCGGCAAAGATGGACGTCGATAAGCTGGTGCCATATTGGGGCTGTTCAGAGACATGGTATATGTCACCTCCTCCTTTTCACCGTCTTGCATTGTTGCTCCTGTCGGAATCGTACGCTTGGTTGCTACCGGTATCTGGGGTTTCGGTGACAAGAATGGAGAAGCTTGATAGTCCGCATCCATAGACGCCACGCGCCACGCATGCGTCTTGATTGTCGAAGGTGGAGGAAATCGAGGTTGCGGCACACCTGGACGCAGAGGACCTGGGCGTGCATTTGTGAGGGACGCGGACCTAAAGTGTATAGGCGTGTCCGGCGCGGGAGGTGAACTTGACATCATCAAGCTGTCGTCTTCCTCGCTGGTCTGTCTGCGGTGACTTCCGCCCGGCGAACCCCTTGACGAGGCATTCATGTCGGCGTAGATGCTGTCCATCGAGGAAATGGACGTCTCGCCTTGATCCGGACGTTTCGGTGGCGAAATGAACGCGGTTGCGAATGTCGTCGCCTTGGATCGCTTGATCCAACTTCCGCCCTTGCGTCTGACCGAATCAGGACTGCTTCCGGCGTCATCCTCTACGCCAGATCGGGTCCGACTAAGTAGAGCCTTGCCGAGACTCCGCGACTGTCCCAGGACGTGTCGAACCGGGGAATTCGATGCGAAAGGATCTGATTGATGTGTCTTGAACGTGGGTCGAAGTGCCAGAGGATCTTCCGATGTGTCCGTCTCCATCAGACTGAGGCGTTGCGCAGCTTGAGTCATCCCGCATGCATTGGCGCTGAGACCCGGAGATGCTGCTCGTTTGGTATCCTGTTCTCCGGAGGAGTTCCGGAAATGCGACAGAATGCGTTGATTCTTGAGCGGCCTTCGGGGGACGACCTTTTGCTTGGCGCCGAACAGACCACCGACATCATCAATGCTGGTTTGAGAGGCCATTCGATTTCCGCCCTTTGATGGGAGAGGCGAGACGGATACCATTACGAAATCGTCGTCCTCGTCTTCCGTGGTAGCATCCCGCTCTCGATCCGGCGACCTCATCCTTCCCATGATGGCCAGGGGATCCGCTTGTTCCATCGGTGTGGCTGACCGACTCTTGTGTTGGCTGCTCGACTTTCGACTCATACCGGGACGTCCGCCCGTAGCTTCGTTTAGGGCGGAAGTCCGAAGTTTCGTAGTCATGGCTTCACTTGGCGTAAAGTAGTCCGCGTTGGACCTTGATCTCGTTCGAGGACCGTGTGTGTTGCTGGACATGATGTCTTGGTTGTTTGCGTAATGAGCGTGGGTTCACTAATATATAGGTCGAAACGAGTGTTTGTTTATTCGTGAAGTCGATGTGTGAAAGGAAATGACGTTGATGTTTCAAGCGATCAACGAATGGTCCAGCCGATAGGTCGTCGTTGCGTGTGGGTTGTTGTTGTATCGGAAATATGAAGCCGCTTATAAATCGTGGGCTGTTCAGAGAGGTGTGGTCTGATCAGCAACAGGTAAACAGTGGGACGCTTGAACGGTACGAACGAATGAGATCGTGATGGCTCTCTGGCGTCGTTGTTGTTCGTATGTTGCTCGTTTGTGACCCAACAAGCTGTCGCGACGATGTATCGGCAAAGAGACTGGAGTATAGGGGACTGCAGCGATGAGAGATGTTTGCTTTGTTGCGATGCGATGCGTTGCTGTTGTTCGTGTTCAGGCGTTCACTGTCATTCCTCGGGGCTGGTGATCAGAGCTTGACGCGGAGACGTAGGTCTACCTCCAAGTCCGAATGCTGATGTCCTGATCGTGATATCACAACGGAATGTCCTCCAGATCGATTGGCTGAGCGCTGATATGTGGTGTGATGGCAAGGTCGTTGGGTATCGAGCCCCGCCCGGATTTGCGTAACTCCAGGATGGTCGCAGCAGAGACGACAAGTTGGAGAGGGAAGGATCTGCGGCAAGTCGTTCGATGTGAGAACCTGTATGTGACAGTCATCAACTGTTGGAGATGGGTCACTCGTTTGCGTGTCTCGATGGAAGTGGAATGTCACCCAGTCGTTTCTCGATTTGTTTATCTTTCGGGAATTCGACGCGATCGTCGGCGGCCGTCGACAGGAGAACACTCACGCGCGCTCCACTGGCTTTTTGCCTGCGAGACCTCCTTTTCTTCGATCCTTACATTAATCTATCTGCGCACCGCTGACTCTGATGAATATGCATTGACACAGTCGCTACCTATTATACAACGGAGAACCTAGTAGAGGTACCTGAAGCCCTTTCGCATATTGAGGACTTCCTCCTTCGAGATGCCTTCTGCCACAGCGGTCGCCTCGATCCTCTCGTTGTTCGCAGCCCAGGCCTGCTCGCCCGCCTCCAACTTCTTGTTGAGGCCGACAAGGATTTGTCGGAAAACGAAGTTGAGGATGATACCGATGGCGAAGCAGGCGAGCACGATGCCGTAACTGACTCGGTAGGATTTACCGAATTTCTTATCCCAGACGTAACTGAAAAGCGTAGCGAAAGAAACTTAAGCGCAATCCCGACATCGACTTTCCCGACGAAGGCATACCTTCCTGCGATGTTTCCCAGCTGGGAAACGGCATTCAAGAGTGCGATGGCACTGTAAGGGACTAGGTTGAGCTCTGCAGCAAGGGTTAGGGGGGAAAAGTACGTACACCGCTCGTTTTGCCGCCGGTCGGGGGAAAGATGACGCCCTACATCACAGGGAACACAGATGGTCAGCGCACGTCCCAGAGAGCCTGTAGAGGTACCAACATCCAGCTGTACATAATTATGTACTTTTGACTAGGTTAGCCGCGCTCTATGAATCGCCCAAGCAAACTTACACCTGCGTAACTTCCCGCTCTGTCGTTTCGCAAACCTGATCAGCGTAGAACGACAATTGCCGACATTGCGCTACTCACTGCAAGAACAGAGCCACGTATCGTGCAGCAGTGTTCATCGTGACCATAGAGATAATAAAACCGATAATGCCTGATCCAACGTATCAGCCATCCGGCCCCGAAATCGCGAACAGGGCGCGACTTACCCATGCCCAGAGGCCAAGTCGAATGCCAGAACTTCTCTTGGGTCTTGTCGGCGTGCCACGAGTTGATCAAGGAAACGATGACGGCGAAGAACCAAGGAGGGGCACAAAGCAGCAAGGTCTCGGTCCTGGAATGCGGGAGGCACGTTTAGTCGGGTCGGATTCTCTTGTCAACAAACGAGGCGTACCTGTTGTAGCCGAGCGAGGCGGTCAAGGTCGGGCTGAGTAGGAGCATCATATCAGAGGCCACCTCGAGGGACACTACTCAACGACGGCTTACAAGTATGCGTTGAAAGACTGTCAGAACATCGTTCGTATCAGCCGTCTTCCTGACCCTGTTATGACACGGCGAAACTTACGAGACCCGTCACGACCGCAATGAGCGACAGCATCAAGATGTAGATCTTGTAGTCGACAAGACACAACTTGAGGCCGATGTACCACTTTTCGTCGGTCGCGGCCGTATCGGCCTCTCCGACATCCTCCATCATTCGAAGTCGAGCGACGGCGAGCTCTTCCTGCGAGAAACCTCGAGAGTTTTCGAGCGTGTCGGGCAACATGACCGCGGCAATGACGGCGACGCCCATGGTAAGCGCGCCTTCGATGAAGAATAGCCATCGCCATGCGGCGTGGCCGGCGACACCTTGCATGTTGTTCAGAACACCGGCGGCAATCAAGGAACCGAAAGCGTTCGAGATCAAGTTACCCTGTAAAGACGCGAGTACGAGTTAGCGACGCTGCGCTGAGATAGAGTCTCCGATAACGCTCACGGAGTAGAGGATGGTGTACCGAAGGGCAATCTCCTTCTTGGTATACCACTTGGACAGCAAAAACAGCGCACCGGGCAAGAAGGCGGCTTCGATAAATCCGAGGAAGAAACGGGTAAGGAGCGCTCCGACAAAGTTGTGCGTGATACCGGTCAAGACACTGCCCGCCAACAATATCGTCAGAGCTGCATTTCGCCTCTTCCGTCAAGGCTTCCGACATACCTGATAGCGCCCCAAATCATCATGGCGCCTGCGATGTACCAACTCGGACGGGTGATCTTGGCGATGATCATGTTCGACGGGACTTGCATGAGGATATAACCCTGGTAACCGAATGCCGACTTTCAGGATGACTTAGGCAAGACGGCGAGCTAGACGTCTACTTACGACGTAAAGAATCGAGAGCAGCGTTGCGAATTCCTGTCCCTTGAGCTTAAGGTCTTCCTCGAATCCTCGAAGACGAGCTTGCGACGCATTGTTTCGGTCGCTGGGAGCAGGCAAGGTCGTCAGGCGGATCCAGAAAGGCATCTGGGGCAAGACTCACATGTAGTTCAAGATGTAGATGATGATCAGGATCGAGAAACGCAAATCCAGCTTCAACTTGAGGCGCTTCTCCACTTGCGCACGCCGTACGCTTGACAGACCGACTTCATCGTCGAGGTGCTGAGGGATGTTGATGGCCTCATCGTGAAGCACATCTGCGGTCTTGTATTCCTTCTCCATGGTTTACGGTGCGAGGGAAAATGGAGTCGACGATGATGCTACGCAGATGCGATGCGGAGAGTCGGCGACCAGGGGGAGGACCTTGTAGACAGCGGCGTATATGTATTCGACGATAGACTCTTTTCCGTCAACCTTGAATCGAATGGTGTACCGACATTCGTTATTCTAGCGGGGAACCGAGGGAGGAGCAAGGTGGATCGATGGAGAAAAGATTGGCGAGCTCGCTTCCTCGACTGGAGAAGAGAGCGAGAAGAGGGTCGGAGGATTTGGCCGCGGAGTGGCCGTGGTTCTCCTTAGCCCCCACAGCTCCGAAAGTGGAGGACCACGAAAGACCCAGGCGCTGGGCTGATGACTCGCTAATGTCGATTCGGTCCTCAGGACCGGTGTAGAGCAGCTGAACATCTAGCGCGAAGCGGTCGAGATAAGCGAGTTCCTGAACAATATCGTCAATCGGGTCTCCTCGGGGCTCGTTGCAACATACATGGTGGTGCTCCTTGCGCCTTCGATGACGCTGCCTGCGACTCCTCCCTTTCCCATTCGGCAACGACAATCCACAGCGAAGCGTTTCGAGCGAAGAACACTTCATGTCGATGGTTGTTGTCCCCTCCTTGATGAAGAGCTTTCGTGCGTGTTGCGCCGTCATGCCAATGATAGCAACGAAACATTTCGGATTGCTTGGCGGAAGTTCAGCTGTTCGCGGGGCTTCTTCCCGAGGTGCCCCTATTTTTAGCCGGAGAAGTCAGGTGTCAATCCCGTGGGATCCCGCGAGCGGTAAAACGACTGACCGGTCCGACCGCCGAAAGGGGAAACCTTTGTACAGCTCCCTCGGCTGCCCCCTCAACTGAAAAAAGTTGGAAAGAGCAAGAGCGCATGGATAACGCCGTTTGGCAACGCAGACAGCCTTCCTGCGGACTGGTGGATGAGTCCAGCCCGGGAGCCAGCTCAGCTGCCAGCTCACGAGCAGCTTCGCGGGCCTTGGGATGCAGCGCCGTTGCACTTGCTGTTGCAGAACCGCTATCTGTGTGACGCCGTTGACACCGATGATGACACTTTTCAGCGGTCGAGGCATCTCGAGCATGAGGCCGGCGTCGAGCTGTAGACATGGTCTTTCGCGTCCTTCAACACAGCGTACAGCGATTGAACTATGCAGCTGGATATCCAGGGCTGTAGTTCCCTTCTGAACAACTAACACCGAGACCGACCAAGACGTAGGTACAAGGTGGTGCGCTGAACGGACGATCAGTCGGATCGCATAGGCGTGTTGCGACTGCGCTGGTGACGTGCGAATGCGGGTAGGACTCGTCAACCTCCACTGACACTGCTGGGGTCGAGCATCGGCAAGGTCAAGGCGACCCTCCGAACCCGCTGAGCGATGCAATCCCCATGAAATCCATTGTCCGCCTCTTCTCCCTCCCCCTCCAATCCCTTCCTCCTAATAAACCGGAAACTCGGGATCCACATCCCGACTCCACGCCCTTACGCCCCCCACCACGTCCCTCACCCTCCACCCCCTCTCATTCCCCGGATCTGCCTCCTGCAGCGCACGACGGAGCGCGAGCGCCGAGACGAGGCTGTCGTTGCCGCGGCGGCAGAGAAAGTAGATGTCTGTTGGCGCCGAGGATGGGATGAGTTTTTGCGTATGTGTAATCGGGTCTTTGAGGAATGTTTCCATCGGTATGTCTGCAGCAGTTGGTCAGTAAGTCAACGCAGAGAAAGGATCCAAGGCGGACATACTTTTGGATTCCGGTAATGCGCAAATCCCATACTCTACTTCAGCCCGCGTATCGATGACGACCGCCGCACCCCCATCCAAAGCTCTCTTCAGTTCACCCACACGCACCCTCTCCACCTCGCCTGCACCTCGGAGCTCCTCTTCAACGGGTTCAGCGACTCCGCAGAAAGCGTCGTACGGCACGGCATCGAGGTCGTCTGTGATAGTTGCGTTGGGACCGCACGCGATGCACTTGATGGATGGTCCGCGAGTTTTCACGCTGCGGTATGGTGTAGCCGAGGGCGAGAGTGATAGGAGATTGAGTTTCGGGTCCTCGTCTACACATGATCAGCGACAGGTTTTGACCGTTAACACTCCGGTCTGAGACTCACCGTCCATGCCGAGGATAACTTTGATCGCCTCGGCGGCCATATGCACGCCCACGACACCCACTACGGGCCCAAACACGCCTTCCTCTTCACACGTTCCGGCGCCCTCGCCGGCGGAGGGCAGAGGCTTTGGCCAGAGACACCGGTAACACGGTCTCCTCTTCCCCTCTTGCGCGGCCTGCCGATCCCGCTCCGCACGTGGCCGAGGGAGACCAGCACGATGTACGCCGCCATACACGCTCCACTGTCCGCTCATGCTGATGGCGGCACCACTCACGAGGGGGACGCCCAGGCGGACGGCGGTGTCGGATATGAGGTATCGTGTCGTGGGGCGGTCGGTGCAGTCGAGAATGAGGGAGTAGGTTTCGAGGAGGGGTATGGCGGTGGATGGGAGGATGGGGACGGTGTGTGCGGTGATATCTACGTGTGGATTCAGCCTGCGAGGCGTTAGCGGGGAGAAAGGGAGAACTCGGGACAGCAGAACGTACGCTTGCAGTCCGACCCTTGCGCTCTCCGCCTTGTACCATCCGACCTTTTCGGTATTATGCAGCACCTGACGATGGAGGTTACTGCTCTCGACTCTGTCAAAGTCGAAGATCCCGACATGACCTACGCACACATCAGCTCCGCACAACCCATACCTTCCGCAACTCACCGACACCCGCGCCAACGAGGTACTGCAGCGCCGGACATCCCAGTCCTCCTGCTCCAATAACGGCGACTCGTGCGTCTTTCAACTTCAGTTGGCCGGGGAGGCCGAATCCTTCGAGGATCATTTGCCGGCCATAGCGTTTGTATTCGTCGAGTGAGAGCGCCATGATGGTATGATTGAGGAGCGTTTGGACAGTCCTCGATTTGAGCATGCTCGTGTGTCAGGCAGGAATCAGAAAGATGAAGGGTGGTGTTTCAGGTTGAAACGATCGATTGCCTGCGTTCGGGCGCACCCATCATCCCTTTCGACTTCTTTGGCAGTACCTGCATATCAGCCTTTGGGATGCTAGTCAAGGTTTGCGACGGAGAGATCTGGCGGTCTCTCGACACTCAAGGTCGCATGAACGACACGGAGGAAGATACAGGTGAATTGCATGACCGAGTGAGATACGGTAGGTGGAGCAGGCGAACAAAGACCTGGTTCAGACATTCTGGCTGAAGGAGGCATTCGATCTGAATACCGTCGTGTAAGAGTACCAGACATCCTCACTCATCGGCGGCAATCTTCCATCGCACACGACCGTCTTGTCATTCCGTTTCATATCTTTTCTATCGAATCCTACAGCGTCAGACGCGTTACATCCGAGACCACAAGATTCCCTGGTTTCGCGATTAGATGGATTCTGCGCCCAAAGTCAGCACCGCACTACCAAGGCCAAGACGTGAGACTCACCAGCCAACGCGGCACCAAACTTGGTCACCCGGGACGACGCGCTCAAGTCGATCGTCTTGTCTCCAAAGTCAACCTGCAGCCCGCCGAGGATGCCCTCGTTGACCTTGTTGACGAGCTTCAAGTCCTTGCCCTGCGCGGCCTGGGACGCCTTGAGCGCCTTTTCGAGCCGCTTCATCTCGGACGAGCCGAGGGGTTCGGCCGAGGTGATGGTGACGACGAGTTCGCCCCGGTGCGCGGACATCAGGGTGGAAAAGTCGGTGATGATGGACGGGAAGAGGGAGAGTCGGCCGTTGGAGGCGAGGACGGAGAGCAAGTTGGAGAGGATGGGCGAGGCGGAGGAGGAGGGAGCGAGCGAGTCGATCACCTTTTTTCGTTCGGCGTCCGAGAGCGTCGGGTTCTCTGTAGGGAAGAGGTTAGTGTTGTTCAAAGGGGTTCGTGTGGGGCCGAGGAGCAACGTCGATGTCAGGCAGAGGCGACGATAGCCTCGACGCTCGAGCGTTGTCTCCAGAGCTATACTCCCGCGGTACACGACGCACTCGACGAGACCCTTCGGTGGTGTGCTCTCGTCGTAGGGTAGGGGTCGGTCGTTCCCCCTCCCCCGAGCGATGCCCGCTTCACTCGAGAAGGGATTCTCGCTGCGCTCGGAAGCCAGTTGATGCTCGCTACGCTCGAGCAGACACTTCGTTCTCGCTGAGCTCGAGGAGACTATTTTTCGCTTCACACGGAGGAGACTTTGTTCTCGCTTCGCTCGGAAAGCACTTTCTTCTTCTCGCTGAGCCCGGCGGGAGTCGCTCCGCTCCGCATTCTCGCTTCGCTCCGCATTCTCGCTTCGCTCGGCATCGCTCAGGGCGGCCCTCGCCCTCGTCTCATGGCTTCACTCTTCGACCCCGGCTCGTCGCACTCACTCAAGAAATCCTTGACCTGCGCATCCTCCTTCAACCTCTTCTCCAAGCCCTGCAAATCCCTTGCGACCGCATCCAACTCCTTGGCACTCTTCCTCGCGGCAGCCAAATAGGTCGAGGTCGCGTACGTGCCCGAGAGCGAGGTGAGCTGTACGGGAGGCTACAGAGACGTCAGCCCAAGTCCCCTCATCGAACCCCGTTCGGCGCACCTTGACGGACGCCGCAGCGGACGCGTATCCTCGAGCCAGAACCGATCGTGTCATGGATGCCATTTTGATTGTGGTATGCGGTACGACGACGCCGTGCTATCCTCCGCATCTACCTCAACTACCTTGACCTCGACCAACCGGAAACTCCCGCCCGGGCGCACCAGCAAGCTCTCACGCTGGCCTGTTGCCTGAGAGTCCGACACCACCCACTTGGAGAACGCTCGAAAACGCACGGAATTTGAGCGAAGTCGACGCGTAGCTTGTGAATTGTGACCGATAATTTTGATTTGGCTGGCGAGTCTCAGGTGCGCCCACAATGAACGTGGACTTGAGTGAAATTCATCATGTTTAATTTCGCGGTGGGTTTCCGGCATCACGAAGCTGCGAAACAATGCTACGAACACCATGCCCTCCTAGCCGATAGCAGTCATCCCTGGGGCTACTCTGAGGCGGGTTCGCAAGCTGGGAGGGAAACTAAACGCGTCCAGCTTTGCTTTCTGTCTTTTAGGGTACCTCGAAACGACAGCGCGTTAAGGCCACAGAAAGATCGCAGAGAAAAGCGATAAAGCCCATTGGGTACCTTAGGCCGTATGGTTCACATCATATCGCTGGAGAGTCCCGCAGGAGCACCAGGGCGTGGTAGATAGATGGTGAACTGCGAACTCAACGACTCGATGATGACGAATCATGCAGTGGATTTTCCAGGGCAGTCAGTTTCCCGATCACAGGTGCGCCCAGTCAAATTGAGCGACTTTGCCCTCCGAACTTAGACTAAACTACGCGTTAACTACGCTTACGTTGCGTGGCAACCTAGTCAAGCAGTGGCCATGGTCTGAATCTTTGACGAGCTTGTCTGCGCTTCCAAAAGAAGCGGAACGACGAAGGACGCGCTTAGCAAAAAGATCAGGTGTCAACTGTTTCATCTCACTTGTTCTTCCTTCTCCTCACCTTGCCGTCCACCCAAAACACCCAACACAATGCCCGGATTCTTCTCGCGCGGTAACAACTCCTCCTCGGACGACGACTCGGATTCGTCCGACGACGAATCCCTGATTTCCTCCGATGACGAACAGCAGAACAATGCAGGAGGGGACAAGAAGAAGGACATGCGCAAGATGTTCTTGAAAAAGGGGTCGGGCAGTGAGAGCTCGAGTGATGAGGATGATGACGACGAGGACGAGGATAGCGAAAAGGAAGGACCCGTCAAGCCCGTGAGTTCGCTTCCTTCCTATTCCTTTCCGTAATTAACCCATGACACGTCGCAGAGCGCACGAGCAAACGCCTTCCTCAAGGGCGCCTCATCCGATGAAGACTCGGACGAGGACGACGAGCGCAAGATCGTCAAGTCGGCCAAGGATAAGCGATTGGACGAGGTCGAGGCGACGATCAAGACGATTGAGAACGCGGCCAAGATCAACGATTGGGTGGCCATCAGCAATGGTACGTGCTGTCCTGCGTGTATCTGACGTTGGTGCTGACCGCTCGCCCCGCCCGTAGACTTTGACAAGCTCATCCGACTCATCCAACGTCATCAAACCCTCACTTCCACGCTCTCCCCGGCCGCCCAGAACCCGCCAATGTTCGTCAAGTCCCTCGTCGACCTGGACGCGCTCATCACCGCCGCCGCGAAACGGGAAAAGGATGCCAAGAAGAAGATGAATGCCGCCAACGCAAAGGGGTTGAACGGGATGAAGCAGAAGATCAAGAAGACGCTGAGGGATTTCGATGCGGCTGTTCAGGCCTACAACACTGTGAGTACATTCGATTCGGGGTGAGAGCCGTGCTCACGCTCCGCGCAGGACTCGGCTGCATTCGAACAAGCATACACCGACGCTACCACCATCGTCTCGGCCAAGGACACCGCAGCGGCCGAACGGGCGACCCGTAAAGCCGCCGCCGAAGCCGGCGGAGAGGGTGCCAACCCGGAAGATTTCATGACCGTCGGCCGGGGCGGACGTGCGCTCAACCTGACGAGCGACGGCGTGTTCAAGACGTTGAAGAGCATCATGGAGAGCCGGGGCAAGAAGAATACGGATCGAGCAGAGACGATCAAGATCCTGCAGAAATTGATCGAGGTCTCCACCTCGTCGTACCAAAAGATCCGCGTCCTGCTCGCCCTCGTCTCGGCCCGACTCGACTACTCGACCAACCTGGCCTCGATGCCGCACGACTCGTGGTGCGCGGCCTTGGGCGAGCTCAACCAGCTCATTACGATGCTCTTGGCGCCCGATAACGCATACGTCGTTACCGAGGATGCGGGCGAGTACGACGACATGGTCGAGCGTGCGCCGGGGCAGGGCGATGAAAAGGATAACTCGACCGTCAAGGTTCGCGGAAGCTTGATCAACTTGCTCGAGAGTGTGGATTCCGAATTCACCAAGACGCTTCAGAACACGGATCAGCACGGCAGCGAGTACGTCGAGCGGTTGCGAGAGGAAAAGCCGCTGTACGAGACGGTCGTCAAGGCGCAGATCCTGTTTGAACGTCAAGGGTGGGAAGACCCGACCTGTCGGGCCGTGATGAGGCGGCTGGAACACGTCTACTCCAAGCCGGCGGTCGTGGTGGATGTGCTCGAACGCACGGCCGTCAAGTCGATCGAGGGCCAGTCGTCCCAGATCGCCGATGTCTCTGCCCCGCAGTCCGCCGACGACCTCGTCTATGCCTTGGCCGTGTACTTGTACCGATCCGCGCCGGCATTGCTGCGAACGCGAGCAATGTTGTGCCACATCTACCACAACGCCATGGTCGGCCGGTACCACGAGGCACGGGACATGCTCTTGATGTCCCACTTGCAGGATAACATCCAGCACGCCGACATTTCGACGCAGATCCTGTACAACCGAACCGTCGTCCAGCTCGGTCTCGCCGCCTTCAAGCGAGGGTACATCCAGGAATGCCAGTCCACGCTCAACGAAATTTTCTCCTCCCAACGGGCCAAGGAACTCCTCGCCCAGGGCACGCAGCGATACTCGCAGACCTCGCCCGAGCAAGAGGCACTCGAGAAGCGCCGATTGCTGCCGTTCCACATGCACGTCAACCTCGACCTGGTCGAGACGGCGTACCTCGTCTCTTGCATGTTGATCGAGCTCCCCCTTTTGGCTTCCCTCTCCACGGACGAGGAAAAGCGCAAGGCGGTCAGCCGGCCGTTCCGACGGTTGTTGGAGCAGGCCGACAGGCAGACGTTTATGGGAGCGCCCGAGAGTGCGAGGGACCACATCATGCAGGCGAGCAAGGCGATGCGTACGGGCGACTGGGAAAAGGCGAGGGATTTGATTCTGTCGATGAAGCTGTGGAGTTTGCTGGATGACAGCAAGGCTATCACTGAGCGATTGGCCAAGTGAGTTGTCATCGACGATTTTGGATATCGGGTGCTGACGCGGTTTCAGGCAAATCCAGGAACAGAGTTTGCGAACCTACCTCTTCACCTACGCGCCGTACTACGACTCTCTCTCGTTTGACCTCCTCGCGCAGACGTTCTCGCTGCCGAGACGGTCCGTCGTCGCGATCGCATCCAAGATGATCTGGTCGGACGAACTGCCCGCTTCCCTGGACCAAATCGACGGCGTCATCGTCTTCCACCGCACAGAACAGACGCGCGTGCAGCAGCTCGCGCAGGAATTGGCCAACAAGGCGGAAGCGCTAGTGGAGCAAAACGAAAAGCTCTTGGACATCAAGCTTGGTTCCGGACCGGAGCGGGCTGACGGTGGACGCGATAGGGGCGCAGGTGAAGGCGGTCGAGGGCGTGGAGAACGAAGAGGCAGGGGTACGTTAACCGCCATTTAATCCTCGTTGACATGGTGACTTACCTTTCTTTGGCGCAGGCGGATACCGTGGCAGGGGACAGGCACGCGGGCGGTTCGAAACGGGATTGGGAACAAAAGTCAAGGCTTGATTGGGTTTCACGGTCAAGGCTTGATCATATGCGGACTCTGTACGAGCATACAAAAGTAGAGTTCCAGTGATCTCTATAATGATGCCATCATGCGGCTACGCGACTGTCTTGTCCTCGCTGAAGTTTCGGCAAATTTCCCTTCTGCGAACGATCATGCGAATCGGGCAAGGTCATACCGGGTGCAAGAGGAATTGATGTCGACTGTTTTATCCCTCTATCCGAATTGGGGATCGGAGTGGAGAGACAGCAGTCAGTCAGCACGCCTGCGAGGCTTCCGAGACGTCCGACAGAAAGCCCAATATGCTGCGTTCGAGGCGTGATTTGATCGTACCCAAGTGGGAAGACGCTTGTTCACTCTGGGCTTATGGATCGTGATGCGTAACGCTCTCCATCTGATCTGTGAGATAGGGTATATGGATATCTTTGGGCCTCATCGACTATGTTACACGGTTCATCTACAACTTGCCATCGCACATTCTTCATGGACGCAGGGGATTTCAAGGCAAGCTTCGGTCTACGACAAATCTAGGATGGGTCGAGCCTTCAGCATCGCCCTCTCGATACGGTGTTGTGCGTCGACAGCCACGACAGCCGCCACGACTCGCCAGTCGGCCAATCCTCTAGAATCGAGGATGGACTCTGCTTTCAAGTCTCTGACCTACGCCTTGATCATGCTGCGAAGACCATGTAATTTGGTAAGTTGATTGTGTTCGCATCTATAAACGGCTTGTACACGATGGCGCCTGGACATTCAGAAGTCGATCATTGTCCATGTGTTGTCGATCACCTTTTCGAACCCTAGACCGCAGAACCACTTCATTGCGACCACGTTATAAGCCTCGCACTCGGCATGACACCAGAAGGAGTCCTTGAGAACGCTGGCTGCAAGTGGATTGCTGGCGATCGCTCGGCGGATCGTATGAGCCTCCATGTGAGCGACGACGAGAGCCGCCAAGCCTTTCTTGCGGTAAGCTGGAGCCGTGTGTAGAGCTCCGATAGACACTAAGATGACCGGGTTAGCATGCAAGCAGAGCGGTCATCGGTCACTCGCCGTACTATCGTTGTGGGTGATTGCCCAAGATGCCAACTCGTCTGTCTCGGCGTTCACGACAGCAGCCGTCATGTAGAGACGTGATCCAACGTATTCCTTAGAGAACTTGATTTTGTTCGACGCAATCACCTGTTGCATGGCAACCGATGAATCGATGAGTTTACGATGACCTTGAACGGGATACTCACCGTGTCGATATCCTTCTCCTCCAGTGGTCTGAGCCGATAACCGACAGGGCAGTCGACTTTGCGACCCTCTTGGAGACTGACTCTGCGTGCTGCTTTCGTGCATACCCCGTCATACTGCTTGTGTCCTAGCTCGCTCAGAACCTGTGTCCAGCGTTGATTGGTGCCGTTGAAGAAGATGGATTTGCTGGAATGTCGATGCAGAAACGGCTCGAAGAAAGTATGGCACAAGGTGCGCAGGAGCGCTGAACTCCGTTCGGTGGAATGATGCTGTTCGTCCGGTGATGTCCCATACTGCGTTTGTGCCTCGCTCGAAATCCAAAATCGACCTCGGATCCCGCCGTCAGTCTCCTCCTTCCATAATACGGCTACTCCCCATGGTTCCGAGGGCCTGGCGCTGTCGATACCTTGCTGCTCTTCTGTCGAATGCGATTTTGACGACAAGCCACAGGTCGCTATCTGCAGACTGTTCCCATGAGTCTTTCGAAGTGCGTGGCCTAGTTGATCCCATTCTTGCACATCATGTTGAACGGCGCATTGAAGCAGAAAGTAAAGCACTTGAATGCATGACGGCTGGTAGGCTTCGTCGGAGAGTATTCGACAGAGACTGCCAATCTCGTCGTCGGTAACGATGTGAGCCGATAAATTGGGAATCGTCATGCGACTAGCGGGTCTTGTCGCTGAAAAGCTGCAATTGACGGCTCGATATGACAGGAAGGCCGAGGTAGATGCAGGCTGCGTGGGACGTCTGCAAATGCAAAGCTCTGGCGATGCGGCGATTCGAGAATTCACAGGTCAAGTGGAAGGAGACATCTTGAAATCTTTGAACAATCCAGATTCGGACCGCTTGAGACCGCTTCCGGGTGCCGGCATTTCGATCGCTCGCTGTTCAGTACCCTGAGTCTCGCGGAGACGACGATGCGAAGGAGTATCCAGTCATTCGATTGCACCCAAAGACTTCCACAGGCATACAGTAAGGAGCAAAGGCAGGATAAGCCGACGTCGTCTCGCCGGACCTCAGTTCACTCAACCGAGTGACGCCTCTCCTGATCTTCGACCGGTCCTTCACGTCCACGAAGAATATCTAAGCCTACAAGGCAAGATGAACGATACCCCGAGATCTGCTACTGGGGCAACCCATCGACCGTTGCAAGACTCGGAACTGCGCTTCCAAAGGACTCGGTCAGCGGAGGCTCAGTCGCTGGAAGACACTTTCTCCTTCATGGGGGAGCTTGTCTCGAGTAGTATATAGCGCATACATACAACCATTCCTGCCTCGAATCTGCTGCAGTGACGTGCAGACAGCGCCTGGACTGCCCTTTCGCGCGACTCTCAACGGTGAAGGCGTGCCTGACCCCAGGCAGCCTTTGGGTCTTCGCTGTCGGAAATCCGTATTACAGGAGAATCCAGACAAGGATTCCGTTATGCGTAAATTTGTCATAGCTAATCTTCCGAGAAAGGCCGTTGGGGCAGCAAAGGTACGTAAAGCTTCGCGTAGTCAAGGACTTGGTTCGCATGAAGCGGGCCAGGGTTCATGTATGATGTCTCTGTATCTATACTCGTGCTTGAGCATTGTGCGCGTGTCACGACAAAAGTGGGCTATATGGACCACCCGCGAAGTCTATTTCCATTTATTCGAGCTTCTTCGCGATCACAGGGGTCTAGAAACAGACAAGCACATCAGCTTTCGCAGGTCAACGACGTATCTCGAACCCCCGCGAATACGCACAGTCTTGTTCTGGGCATCGACGCTCTCATTGAATGCGTTGATGTTCTGACCTGCCTGCTTCTTGAGCTGCTCGAGATCCCGGTTCTTGGCCTCCAACTGTGCCTGCAGTCGCTGAAGTTCGGCCTGGGCGTCAACGCCCTGCTTGGTCACGGTGCTCTGCTTGGCGGTCTACGCATAACAGCGGATCAGATAGGGCACTCGCGAGTTCCACGTTGACGATAGCGTACCTTGCCCTTGAGGACGTTGAGTTCATCCTGAACGGTGATCAAATCAAGGGTGATGTAGAAGACTCGGGCCAACAGGAGCGAGAGGAAGAGAGTGGCACCGGTGAGGTACACTACAGCACCAACGGATCAGTCTCGGCTTGCAATGCTGAGAAATCGATCCGACTTACAGTTTCGCTGAGCGTAGAATTTCCTCGCGGAGCTGAGAGCAGCGGAGAGTCAGCCTTCCGCACGTTGAACCGAAAGAACCCAATACGAACTGGTTGGTCTCCACTCGAACATCTTGAATGCCCTTCTCCTGCTTGGCGGTCTGGCCTTCCTGCGCGACCTTCAACATTCTTTGCAGAGCGTCGACGAAGAGGATGGCGACGAAGATGAATGTGATTTTGAGCTACGGATCGATTCGGATGATGGTTAGCGGAATTCGCTGTTGCCGAATCAAAAGACACGTACGCCGTATTGGATTTTGGCGACCTAATTGAGAAACAAGAGACCATTAGAGACATGACTGGCGACTTCGTTTCCTGAGACCACTCACGATTGGGTTTTCGCTCAAGAAGTGCAAGAACCTATGGGAGGAGAATCTCCTTTAGCCTCTGCCTTCTACACGTCAATCATCCGACAACGTACGCCTTCTTCATCTTGAAAGGCATGGGAGCCACGATGGCGCTGAAGAGCATGAGCTCCGAGACCAAAAGGCCGAAACAGACTGTAGGGAAGCTACACTTCAGCAAATAAACGCAGGTTTGTAGCAATAACGGCACTTACTGGTGTAATAAAGCTATCAAGGATAAAGGTGCGAGAAGATCAGCATTCTGGACCGCACCGCAAGCCCTACTCCACTAACAGTCATCTTGGTTGGAAGTGATAAGTCGTGGTGCAGCTGTTATCGATGAGTATGTCGAGATGATCTCAAGAATGCAGTGTGAACGGATCTCAAAGCTCTATAACAAAGAGGTGACGGCCGCTCGGTCGGTCAGACGAGGAAAGCACTGCATACGTCATTACCCGCTACGCGCACCGCTAAAAGGAACGCGCTTCTGGCTGAGCGACAGAATTTCGCAGTTCATCCAATTCCTCAACCCAGTTCGACAAAGGACTACAAGCTGGACGACGGAGACCATCAAGGGGGAGCTCTTCGCCGGAAAATAACGTTTCCAGCTCCTTGTCGATGTGTACGGATTCTATACCCGGAGAACAGGATTCAGAATGCGAGGCCTATGGATATCGCGTCATTTGCTTATGGCCTCGCAAATTTGACAGTTGCCTTCAGAGGTTCGTCTTGTGAGACAGCGAATTGATCAACGGAATGCCTCGGTGCAATGGCGGGGATCAAGTCTGAGTAACGCAAATTCGAGTAGGATCAGTCGACGGGATGAGGCAAGGCAGTCCCAAAAACGGGTGAAGCAGAAAGAATTGATATAGCACGATTCATAACAACTACACGCTCGTTATCCTAAGTCTGAAAGCGACAAAGAGAAATCTATTCGAGAAACAAGCGGAGGTCAGCTCTGTATTCATAAGAAGACGTGTATCCCGAGCAGCAGCCACCAGTCTCCCGCCGTCCAACCAAGCAAACGCGAACCATGTGGTCCTCAGTTACCGTTGTAAAAGTTACGCGCATACCAGACGTTATGCACATCCGGTGATCGCCCAGTGTGAATAATGATTAGTTGTGGGTTATCATCAGTGAGCCCTATGGCTCGCGTTTGATGGTGAAGGTGGAAGACTGGAGAACTCGACTCGAGAAGGGGACGCAACAAGAAGAGATACTCACAAGTTAGCTTCGGGTTGGCGTCGGTGTCGCAGGGCGTGTGGCGAAGTAGGGTCCGTGCGGGAGGTTCGAGTCCGAATCCCTGTCCATGATATCCTGAAGTTGATGATAGAGCATCGTTGAACACGATGAACTCGGTCTATATACGAAATTTGGCGCTTGAATCTTTGCGCTTTCGCCTTATCAGAAGTATATGACGTGTCAACACAAAGACGAGTTGTAAACAAATCATTGGTGGGCGCGACGCGTTCCATGTTTCACATTCTGCATATGGTGAATCGAAGTGCACCTGCAGCTGTCATTGCAGACTGAACAGGTCATCACAAGGTATATCTCAGGCATCTCAGGCATAAGGAAAGTGATCACAGGACCTACACCACTCCAAGGCCTCTCACGCAAATCCAACTCATACCGCGCTCCGCCATGTCATACCCGGCCGACCCAGTCAATCCGTTCCCGGAAACACCATTGATCCACGGATACAGCCATCATTCTGTGCTTCCCGAGAGCGTCGCGAGCGAGGGAGGAGATGTCAAGGAGCCTTGGATCATGGGAATTGACGAGGCTGGAAGAGGGCGTAAGTACAGCACATCCTCGCCGAATACAAGCAGACTCCTATGCTAATCTCCTTGTTCATCTTTAGCTGTTCTCGGTGAGCGGCTTCCGCCTGATGGCAGAATATGACCTGATCGATGTTCCCAGGACCGATGGTGTATGCGGCTGCCTACTGTCCAAAGTCGTTTCAGGGGACTTTGGAAGAGTTGGGATTCGACGGTAAGCTTGTGATGAGGTCGTCAAGATAACGGCAAGCTGATCACGCCAATTGCTCCAGATTCCAAGGCGCTCTCCGTAGAAACTCGAGATAGACTTTGGGTATGCCGCGATTTCGACCTGGAGCGGTGTGGCAGCTCATTCAGAGGTCACTTTTGCTCGACAGAACGCGTTCACGGAATACCCGACCTTGTGCTATTCATCGAATATCATCAGTCCACAAGGGATATCAAAGCATATGCTGAAAAGAGTTCCATTCAACCTCAATCGCCAAGCCGAAGTACGTGCCACTGTATCCGTTTGACTGAGTCGCTCATGCCTTGCGTCAGGAATCCACCATATCCCTTATCCGGGATACCCTTCGTCGAGGGGTGAACCTCACCGACGTAAGTCCCATTACGGTCTGAAATCCATCCACTGGCACAAGCTGATTGCACAAAAACTTTGTATCAGGTCTTTGTCGATGCTCTAGGTCCCGCTCCGGCATGGGAAGCCAAGCTCTCAGAGATCTTCCCGTACGTGGCATTGCGAAGGTCAGGCTGTCAGCACTGACATTGTCGTTCACAGGGAGCTCACTTTCACAGTCCGGCCGAAAGCAGACTCGCTATACAAAGTTGTCTCGGCAGCATCAATCATCGCCAAGGTGACTCGAGACCGAATCGTCGAGAACTGGATCCACCCAGAGTCTCCTGCTTTACCGATGTGCCTGAAGGCCGTCCCGATGGAGGCTGATACCAAAGGAAAAAAGAAGGCAGGCAAGGCGGCAAAAGGCAAGGGGAAGAAAAAGGCGTCCGCTTCCGATGTCATGGACGACGCAGAGGCGGAAAGCATACAGGAACCGGCTCACAAAAGGAGAAAGCTGCAGGGGTTTGACAGCGAGAGCACTCTGATAGATAATGACAGCCCGGGTCTTGGTGATGAGGCGGAAGAGGCGGAATTGCAAGTGATGATGGTGGAAGAACGGGGCAGTGGATATCCCTCTGGTGCGTTCATGCGATCGGTTTTCGCCGCATCATCTCGTGGTGCTCACCGACACCTCTAGATCCGAAAACCCAAGCCTACTTGAAGGCGGCTTTCGATCCCATCTTCGGATACCCATCGATCGTGCGGTTTAGCTGGGGAACGGTGAAGATCGCAATGGACAAGAACGGTGTACCCTGTACATGGTAAGTAGCCGCAACTAGAAGACCGGGACGTACCCTTCACGACTGACATCTGCTGCAGGACCGACGATCCCGTCTTGACGAACCGTATGAAATTCTTCGACTCCTCTATGGATTTGGGCAGGCCAAAGCTGTGGAAAGAGATAGGGCTGTCAAACGTGGGCGAATTGTGACCTCGACGGCTTCGTGCCAGACAAAATGTTGTACCAGTCTCCTGAACAGTATGTGATACACTAGAATACATGGCTATGCGCGATACAACAAAGAGCGTCCCCCAGAAGATCTATCGCTGCAGTGAGGTTTACACCACTGGAAAGACGGGAAATTAGTAAACGCATCCTTCCCCAAGTGAAGAATGATACTCACATAGAACAGCGTTGATGCAACCATCGTTCTCCGGGTTATTCGTAATCTGGGCGTACTCTGCAAGGTGGGGGATGCGGTCAGTAACAAGTACAGCAAACGTTCCCTCGAATCACACTCACTGGCCCAGACGACTTTACCACCAGTGGTAACCATACCCAATTCTGCAACATTAACCTCGATAACGGTACCCTTGGTCAAGACTCCCAACTGTGTGTATAGCGGCGACTGCGGATTCTTCTTGACGCCAATGATCTGCAACTGGAAGGTCGCCTTCAAGTCCGGATGTGTCACGTTGGCCTTCTTGTATCGCATAGCCATCGGCCGAATGAACCGTTCCATCTTCACCGGCTTTCGCGTGAAACCTTCTCCAACAAAGGTCGCCTTGTTGACCATTCGCTTCCATGCCTTCTGCTTCTTCGACCCAGTCTTCAAGACCTTGAACATCTCCTCTTCAGAGATTCCTCGGACCTTGGGCAAAGGTACCGAGTACTTTGCCGCCTTGTCCTTTCGTCGTTCCTTGATACTCGTCGACAAGGCCTTGGCGTCCCGCTGGTTCTCTCGGTCCAACAGATATGTCGGCAAGGCACCTTCCTGCACAGCTCCATCGTCCTTGGACTTGACGTTTCGCTCGTCGTGCGCCTTGAGGGTCTTCTTGAGCTGAACCTTTTCGGAGTGTCGCTTGGCGTGATGCAACTTGGCCTTGATACCGTACAGCTTCTGAGAGATTTGCGAAGCCTTGTGCGCTTCTCGAGCGGTCCTCTTTCGCCTGAAAGGGTAAGATGGATTGGTAAACGAAGGCGCAGGAAAGGAAGAACGATGCACTCACTGACGCTCTTCGTGATCTAACCGCCTACCATGCCTCTTCCTATGCTCGTCCATATACTCATTCTGAAGGAAGACTCTACCATCAGTACCGAGAAGCTCGTCGCCAGTGACACACCGATGCTCACCTGAGGCTATATGTTCCGGAACGCAGAGCAAAGGCGAGAACAAGAGGCGAAATTGTCAGGATTGCCCAAGCCTATTCGAGTACGGGAAACATACCATTGTGACTGATCGATTGACTTGTGATAAAGTGTATGAGGTGTTATAGGTGTGTCGGGGAGACAGACACTGCTTTGACGGAGAGACACCGTTACGCTTGACAGAAGCCACCTTGAACAAAATGTCAGTACGAGGTCGATTGCAGGTTTAAAAGTGGAGTAAGATCACGTGATTGCGTGATTGAGGCTGGTTCGAATTCCGGTAGAGTACCCCTTAATCTGTTGCTTTCAACCACGATATGTGGGTTCAACGGCTGCGCACGCATCTCAGCACCCCCACAGATCAGAACATGTCGATATCTTCTTGACAGAAGTTGGCGTGACGAGTTCAGGCCCCGTCGAAAGCGGTAAAAGCGCTGCCTGTGGCGCCACCGATCCGGCGACAGCGAACTCAATCAGCGCGGTACTAGTTGTCGCATGCGCGGACGATGGGGTCACTCGTCAAGCTTTGAAAGGCATCCAACATGCCTTCGGTGGATTATTTCTACGGTGTCCAAGAGGGTCATGCTCGGGTAGCAGTGCCTTCGCTTCGTTTTGGGTTGAGAGCTGGCAGGAGTCTTTGGCTTGCCGCCGGGCTGGCTGCTGAAGAGCTCAAAGGTTCCCGGCCAGATGGCGAAGGGACCCGGCTCACCGCAATGACATGAAAGAATAGCGACATGGGGCAGTAGCTGTGTCGGTGTCAAAACATATCATCTTCCCCAAGATGGATTTCGAAGTCGAGCAGCTGCCCAGGCACAAACTTTTCGTGACTAGATATTGCATTGTCTGTAGATCATGGAAGAGCTCTTCTCCACGGAGACCATCTATGGCTGCTGTTTCATTAGGCTGACTTGACGTCGAAGACGAGGTGTTTGATGTGGCTTCGACACGGTTCTGCTCCCCGTCGAAATGAAAGTGTGTCAACGTTGTCTCAACATGTAAGACACATATATTCTGCCTTTGCAAGGTGGAACGTTGGAACAATGATCAATTGGACGAACTAACGGTAGTACAAGTACATTCGCCCAGTCTAGCTTTACAAGACCACCACCTGATACAGATCTTCCATAGGCGAAGTGTTGCTCCGGATACCTCAAACCCTATACAGCATGTCCTCGACAAGGCTGCATAATTCAGAGCTTCTGGGTACGATAACTGGGAAGTATGGCACAGTCAAGAGGCAGGAAAACCTGTGATCATATTTTCATCACCTGTATACACGCATTACATCTAGATTCGAAAATTTTGTAGTCGTAGGAGTCATTAAATTATAAAGACCGATTGTAGGCGGTCTGTGGTATAGACGTTTCTATGCCAAGATTCGGCCAGCGATGCTTCGTCGTTGAGCAGGTGCGGCGGGGTAGAGGGCGGCGTTTTCGAACAAGGCCAGGGTGTAAGCGCCGCCACAGGTCTCCGAGAAGTTCTTGTCTGAACACGTGGACGCGCATCTGGAGCTGTCGAGGAGCTTGCTCTTGGAAGTACCGTTGGACATGCTGAAGCCGCAGTAGCTAAAGGAAGGGAGAGGAAGCGTTAGCACCTGAAAGTGGCGCGGTACACGGGGCATAACTTACCATTCCATACCATACTCGATACCGGCCAGAGGCATTCCCTTGGAAGCACAGAAGTTGGTACATGCCTGTCTCGACATTTGCGAGGTCGAGCTGTAGAAGGCACCGGTAAGAGCTCGGGCTCCAGATGCTTCCTGGACACAGCCAACTTCCTTGAATCCGGAAGAAAGAGTGGACTGGACTCCGGTGGATGTAGCAGCGGCGGCGGTTGACGAGGTGGTCGCAGATGCACTGACGGTCGACGACGAGGACGAGACCGACGAGGATGAAGCCGGGGTGGACGACGACGAGGAGGAAGCTGGTGCAGTCGAAGACGACGAGGAAGATGCGACCGTGCTGGAAACGGCAGTCGAAGAGGCAGATGTCGAAGATGCGACAGTTGACGAAGAGGAAACCTTGGGCGCCGGGTAAAGGCCAACATTCTGGAACAGAGTCAAGGTCGAAGAGCCACCGCAGTTCTCAGTGTACTGGTTGTCCGAACAAGCCATCGAGCAGCGGGAGGCGCTCAACATGGTGGTGTTAGAGGAAGTGGGAGCCATGGCCATTCCACAGTAACTGTTGAGGGATACGAGGTCAGTGAGTCCCAGTCATCCCCAAAGGCGATGACTTACCATTCCGATCCGTACTCGATACCAGCCAACGGCATGCCCTTGGAAGCGCAGAAGGCAGTGCAAGCACCTCGGCTCATAGACGGGGATGTCCAAGACGCGCCAGTGAGGGCTCGGCCGGAAGTGGCTTCACCGATGCAACCAACTTCGACATAGCCAGAAGAGACGGTAGACTGCTTGGTAGCGGCCACAAGTTTCGGGTTGACGTAGAGGGACAATGTAGACGCTCCGCCGCAGTTTTCGGTGGAAAGAGCTGAGCAGGTTGAGCCACACTGCCTTTCTGCCAGGAGGGTGCCACTGGTGGCGCCATTCCTGAGGGTGTTGTCACAGTAGCTTTGGGAAGAGATCCGTATCAGCATCGCAGTCGTAGAATTAGCAAAGATCGGACTTACCATTCCTGACCGTATTCAACGCCGGCGTAAGCGAAACCCTTGGCGGAGCAGAAGGAAACGCAAGCTCCCTTGGTCATGGCGGTAGTCGACACCCAAGTAGCACCGTTGAGAGCTCGGCCGGAGCTGCCCTCTCCAATGCACCCGACATAGTTGTAGTCGGCGGGAATTGTCGAAGTGGTGGCAGCATAGCCAATGGCCGAGTTGTTCGCAGTAGAGACGTAGGTCGAGCCCGAGATGGTGACGGGGTTGTTTCCTGGAAGAGCCTTGAGACCGTGACCGTCTCCGATGTCCTCGTTGACCTTGGGATTGGCGGGCTGACAAGCTTGAGCTGAGGCGCTGTCGAGGAAAGGAACGAAAGGAGGGCAGTTCTCGAGAACACCACCGACATCACACTGATCGATAGCTTGTTGAAGGATGCTGTCACCGTTGGCGGTAGTCGGCCAGCCGTTCACAAAGTCGCCGTGCATACCGTAACCGGTAGTGTCACCTTGAGCATAGACCCAGGTAGTGCCGTTGTTGTTGAAGGGGAACTTCTGAACTTCGTAGATGACTTCGTAGAAGAGCATTGGCAAGTGGACGGGGTGCGAGGAGGGGCAGGTGCCGCCGTCAACACCTCCAGAAGGCCATGCCATGTGCGACATGTGGTCCGCGGAGTCCAGGTTTTTGCCGTCCCAGCAAGACCGGAAGTTGACTTGAGCTCGCATGCCACCAGGGCAGTTGTGCTTGAAAAAGTCGTTTCGCTGGAACCATTCGGGGTCGTTTGCGGTTTCCGGTCCGCCGCCAAGGCACACGTACGAGACGGCGGCATCGTCGGGGTTTCCGGGCGTAAAGGTCTTCCTGAAAGGGTTACCTTGGAGCATTCGAAGTCCGTCCGGGAAAGCCGTAATCTTTTCCCCCTTGTAGCCAGGTCGAACAAGGTAGTAGGCTAGGAGTGAGGATGATCATCAGGCTCGTGGATCCAGGCCTAAGGGTCAACTATTGACTCACTGTTCATGAAGGCGACAGGGATCATGGTGAACGAGGCATCTGTGGGGTTGTAGTAATACAGTTGAGGGGTCCTATAGCCCAAGTGTTGAGATAAGTCTCTTCATATGCGCGACTAACAAGCAGCAGACTCACCAGTAGTTGGACTTGTCCTCGGAGACCGCAGCTGTGGTGCAACCAGCCGATCGACTCTTGGCATAGTCCATAGTCTTATCGAAGGACGAGGCGCCCGCGATAGTATGGACACTGGAAGGAACGGAAAAATCGATAAGCATGTGAGCAGAGGGATGGCATTACGTGAACTTACTGTCCAGACATTCCACCGGGGTTGACGATAGGGTCGAGTCGAGTGGTGACCAACATCTTGTGCGACAAGATGAAGTGGTTGGCGAGAACAGCGGGAGCTGTGGCCAAAATAGGCAAAACAGCGAGAAGGGACTTGATGGCGACCATTATTAGAGTAGTTGGGAGAGGTGAAAGATTGACAGGTGATAGGTGGAGTCGAAAGGTAGAGTATTATATGGAGTTGCGAAGAGTGACCAGCACACGTATTAGAAGTCGGCGAAGCACTTGCAGAGTCTTGATGTCAGTCGATCAACGAGCTGATGTTATCGAAGATGAAGCGAGTGGTTGTTGAAGTTGTTGATGGGAAGGAGAGTACTGGTGGAAGGAATGGAACGAGCAGAAGGAGCTCTGATTATATAGTTGGGCAGTCTTCGAAATGATCGGCGCTTTGCATGGGTGTTCCTCGATGTTCCTTCGAGAACCAGAGGGCACTACCTCTGACGACGGGGTTTGCAGCTGGATTCGCGGTGCGAGTGGATCGACTTTGGCAGCACAAGAGGACGGTAACAACGAATCAGGGTCATGCTTCGCCAATATGACAGTAACAGGAACATGAAGTGACTCACTCGTAAAGCCATGGCTACGGTATAGACTCTTGTTGGGCTTGAATTGAAGTGAGTGAATGCCAGATCGAGTCCCTGAGCGAACTGTCGAGGGAATTGCTTGACCCTGAAACGCGCTGTGTCTCATACCATCTGACCGGTATTACTGAAAGCATAATCAGAGGAGTCAGCAGCATCCACAGCCGCCTACGTTTAGCTTTCCAGATTGTTTGTCCGTTTCGTCGGTTTCAAGGATTCTCTATCAGAATTACTCATTCCGGAGGGGTAGTTCCGATCACATCCGGAAGCTGTTCTTACCGAGCCGATGTCTCAGTGATTCGGACCATCGCTGATCACTCAGCCGTCAGAGGGCGTTATTCTTCATGTGACTTGGGCTTGTAGTAGCTCTCGCGAGCTCTCTCGCGATTCGTCGCCAAAGCAGCTGTCAAAACGCTGTCAAACCGTTGATGAGCCCGAGTAGCTGCCCGAGTCTGGGCCAGCTCTTCGTTCGTGGTCCGCGTTTGATATCGTGTAGTCGTGTACGTCTCTTCAATGCCCGCTTCGTGGTTCTCATCTTTATGCTGAAGAGCTTGGCTGAATTCACAAGGAGGATAAGCAGCTGGATAAGCTGGAGGATGCGCACCTGGGACTTGGACATTCCCGCTTGTTCACTATAGCAACTGCCTTTCCCCCAAACCATCGCCGTCCAAATCTGCAAAGCAGAGGACTCTCGTCAAACTTTTGCTAAGCTTCTCAGTCGGGCGGCTACCTAGAACAGCACCGGTGGGGAATGCTAGGTGCGCCGCTCGAACCATCTATGGCAGTAAATTCGAGCGCAAAGCCTGATGATGAGGGGGCGGCGCAGTGGCGGCGCAGCTGACGAATCAGCCCGGATCGGGATGCCGGGATTCAATACGGGCGTTATCGTTATACAGGAAGGCGTCGAAGCTGGCATCAGATACGGAAAGCCGGCCGGAAAGCCTTTCAGCCTCTTCCGTACGTATGAGCAGTCAATCTCGCTCAGGACGCTCAAGCAGCCGCTGCGGCGACGGTCTACCTGTGCGAGTCCATTTCAGGAACTTGGTGAAAGAGTTCCCAATTCCAAATATGAGCTATGAGACGCAGCAGACACTGGCGTTCAAAAGGCCCTCGGGACCTGGCTTCATGCAGAGAGGCGCGACGTGCTTGAAAGCATTGCATCAGTGGCATTTCTGAAGGCTGATATTTGCGCATCTGTGTCGTGCGGCTTTCTGCTGGATCGTCATTGGCGGCATCCTTCATGTCCACATGTCCATTACTGCTCTCTAGATGAGAAGTCAGGAAAGAGTTTCCATGGGCAGATGCGCTCTCCAGTCAGGTCGAATGTTCTTGACCGCATCAGTGGCTCAATGACGGCTCCCACGACGAGATGGTATGCGCCGCATCGTCATGGGAGACTTCCTGACGCTCAATAATCACTTTACTGTGATTGCAGATCATACACATATCCCATCTCATGTCGAGACACGGATACCTGGATAGGGATCGTCAAGTGATCGACAGCTAGAAATCTAATCCGTGGTGCTGTAATGAGCTAAAACAGGGACATTTTGAAACATTGCTGAAACGTGAAGGATTCTTGCGTTGTTCCTGAAAAAAAGGACTCGCCGTGAAGCTCGCCGTGAGGCACCTATGATATGGTGCCTGTACAGACCCAGCTTGCGGCGGGACTCATTGCCACCGTTCTTCAGTAGCTCTCACCTCGATGTTGGCGGCCCTGGTGACAGGCGTTGGGTGAACGCGACCACGGTGGATGAATGACGACGAATCCTTGCGGTTTGAGCGCGCATGTGGCATTCCTGAATTTCCCTGTATTTATATCGTGACCGCGCTGCCTGCTTGATTGCTGTCATGTCGAGGTGTTGCCGTCGTCGTCAGCTAGTCGACAATGAAGCCAGCTCAAGTCTGATGCTAGTGATAGGGTGATAGGGATTGACAGCAAGGACAGCAGGAGTGCAGGAGTACTGTAAGACTCTCGATCATGGGCACGCGTATGAACTCGCGTTTGTTTCCGAGATGCGCATCACGGTCGAGCGAGGTCTCAAGCAATACTCGATCTCGTTTGAGAGCTCATGTTACCCTCATGTTGCAAGATAGTCTGCAGAGCTCCGACGCGAGAAGATAAACTCTCGGTGGCCCGGCCCAACATGCAGTGATTATATCTTGGAGCTCTAACTCGAACCTCAACCGTCTTCGACGCGGATCCTTACGACAATGGCAGAAGACGAACGCCTGAACATAGATTCTCTCGAAAAGGGAACACACGTACATCCTCGCGGATCGTATATCGGAGGAGAGCTTACGGCGCTCAAAGCAGCAGTCCCAAATGAGCCGCTGGTGTTTCACCTCTCAACCAAAGGTCGCCAAGGTCGCTTTACCATTATCGTACAATGCGTCAAGTTTCCAGCAATACTCAACGGTACTAGCGCTCTGGAGGAAGCCCACACGTTCTTGGAGAAGCGATTCAGGCAATACATCCGTATTCACGCGGACCGTGGAGATCTTGAAGTGTTGGAGCTTGTGCGGATCAGAGGAGGACCGAAACGCATCGATATTCGCTATGGACATGGAGGGACTATATCGGCTCAGGACGGGACTAGCGTAGAGCTGAAGGACGAGTCGGGTAAGTCCAGCGGTGTTGTACGAGATGTAGCATGGCTAATGCTCTTGGTTTCAGCGGCGAGCTGGTTCCCCTCTCAAAACTCTTCCGAAGCAGAATCAAAACAGTCCTCAGCGGAACAACTCATCACGACCATTCTCCCAGCAGCTCAGAACAGCCCTCTGGCTGCATTTCCCGTCAGTCCTCCGACGAGCGAGCCATCAAAGTCAGCAATCAAGCATCATTCGAAGGGATCTCCTGTCGAAAAACTCTCTGCACATAGCAAAGCACCAATATCGGAGGACGGGTTGGTTTCCGCCGAAGGAAAGCGGAAAAGACGAAAAGTGAAATCGGCGGCGAGGGAGACCGGTGATGCAAGTCACGGCGAACAGCCCGTGGTGATGGACGGAGCAGCAAGATCGAGCAAGGATGAGGAGGTCGAAGTAATCTCGGCTGTCTCGCCGCGGCGCAGATTCGACGAGCTAGAGCGCCAGCTGGAGCGCGTGAACGATCAGCAGGAGGACGCCCGGCGGACCGATCCTGTGAGTAAGACGACAGGCTTGAGGGCAAGACCAACAACCATTAGGCTAACCACCTGTTCCCAACGGCAACTCTCAGGCCAAGCTACCGAACCAAACTTCTACAGCTTCAACTGACCAGCCCACCGAAACCATTCTCGACGATACTCAAAGCATTCAGATATCAAACATTCTCGAAGAACCAGAATTGCTGCTTTCGCTGAATGTACAGCAGCGAGATGCACTACGATGTGCTGCTGAGCAAAAATGGTTGGACCGAAATCCCGCATTCAAGCCCGAGACCTTCAACATTCAGGAAGCGCCACTCTCAGTACCTACTGCTGATACAGACTGCGCAACAGCACCCCCATCTGTGAGGCCAAAGGCGAATGAGCCGCGGGATACAGTCGCGAATACTGCAGAGAGCGGAAGTAGTCGACGGTCAACTACATTATCAGAAGCGGATAAGCGAGCACTGGCGGAATCAGGTGGACTGGCAGTGCCGGTGAGTGGGAATTCAACTGTACGATAAACAAGTAGTTGACTGATACTCCATGTTTACGCTATAGGCCTCTGGTACATCCCGCGGCGTAGAGTATCTCCCATTAGCCTCGCTTCTACCTAAAACATCGAGCTCATCGCGCCCAAGGGATTTGATAGCGGTTGTCTGCGAATCGGCGCCTCCGCAGGCGATTGGCGGTAGAGGTGAGCATCCATGTTTCGTGTTCCCTGTGGCTCGCTTTGCTAATCGCACAGGGATGTTCTACAGGAGATATCCTTCAACGATTGAGACTCGTTGACCCCTCGCACACACGTCTGGGCCCGTGGCTTTCGCTTTTCACGCGCGCCGAGGAACAACGTCTACCGGCGAGCATACCGCCGGGCTCAGTGATATTAATTCGCGGGGTGAAGGTGAGTTCACTGCAAATCGCAAACGGGGTCTTTGGCCTAACAGTTATGCCTCTCCGTAGCTCTTCTGGGACAACGTGAACGTTACAATCAAGTGTCCAGCTCATGCGGGTTGGACGTACTGCTTGCTACTGTCGTCCCCAAACTCAAAGCGAGTATTTGCGGAAGGCGTCGGCAAACGAAGTTTGCGCGACCCAAGCCTGACAGACGCCGAGAAGGAGAAGATGATCAGGCTTCAGCGATGGTACGATGCCAATTTTGCCGCTAACGCCGACATCGAAAGTCCTTCCGTCTCGAAGCGGACGCCAAAGGGGGAGAAAACATGGATGACTGTGGTCGACCGGGACTTCTGCGACCTTACCGTCGAGGTATGGCTTGAGGTTCTGAATCAAGAATTAAGCACTAACGTTGCCTTTGTGCTAGATAATTTCGATGTTCAACAATCCGTTTCCGACCAAGCGCGAATTCTTGGTGACAGACTACACGAAAAACGACAAATTCGTGTATGATTCGGAGTATGCCCCAGGCATTCCTGAAGTCGGATACCTGACACTGCTCACATTGTGGGACGGTGTGGCATGCTCCGCCGATCGCGACGTTATCAACATCGGGGACATTGTTCATTTTCGCAATGTCGCTATCAAACAATCCAGTGTCACTCGATATGGGGTCGAGGGCAACGTTCGAGAATTCCAGGACGCTTCAGGACAAAAGTTTCGACGTTTTCAACTCTTGGATGGGCAGACAGATGCAAGAGCGTGCAGCTTGATAGAGTAAGAGTTTTTTGCGGTTTTGCCACGGCCCCTTTACTGATTATCATGCCGCTTCAGACGTCGCGAGCGTCTCATACAAGAAATGCAATCTAGATGTCCACCCGATTTCGGACAAACAGGGGGCAGGGCTGACTCACCTCCATTGCTGGGCCGAAATCAACTTGATCTATTGGAAGCGGAGTCGACCGAGATGAGTACGCAACATCGTCAGCAACCAATCAGCCGGATTTCCGATATCGAGCGAAACCTTGTTACCGAGAATGTTTTCCGAACGAAGGCTTGGGTGCGGCACATATCGACGGGGAAGACGAATTCGGACGGAATGCGAAGCAGGAGTGTGCTAGACCTCGTGGTGAAGAGGTGCAAGGTTTGCGACCGCTAGTAGGCATCCTTTCCGCCTCCTCGAAAGGCATCACTAATGATTTTGGCTTGCAGTTTCGAAGACAAGCTTTGCGTCTTTTGCAAGAAATTGTCGTCGGCCGATCTTGAATATCAGTATCTGTTCGAGATATATTTACAAGATTCAAAGGAGCTGTCCAACTCGCAGCTGCCGGTGATAATCTCGAGCAAGTATATGGTGAGCATCGGGAGACATATGTGCCGGACGCCCTGGACTGCTGACTGATGTTCTTATGCGCCAGGCCCACGTACTTCCTCGTTTGCCGGAAGTTACGTTGACCGGGAAGGGTGAAGAGCATGTACTCCTGTCAGCGTGTCGACGGGTAGAGGAAATGCTTCAAGGTCCAATCGTGAGCGGGAAGCGACAGTGCTCCCTCATCGATTGGTCTATAGCTCGGTGGGCGTCGGGCGAAGGAGGGGGTCGGGGCGGCGTCCTTTTCGCATGCGGAATGACGGTGCCGTCCCAAGCAGTCTGACGGATCCGAAGCATTCCGTATGTCGATGCATACAAGCGATAGCTAGGGGAGTGCAGCTGGGAGCGCAATCGTTTGCGTGGCCAGGTTGCTCAATGGAATCTTCAGGCGGATTCTGCCAGGCTTCAGCTCTTGTGGGCGGATTGGGCGTGTTGGCCGGATTGACTGACCACGTATGACATGTGAAGGCATTGAACAGCTCATTCAAGATTCGAGAATGTTTGCATATCATCATCGTTTTTCATTCAAGACTACCTTCGTCCACTCCTGCCGCCGCAGTTGGATATCAGACAGCTTAGCAGATAGAAGACTTGATCAGCTACTTGATCCTTGCGGCGGGAAGATCTCGGTCGCAATGACGTAATGTAGTGAATGGACTGCAAAGTGACTGCAACAACGATATTTACAGCAACCACGTGAGCGGGTGACGCGGTAATCTGTCGGTCCGCGCCGACAATTCTTCAGCTGACTTGCAGGATTTGCATTTTCTATCGCCGCGAGGCTGATCGAACATGAATGAAACGGCGGAGGATTTGAGCGCAGCGGGATGAGGATGTTGTTCAGTGTGTCGCTATCGACATCGTAGTAAGGACGTTGAAGTATCCCGTCGCAGCAACAAACGATTCAAGATCACGGAAATACGACCGATCTCCACGAACAGGCTGGTCATACAGGGCGTGTAAAACGAGCGATCGCAATTCGCAATGGATATCCCGCATCATATCGGACAGAAGTTCTACCCATTCTCGCACTTTATCGGATACCGCCCAGCCGACTATGGACAACGAACGATCTTCATGTCAAGCTTCCGTGAGAGAGCATGGGTCAAGAAATCGGAGAATATCCTTTTGAGTGTTGTCGGTGCATGGGTTGCACTCACATTGCTAGGTGAGCATTCCGTCATACTAGATGATCAGTACGCTTGACCCTTTGCGTAGCTTTGACTGCCAGAGCTGCCCCTTTCAAATCGAGGGATGTGCCGACGATTGTGGGTTCATTTGGAGCTGGTATGTCACTTTCATGGCACGTTGGGAACTTGTATTCACACCGCTTTCATTCACAGAGGCGGTATTGCTATACGCGGCTCCGGTGCGTTGTTAATATGCCGAGGGCTCTTCTGGTTGTACTGACTGATCCCCTCCTTGCTACCTTTTTTCAAGTCCTCTCCGATGGTAAGTTGGCATGCGACAGCTGGTTATGCTTCGCTGCTTACCCTTTTCTCAATCAGGCGCAACCTCGGAACATCCTCGTTGCGATGCCTGTTTCAGCGGTGATCGGTATGGGAGTGGGGAAACTCTTCGCAATGCAGGACAACTCAAAGTTCCCGAGCGAGTACGACAAGCAATGGGCGTCGTCGTCCTCTGCCGTGGCGCTTAGTCTGCTGGTCACTCAGGAACTATCCGTACCGTGAGTCTTCCCTCAACGTATATCTCGGAATCGCTCTGACAGTTTCCCCCTACGTTATAGACATCCACCGGGAGGTGCGACAGCTCTCTTAGCAGCATCAAATCAGCAGATCTTTGACCTAGGATGGTTCTGTATGTTAAGTCGCCCGTGCCTGAAGGTCAGTGAAGGGCTTACTAGAAATGACACCTCTTTCGCTAGACGCGGGATATGTCATGACTGGCAGTGTCATCATGCTGGCTTGGGGTTTGATCATCAACAGTATGGGATTCCCTACTCCCATCGAAGGCCCGGACTGACTCAAGGTTTGCTGCCCCCGCTTCTAGATCTCGGACGAAGAAGGTAGGCACATCAACCCAGCGTAGCTATCAGAGCTCAACACAATGCGTTCCAGGTATCCTCAATACTGGATCTCGCCTGAACTGATCCCTCAAGACGAACACGCCTCGGAAAAGCAACAGCTGAACACTGCTCCTGGCAGCGCTAAACCGGGAGAACGACAAGTGTGATGTTATTGGAACGTAAATGCTGTAGATCTCAAGGCAAGGGCCGATGTGCTGCTTACTACTATTCGACGCGGTGGAAGCAACGCCTTCCAACCCATATTCGCCTTGTCTTGCTTTACTTGTAACAATACGATAGCTGCATCTGCGAAAGGAATGCTAGACCGCAGAGTAAAGCAAAAGGGAACGTGCGCAACCGCTTGCACCCCTGACAGCCTGCAAGCTGGTCTGTACGCGCTCATCACCGCGAGAGTTCCTCTGCCACGCTGCGGACACGGAATCCGCGAAGTCACTCGAGCCAGATCACAAGCGCCTCTGCCCCTCCCTCTTCGA
This sequence comes from Naganishia kalamii, assembly GCA_022813745.1. Lineage (NCBI taxonomy): Eukaryota > Fungi > Basidiomycota > Tremellomycetes > Filobasidiales > Filobasidiaceae > Naganishia > Naganishia kalamii. The sequence continues at coordinate 520,751 of JAKLLX010000003.1, read as the reverse complement.
AAGAAAAGGTAAAAAGAGTGGGCCACAAGCAAAAAGGTTGGAGAAACAGGGGATTGAACCCTGGTCCTTCGAGATGTTGCTCAACTGGTGGTTATGCAAACTCGACGCGCTACCACTGCGCCATTTCCCCGTTCGATGCTGATGGTTATTACTCAATATATATATACGTGTTGCTCTCTCCCGTAAAATGTAGCTCTAGATACTAGGGATCGATCCGCTCGACTGATCTTGTCTATCCGTCATGCACTTTGGCAGTCGAGGCTCAGCGCCATGGCCATCCGTGGCAACCGATATCCAAACCGGGTTCAACCTTCAGCATCCAGTCGATGAGATGAGGGTCGTATGAATGCGACTAAGAAACATATGCCGGATCGCATCCCCATAGTCTGCAAACGTAACGGCATCGTACATTCGTGCCATAGAATCACGCCGTTCTCGCGCAACCAAAGGTGTAACGTATTGGTCATTCACGTCAGTGTAGTGAAGGATACTGGTACGGCATACTGTTCGACATTCTTGTAGCTGCGTAGATCTCACCGATATACTCTGCGTAGCGAGGTATTACATGTCGCGAGCGTCGCGAGGTGTTGCCATGACGCTTTCGGGCTTGGTATCTCATCAATACTAACTCAAGCCGACAGAGCGACCCTGAGAGACTGGTCAGACCTCAACGATGATTGGCGACTAGGCGTTCATCTCTAGGACACACTGTGGCGTTCCCTGGAAAAAATTCCAGTGACCCTGCACAGCTCACCGCTCTACAGTAGCTTAGTATGGGATTCTTGTGTGTCGCCGTCATGTTGTCGCAGCGCCAGTCAGTCGTCAAGTCCAATGCGACCACATTCGATAGGGAAGTTACACCTTCCTTTGTCCCGACATTTGCCTACAGCGATAACCTTTGCAGGCGCGCAATATATATGAGGCTAAGGAGGCATGCCATGCCATCGTAAGATAATTTTACGGGTCTAGCTGGCAATTGTCTAAACTAATGTGGCGAACACAGAAACACATCAGACTGGTTTTCATCTTGCACTAGATCAAGACTACCACAAACAGAGATGGTCTCACTACGGCAAAGCGGCTTGTCGAGTTGGGTATGACCTCTAGGGAAGATGGGGTTTCCGGCCAGTCGCAACTACGCTTGAGCCTCACCTTCCTCTTGGAATGTCTCGCTTCCAACAGCCAGAAGGTGGCGATAGTTCAGGAAGAGACTTCAAGGCAGATGTAGGAGATCGCGGGACTGCATGCGAAGGTTATGCATTGAAGCCGGACTGCTGCCGCACAGCCGTGAATGCCGGACGCTAGTCGACGTCCGTCCTGTATATGGAGGTTCAGTACATGCCACATGCCATTGAAACTACATGCGAATTCGGAGTCAAGCCCGCGGTCAGGAATTTGCCAGAGGGTGACACTTACAGGGGAAGCCTGATCGGTTACTCGGAAGTGCTTGACCTTCTCTCACTGCCAACTTGCCGGGGCCGAGGGGTGGGCAACACTTCCACGGTGACTGATGGCGAAGACAACAGGTCTCGGTTAACTTGTATGTGAAATCCAGCGGCAAAAATGGCGGCAATGTCGATGAACTGCGTTGGAGAAAAACACAGTCGGGGAGCTACTGGCCTTCTCCGTCGCATAGGGATATCAGCCGTGAGGACGGAGCAAAGTTGCGACATGCAATCAGAGGAAGCAGGCTGCTGCCCACGCCTGAACGAGCGGGCGCGGCCGGATGATTTGCACAACAGATATCGAATGTGTATGATGCCAACTTCCTAGGGCTACAGATAGACGGCCTAATGCTGATGATTGATACATGAATTGGAACAGTCGAAACACGCCCGCGAAGAGAACGTCGCGTGTGCCGTGACACCTAACCACGCGCCTTCGCAATTCCTTCGACGCCAAGAAAACCAGCTGAAGCCACATTGTGTAATCTTCCTAGATCCGACAGCGCACGATCTGTGGAAGCGAATGCCTCTTCGAGGGCACTGCAGGTGGGCTTGCCTTGATAATCTGAAAGAGAGCTATTAGCCGCTGCTGCGTGATATGCATAGCCGGACAAGGCATGCTCACCTCGAATCGCTTTCACCAACTCCGCTGCTTCCCGGGCTAGCCCAACCTGCGACATGTCGCTGTAGACGTCCTTAGGCAGTTCCGAAAGATGGTTGTAGGACATGTACGACAATGCGGTCTCGGCTGCTTGCTTGATGACTGAGCTCGGACTGCTACCATGCTCAACCCGGAGATGGTTCCCCAAGGCCAACAGGACGTTCGAGGCGTCGCCTTCCGCTGCCGATTCATGCGGTGGCTCTGGCGACGGGGAAGTCGCGCCGAATAGGAAAGTTTTGAAGTCGGCGTCGGCCAAGTCTTCAGAGAGCGATGTCTTCCTTTCTGTAGAGGAGGCGATGTCGCGCTCCTTGTCTTGCCCTAGATACTTCAAAAGTACCTTGTAGAAGTATCGAATACGGAGGCGACAGGCCCATAAACCATCGTCGCTCTCCAAGAAATGCGCGAATCCGATGGAAGGTCCGGTTCCCTCCCGCAGTTGGTGCCACACGCTTGACAGCCGGTTTGCTGCGTAGTCGGCCTTGATCTTGTGAATGCGGCGCCAGGAATCCTCCTGCGCCTCGTACCACTTATCGGTCTTTGCGACCTTTGCCGACCTGGATTCATCGCCTTGTCCAAGTCCAGTCTCCAAGAGTCGTTTCCGAGAGTTCATGTCTTTTCGCATCGCAGCGGCGCTGCCAAAGAACCCGTTATGTTGCAGGTACGACAGAACGGCGGGAGCAAGGGCTCCATCGATGTTTCGCACAACCTTTTGTGGCGACGCGGGCGGAGTAGTCGTTTTCTGCGCGGTCTTTGCTTTACCAGGTTTGTCGGCCGGAACGGTCGAGGGAGGTACTGCCTTGACGTCCGAGGCGGCTTGGCCGGCAGGGGCCGAGATGGCGACATATTCCTTGCGCAACACACTATCGATCGTTTCGCGTTGCGCTTTCCGAACGTGTTCAACAATATCGTACTTGAACGGACCCTTGAAATTACACTGCACAGTCTCGCTAATGGGGACAAGCAGAGTCAGTTCAGCCGATATGCTCAAACATCTTGCAGTGTATACATACCCGGGTGTCCGCAAGCCGATAGAAGGATAAAGCTTGTCTTCTCGCCCGACATTCTTGAAAGCGTGGCCTATGAGCTGACCGTTCTTCGTGAAGAATGCTTGTCCAGTGGTGAAATCGATACCACATCCAATCACGTCTCCGGTAGTACTCGTCGGCCACCCTTTTGAAATGCCTTCCCCTCTTCCCTCGAAGACAAACCCATCATCCATATGCCACGCAAAGCTTCCAGGCTCCCAGCCGACTAAGCGTGATAGATTGGTGAATTGATTGCTGAAGCCGATGGAAATGAATCCCTCTTGTCCCTTGGAAACGATGGTTGCCTCGTAGTAGTATATCGCGCACGCAGACGAAATTGGCTGATCTGTCCGGACTGCGGCGGCATCTGCGTCGCCTCTGGCTCCTGTTCCGGTGAACTTGACGACGACGAGAGGCCCATAGGCGATCTCGGGTGCTCCTGCGGGCGTGATACTGAGCCGGACGCACTTGTCCAGCGGATTGAAGGACGTCGGAAGAGTAAGGATCGGCGTGTTGACGATCTGCATGTACGCAGGCAAGGTTTCCTTGGCTATCGGGGCCGAAGGAGTCGATTTCATGATTGGGTAGGGATACGAGGTGTCGATTCCGGCTTCGACACGGCGTCTCTTGATGCTCTTGCGCCGCCGTAGTCCAGCGCCGAGGTCACCGACCGCGTCTTCTTCAGTCGCTTCTTGCACATCATTCCTACCAGCAGCACGTCTAGCGGACAGCACACGATTGCTGGATGTTCCTACGACTTGAGGGACGTGCCTTGACCGAAGATAGGCGTTGGTCGCTGGGCGAGAAGGTGCTGGTGGCAGCGCTGGATGTCGAATGTGACTCGTCGTGGCCTCGTCCCTGCGTGATGTTGCCATGAGATCTGACAAGATGTCCCCTACGACACGAGAGGCTCCGCCGAGAGGAATCTCTCCAGGAGACGACGACACTTCCCACTCTGATTCCTCGTCCTCTTCATCGTCCGTCTGGCTCTCCTGCATCATCATGTTCCAAAGAGCGTCTCGGCCGTGCGTTTCAGGCTGACCTGCTTCAGCTGCACGACGCTGACTGAGTATCGTGCGGACGTGAGGGCTCAGGGCTTCTCTCGCTGCGGGAGGAAACTGCATGTAGAGCTGTTCGATCCAGCGTCTTTCCGTGGCATCGACGTCTTGAGCGACAGCCGGAACATCTGCGGCGGGATTGTCTGTTATCGCCGTCGCCGATTGTCGCAGTCGAGAGGGATGTCGCGCTCGAGCGAATTCAAAGTCGTATTCGTCTCCGCCCAGGAGCACTTCCAGGTCTGTAGCCGTCCCGAATCTCGATCCAAGGGTGCGATACCTGACAGGCGGGTCATCCTCTGTCTCGTCCATTCGCTGATTCGTCATTTCGATGTCGACGGCTTCTTCGCTTTGAGCAGGCAAAGGTGGCAAGATAGAGCTGAGCCGGTCCGCACGATCTTCTCGTGCACTGCTGGCGTTCGCTCGGCGATAGCCAACTGTTCGCGCACGTCCAGCGGTCGTCCTCGCCATCAGATCTTCGATCGGCGGCAAGACCGTTTGCGTCCCTGATGCGTCGCCGTACACGACTCTCCAGTCTGATCGGTTACGTCTCGCTGCAGAGGGCCCGGATGGCATCGCTTCCGACGATTCTTGCCTTCTCAGCAAGTCCTCTGTTGACTGGCGGATGTCCTCGAGGTCTCGTTGACGGATGATGTGGCGTAATCGGGGACTCATCAAGCGATCAGAGCCTGACGCTCGATCTCCCGCGCCGTTGCGCCCGTTCGCTGTGTTGTCGGACATGTTGTGTATTGGTGAGTGTCGCCTGACTGTCTAGGTGATGCCAAGCTCTGTCAAAGGTGTATAAAGCTGATTCAAACGTCCTTGGACTGCATGAAAGTAACTCTGAAACCAACCCCTTTGCCTTTGACCAGAGTTGGACATAGTTTCTCCGCACCTCCACCTGCAGAAAGTCAATTAGAATTCAAGGCAACTCTGACAGCCCGGATAACCGAATTCCTCGCTTCATATAAGGATGGAGACAGCCCGCCGAGGTATGTAACGGATGCCTGGTGCATCGTACACTATCAACGTTTAATACCGCCCTTATACCAAGATGGACAAATCCTCGCCACCCCAGGTCTACGCAGACTTCCCCGTCAACCAGCTGGATGAAGTGCGTTCTTCTCGGATTCCTCCGTTGTGCCCAACTGACTTGCTCCAATAGGTTCATACCTCTATTACCCAAGTACACTTGGAGCGAAGATGCCAGCCCTACGAGTATCGAATGCACTACCTCAAGCAGCTCGGATACATGATCCAGGATAACATCCCTGCCATTTGTCAGAGCGTCAAGGAGGACCTCGGAAGGCGCCCTGAAGAGACGGAATTCGGAGAGGTGAGCGCTCACATAGCGGATCATTCGCTTTTCTACTTGCTTACAGTCTTCCCGTCAGATCTGGACTTCCCTTCGCGAAATCGAATTGGCCGTCGAGCGTCTTGCTGAATGGATGCAGGACGAGTCCGGAGTAAGGGACACGCCCCTCATGTTCAAGCTGAACAATCCGAGGGTCAAGAAGCAGCCCAAGGGCGTTGGACTCATCATCTCGCCCTGGAACTACCCCTGGTTCCTCGTCTTGGGACCTATGACGGGAGCCATTGCCGCTGGATGTCCGTTCGTTATCAAGGTAAGCAGAGAGCTTGTTGTACCCAGCGCGACGTGTACTCACCTGTCCCTTTTCAGCCTTCCGAACACTCCAAGGCCTGCTCCTTGCTGCTCGCCCAGCTCGTACCCAAGTACCTCGACCCTCAAGCCCACCGCGTCTGCCTCGGCGCCGTCAGCCACTCGACCAGCTTGCTCGAGAAACGATGGGGCCACATCTTCTTTGTCGGTTCCACGGCCGTCGGCCGAATCGTCGCGACTGCGGCCGCAAAGAACCTAGTCTCGTGTACGCTTGAGCTGGGAGGCAAGTCGCCCGCGATTATCGCGGAAGACGCCGATCTGAACAAGACCGCACGAAGGATCGTAAGTTGTCTGTGCCCGCAACGCAAGCTTGCGACTCACCTCGATTCCTCTTTAGTTGTCCATCAAGGCCCTCGGCAGCTCGCAGATGTGCACCAACACCGACTACGTCCTCTGCCCCAAACACATGATCCCCAAGCTCATGGCCGCCTTCCAAGGCGCGTTGGCTGAATTCTACCCTCCCGGCACGAATTACGAGCCCGGAAAGACCGAGTTCCTGAGTCAGATGGTCCACACCGCCGCGTACGATCGAATCGTTCGCTTGATCGATTCGGCGGAGCAGAGTGGGTGCACGGTCGTCGGCAACCAGAGGGACGCGGAGAAGAGGAGGATCGGTTTGACGTTGGTTGAGTTCAACTCCAAGGACGAAAGTAGTCCTTTGGTCAATGAAGAGCTGTTCGGGCCTATTCTTCCTATCGTCCCGGTAGAGGTAAGTCACGTTGGCCAGAACAGGGTGTGAAGACGTTCACTCACGTATCCTCCATCTGACTCGCAGGACATTGAGGCTGCCATTGCCTACGTCAACGCCAAACCGAATCCTCTAGCACTCTACGTGTATTCGAGGGACCGCAAGACATTCGAATATGGTGGGTGCTTTAACGACCAAATGCTGACGGTGCTGACGAACTCTGCTTCGCAGTCCTTGACCGTACTTTGAGCGGAGGTGCATGCTGGAACGACTGCAGTATCCAGACGATGCAACGGGGTGTGCCCTTCGGTGGCGTTGGCGAAAGTGGCTGTAAGTTTCGCCCACGGTGTTACGTCGGCATCGTCGCAGATTATGTGGAGCTCGGTTGGAAACTGACGCTCTTCCATTCCCACAGGGGGCGCGGGTCATGGTAAAGCTGCTTTCGATGAATTCACGCATCGTCGATCCACCGTAGACGTTCCCTTCAGGTGGGTAATAATAGAAGTTCCCTCCGCTCTCGTTGCTGACTTCGACGACGCTTGTTCGACAGCATGGAGCCGTTCATGTCCCTCCGATACCCCGGCCCAGGGAAGAAGCCCATCTGGGGCCACAAGATCTTCAAGTTTGTGCTTGGCCACAACTTGACTTTCTCTCGCTCTTCTTCCGTCGAGGGTGAGAGGCGACTCATCTCGCGACAAAGGTGGCTCAAGCGCGTAAAGTGGGTGCTTCTACTCATTTTGATGTACTCGCCTCTTCGATACTTGGGGTACGTATGATTGCCGCATCCCGTCCGTTTCTTATTCTGGCAACGTGCCTGCGTGTAATCAAGTAATCTTATGGATCCCCGATGTGGCTACACCAAGAACGCTTCCGGCTCCAAGGCAACATCTGCGCGATCATCTCCCGCTGCAAGCTGTGCAGCACGCCTTTGCTCCAGCTTCATGTCACGTAATAGGTACGAACAGCAATACGTACGTTCGAGCAATCGCCTTCGACGCAGAGGACTCCGCTGTGTGCGCTTCCCCAGCTGGGCCTCTCCTACCTTCGATGCGATGCAGTGCAGGAAGGGACCCGCTAGCTTGGCAGTGGCCAAACACCTGAAACACCGAACATGCGTGATTCCTTTGCTGTCGCAGATGCGCGCAGGCTCCGTAATCAAGCTCGATTCCCGTCACTCGCTCCCTGGCAGCTTCTGAAGCTGCGTGTATCGCTGCAGCCCGAATCTGCAATGTTGCCAATTGCCCCTATCTATCCGCATCGTGAGAACCAAATCGACCACCTGTCACACGGTTGCGCTTCACTAACACTTCTCCATGGACGACCCGATACTCGTGTAAATGGTACCAGTAGCCAGAACCTGCGGTGTTGGAGTTTGGAGTCGCTTGCTAGATGATGCAATCATGCAAGCGGTTCCTATAGCGGGCATCGACGTTTGCGCCTAATTCGAAGTCTGAGCTTACAGCTTTAGTCGGTGCGACACGGACACGGTAGCGCTTCCGACGGTGCTGTTCGGGTTTCATGTCGGCGGAACAGCTCGGGCTCACAACGAACTGTAAGAGCTCAAAGAGCTCTAAGAGCTCTAAGATCTCTAAGTGCTCTAAGACCTCCATAGGCGCAATCATTGCGCAATGACATAGCCTCTGTGAAAGCTTTGCGACCAATATGTATCTGGACGTCAGAAACTACATGGTTCGTTTCCTTTGATCAGAGCAATTTCTGTCCAGCCTAGCGTACTTCAGGAGCAGCCACGTTTGAGTGGATCTGCTCAGTAGGAAGTACGGAGAGCCAACTTGGAGAACGCAGTGAGCGACTGAGGGCGCCTCAGCGCGCCTCACGCTGGCATTCGGGCTTGCCTATTACTGGTTGCATTAACGGTTCTTCAATACTGTTCTGACCTCTGTCCGAGTGGAGTATCGAGCCAAAAACTTCCCAGACAGCTCCCTTCCAGCCCCCCTTCTTCGTGAGCTTTCCAGTGCGTGGGCTGTCGGCAGGTCTGACAGCTGGTTTGGCCTCCCGATACAGACAGGGAGGCGATCATACATTACATGCGATGGGAGCTGCTGGCTGCCGTTTGTCCTGGCCCGTAACCTGTGGGAGCGGTGAGACAGCGCACCGAGCTGCGCACCCCTTAAGCAGCTCCTGGCCTTCAACGACTCCTTCAGCTATGCTCATTATTACCTACAGTCTCAGTATCCAGTGCCCAACCAGCTGCCCAACCCTCCTGCAGCTCCTCCTGCTGATCAGGACAGCTATCAGGACTCTCCAGACGAGCGCATTGATTGCGCTAATTATAGTAATTGGCCGAGAGAGCTCCCGGAAGCACCAACTACAGATACCGGGGTCGTGCTCCAGCTGCAGGACCTCCGGCACTCAGGCCCTTGTTCAGCCTGAGACAGGACGACATTCGAGGAGATTTTGGGCCTCCAGAACCGCTGTTAGGCCTGACACAGGACGACATTGGGGCCTCCCAAAAAATTTGGCTGGGTGTTGGGCCCAAGACCGGACGACATTCGAAAAAATTTTTAGGCTGTCAAGCTTTGCAGAATTTCCCAAAACTGGCTTCTTTGCGCTGGGCATATACGTATTTTCGAGATCTTCGGGAAGCTGTGCTTTGGACGAAGCTCAAAGACTGCTCAAAGAACCGAATATAGCTATTCCAACTCTCGCTGACCATAATTTGCACCAAACCTGCTTAGGTAAGACTTGTGAAGCCTGGTGACGGGAAGTCGGCCGCCGAAGAAGTGGAGGTACTTGCCTGGAGGCACCTACATGTTAGGCCCAGGACAGGACGACATTGAGCCTGATTTTGGGCCAGCACCGGACGACATTGGGGCAAATTCGTCTCTCAAATCGGCTGAAGATCCCCCCTAGTGACGGAGGTCCTCCAGCTGCGCTGCTGCCCCGCGGCACCAATTCGCCCCTTTACGGCATCTTCGAATTACACTTGTAAAACGCTTGGCGGAGCTAGTTGTCGGTATATTGATCTGGTATTCTCCCTATCTTCTACACTCATCAGCCAATCGGGATGCGCGTATCAGATGCGCTTTATGGCCCCGTGATTCGTTCTCCGTAACAGTGTCTGATATGTTCCCGCCAGCTCCCTCCTCTACTGTAACCCCGCCAGAAGCTCCGCAAGGGCGTCAGCGTTCCTTTTCCTCAGCTTTTTCCTCCATTCAGCGGGAGCGAGCTCCAGGGGCTCTTTCAGCTGAATATACTTCCTGGAACACACGGGAATCGCTAGTACCTCAGTCGGCTTTTCTGCACGTCATGCGTCTGTCACCAGAATCACCAGCTCTGTCACTTCGAAGCTGCTCGCGGACCGAAACCTGACCGAATAGCAGCGATAGGCTAACGATATCACAGATCCTTTTCGAATTCTTGATGTGGCAAATGTCAATCGGAAGGTATCGGGGTGGCTAGGAGCCTAGTAGCATTCAGGGGGGTCGTAGCAGTCTCGGCGTCTCACCAGAGCATCACCAGGATTGCACCAGTGACATCCGATCGCCGACGCCCTCGGGAGTACGGGTAACGTAGGCGAATCAGCTGGCGAATCTGCAATTGTCACGAAGCGCATGTGAATCACCAACTCCCTGCTCTCCCCGATTCAAGGAACCAAATGTTTTGGAATGAACCCCATGTCCTTCCCCACTGAGGGCGTAAGACTCTGGTAACGTGCCTGTTTGGGGTTCCACGGGGCGATGCATCGAGCCATGTAAATCCTCCTTCAGGTATATAATACGCTGGATATCCCTTCCCTCTTCCGAAGAGCAACACACCAGCTCAACAAGGCGCCGAATCGACTCTTCCACCCCGATCACCACCCTCCAGCCTCCGCTCCTCTTGCTTCCATCAACCTACGCCAACAACTGCTCAACATGACCACCCCCGCGCTCTACCGACAAGAGTCGGAAATCAGCAAGAGCGACACGTCCATCTTTACCGAAAAGGGTGCGGTCGCCCATCATGAACTCGTTGATGTCCCGGACACCATCAGGGAGGAGGATGAAGACGGAAATGTCGGAGCGGCTGCCTACGAGAAGTCGAAGACCATGGAAGAGCTCGTGAGTCAAGAATCTCCTTAGCTAGACAGCCACGCATCCCGCAGAGCAGAAATTGATCTTGCCTCATTTCCACAGACTCCTGCTCAAGCCAAGTCAGTCTTGAGGAAGATCGACTGGTTCATCCTCCCCATGTTTTTGATCACGCAGAGTATCCAGTACCTCGATGTATGTTCCCGTCTCAAACGCTTGCGGTACGCGCACGCTGAAGCTCCACTCTCCACATAGAAGACGGCCTTGAATTACGCAAAGGTCTTCGGTATGGAGAAGGCGATGGGCCTCAAGGGCAACCAGTTCAGCGTCGCCGCGTCCATCTTCTACGTGGGATATCTATGTGGTGAGTGTCGAAATCGGAGAAACAGCGTTTCAATTTGGATCCGAAATTTTGGATCCGGCGCGGAACCGAGGATTACGTAATTGGCGTGCTGGCAAACGCGCGTGGGCTATGAACTTGCAGATATCGAATGGGTCTACCACTGATCTGGGTCATGGAGTGGACACACGGCGTAACGGGTCATGAGCTCCACCTACGCTACGACAATGTCACGGATCGTTGAAAGATGCCGTGGCTGATTATCCTGCTCCTGTGACAGCGCAAGCTCCATGGGCGTACTTGATCGGTCGATACCCGGCAGGACGTGTTTTGGGTGTCTCCACCTTGATCTGGGGGCAAGTCACCTGCACGTCCACGACCGATCTTCATCACTGACGTCCTTTCTCTCTCAGTATTGCTGTCATCACCATGGTTTTCAACCGAAACTACGCCGGTGTTCTCGTTTCCCGTTTCGTCTTGGGTGTTTTCGAGGCATCCGTGACTCCGGGACTGTCCTTGATGACCGGATTCTGGTATACACGAGCGGAGATGCCCCTCCGACAGACCATCTGGTACAGTTCCGTCGGCTGGGGAGGTATGATCGGAGCGTTGATGGCAGCGGGAATCTCGAAGATGAGCGATGTGAGTAGTTTCTAGCGAGCTATCCCATGATTGCTCATGCCTTGCCCCGCAGCACCCCACCCCGCGATGGAAGATGATTTTCTACATCCTGGGAGCCCTCACCATCGTGTGGGGTGTTGTTCTCTGGTTCTTCTTGCAGGATGGTCCTTCCAACGCCAAGTTCTTGAAGGAAAACGAACGATGGGCAGCCGTCAAGCGAGTCGCCGGCAACGGTACCGGTATCAAGACGACCAAGTTCAACAAGAAGCAGGGTCTGCAGGCCTTGAAGGACCCCAAGGCATGGCTCTTGACCTTGGCAATGTTCGGTTCCTCTGGTGAGTCGTGTGATTGGCATAGCTTGCGCGCTCGCGGCTGAAGCTATTTTGCCAACTTCCAGTTCCTAACGGTGTCTTGACCAACTTCTCCGGCCCCATCATCAAGGGTCTTGGCTTCTCCACCTTCAACGCTGCGCTTCTCGACTGCGCAGGACGATCATTCCAAGTTATTGGTCTGCTCATTGCCGGTATCGTCGCCACAAAATTCGAGAATTCTCGTATCATCATGTGCACTGTCGGTAACGTTCTGTGTGTCTTGGGCTCGAGTAAGTGAACCCGGAACGAAGTGTGGGACACGACTGACCGTAATGACTTGTCCCGCTTCAGGTCTGTTGGCCTTCCTCCCTCACGCCAAGGCTTACACGTGGCCGCGACTCATCGGATTCTGGCTGGTTAATACTCAGGTGGGTGTTTGGCTTAAATTGCACAACAATCAAGTGGTCCCAAGTCGGGCGTCAGTTGTTATTCACGACACCTCGCCTTACTCGCCTCTTTTTTATTTTTCTTGGAATCGCCTTACTCACCTCTTTTATTTTTCTTGGAATTAGAGTATTGGCTTCACCCTCGGTCTCGTGATGATCTCTAGTAATATAGGGTCTTACAGGTAAGTGGGGAGACCCCTGGTTACGTCTATCACTTCGAACTGACCGATTTCCGCTTTTTCCCCTCTTAGCAAGCGAAGTGTCACCAGTACCATGGTTTTCATCGCCTACTGCGCCGGTAACGCCGCCGGCCCCGCCTTCGTCTACGAACAGGAAGCGCCCAGCTACAAGTCCGCCGCTGCGGCTATGATGGGGGGTTACGCAGGAAAGCTCGTCTGCCACTGCCTCTTGGGCTGGTACATGTGGAGGGAGAACAGGAAGAGGGACGCTCTCGGCCCCGCCGACCCTGTCAAGGCTGCCGACGCCGGTATGCGAGGTCTGACCGAGGACGAGAACCCCGACTTCCGATATGTCTACTAGGAGGCTGAAGGATTGGAAGCCTGCAGCGAAGCTCTTTGTCGAATTGTCACTCGCTTTGTAACGTCTCAAAAACTCATCACGTGTCTGTTGTAATATCTAGTCCATACAAGATCGATTCGATTGCCCTGTGATCATGTCCATCACACAGAATATTACCGCCGCGCTCCTCTAAAATATCTGACCGTCATGCGAGTCCATGGGCATGAATAGGAACTTGGAAAGTTCCGAATGTCGACCACGACCTTGTTGTCTCTTCCAAGTGTTTCAGGTTGCGGATCCAGATTCCGTCTGAGCGCCGATCACACATATCACACATCCACACATCTCATATCTGCTTCATCACCTTCACTTCACCCCCTACTTCGATCCACAAAGAACCTAGACTGATCGCTTGGCGCCACCCTGTCGTCAAGTGACTCCGCCGACGTCCCACGCTGTACCAACAGTCTCCCTCGTCGACCACCCCTCGGACAAGCGCCCGTCGCGTGCCGCAACACCGAAACCTGTACATCTGGTATTCCATCATCAACGACACTTTTAGCGACTGGGCTATTGCGAGAACCGGATACACCAACTCTGTCGGAGGGACGAGGAATGGCTGTCAGCAGCGCCAATGGATCAGGATCATGACCATGTCAATTCGGCAGAACGGCTATCACCTTCGCCATCGTTGCATCACGCTCGCGATCAATCCAAGGCGACATGGGCTCGTGACTTGCAAGGTCTGTACGAACACGCCAAAGACCGTTTCGCCGATGTCAAGTGGTTTGACGACACGAAAGGAGCGGCGAACGGAGGCGGTGAAGCGGAGTACCTCCGTGACGGTGATGGATCGATAGGGGCAGAGGCTATGGATCAGCTTCTTGGAGAAGCGCCGTCAAACGAGGATCCTTTCGTAACGGAACCGGAGGCCATCTTCGCGCACAAAGCTGTCGTATATGCTCGAGCCCCCAAGGCATTCAAAGAACGCTTCTTCCCGATCATACTCGCCGGCGGTATCAGTAAATCAAATCTCGCGTCTGCTGCAACTCCGTCATCGCTCTCGAGCGTGTCGGTGCCCAATTTTGCTCAACGTGGACTCGACACGGAGCGCTCTGCCTCACGCACCTCATCTCCTCCCCAACAACCACCATCTCGAGGCCGCGGAGTATCTTTCAGCCAGTCGACCTTCGAACTCGGTTTCGATCCTCCCGGATCAGACGGTCATATCGCTCTTAACCGGAACGAGTCCTCGGCTTCCACATGTCCGCCAACTACAACGAGTCACTTGGCGGAGGATAGCTCTCTCCCTTCTTACATGACGGACGGTGATGGCAGATTGACACTCTCGCATCATGACATGCCGGAGATGCTGAAGCAAGGTTTACAATGGCTATACACGGCAGAAGGCTCTCTCGACGAGCTGAGCGCCGAGCAACTCGGCACTTCGATTTCCGGATTATCCAGCGTGTCTCTGTCTCAAGAGATACTTGGCGATGATGGGGTCAGTGCAACCGGATTGATCTCTGCGAAAGGAGTGAATGGCAAAAACTCGGTGCAGGATAAAAAGCTTTCGATCAGTCGTATGAGACTGGCGCAGGTGAGTTCACGCGTTACAAAATTCGCAGACCGTCTGACGAGAGTCTTCCTTCGCAGGATATGACCTACATGTGGCGGAGTAGGCTGTACACGGACGTGAAAATCAGGATAGCCTCGCCTTCCAACGCTTCCGCGTGGGGCAAATCGGATGGCAAAGGTGACAAACCGCTACCTGCGACCCCCTCCGCTTCCAAGGCGTTGGGAAGCGCCATTCGTCGTCCAGCATCATCGTCGACCACTCAATCGGACAAGCTGAACCAGGCTTCGAACGTCCTTTCCGACGATGAGTTCAACATAGAGAGCGCGTCGCAAGACGGACAGGGCAGAGTCTTTTCTGCCCATCGATTCGTCCTCTGTTCGAGGTCACCCTACTTCCATCAAGTTCTGTTGAACAGCGGCGCTTTTCAGAACCATCCTGCCGCTGGAACTCGACACGGCGGCATCGACTCGATCGACATGCCGGAAATCGTGTTGCCCTCGCCGCCATTCACGCCTATGGCGACATACTTCATTCTGGGATACTTGTATTCTGGATCGCTCGCGTTCTCCAGCCATACCCCCGATCTTCCCACGGCATTTTCGATCATGAAGTCCGCGATGTTCTTGGAGATTGACGCCCTGGTCACGGAACTCGAAGCGCTGATACGAGAGGACCTCTGTCACGGCATGACTTATCCGATCACGCGACGCGGAAAGGTCGTCGGGGGCTGCGCGTGTAAAAAGTGCAGCAAGAGGATTCCAAAAGTACTCCGCTTCGCAGTCGCCCCCGAAGTGCAAGCTGGACGCCTCAAGGAGGATGCTATGCGGTATCTCGAACGTGGAGGCTGGGCCGAATGCTGGAATAAAGACTTGGCAAATCTTGACGAAGAAGTTCAAGACGACCTCTTGAACAGGATATCCAAGCAAATCTCGGCACAGCAAATACCAATATTTTATCGGAAAGTCGCCGAATCGCAGAGGCAGATCTCAATGGAGAAAGGGGAATGGGTGGATATCCTGAAAGACATGTTGGAAACCGTCCGCTCAGCAATCAGGCAGACACTACTGCGTGAATTTGGCGATGTCGTAAAAGCGCCGGACTTTATCAGCCTTTTCACTGACGAAGGCATGGAAAGATCTCTGCGCGATGCGATACTGCAAGACCTGACAGACACCGCCAACAAAGCCGACTTTTGTCGATTCGCACCTGGCGTGTATCAAGTAGGTGCTTCCGCCAAATCGATCTGTAGAAATCCGCTGATTGCATTTCCAGGCGATTGTAAACGGGCTGCTGAGAGCCACGGTCGGGCTCCAACACAGTCCACTTTTACCAATCGGTTCGACTGCCCGTGAAGTGGTTGAAGACACAAGAGCCAAAATATTAGCCGTCATCCAGCGCAGGTGGCTCCAAATGAGGCCGGTAGGTGCATTCGATGAACTCGAAGAGTGGGCTTTGCGCGAGATCAGTGAAGGTAAGGTAACAGATTACGCGCCGAAGCAAACGGCTAACTTCCATTTGCCTGTTTTTCCTCTCTTGCAGCCCTGGAAGTTCCACAGAAGGACTTGCTGAAGCCCAAGAGCCCTTCGCTCCGGCAAAAAGCGCCGCCTTCGAAAGCTACGACAACCGTGACGCAGCCTTCTGCAACTACTGCCATACAGGGATCACGTCCAGTAGCGACTTCATCCGGCAGCCGCGCGGCCGTCACGTCTGCACTTGCAAGGCCGGCAGATCGCAATGTAACGAGGACTGCCCTATCCCGACCGGCTTCGCAAGCGTCGCTTGCCGCTCCGCTCAGCCGACCAGCTTCGCAGATGTCGCTCGCTGCCCCGAATCGAAGGGCGCCAGTTCCTCCACCGACAAGTCCGGCAACCGTCACCGCGAGGCGAGTAGGGGCGCCTAACCCGATCAACCCTGTCTCAGTCAGGCAACGTGTAGCATCCTACACTGCGCCTTCCAATCTGCGCGATACGGCTCCGAGGGAGACCCCAGCATCGAGGACCTCCTCTCGTATCTCAACCCCAGTGTCCCGAATATCAACGAGTCAAACAGCAGAAGTCCCCTCTGTGGGAAGGGCGCGTACAGGCTCCGGACCTGTCAACAGCGGGAGTCTGCCGGTTCGCTTACGGCCCGCGATGTCAGCATCTACATCAGCAGTCGGATCCACGGTGGCATCGCGCCAGAGATCTGCTCTTCCGATAAGTTTAGCACCAGTCGCCTCCCCGTCCTTGACTCGCCGAACGGGGTCCGTGCAGTCACTACGTCAGGCTATCGAATCGAGCACAAAGCCCGAGAGCAAGGCCGGCGCTTCTCGAACAGTGGCGCGGGCCCCGATCTCGTCCGCACGTCAGGCTCCTCCCATATTAGGTGATGTCGCTCTCCGCAACTCTGCGTCATCGGCATCGTTGCGCGCGCGACCACTCCGAGCTACAGCGGAATCCGTCATCGGTGGTCGGGCTGCGCCGACCAAGGTCACCCCGGCAGTGCGGAAGGTTGGAGTTAACGCCTCATCCTCTTCGAGAACACTGGTATCTTCGGTGTCTAAGCCTGGTAAAGCACCGACTGCCAGTCAGAGTGCCGTGACCCCGTCAATGATCAAGAATAGCGACAGAAATACGCGCTTGAACAAGGATTCAACGCTCGCTGGAACCCTCCACACCAACGAAAAGGCCGACTCAGGCCAGAAGACGACGCCTTCTATGTCAACAATGCCTGATACAGATATCACCGAGGCCACGGAAGCCGCGACCGGATTACCAAAAGTCAGTGACGCGCCCGTGGACAGTCAAGCTCCAGTCATCACTGCTTCCTCTTCGATGGGAAGCGAAACCAATCAGTCGGGTCAGACCCCGCCCCGTACATTGCGGCCGCTAAGACTCGTCGAAAAGAGACACAGCCTGACCAACGGCCAAAGCCTTGCGATGATCGCCAGTCAACTATCAGCCAACGACAGTCCAGAAATAACAGAGGCCGCAGGTCGTCAAGCAGAGGGTCCTTCTGCGGCAGCACCGCTTTCGTCAACCCATTTGGCATTAGTTCCCGGTGCAGGCTCTATAAATTCAACGCCGTGCAAAGGATCACCAATTGGCCTGGGTCTTGGACTTCCACTCAATCCTCCTTCTACGCGTCCAGTGGGAAATTCTATCGCTTCTCCAGTCTTGAGCGCCGACTTCGGCGTCAAGTATCATCCGGCGTCAGCCTTCGATCCCCCGCCAAGGGTACCCTCAATTTCGGTCACGGGCTTGCAAGAGGACGCGGAAGAAGAAGATGACTGCATTCCGCACGACGAGAGCAAAGGCATATCCCTGCGGATCGGTATACCCTGTGTGATATATGTCGCCCCGTCTTTCTCGACAGATTCCGCCACGTCTACTCCGGTGCCGCCGAGAGCACGCCTCAAGGCAGCCTGCCGGTATATTGGTCAGGTGGACGGGAAGAAAGGCGAGTGGATTGGGGTCGAGATCAACAAGGACACCCTGAAACGAGCGAGGGGCGATTTGATCCGGGATGCGGAAGAACCGCTTTCGGTAAATGGACAGCATGACGGTACCTGGAACGGCGTGCGTTATTACAAGATCAGTAAGACGTCGTCGTCCAGCGCGAGGTCCTCGCCGATGCTCTCCCGACCGACATCCCCTTTAGCCACGCAGTATCGGTCGGGTCAAAATATGTCAGGCCGAAGCCTTTTCTCCGGAGGTCCTCCTTCATCGTTCGACACTGGCGCCTTTTCGCCCCGGCTCCGGGGCAACAGTCTCGCCAATACTCGACGAGGATCTCCCAGCGCAGAGTTTGGCTGGGACGGCACCATGAGTTTCATGTCGAATCCTGAAACTTCGCGGGCCTCTGGAAAAGACATGGCTTCTGACAAATGCGGACTGTGGATCCGGCCATCGGACGTGGTGTTCGTGCCCGGCGCACAACATGAATAGAGATCAGGATTGATCACGATGGACAATGTGTCTCGCTTATAGGTTGTAAAAGCATTATAAGATGGTGTATAGATGTAGACATCATGCATCACATCTCGCATTACGTCTCACTCAACGGGCACTTTGCAGCTTGACATCTTTTGAAGTACGGCAAAAGCTCTGCGGACATCCTCGCTAACGTCCGCTGATGACGCGAGACCGACCAGAGCTGCGAGGAAGAGCACCCAATGTCGTGAAGCAGGGTTCAAGCTGAGAAGATCAAGTGTCGCCAGAATTGCAGCTCATCTGGAAATGCAAACGCCTGCGAACGACAACGCCACACACTCTCTTTGAACCACGCCTTATTCATGTTCCACAGGGTATGTGCCGCTACTGTGTTCCAGCATTCTATACTAATCTTCATCGCGGCAGCCCATCAGTCGAGCCATTCTCTCCCCCTTTCCTGTACAGAGGGGAGCAAGCTATCGTTTCGTACGCTTACTACAACAAGATGCAAACCCAAAACTAGAGCAAGCACCTACGTCCTCCATCGAGGAGGCGGCTTCGGAACGTGTCAGGGATCCCTCAAAATCCGTATCACCCTTGCAACGACAGCGCGCCCACTTTGCACAACCGTTAGGCAGAACAGCAGAAGTTCCAGCAGTTCGACTTCCGAACAAATTTGGGAGGAACCAGGAAGTGCCGGTGGCAGATGAAACGCGAAAACTGTTGGAGACCATCGTAGCTCGATTTCGGAATGTTCGATGGGCCGTCGCGTACGGGAGCGGTGTCTTTGGTCAAGACGGATATGACCCAAAAGCGGTGAGTACGCTTGCTCCAGGTCTTAAGACGTAGATCTGATAGGAGTCGACAATCTTACAGCCAAAGCCGATGATCGACTTTATTTTCGCTACATCCTATCCCTCCCACTTTCATGCCGTAAATCTGCAACACAACCCATCGCATTATCCCGCCTTTGCCAGATGGCTCGGAAGCGACTACATCACCAAAGTGCAAGACTGGGGAGCTGGAATCTGGTATGCTACGATGGTCGACGTCGATGGTCAGGTAAGGACTCATCTTCTGGAGAGTGCCGTGACGCTGACACCTCTGGCCCGACTGCAAAGCTCATCAAGTACGGCGTCATCTCCACGGACACCCTCTGCGAAGATATGATGGACTGGTCCACACTCTACGTCGCGGGGCGCATGCACAAGCCGGTTCGCATAATACGGCCCGATGCCAGAATTCTCCTAGCCAATCAGATCAACCTCGTTTCTGCGTTGAGAGTCGCCCTCCTGATGCTGCCGGAGGAGTTCACCGAGGTCGAGCTTTGGGAACAGATTGCGGGAATCAGCTATGCGGGTGAGTATCGCGGTATCGTTCTCGGCGCGAACTGATCCATATTCTTGGCCCGGTAGGCGACCCACGGATGTCGATACCTGGTGCGGAGAACCCTCAGAAGGTCAAGAACATCGTCCGACCGCAGATCCCTCGTTTCCGCGGACTGTACTTCAAGCTACTTCGAGAGATTAAAGGGATCTCGCCAGCATCTGGCTCTGCGGATGTGACAGGCCTGTCGGGAGATGAGGCGGAATGGACCGCGATGGGTCTTGGAAAGGAAGATGGCTCCGGCAGACTCAAAGTGAGACCAGACTTCCAAGGACAACGTTCACCGCTAAGTGAATATTCTCCTCTCCCCACAGCAAAATGTCGATACGGAACATCGTGCCCAGCTTCTAAAAAAGCTTCCAAGAAACCTGAAGAAGGGTCTGGAGCGAGCATTCACTCAAAGATTCGAGACCAAGATAGTCAGACCAGGCGATGCTCCAGATGAGAAGGGTATGGAGGAATTAGATTTCTGGAAAAAAGCCGTTGGCGAGCCTGATTTGCGCAAAGTGATCGACCAAGGTACGCCTCTCACTCGTGGGATCTGATCCAGACCTGAGGAAACACTTTCTGGTTTTCCAGAGCTGAAAGCGATCATATCGCGTCCGGCCACCACTCAAAGCTTCAAGGGACTTTTGACGGCTGGACTGAGGAAGAGCATACTGTACGCGGCCGCAAAAGTGGGGAAATGGTGGAAGTCGAAAGCAAAAAAGGCTTAGAGATATAGAGCCAAATCGTGATACAAACGCGCCGATCTCCACACCATGGAGGTCTTCCGATATACATGCCATCGCGATCAGTAGAACGGAGGATACGACACGAAAATCTGCCGACTGACACCTGAATCCCATGCTTTGGTCATCGTGTTCACTCCAGCGTTCGGGCTGCGCTGAACCCATTCAAATCTTCGCATGAGATCTGATACATCGCTGGACCAAGGTATGCTGGCCTTCGGTCAACGCATGATGCTGCATACGGATACAAGATATGACGGTCATTTTGCTGTATTCTCTACTCGTCTTGGACTTCAGCCAACGTTCCCCGAACGACCTCTCCCCAACCTGTATTAACGCGAGCATCAGCTTATGAATGTTGCCCAGAGAACAAGCAGATTACTGACCGACCAATCGCCAATGCTTGTCTATACGTCTGGACAGGGCGACCTTGTCACCAGCTTGGGCACATGCGGGAGCAGTAAGAGCGATCTTTGCGAGATCACCCCTGACCAGCAGGACTCGACCACCGACTTGCGAAGCGCCGACGTTGACGAATAGCTGTTCATGCTGTGTCAATTTTTGGACCTGAAGCCGGAACGCATTAGTTCGGGATACGTTTGACAACGGGGATTCAAGACTCACCTTAGCGGCCTTCTTGTCGCCCGCCGCCTTGACACCCAACAACCGTCTGAGCAAGAAGACTGCATGACAACATATGAGTAATGCGCCTGGTTGCACGTAGATGTTCTTGACTTACAGCTGATCTCCAATTCCACGTAAATGTCGGCACCCTTGCCTACGGCAGTCATGACGTTACCCAACAGCTTGTCACCCTTGCACAAGACCGGGTCGATCAATGTGCCGACACCAATCAAACCACCGGGCACGGCGAACTGCAGGTCGTTGCCTTCGGCGAACAGCGAGACGATTCGCGTCTTCAGGGGCTGACAGATGAACTTTCCGGTCTGATCCGTAAAGACCTTTCCGGGACGGATCTCGACTTCCTGCCCGATCTTGAAGACACCACTCAAAATACTTCCACCGGCGACACCACCCTTCAGCTCGTCCACGGTCGAACCGGGCTTGTTGACGTCGAACGATCGAATGACGATCAGCCGGGGGTCAGCCTTGAAGTCGTGTACCGGTACCGGGATCTTTGTGCAGATGTACTCGTTGACGGCGTCGATGTTGTATTTCAGTTGGGCAGAGATCGGGATGATAGGTGCGTCCTTGGCGACAGTAGCTTTAAGACGAAGAGTCAGCGTCATTGGTCTCGAGCCACAAACTCCTGAACATACCTTCAATGAACTTTGCGATATCCTTCTGCTGCTGCAAAGCTTCACTCTCCCGGACCAAATCAACCTTGTTCTGCAAGATCAAGATATTCCTCAACTTCATGATTTCCACGGCGGCCAAATGTTCTGATGTTTGCGGCTGGGGACAGGATTCGTTTCCGGCAATCAAGAGCAGTGCGGCGTCCATGACGGCGGCACCCGTCAACATGGTAGCCATCAAGATGTCGTGTCCGGGACAATCGACGAATGATACGTGTCTGTCATGTGCCCGCGATGTTAGCTCCAGCATAGTTTGGCGAGCTGAATCTGAGCGTACCTCTGCAAGACCATCGTTCCACCACAGCCTGGTCGCTCACACTTGGGGTGAGGTTCCATATCCGACTTGTACGACTTGTAGTTTCCTGGTCGCGGGCATGCCTCGTTGTCACATTTGTAGATCTGGAAAGGTGTCCAAGAGTAAGAACCTAGAATGGGATCGGATACTGCATCTCAGACGCACCTTCGCATTGGCATAACCGAGCTTAATGGTAATGTTTCGTTCCAGTTCGTTCTTGAATCGGACAGTTTGAACACCAGAGATGGCTTTGACGACCTAGGAGAGCATGCGTGAATTAGCAAGGCGAAAGGATGGCGGACGAGCCGATACTGATGAAAGAAGATCGAGTACTTACGGTCGATTTACCGTGAGCTACGTGGCCGATAGTACCTATTCATCCAACAGAAACTCCAGTCTTAGTCCTCCATCCGCCCCTCATCTTCTTCCTTCATTGAGCTCACCGATGTTGATCTACGTCGCAAAAGAACTGATTAGTAACAGCAAACTACTCCTGAATGCATGCGGAACTCACAGTCGCCTGCCTGCTGATAACTTCAGGGCTCAAAGCCGTCAACTGGGACGAGTCAATGTCCATCTGCTTGACCTTCTCCGTCAATCCGTCCACGCTGTCGTGTGCTTGAGTGAGCTTGTCCATTTTGCAATCTCCCTTTTCTTCTGTGTCGCTTGGAATCCGTCGTTTTCCGTTTTATGAGTTGAGCGTTCCGTGAGTTCTCTACTCCTGGTCAAGGTTCACTCTGCACAGTTCCGTTGGGTCGAGCTGCAAACGTTCAAGATAGCTTGGAGCGAGTCAAAGTGCGTTCCCTTGTCCAAGTCAACTATGACTCGCAAGCGCTAGCCAACGTAAACAAAAGCGCAGTCTTTTTCTGGCTTGGGCGCGTCCGCCACCGATCGAACCGTTCAAGCTTCTTGACGTTCAAGGTGAAGTGACGAATGGTCGGGCAGTCAAGTTTACTCCTGTCCCAGTCCTCTCGTTGGTTTTGCACTCAGACCCGCTACAGCATCCTCAGATCTTTCTAAAGCTCGAATCTTGAATCAAAATGGTATGTCTGCAGCAACGACTTTCCATCATCCCGCGCGAGCTGACATACGTTCCTCCTCTTTCTCACTCAGGCGTTTGACGGTCCCAAGTGGTATGTTGCTGTTGCGTCGGAAAGACTGGACATCATGCTGACAAACTCTTCCTGGATTCCGCAGTGTATTGCACGTTTCTGGTTTCCCCAGTGATCTTCGGGCGAAGGATCTCGCGTACGAGTTTGAGAGGTAAGACTTCGCTTCTTCCTTGACTCGTGCCTCCTATCTCACCTCGTCTGACCATCTAGATATGGACGACTTGTTCGATGCGACATTCCTGCCTTGAAGACTCCTCAATCTAACCGTAAGTATTCTTGATACGATCGAAAGCTTCTTTCTGCCTCAGAGACAGGCTCGGGGACAGTGTCCGTCAATATCGTCGGCACGACCGGCAGTCCTACCGTTTACGATCGAATTCAAATCGCAAAGCCGAGTTATCGAATGGCGGTACTCCTCTCGAGCGAGAAGATGCGGTCGAATCGAACGAGAACGAGCGTCGTATTCAAGTGTTCAAGTCGATCGATTCGTTGCGGCATATTCGAGTCAGCTCTTACGCTCTCGGAAGCGATGTCGATAACACACGAGCGTCGAGTCGAATGTCAAGACGTGGTCTTCGAAGTCCGAGCCGAGTCAACACACGAATAGGAGCGCTTACTCAATCTCTCGAATCCCTTGGTCGATCTCTCAGCTTTCGCCTTTGTTGAATTCCGAGACCCTCGAGATGCTGAAGATGCCTACTACGAGATGTACGTAGCCGAACCCTCTCATCTTGAAATTGTGACTGATGTGTTCTTTTTTAGGCACGGCAAGCCGATTGACGGACGTCGAATCAGCATTCAATGGGCCAAGCGACCTCCCAGCTCCAACTGGCGATTCGAGGAGGGTCGAGGCGGCGCACCTCCGTAAGTCGAGAATCGACGAATGCGTGAGTCCGTTTCTCCCCTAACGACGTCTTTTTCTCCACAGCCGACGAGACGACTACCGACGAGACGGCTACGGCGCTCCCCGACGTGGACGATCCCCCTCTCCGCCTCCCCGCCGACGCAGCCCATCGCCCCGACGTTCCGGCTACCGAAGTCCTTCCCCCAGACGCGAGGCTCGAGACGACCGACGATCGAGATCGCCTGTTGGCAACCGGCGTGGTGGACGAAGCCCGTCTCCCCATGGAAGCGCGGCGGAGGCTGATCGAATCGATGATGCCGTGAATGACAATGTCCGGGGTGAAGCTGGTAGCGACGAGCGTGACCAATAGGTGGATCTTTGGGTGACGTATCTCGCGGTGTGTTTTCCCTTGACGTTCCCGTTCGTTTTCTCCGGGGGAACGACGTGACTCGATTCCCTATGTGGAAGGCCTCTGGAGAGGGTCTTACTTTACGTACGATTTGTGGCTCCGATTCGTCGTTGTGACTTGAATGTCTGAAAGCATAGAATGCATGTTCCTGTACAAGCGGTTCCCAGGCCTTATTGGCGTGTGACGTATTTCTGAAAATAACGCTCGACTTTGATGTCTAGTCTGGTATCGTCGATGTCTTTCCACGTATCGTGTGTTGCGAGACCCACAGATAGAGCTGGAGAGGACTAGAGTGAATGAGAATCGATGAATCGATGATGCCATATCATCTGGACTTTGCATCCGATTTGGTGAGTCACTGCGGGAACGGCGATCCGATGATATCGAGCAACAACCAAAGGACGTTTATGTCGCTTTGAGGAAGAAACTGGCATCGCAGTCGTCAGCATTCGTGCGTGACCCGACCTCGACAGATGAGCTCGTAAACAAAGCTTCTGGTCGCCAACCATGGATCTACCACTCAATCACCCACTCTACCGCAGACTTAGAATGAACAACGCTACGCCGTCGCCGCAGCGTAGAGCCGTACGCGGCTCACCTCGCCCAGCACCCGTTACGCCCAGTCCGACACGACGCGCCCAACCTTCTCATAGTCCGACCATCTTTGGACCTTCCGGACCGTCTCCCCTTCGAAGAACTCCGGGAACTCAGCAGAGCGAAGAAAGGCGTGCGCACGACCTATACAACGACCGCTTATATTCCCAAAGCGATTTGGCGTTTCAGGCTGAAACCGTTGATGATCCCGCTTTTCAGCAATGGACAACGCATGTAAGCGGCGTCGTTCTTCAGTAACCTGTTGTTTGCTCATCCGACATCCTGAAGCACATTGAATGGCGTTGTCGCGACCTGTCCGAGCTTCTGGCAGAAACGACGGATACCCCGCTTCACGAGCGTTCAGCATTGCTCGGCAAAGTGATCCCGGAGACCAAGTTCCGCTTGGATGTGGGTAAGCATGACAATGTTTAGTGAAGGTCCAAAAGGCTGAACTGACCTACTCTGCAGTGCTGAATACACATTCGAACACCCCGGTTGAACGTCAGCCAGAGGTTTCAGATCTGGGTCAACTGAGCTTCAACGACGACGAAGCCATCTCGACTCCTCCAGAATTGAACGACTTCCAGCCTCACTTTCAAGTGTACCTTGCACCTGCATTCACCAATTACGGCGATTATCGCGGAGGATCGCAGAAAAGTGCGGACATCTTCCTCGGCATGAAGCCAAACAACGTGCCTGCTGGTCCGGGGGAAGGTCAGGATCGCTGGATTTGGAGCAAAGCAGAGACGCATGTCTTTACTGAAGATAGTTGTGATTTCTGGGGTGAGCGCAGGCCTGTTGTGTGTTAAGACTCAGCCAGCCGCTGACGTCCTGCGGATGTGATCAAAGAGGCGAGCCTGCCGCCGTTGTCGGAGCTGCTGGAGGATCCCGCGATCCGAGAGCAAAATTGTCTTACGCTTGTCCTACGCTTGCAAACACCTGCAACACATGCGGCGGCTTTGCACGGGAAGGAGAAGCGACTGGTCGACAAGTACGTTCATTCCAGATTGCACAAACGCTTGACTTCCTGACCGAGTGACGCCCCTGGCAGGAGCTTGTTGCTTGGACTGCAATCGCTGCTTGACGATGCCAGCACGGGAGACATCCGTATGGTATGCCTGGAGCGCGAAGTAGAGCCGCATCCATTGTCGTCAGGCGATTCCGGTCCCAGAATGGCAGAATACACCTCCAGGTCCAATCGATATCGTAAACGAGTCCTTTACGCTCATTCAAGTATAGTCAAGCTGCGCAGCGAGTACCTCGACGATTGGATCAGGTTTTCGTGCTCGGATGAACAAGGGACGCCCAGCCGCGGCGGCACGAAGCGGGTCGACCGTACGGTACACTCCGTGACATGCCTAGATGTCGACTACGTCACCATGTACTGGTTCCTCCACTTTCTCTACACGGGCGAGCTCGAGTTCAAGGATATTGAAGACACAGCCAGTACTGCCGTTTGCCCGGTAGAAAGCCTCGACCGAGATATCGCAGAGCAACTCGTGGCCGATCCACCGGAAGGAAGCTCCTGGGATTGGAAAACCCTGGTTATCGATGGTGACGGGACGATGGCTGTCGAGACGCAAGGCCACAAGGCTTCTCCGAATGACGGTCGACCTTCCCGTCAAGGTATGCCAACGAACACAAAGCAAGTCGCTCCGCCCGTGTCTAGTACGGCCCCAACGCCGCAGGGCAGGCCCGCCAGAACGCCGCCAGGTGCGCGCCTAACATCAGAGACGAGCCAAGACAGCGGTAGTATCACGAGACCATCTTCCGCTGCGAGTACCGCTACTTTGCAGGTAGCTCCCCTCTCACGAACCCTAAGTTCTCCGACCGCACGGCAACAGACGACGCCTCCGCGCTCTCCACCAAGTTGGGATCCTCATTCTCATCCAACCAGCTCGATGCCCCCAGCATCCGCCTTTGCGATTTACGCTCTCGCCCATCGGTATCAGCTGGCGGAACTCGCCCGACTGGCACAGAACCATCTGTTGGCGCGCTTGAAGCCCAACGCAGCGTGCTCTTTGCTCCTCGCTTCTTTCAGATTCAACGACCTTCATTCTGCTGTGGAGGACTATGTGATCTCACATTGGGACGAGATTCGAATCTCAGTAGGCTTACTTTACCTTTACCATTCACCCTCCTCGAAGTACGGCTAACCAGCATTGTGCTCTAGCTGAATTTCATTCGAGCCATTCAGGAAATCGCCAGCGGGTCGTAAGTGCATGAGCATTTGGAACAATCGTGACAGCGACTGACCGTCCTTGGTTCTTCCTGCGCCCGCCATAGATGGGGGCCAGAAGGCGGCCGCTGCTTACATAGCCTGTTCAGTCGTTTTCAGTCATCGCCAGCCACAGCAGACCGATTTGACTTTTTGCCGACTGAGAATTATTGATACGCTGCTTTGGAATGATCGCACTGGTCAGATTGACCCTCGAGTGCCTAGTATGGGATGAAAGATTATAATAGTTGTATAGGATACAGTTTCGTTGTATTATAGTTCAGCTAGGGTAGCGTCCCGCTGTTTCGCTAAATAAGGCTACATGTAGACAGTGTGTTTGCGCTTTCTTTACTGGAAATGGTTGCCGCTGCCCCACGAGTTGGCACCCTGATGCGGCGCGACGGTGTGCTGCGAATCGTTGTCCGGGCCCTTCTCCTTGTCGGTCACTTTGCCCGGAGTTGGGCTCCCGTGGAGATACATCCAGTAGAGTGACAGCGAGAGCAGAGTCGCGCCCACAATGTTGCCGACCAAGGCACCTATAAGGTCCAGCCAGATATACTTGCCCACACTGGGACCAGCACCGAGCATCATACCCCTGCGATGCCATTCTGTCAGTCAAATTTCTGGATCTCGACACGGACTCGACTCACATGGGGATAGTGAACATGTCTGCAACAACGTGCTCGTATTGAATGACGACAAAGGCAGATAATACAAAGTAGACGCCGACTACCTTGCTGATGACATCGGCCGCTTGAGTTGCCACGTAGACTGCCAGACAAACCTGTTGGTTGACAATTCCAGAAACATCAGTTTCAGTAATCTCGGGATCCCTATGCCAGCTTACCATGATGTTGCAGCCGATACCTCGCAGGAAAACCTCATGCCAAGGGAGCATGCCCCGAGAATTGGCAGCATTGGTGATGAAAGTGCGAATCGGATCCGTCACCAGACCAGCGTATCGAACGAGAATGGCCGCAAAGAAGAGGGATCCAGCAAGATTGCCGAAGACTACGAGGGGAATGTGATCAGAAGACTACCTTTGAGAATGCAGAGTCGGCACTTACAGACGACGAACCAATTGTACGCAATTCCCCACCATGGGATACGCCGCTTGAATACACCCAACTCGATGATCATCATATTCGATGTCAGGAGCTCCATGCCGGTCAAGACGATGAGCGTCAGACCGACGGGGAACACGAGGCCTTCGACTAGACGCAGGAGCCCCGGGTTGTTGGTGTTGGCCGAGGGGGAGCCGCCGACTACGGCTTCGAGGAAACCACCGTATCTGGATGATGAAGACACGGGTCAGATATGGCTTGGCGATGCTGCATGGAATATTCACTCACGACAACAGGATACCTCCCCATACCGCCTTCAAAAACAGGACGTCCACACGAGTATGGTGTCTCGCCACCGCGCTTTCCACCAGAGCTTCCGCCGTTTGCTTTGGGCTCAACGAAGGGTGGTACGTGTTGTCTTGCCTGTGCGAGTCCTTCGAGTGGTAGTTGCTTATCTCGTAAACCTGGTTTACGACCGGTGCTTGCGTCGTATAACTTGGCTTGAGGGGAGACGCCGTCCGGTCGACGTACTGGCCTTGCATGGGCTGTTGCGGGTATGCATTCTGAGCTTGAGGATAGCCGTTCAGCGGAGCTTGAGGATATGGCTGGGGAACTTGTTGCTGGTACCCTTGTTGAGGATGACCATAGGCTTGACCGTTGTGTTCAGGTTGGAGTGCGTGGGACCCGACAGACGGAGGTGCGATAGGTGGTGGGAGGTGTGACGACATGATTCGAGGTCTAGCGGAGATTTTGGCTTGGCCAACTGCTTGGATTTCGGATAGCAATGATCGGCGGGGTGACAACCAGACTATATACCTCTACCGAGGCGAGAGACGGCGACACCTGCATTGGGTGTCATCGATGAAGCACCGAGTGGGAATGGAAAAGAATGGCGGAGGCGAGTGACGTGTGCCTGCCGGTCTCTGAACACTTTATGACGGTCTTCTAAAAATATACACTGGGAATGGACTATGCTCGGAATACGTAGATCGCGGCGGACTTTGGATAGCTCTTTGGATAGCAGTTTGGATGAACAGCAGGTAGACTTAACAAACACAGCTGCAGACCTCGCACGAACCGAATCCCGCACATATACACCAGCTCGCAGGCGCCTTTTCCGTTGAAGTCCCTGCAATCCGTCAGCTGATCTCTTTCTATATCGTGACCCGCCTTTACTTCTCGCTCGAAGACACTGCCCCACAAACGGCTTCGGGTCAATCAGTGCTTTCGCCACCAGCGCAGTGCAGGGGCATGCAAAGCTGCATGAGCTCTCATTTAGAGTCTCCGCGATGCCAAATCCATTCATTCTGCGTTAGGGGATACAGTTGATCATTTGTTGTACTATAGTGCTTTTGCTGTTCATGCAGTTATGCGAGATGCCTTCTCATCCAACGCGAGCTGATCATATCTTGCCCTTTCGCCTGAGCTCGGCCTCCTCTTCGAGCTCGAGCTGTTCGTCGATCTTGGCGCCTCGCGAGGGTTCCTAGAGGAATCGAAGGTGAGCACGGTGAAGACATGACCGAAGGAATGGGCTTACGTTGCCGTGCGACCTGGCGGCGTCCGTTGGGCGCTCCTGCTCCTTGGCCTCCTCGGCCTGCTTCTCGAGCTTCTCGACTCGCTCGGCGTCCTTCAAGTTGTTGGCGAACTGTAAATACGAAACAGACTCGAGTCAGAATACGTTTTGACTGAGTTGCGGGGGTACGTACGGATCGCTCATCCTTGCTGTCGACTCGGTTGTGAGCACCCTCCTTTCCGTGCTCGAACTCGGTGTTACCGGCCGGGTTGTGGTGGGACTTGGTAGTACCGGTCTATCAGAGGTGGATGTCAGCTTCGGTGTGGAAAGAGGGCGGACGAGGTACTCACGGTGGGGTCAATGGCGCCGTCGTTGTTGGACATTTTGTGAGTAGTGGATGGGTGTTTGCTGAAGGTCCCAAGAGGGGAATTTCCGGGAATGCGAACGAGGGTACTTATAGGAAAGACTCTACCTTGCTCGCTTGCAGAAACGTCGTCGACTGAACGAGTGACATGACGTCAGGACAGTTTAGCCCCGTTTTAAATATTTTGTATCCGAATGACATCATCGACTTGGCTCGGCTCAATGCCTCGTCTCGCTTCGCGTCTCGCAAGAATGCATATATAATACCTCGAGTCCTTGTCATCTTGCCATCATTCTTGTAGTCCTCATCGCTTACACGCACCACTTCCCCTTTTACCAAACCACCACCAAACAACACATCTTTCGCAACAATGTCTGACATGGGCCGACAATCTTTGGGTGACAAGGCTGGAGCCGCCTTGAAGCCAGACTCGCAAAATAAGTCGCTTCCTATTGTCCCCCCGTAGCGTTGAACTTACCTTTCCTTGCGGTCCTTACAGTCCTTCCTCGAGCAGGGTGCCGACATGCTCAAGGGCAAGACCGACTCTGCCGCTTCCACCGCTCAGCCTGAAAGTAAGTCGACTCGACTCCCGCCCCGCATCTACACTTGCTGATCACCCACGTCCACCAGGCCAGAAGTCCTTCACCCAGCAAGCTGGTGACGCCCTCTCCGGTAACCAGAACCACAACCAAGAGTGAGTCTATCCTACGCCATTCGTCGACGCGATCACAGTGTTCACACATCTTCCACCTAGATCGTTGATGGACAAGGCCAAGAACGCCATGGGTGCCAACAGCAACACCAACACCAACGCCCGAGTCTAAACGGTGTCTCTGTCTGAATGGCTACAGCCCGTCATGGGTTATGGGTCCAGATCGGTCTCCAATCACAGTTGTATGAATTAAACAATCAATGCAATGAGAATTTCAAGCTTCAAACCGAACGTATCGCCGTCATGTCACGTTGGTTTGTTCTTGGTGTGGCACCTCCAAGCCATGTGCCTGTCAATAACCGCAGACCCATTATGAGGACGGTCTCACACACGCTCGCCAGCATCGCTTTCAGGACTTACAGTGTCTTCGTACTTTGCCCGCGAAACGATTACGCGGATGCAAAGAGGTTGAAACAGCGACACAATAGAAGCTGCTTCAACTTTGAATCGTACTTGTCATCCTATTCGTTTCCTCGTATCTTGGTCAGACCTTCTTGTCCCTTTCTGGATCACCGAAGAACTCTATACCCCGACTCGGAGTGTGTTGGATGTCCACCAACATGGACTCGTCGCCGACGACTCCCCTCCGACCAGACGTCAACACCTCTCGTCTCCTCCGACTGCTGCGCCCATACACCAGCCATCTTGCCAAGCTCGAGCAGTCGCTACGGTCCGATCCGGACTACTCGACGTACGCCGTCGTCCCGCAAGGTATCGCCCTGACCGTGGATCGCCCAAAGCACGCTGCGAAGCGCACGTACGGGAAGGGTTTGCGTCCATCACAGTCGGCACGGGCGTATGCTGAGCTATCGGAACCGCTGGAAGACGTCTTTTCCGAGAACGCCGCGGCTTGTAAGAGGATCGACGAAGTACACAGCGCTCGAGCGACTAGGGCACACCTCGGCTTGGCTCGATACGCTTCAGTGAAGAATGAACGGACTCGCAAGGTCTACCACCAAGCGACGTCCGTCATCAGCGCGTTTCGTCGCCTGTGCGAAGTCGCGAAACCGCCAACCGTCAGACCCAAAGCAAAGACAACACTCCCGCGGAAGGAGAATCAGCGATCCGTACCGAAATTATCCACCATCTGCGCCAGCATCATCGGCCGCAACCTGGAAGGCTACGTCAAAGCGGAATGGATATCTCGCGAACGTGAAAAGGCCGGGCTTCAGTCGGATGATGATGGATTCCAGGAGAACAGTGAGGAGAATGACGGAATGAAGCAAGAGTATCAGGATCAAAGTTGGCGAATCGAGCGGTTGCAGGAGTGGTATGATGCGTTGCCGGGACATGTCGTTGGGTGAGTACGGTGCAGGTGGTCTGGTTGATCTCTGCTGATGCATGATGCAGGACCGTGCTCGTGGAGCAAGCGGTCACATTGGCCTTGAGCCTACCGTATCATCCCATCAGGACAGACGTCTTGTGGACATTGTTCGAAACCGTCTGTGAACAGGCTGCAGTGAGCGATGTAAGTTGAATCTGGCCGCTATCTCGTCGCTAGAACGCTCAAGTCATTCACGGCAGGTCCGGCCCCTCTTGCATGCTGTCGTACAGGACACCATCGAGCACGACTACCGCAAACTGCCGCTCGTGCTCACTGGTATCAGCAGCACCATCGCACCACGCAGCATACCCCTGGACATTGAAAGAATCGTCATTCCGCACATGGCAAATCGTAAAAAGTACCTCGCGATGTGCGTCCAACCTACCAGTATCCCGATACACTGCGAGCTCGCGGCGTCCATGGTCGCCCACGGTCTCGACTTTACGTACAACAGCGCCGACCAACGACAGATTGACGATTTTGGCGATCACAACGCGCGCTGGGTGACGCTCTGGACCGAGTCGATCTGCTCTGCCACGGTCGAGGAACAAACGCATGCATGGGGGACGTTGAGCCGATGCTTGACGGATATCGGGTTTCTGGCCGACCCATTGCCGGTGGAAAACTCGCCCATCGTATACCTCGTGGCATTTGCAATATGTTTACTGCAAACGACATACAATACACAAGACGAGAATGCGCTGCTTTGCAAGGCACTGCGCTGCCTGCGCAGCAACCCTGGGATTGATTTCAGTATACTGCCTCCGATGGCCGTCTCCGAATTCACCTGTCGACTGCTGGAAGAGCCGCAGTGGAAGGCCGATTGTCCGCACTTCATCCGTTGGTTCCTCGCACATGCACTGCGAATCGGCGCAGTCGACTCCCAAACGGATGCGATCGCTATATGGGTCGCCGAGCTGGAAGCCATTATGCCTGAAGTAGAGGAACTCGATATCGACACCAAGAACGCATATGCCAAGTTGGGCTACGTTTGGGATACCACTTTCGATTCTTGGATCAAGCAGACTCCGGCCAAGTCTGGACCGTCGCTCAGTCGGCGCGCGAGGTGTCAGAGTCCGGTCGATATGTCCAGTAGTCCCGCTCCAGAGACAAATTCGGAAGACTCGGGGTTCTACAGTCAGGGCAGATCGAGTCCTTCGATGTATCGGTCATCTTCGCCCCCGACGCCTGTCGCCGCGGATCCCTCTATCGTGACCGCCACGCCAGCGGCTCCCGTAGTGAAACTGCATACGTTCAGCAGCCCTTTCATGAACAGCCCAGTCGTCAAGTCCTCCATCACGCCGAAAAACATTATCAAGAATCGGCTCATCCACTTGAAACAGCCAGTATCATCAGCAACTCTTGTCACGCCGCTTCATCCCACGAAGAAGATCATGCCGAGTACGAGCGAGTCTCTCGATCCTCTCGACGACATTGAAGAACTCGACAAGACCACTCCGTCGCTGCCCAGACGCGTGATCGTAGACGCAGATTCGACCATGTCCGACAACTCGACGTTGGAACAAGACGAGAACGATCCGCTCGCCGTCGGATTCTCCGACGCACCGCTTGACAGCCCGTTGACTGCCTATGAGGCGACCCCTAGACCAGCTCACGCGATGAAACGCAAAGCGACGGTAGTGTCGTCACCGCTGCGACCTGACTGGTCAAAACGACCGCACTTGCGTTGATTTTAGTTCCAAGAGTCGATGGGATACGTTCGTGTCATATATGCATGCATCTTGTACAACTATTCTCTGACGCCAACGCGTGTCCGATGATTGCTCACTTCTTGAATCTAGCTTTCATCTCGGCCATATGCTTCTTCATATATTCAGTGTTCTTGTCTAGTTCAGGTACCGACTATCAGTCGTTGCTCGATTCCGAGTGTAAATACTGGCTTACCCCAATCAACCGTGCTTTGCAGAGCATCCCATTTAGCGAGTTTCTCATGGTAAGCTCGGAATTGCTTGAATTCGTCTGCGTTGAGCGCATTCAATACCGTCTCACCCGACTTTTCGTTCCATGGGTAGGCTTCTCGTCGAGAGAACTCGAAGATTCGAGTCTGTGGCCCAAAGTCGATCAGCTTCGATGGAGCACAGGACCGGTCGAATCGGTGACTCACAAGGAAGGGCGCCACCAAGATATCCCCCACGCCATACTCGTCGCTCTTGACAATCTCATCGGGAATAAAAGGCGTAAACTCTCGAACCGCGTTCAAAAAGTCGTCGAGTGCCTTGCCGCTGCCCCCGTCAGACAAGACGGAATACCCGAACCAGGCCTTGCTGACGGCCTCGTACTGCAAAGCTAGGAGCGCGTCTTTTGCCCTGAGGGTGAGGTCCTTGTCTGCAGATCTTGACATCAGCTACGGTGGAGTCGGAGCGCAGGCCGGACGTACAGTGGAGTTCTGGGTAGACTGATGCGATAAAGTCGACAATCAACGCTGATTCCGGTAGAATGAATGTGCCCGAAGGCGGAGAGGCAGGGTCTGCATCCTTGGGCGCATCGTACCATAGGGCTGGGACCTAGAGGTATAGTATATGAGAAAGGGAAGCAGGGGCAGACGGTTCGCGACGCACCTTGGAGGCAGGGTTGATCTTGGGTTGGTACCACTCGGGCTTGTTCTTGAGATCAATTTCAACAATTTTGAAGTCGGCGCCGCTGGCCTTCATGGCGACACGAGCCCTGTGGGCATAGGGACATCTGCAGGGAGGTAAGACCGGTCCCGACCAGTTGCCAAGCAGCACGGGGAACTTACACGTCGGCGCTGTAGAGGATAGATTGCTTGGACATTTTGGACAGGGTCGAAGGTATTGAAACGGCTCGCTTCAGTGCTTGCATCTGGTGGATCAGC
Organism: Naganishia kalamii; assembly: GCA_022813745.1. Lineage (NCBI taxonomy): Eukaryota > Fungi > Basidiomycota > Tremellomycetes > Filobasidiales > Filobasidiaceae > Naganishia > Naganishia kalamii. The sequence goes on along the minus strand of JAKLLX010000003.1, from coordinate 485,702 downwards.
CATCACGGGGACGAAGGGGACGGGGTTGCCGCAGTATATATAGCATCAGCGACGCTCGGGCATCGAGAACGCGGGATAATGATTGCTCATCGCGATATGTCTCGGATTCGTCACCCCATAAAGCACCTCCACCGTGGCTTTCGAGGCAGTCGTGGCTGTACAATAGCCATAGTGACAACTCGACAACGTTGCTACATGATCTGTGTGTGTTGGTCGGCTCATGACTACTAGATGCGCCCAGCGTCTCTGTCCTTTGCTTTCTGTACCGCTCGCAGCTTTTTCAAATGTCGCTCGTCCATCCTCGGCGGTAGGGCTTTCCGCTTGCCGATCTGCGCCTGCTCGAGTCCGAAGCCGGGAATGGTGATGCCCATCGTCTGACCTGGAGATGAGGGTATGTACGATGAGAAAAGTCGAGCGGACGAGACGGCTAGACAACTCACGTGCGATCTCAGCGACGTCGCGAACGTCGAGCGACGGCGCTTCTCTGCGTCGGGATTTGGCCAACGACGCACTTCCAGACAGCAGCTCGCTGTACAAATCTGCCGCAAGACCTTCAAAGAGCTGTGACAGCGAATGAGTAAGCTCTCGCCTCGATTTTGGAGGCAAAACGCTCACCGTGACGAGATCATCATCCACCGGATTCCCGACCTCGTACTCGACGACCCTTCTCACATTCTCATGTACATGCTCCTTCAACGTCCTCGCCACAACGGGTCCCGGCCCACCCATCGGCGTCTGCGGGACCTCGATCGGATCCATCTTCATCCCACTCCCCGCCGCTGTCATCGCCTGATGCTTTGCACGGTCACTCGCATACGGTGCGACGGCGTTTTCCATCTGTGCGGACCAGGATAGGCCGCCGCGCATGCATAGCTCGCGGAGCTGGGCCATCGTTGGTGCTTTCCCGTCGGTGTAGAGTTTCGAGATTTCTTCGTTCAGGTTGGCCATGGAGAGTCCCCCTGGTGCGGAAGGCATTCGGAAGCCAGCGCCATACGATCCCGGTTGGCCCGCGGTCATTCCCGGTCTCACGCCAGGCCGCTGAGGCGTGCCCGCCGCGGCCTTGTTCGCCGTCTGCTGTTTCGTTTCTTGAATCAATTTCTTCAACCAGAGCCACAGCTGTTTCTGATCATGCGGCAAGACCTGGCCCTGTGCGTCGCTCAGGCTCATGTAAAACCGGATCTTGTCCTGCGACAAGCTGTGTATTCCGGCGGGCGGTCGGTTCTCCGGCATCGTCGTGGTTGCGGTCGTAGGCGTAGATGGTGCTTCGGCAGATCCTCGACGCGCACCAGGCGGGATCGCCAAATTCGGCAACGGCATGTTCTGATTCACGGGCCTGATCGTACGCGTGCCCGACGCCGCCGTCCCCTGCGCTGGAGGCCTAGCCTGCGCACCCGCCGCCGTCTGACCCATCGCCGGCCTGACATCCTTTCCCCCCAACGCAGCAGGCGATCCCGGCCCGCCCGTCGGCGCCGGACTGCCCTGCCTCGACCCGGCGCCACTCGGCACGGGACTGCCCCCGCGCGAGCCCGTCCCATCGCCCTGCCGCATCGCCATGTGCTTCTTCCGCGCATCCTCGAGGATCTTGTTATACGTCGCTTCACTCCCAGGGACGGCGTCGAACCATGCGCGTCGCTGTTCCGCCGTCATGTTGAACACGTCCGTCCAGCTCGTGACTTTGGGGACGGCGCTGGCCGAGGGCGTGCCCGTGCGCGAGGCTTGACCGCCGAGCCCGGGGCTAGGGGTGTTGGCGGCTGATCCGGACGGCGTTGCTGTTGGTCTGATCGTGGATGCTGTTGCTGGCGGACGAACGCCCGGAGGTCTCGCAGCTGTATTGGGCGGCGCTGTCGATGGCGGTCGTGCAAGTGGTGGGGCCGTAGGCTGAAGGTTCGGCCGGAATTGATTCGCAGTTTGTGTCGGGACAGGAGGACGCGGGGCAGCAGCCGGACGCGGAGGCGGCGGTCTTGCACTCGTCGCAGCAGAAGCCGCGGTGACAGGCTGTCCCGACGGCGCAGGACTAGACCGTGGTGAATTCGCAGCGCTGGTTCCTTGTGCGGGAATGGCAGGATTGATGGACGGTGGAAGCGTCAAGAACGGACTCGGCATGTTGTTCGCCTTGTACCACGTGTCTATTGCTGGTCGTCTATCGCGAAGCAGTTGACGGAGCTATCGCCGAAGGGCATCAGCATCTCGCCTCCAATCTCGAGGGAAGAGTGAACCCACCTGGGTGATCGCCTGAGGCTGCATCGTTCCCTTTCTCGCCTGCTCAATCAGCCCGGGCAAGCGCGAGAACAGCTTTTCCATGCCGGCGTCGGCCTTGGATTGATGAGGAGGCGTCGACATGGTGGATGGAAGCTGTCTGTGGTGGATGGCGACGTTGTTGAGGACGCGAGGATGATCAAGTTCAAAGTCAAGTTGGATGCTCAAATGTGGTATTCAAAGCAGTATTGCATCGGGCGCACCTCCAGTTCAGGGGTCTCCTACATGCTGGTCTACTAGGCATATGTGGTCTACACGGTCAGGATAGAAACAAGTGGGTGGACACTGAGCAAGGTAGTGAGAAGGGAAGACCTTAAGGCGTATGCCAGATACTATGCTATATGCCATGTGTCCTCGTCTGCCGCACAATACAACTCGTCCTCCCATTTTCCTCTATTACCGCCATTCGAGGCTATCACACAATGCTGATGTCTGTAACGCAACCAAGGTCAGTCCCGCACCACAAACAAAACACAGGACCTACTCCACGTCTCGCTGTCACTCCCGGCGTACAGCTTCTGAATCACCACATTCTTCCCCGTATGATACCCCGTCCCATCACTCTGCCTCAGGAACAACAGCGGCAAGCTCGACCCGCCAAGCTGGCTCGAACGCGTGACGTGGCCCTGTGCGTAGAGCGGGCACGCCGTGAATGGCTTCCGCGTGATCCGCACGGGCGGAGCCGTGAGCCCGTGCATAGCCGTCGAGGTCAGCGTCGGCTTGATCTGCGGCGTACGTGGTTTCCGCGCCGGTTTCGCCCGGGTCGGCCTCGCCGCCGTCGTCGTCGTCGCGTCCGGCTTGTGTTGTCCGTTCGCGGCCGGCTTGGATTTCTTCCCCTGACCGGCCTTTTGCCGCACGAGCGCCGTCAACTGTTCGCCCGGGCTCGCGGCGTCTCCCGCCTCGTCCATCCGATGGTCGACGGAATGCAAGACGGAATCCGCCTCGGTGAGCGTCGACAGCGAATCATGCCGCACGGAATACCGATCGGCATGCGGGTCCGCACGAGAGTCGTGCATCATCTCCACCTGCGGGTCATGCTCGCCATGCGTATAGTATTCGTACTGCGGATCATGCTCGACGCCCTCGTCGACATGCTGATGATCGAGGTGTCCCGTATCGCCACCGAGCATCCCCGAGGAATCCAACAGATCCTGCCCCGTCTGCGCAGCTTGCAACGCCGCGGCCGTAAACAGCTGATGCATGTCGTCCGACACGTTGTGATCAAACTCGTGCAACTGATGCTCGAGCAAGGAATCCACCGGCTCTTGCCCACCATGATGACTATGCATCATGGCGTCCATCACGGCCGACGTCGAATCCTCGAGGCCCATCTCCTCGGGCCCGAACGGCGGGAAATCTTCCACGCGCAGGTCGGCCATCGGATCGTCCCCGCCGTTGTGGGCGTCCATCCGGTGATGTCCGTCGTGCGTCATCTCCATACTCGAGAGGGAATGTTCGGCGACAGGGTGATGTCCGAGATGCCCCTCCACGCCGACAGACTTGTCCCGCTGCATGAACCCGTCGCCGAGCGGCTGCACCTTGCCCGATTCGTAGCCCATTCCCATGTCCGCGTTCTCGTCGTTGCCGCCCGTCTCTGGCTGTCGATGCCGCGGCTTGCGGTCGTCGTCCTCCAACGGCGACCACACCGGCTCGGCAAAACTATCATCGACGACATCCTCCTGTCGGTGTTTTGCTTCGTGCGCAAGTTGCAGCTGCTCGAGCTGGTGCTGTCTTTCCCGTTCGATGCGCGTCGCGTCCCACATTTCTTTTGGTGCAGGGAGGTGGATGACGATGATCGTATGTGGGACCGTACTCGGGACCGAGCTGTAGGGTCGCGCTTCCGGCGGCACTTCTTCCCCTCCATCAATGGGTATTGCCGGAAAGGAATTGAGATACGATGCGCCGGCGTCCGCGTTGGCCGGTACCGCCGGCGCTGTACTGCGATAACTCCTGAATTTGAGCGGTCCTATTGCTCCGAGGTACAAGAGCAACGGCTTGCCACGGTACGCGGGATTATCGTCGTCGTAGTAGAAATTGGTGACCGTCATCGTGATCGTGTTCTCCATCGCGCGATATTCCGGAATGTCCAATAGGATTGGCATCGGTGTCAGAGGCCGCCGAAAGACGGTAGAATAGTCGCCCACTTCATGCCGTCCTTCGAAAAACGTATACGTGTGCTCGGTCACGCCGCTGATGGTCCAGGTGATAAAGTCGTCAAAGTACTCGCCCTCGACCGATTGGCCGGCGACGACCTCGACAGACAGCTTGGACGGCTCGAACCGTACGGCCGAAGGATCGCCATTGTAATTATCCTCGGTATCGAGCGCAGGCGCCACACGTTTCTTGACGACCGAATTAACCGTATCCTTCTTCCCGCGAATCCGCTTGCGCACCCGCGGCAACGGCTTCCCATTCTCGTCCTCGAGCTTGTCGCGATCGTGTCCGGGCGCGCGGAGGTACCATTTGCCCTGACTCGCGACGACTTTGGCAAACGCGACCTTGTTGAGCTCTGATACGGGACCAAACTCGTTTAGAACAGGCTTGCCCGACATGATCTTGATGAGCAACAGAGGCTCGGTGCGGTAGTCGGAATGGATATCCCGGAGGATGACGGTGCTATTGAACGTGATGATTCCCGGATCCGGACGGTTCTTTTCCGGAAGACCGCCCGGTGGTTCCCCTCGTTTGACGACGTCGATGACGAAAGCCGACCAGTCGGACGGCATGCCGACCAACTTGCCGTGTTCCACGTAGAGGTACTTTGTCCGGACCGACTGCGAGTTGATCCGTGACCACAACGAAATGGGATCGCCGACGTAGAGGTAGGACGCGTTCGTTCGCTTGAACGCAAAGTTGGGCCGTTTACTCTGCGTTGGCTTTGACACGATCTGCATCGGCAGACCATCGAATGTCGCCCACGGCCGCGTATGCGACTGCTCGCTGATCCCCTCCATCTCCTCGATCACCTTGCTCGACTGCCCCGCGGGATCCTCTTCTCCCTCTGCCGGACTCTCCAGCGAATCCTGATCCACCTTGGTCCTCTTGTCCGTTCCATTCCTGTCCTTGCCTGTCGCGTCGGCCAAACCAGCGACGTCCATCAAGCTCATCTCCTGCGCCGAATCCAATTCCTGCCCATGCGAAAACCCGCGTCCCGCGCCCGTGAACCCGGCCGGCATATTGAACATGGGATCATTCTCGATGATCGCATCAATCGCCGCCTGCCGTTCCTCGGGATCCATCGATCCTTCGTCCCGACCGGCGTTCAGGAGCAGACTATTGATATTCCGCTGCCGCCGGATCGCGTCGAGATCTTGGTTCCCCGCCTGAAGGGCCTCGACGTGTCGTTGATCATCCTCGAGTTCCCGCTCCGACGAGACGGATCGCTCTTCGTCGCCGTCCATTCCATCCGGCGGACGAGGCTCCGTTCCACCGGGTTGAAACACGTTAAGCCGGAGCTTTAGTGACTTTGCCTTGCCTGTTCTCGAGGCGTACAGCCCAGAAAAGTAGAGTCCCTCGCGGAGGTAGGCGCGCGCGCCCTCTTCCCGGCCGGGTACGTTGAACTTTACGCCTTGATTATTGGATATGATGGGTATATCCGGCCCGACGTCTTGGTTGAGGATTTGGAGGGATATCGTTTCCACCGTATCAGACACGGCGCCGGCCATCCGTACGACAGGCGGAGGACAAAGAAACCTGCAAGGCGTCAGCATACATCGTATAAACACGCCATGCGCGACTCACCGCTTTTCCTTTAAATAACTCTTCTGCACAATATGCCCATGCAGCAGTGTAATCGTCGAAAACGACATTTGCTGCTCGGGGATCCGCGATCCGCCCGGGCCCGTCGTGGCGGCAAACATGCGCGAGATCTTGGTCCGGCGCATCTCTTCCAGGAACGGCGGGGTCGCGGCGCGCCGTGGCGGGTGTGTCGTGCCGTTGAGTTGTGGTGCACTGTTATTGCGTCCGATAGGGAGACGTTCGGATGTCGGTGTCCGCGTCGAGTCGGGCGAGACGTGTTGCCGCGCTTTTCGCTTTTGTGGGACGACTTGCGGGAACGGATGCGTCGACCGGGATGGACCGGCGTCGGCAGTGGTTCGTATCGGACGAGGTTCCACCTGGTCCTGCCGTGATTCGGGAACGGCAAAAGTCTGCAACGCCCGTTCCAGTTCGGTCGTCGGCGTGGTCCGACTGGGAGCAACGCGCAAGCTATGCGTCCTGCGTCGGCCCGTGGCGCTGGAAGGTATCGACGTCGTGTCGAGCTGACGCTTCGTGACTCCACTACTTCTCGGATCATCAACAACGTCCTGTCCACGTTCCCTCTCCGCAATCGCATCCACATACGTCGGCCCCGCATCCTGCTCCTGCCGCACATACTCTTCCTGATACGCACTCTCCCCCGTCCCCTCGCCCGTCTCCAACGCGTGCGAATGCAGGTACTCCTCTCCCTCGACGCGCAACGGCACCGGTCGGAACGGCTCGCCCTGCTCCTGCTCTGTCCGTGACGGATCGGGGTACGCCGCATCGATCACGTACTCGCCCGTCTCTTCCTGACTTGGCCCCGCGGGCGGAGCGTCAATGTACGGCTCGGTGTACTCGTGCATGTCCGATTGTTCGGGAACGGCATGGTAGCTCGTGCCATCGTCTTCCGTTTGGCGGTGCTGGGGCTCTAGGACTGATCCATTGTGTGAGGCATAGTCGACGCCATTTGCGTCGGGATGCGGAGAGTGGATGGCCGAGTGGTTGAGCGATTCGGCGACCTGGGAGTATACGCTTTCCGCCGAGAGCGGTGTTGGAGAGTTGCGGATGGCATTGAGGAGGAGTTCTATGGGTGCGTTTGCGTCCTCGGTCTGCGACAGGGTAAGGATATGCCATGTACCGAACGAACCCCCGACTCACCCTTTCATCGCCCAGGTCATACGAATGCCCCTCGTGTCCGCCATCGAGATTGACAAACTGCTCGAGGGTATCATCCGCATCGTCGTACTGTGGATGGCGGTGGTACTGTAGGTGCTGGAGATGATCATGGTCATGATCCATCCTGGTTGAGCGTAGAATGTTGGTCAACCTGTACTGAGGGAACACCGGCCGACTTCTCACGATGGATTGGTCGAACACTTACTAACGGTGAGCTGGAAAATAAAGCGAGCAGGCTAGGGAATCGCTCAAAAGCCTAGAACGCCAACTCTGGTGGGAAGGGAAATCCTTCATGTGATTTCATCTCCTCGTCTATCGTCTGAGGTGACTTGGTGGTGATTCCATTCAGCTAGTTTCCAACCCCTCGACCTGCTTCTCATCAACATTTGCTATACTATATGTATCATGCACCTTCACACCGTTCAATGTGCGTATCGACCCGTGCCTAGTCCATGGCATGAGAGCGGGCGGTATATCCTTTCCATATTCGAACCCACAAGGGCCAGTCTCAGTACCGGCAAGAGCACGATGGCTCATGATTTGCAGGCAGAGGTCATGAAACTCGGCTACACTTCCAGTCGAGTCAACCCATATATCTTATGCAGGTCCCTCAAGACCACGTTGGGATACATGTGACGTTCTGCGGATTCCGGCAATGTCACGTTTACGCCTTCAAGTACTTGGCGTGCCACGCCACATGCTCTGACGCAAACGTCGAGACCTACCAACGCAACGATCAGTCCGTTGCCGCTTCTTGACGCAGACCGAGCAACTCACAAAGTAGTACCTAACGCGCCATCCCACATCGCATCATCAGCAACGTACAGCCACGAATACGAACCGGAAATCCGAAAACTCACGAATGATCATACCCCTCCCTCTGCTCCACCCGCACCTCCCCTTCCCTCCCCTGCTCCGCCAGCGCCTGTTCAAACGCCTCGGGCCGCAACTGGCCATCCTTGTAAAACTGATCGTCCGATCCATAGTCGATCTTCACCACGAGTTTCTGGTCCTTTGGCCACGACGAGAGAAGGAGGGTCGAATCGTACGCTTTGCCTTCTTCCGGGGAGGAAAGGTAGCCTTTGAATGCTTTCTGGCCCCACTGGCATTCGGTGGGGTTACTGTCGGCAGGCAAGTCAGGAGAGCATCGACGGGATGTAAAGCGGACGTACGCGATCGGGGCGAAACCGGAGGCGGACTTGAAGTGCCCCGGGTTCTTGAGGTAGAGCGAGAGCGCGCCGTGGCCTGTGTTCGGAAAGTGAGCGATAAGCAGTGAGCGCGCGTTGCCGGACGTACCGCCCATCGAGTGACCAAAGACGGAGACCCTGCCTCGATCCTAAACACAGACGATCTTAGCACACGCTGCGGGGGAATCGAAGACCCCCCGAGACTCACGATGCCGATATCCGCCATTTCCAGGATTGCAGGAATCTCCTTGACGATGTGCTCGTACATGTTGTAGTGCTTCTTGTACGCGTCCGAGGTGGCGGTCAGGTAGAACCCGGCACCGGTACCAAAGTCCCAGTCCTTGTCTTCGCTACGGCGTAGCGCAGTAATCAGCTTCCCATGGCGCCTTCGAGGATGATAGGCTCACCCTTCCACACCAGCGCCCCGCGGGCTCGTATCCGGGAACACAACAGCAACACCTTGTTTCGCTGCTTCGCCCAAGAACGCGCCCTTTTGCGCGCCCGTATCCTCGGTACACGTCAGTCCCGCGAGGTAGTACAGCACGGGGACCTTGTTCGTCGGTGATGCACCGGATGGGAGAAAGACGTTGATCTTTGCGCTGAGACCTCCCAACGCGGAGGAGGGGAACGAGTATTTGGTGAGCGTGCCTTCAAAGGTCTTGTTGCGGGATTCTTGTTTGAGGGACATGGTGGGAGCGTGGGTGTTGGTGATAAAATGCGATTGTAGGGTAAGATAACGTGGATCAAGGTCGTCTGAAGACGGGCGCGATGGGTATATACGTTGGTGGAAAGTCGAGCATGCTCTCGTTGGCAGTGTGGAGGTGAGATTCGTCATACGTCCACTCTTCGGCACACGGAGATACTTTACGTCCAACCCACTCTCGCCTGTGCATCCGGAAATCAATCATCCTTGTCCCGGGCGCACCACGAAACGACGTCTCTTCCATTGGCTGACCTTTCCTGTGCGATCGCGCGGGAATAGTCGGAAACTTGCTCCAGGAGATCGGACAGGCCAACCAGGACGTGCATAAACTGTCATTCAATCGAGGCGACCGTCATCTTTGCCATCCTTCACCCACCACTCTTCCCGTTGTCCAACATGCTCGCCTCAAGATCAGCATCGCTCCTGGCATCGACCAGCAAGGTCGCCTCGACTTCGTCCCTCGCCGCACGCGCATTCTCCGTTTCCGCCGCGCAGCAGCATGCCGCACCGGCGCCGGTCCCGCCCAAGCAGAAGCTCAAGGAGTTCAAGATCTACCGATGGGTGCGTCCGTCCTCCATCCTCTTTCCTCTTCCTCTCGCTGACAGCCTCTGCAGAACCCCGACCAGCCCTCGGAAAAGCCCCAGCTCCAGTCGTACAAGGTTAACCTCGCGGAATGCGGGCCCATGGTTTTGGACGCCCTGATCAAGATCAAGAACGACCTCGACCCGACACTGACGTTCCGTCGGTCCTGCCGCGAGGGGATCTGCGGCTCGTGCGCGATGAACATTGACGGCGTCAACACGTTGGCGTGTCTGAGCCGGATCGACAGGGATGAGAACAAGCCCAAGAAGATCTACCCGTTGCCTCACAGTAAGCATCTACGTTTTTCTCTTTCGCGTTCGGAATCCCGGAGCTAACGCGCCGCGCAGTGTACATCGTCAAGGACCTCGTACCCGACCTGACCCAATTCTACAAGCAATACAAATCCATCGAGCCCTTCCTGAAAAACGACAACGTCCCCGCCCGGGAACACCTGCAGACCCCGGAGGACCGCAAGAAGCTCGACGGCATGTACGAGTGCATCCTCTGCGCGTGCTGCTCGACCTCGTGCCCGTCCTACTGGTGGAACCAGGACGAGTACCTCGGCCCCGCCGCGCTGATGGCCGCGTACCGATGGATGGCGGACTCGCGCGACTCGTACGGCGCCGAGAGGAAGGAGAGGATGCAGAACTCGTTGAGTCTGTATCGATGTCATACGATCTTCAACTGCAGTCGGTGAGTACTCGCGGTGGTGATGGTCGAGTCGGTGCTGATATCCGGGTGTAGAACATGTCCCAAGGGTTTGAACCCGGCCAAGGCGATTGCGCAGATCAAGCTCGAGATGGCGACGGGCGCATGATCGCGCGTGGCGGTCGAGAGTTGTATTTGTACGGGATCACGGCATGCTGTATTGAATACCACGAATAATGAACAACGTGCAGAGTCGATTGGCTGGACTCGAGTGGGGTCGCAGCGACATAGAATCGTCATGACAGCTTCCAGATCAAGGGGCTCTTGCGGCCAGGGCATGCGCCATGTTCACGATCAACCTCTTGTCACGACATTCTGAATTCAAGCTCTACGACCTCGGTACATGTTTTAGACCTATCAGGGATACGCGATGCTTCGCCTGATCCTCGCTTGTGAGCCATTACCAAACATGCCAGTCAGATATGGATACATGCTATACAACCTATGAATACACATTCCTCCGATCCCCTACGGACCAACAACGCCGCCACGCTTATGCGCCGTCGCCAGACACCCCTCTACCACGCCGAGCAAATGCGAGTTCTCCAGCGCAGCATGCACACGTTCCTTGTCGTTCAGCTGCTTGTTCACTATGCGGGCGTCAACGTGCATCAATGAAAGAAAAGTGTGGCGACTCACCTGCATTCTCGCTCTGGTGCGCGCCTTCCGTGATCCGGATGTCGACCTTGTACCTCGGCGGCAAGGCACGTAGCAGCCTCACCCTCAGGGTCAAGCCTGCTCCGCATCAACACATGCTCTGTATCCTGCCGTGGAGACTCACCGATCAAGGTCGCCATACTACAATGCGGGATCGTCGGTGTAAACTCGATCAACACGCGTTCCGCGCCGGGCTTGTTGGACACCTTGATCTGCGACGCGGAGACGACGGCGAGTTGCTCGAGCGTCAAGGGGTGTTCCGGGTCCGTGATCGATCGCAAGAGGTCTGCAAAGGGATGAGAACCCATACTTTCGCAAGGTGGAGGGAGACATACCGAACACCTCCTGCTCGTCAATCTCCTCGCGGTCGGAATCAACGTCCCCGACCTCGTCCAATTCATCCTCGTCGCGCCACAGGCGCTCGAGTTTCGTCTTTTGGCTCGCTTTCCCGAGGTGCGCACCGGCGGCGGGCGCTGTCGGGGCGATGATCGTGGGGTTTAGGTTGTCTAGTGGGCGGGAGGATGACATGTTCGGTGGATGAGGGGTTTCGAGGAGAGAAGAGTCAGGTGATAGCATGGTGAATGAATGAAAGACGAGCTCGAGGTGGACCGGCACTCGCCACCCGGCCGCCGAAAACTGCGGAAGCAATACTCGACCATCCGATCTTCCGGCTTCATGCCAACTTCATCACGAAGCTCAATACACACCGGAACCCACCCTTCCTCACCACCTCCTTTCCAACGTCAACCCTACCATGAACCGCGCATCCGCTCACGCCCACGCCTCGGCAACGGAATCGAAACGCGACAAGAAGCGCCGCGAGATTATCGAAAAAGTCGAGAAACAGCATGCGGAGAAGATCCAGGGCTTCCAGCAGTACGTCTCCTGCTTCCCTTTCCCTCTCCCTTTACCACACATCAGCTGACTTGGGATGGTAGGATGTACACGGAGCAAACGACGGAACTGGCCCTGAGGAATCAGGCGCTCCTGAGGGACCCGTCGACGAGCGTTTCGTTGCAGGCGCCGATGTATATGATCAGCTTGGAACGGGATGCGTGGTTGGATAGTATCGAGACGCAGTACGAGTACCGGTGAGCCCTCCTGCCCCTCTGCAAAAGCGTGTGCTGATTCGCGGGGATAGGTTGGAATCCGCGCGCAAGCTCTACCAAGTCGAACGGCAAAAGATCCAAGACGAGTACAAGAAATCGCGCGAGTTGGTCCGGGGGAGGCTGTTGGATGGGCTGGAAGAGCGCCGGCGCAAGATACGGGAGGACAAGGAGACGGTGAATGATATCGTTGCGGGTGAGTGCAGGTTACGTAGAACAAGGGATGCGCGCTGACGACGTGGGGCAGATACGTTGAACGACATTTCCTCGCGTTCACGCGCCCGACCCACGGTCAAGCCGAGCCCTCAGCTGACGGCCGAGTCGTCCGCCACCGCCGCCGCCAAGGCGCGCATCGAGGCACTCGTCAAACAGGCGGACACGCTGCTCGCCTCGTTCTCCCCCGCCGGCCTGGGCACGGCGCTGAGCATCGACAACGTGATTTCCCCGCTCCCGTACTCCCTCGCGGTGCTGCCCCCGCCGACACAGCCCGATCGGGTCGGCAAGAACGCGCGAAGGGGACGCAACCTGGTACGCGAGTACGAAGGCACCCCGGGCCTGGAAGGCCGAACGACGTCCAACGCCCCACCGGCGGAAACGACGACGACGACGACGACCTCGGGCCCGAACAACACGACGGTGATCCGTATCTCGCCGGCGATGAGCGGGTACGCCAAGGTGCCCGGCTGGGCGCCTGGGAAAGCACTCGAGGATCTTAAGGGGCTCGCAACGCTGAACGAGTTTGAGCGCGAGGGGGATCTCGCGAATATCAGTGGTTGGGGTCGGAGGGGGCGACAGGCGGGTAAAGCGGCTGCTGCGGCGATCTCGTCTAGGGTGTAGGCGGGTTGGTAAGAGCGGGGAAGAGGGGTTGTATCAGTGGCTGTATGCATTCGTTGCGTGATTTTGTGCTTCTGGAGGTCAGTGTGCTGTGCATCGCAAGGCCTTTCCACGCGACATGGTCCATCCAGGAAGCTATCCAGGAGTAACCTGTGCTGAGCTGTAGAGCGAGCTGGCTAGCTATACTGTGTGCTACCGCTACCGTACTTCACTATAAGATAACAGACCCACCACCCTCTGCCAAACAAAAGCGCACTCGCCTAGCGCTGATGACGAGATTGTGGCGATGACGTCAATCAGTGATTCCATGGATTCCCTCGCTCGTTGTTATAAGCAGACGACGCGTCGAGGGCTTCCTTTGATTGTTTTCCCCTCATCTTTCATCTATTCTCCACCATGGTCAGACTCGATATCGCTACCTCCGTTCTCGTCGCGGGAACACTCGCAAACGCAAAGATCTTTGGATCAGACGCCCAGGCCTGTGAGTTTCCTCATTTACTGTTGATGACCTCCTCACTCACTCGCCCCGCTCGTTCCCTCAGCGGACCCTTCCACCTGGTCTCTCGCTGACGCCAAGAAATGGCTCCAGGCGCACAGCATCGACCTCCCCACGGGCGCGACCCAGCAGCAAGCCCTGAAACTCGTCCAGGACAACCTCGACACCGTCGCCAAGAAGGGTGCCCGCGGGGCCGGCGTCGCACAGGCGTACTATGAGGCTATCACGGAAAAGACGATTGACGCGTGGACCGAGAGTCAGTTGCGCGAGTACTTGTTGGAGCATGGTATCATCTCGCCGAGCGGCACGTTGGAGGAGATGAGGATCGCCGCCAAGCAGAGGTGAGTGTTCCCTTTGTGAGCTAGACTTTTGCTGATGGCCCCGCAGAGCTTCGTCCGTCTCCTCGGCTGTCTACGGCAACCCGACCGATCAAGCCGCCTCGTCCGTCTCCTCGGCCTACTACGACTCTGGCGCATCCGTCACCTCGGCCGGCCACGCCGCGGCCTCGTCCATCTCGTCTGCTGGGTACGCCGCCGCCTCTTCCGTCTCCTCCCTCGCCGGGTACGCCTCGGCCAAGGCCCAGGCATCGATGGACGCCACCAAGGACTACATCTACTCGACGTGGGACGATAACCGTATGCGCGCCTGGTTGGAGGAACACGGGGTCGAGACCAAGCCGCATCACTCGCGCACCGACTTGCTCGGCCGCATGAACGAGGTGTGGCACCACAAGGTCAACGACCCGGTCTACTCGTCCTGGTCGGACAACTACCTCAAATCGTGGCTCGTCGCCCACGGGATCATCCACCCGCCGCACGAAAGGGACAGGTTGATCGACTTGATGAAGAAGAACTACTGGGATGCCAAGGATACCGTCTTTTCCGGATGGACCAAGGAGAACATGCGCAACTGGCTGGTCTCCGAGGGCGTGTTGAGCTCGGACGCGGCCGACTTGAGCCGGGAAAAGTACTCTGCCTTGCTCGCCGACGTGAGTACTCTTTCCCCTTGCTTTCAACCTCCCTAACCCTTCGCGTAGAACTACCACAAGGCCAAGTCCACCATCTTCTCCGGCTGGCACGACTCTGAACTCCGAGACTGGCTCGTTCAGCACAACCTCGTCAAGTCCGACTATGCCGCCACGCGGGACGAAATGATCAACATGATCGGCGACAAGTACCACCAAAAGACGGACGCGCCCTACCTCGCGTGGCCGGATGCGCGACTGCGCGCCTACCTGCGTGACCACGGCGTCGACGACACCAAGTACGCATCGAGGCCGTCCCTCGTGCACGAAGTTCGAATTCGATACGTCCAGGCCGGGTCCCGGGTCGAGTCCCTGCTCGCCAAGATCCGCGAGGCCGTCGGCGGGAGCGTCGACTATGCCGAGGAAAAGCTCGCGGGCGTGCTCGAGTTGTTGACGGGGCACTCCAAGTACACCGCTGAGGAGCAGTTGTCCCGGGGCTATGCGAGCGCGTCGAGTGCGGGTGCGTCGGCCTTGTCGGCCGCTTCGTGAGTCCGTTTCGTTGCTCTTCTGGTACTTTGCTAACAGTCTTGTAGTGCTTCTGCCACGTCTTTCGCATCGTCTGCAAGCTCTGCCGCGTCCGTCGCTTCCGCTTCCGCAGTGTAAGTACACCTCACCGGCGGCACAATCCTGTTCTGACCTCGTGTTTTGCAGCGCCTCGGCTTCCTCGGTTAGCGCGAGCGCGCAATCCGCCGCCAGCTCCCTGAGCTCGTCCCTGTCCGTCGAGGCTTCCAAGAGCGCCAGCTACGCGTCCAAGCACGGCTCGCCTTCCGCTTCGAGTGCTGCGAGCGTCGCCAGCAAGTCTGCTTCGAGTAGGTTGAATCCATTTCGATCCTTGTCGAACGTTCGTGCTGATCAATTCGCTTGTTAGGTGCCGCCGTGTACGCTTCGTCGAGTGCTTCCTCGGTCGCCGCTAGTGCTTCCTCTGCTGCGTCAAGCTTGGCCGCCGCAGGAAGCAAGAGTGCTTCTTCCTTGTCTTCGTGAGTTTCCACGCCTTCTTCCCTCTGAACCTCGCTAATCCTTTCCTCGCAGCTCGCTCTCTGTCTCCGCCGTCTCCGCAAGCAAGGCCGCCCAGGCGTCCGCCAGCTCGATCAGCAAGAGCCTCAGCTCGGCCTACCACCGGGCCTCGCTCAGCGCCGCCTCGGTTTCGTCGGTCGCGTCCGCTTCCGCGTCGTCCGCGAGCAAGTCCGCGTCCTCGTACAGCGCCAAGCTTTCCTCCGAGTCGGCCAAGGCGTCGGCTTCTGTCAAGGCCGAGCTTTAAACGAGTGCAGGGAAAAGCAAGTCAAGATCTAGATTGTGATGTGTAGCAAAGTACTTGATCGTTTGTAGTAAAGTAGAAAGTTTTCTGTAGACACGAATGAAACGAATGAATAATAATGCGTTGTCTTTGCTTCATTCCTGGTCATCTTGCGAGGGCATGATGTGTCGTTTCATTACGTCGACAAACCCTGGGGCGGCCGCTCCGCCGAAAAGGTTCATCATAAAGCCTGGAAGGGGGGAAAACAACTCCTGCGGATGTTCCGCCCCAGTATAATAGACGAGGAGTAGGCTCGACCAATGCTTGACTACATAGATATATCGCATTCGTCATAACGACAGGTGAGGGAATGAAAGACCCATGGGAGCTTGTGATCACTGGGAAAGGGAAAGCTACGGCCAGGCTTTGCGCCGGGGTTGCATGCCTGGCATGTGGAAGACACCATGATACACTTTCCGCGAGCTAACAAAGAGGAGGCCGACTTGGTGCTGTCTCTCTGGATCTGCGTCCGAGAGGCCTATATCATCATTGCCTTCGCTCCAGCCAGGGCCGGCAGAGCATTGTCGAGGACGACAAGGGCGCACAGTTCATGCATACGCCAGACGATTTCGACAGAGAGTCGATGTCTCAATGTCGGCGGCCTTGCCATCCTCCATTTGGTTCCGCGTTGCTATTCTCCAAAATTATGAGGTGATCGACAGCTATCAATCTTATCTTCACTTTATCGTCAGAGCTCGGCTTCTAGCTCAGCTCACCTATAACGAAACAGTATGGTCGCCCCTACAACTCCGCCGCCGTATCTGGTCTCGGCAACGAGCCTGATCAAGGCGCTCAAATCGGCCCGCGATCCTCCTCAAGCCGACTGGCCTTTGAAAATCGAAATCGCAACTCAAGCATGGCATCGGAAAGACTCTATCGGACACGGGCTCGGCGGAAGAGTCGGAGACGTTATTCGTGAATGGTTGCTGGAAAGCTGGGTAAAGACGAAAGGCGCGAAAGGGTGAGCCGTGCTCGAGTGCGACAGACAGTGTAGACTGACATCCGCTCGTCTGCAGTGCCAAAAACCAACTCCTCAATGCGGCATATCACGACCTGTTACGGTCCATCATACTGGAGACTCCCTCGGCGGGCGTATCAACTACTCAATCACACCAATTTCTGACGGCCTTTCTGCTCGCATTGCGCACGTCGCCCGAACTGGTGACGGAACAGCTCTTGCTTTCCGGGTCGACGTTATTCAACACCTTGTTCGGTCACAAATCCGCTTCTGCAACAGTGAAACAAGGGGACAGCTCGTCGAATGGCATCTTGGTGAAAGCGGAGAACTGGCTGGAATCCTTGGGAGGATTGATCGCGCTGTGTTCGCATATGGTCGACCTGAAGCAGAGTCCGAGCGACACAGGCAAGCAGTCGACGATGCAAGTTGACGCAGAGCACTCGCAGGGGCTTTTGCAATTGGCGAGATTGATCGCGGTGGAGACGAATGCGAGCTTGATCATCAGTCAGACACGGCGCAAAGTCAGTACGCTACTTCTCGCTAGTGTCCAAGTGCTCATTGCGCTTCCTCACAGATCACCTTGAACCTCATCAAACCTCTCGTTCCGGCATACCTCAAAGCTCTCCACGGCCTGCCGCTCGTCAAGGAACCTCTTGAAAGCCTTATCGGCCCGCTCTTCTGGCCTCTTGCTGTCTTGCAACCGCAAACCCAAAGCAGTCAAGCATCATCATCAGAAAGCTCGCAAGAACCTGCTGAAACCGTCATTCGAGAACTCGTCTTTCCCGCCAGCACCCAAAAGTCGCCCAGCTCTCAAGAAACGCTCGCGACATTATCCTTCATCCCCGCCCTGTCGAGAGAATACGTTGCGGCCTTGCAATCGAATCGTTATGCAATCTTCCCGCCACCTTCTGCATCAGCAAATGCCAGATCCAAGACTGGATTAAATGTCCCGCCGGATGTGTACGTGGGCGACAAGGTGCGGGAAGCCGTGCGAGGGTACACGCGAATCATTCTGGAGTGCCTGGAGAACATCGAACAAGGCTTGTCCGGCGAAGGAGCCGCCAGCAACAAGCACACGTCAACCGACCTTGTCCGTCTCGAGCTCTGGAGAACGCGGTCGGCGCTCTGGACTGTAGTGAAGCAGTGGGGCGGCTACTTTGAGGGCGACGCGGAATGGCGCCAACTCGTGACGGATACAGTAATGGTGTCTGCCAGGTGGCTATCAAGAACCGGCTTCCAGGCGGTGTTCGGCGGTCACGTCGAACCCCCGCGAGATGCAGCGAAATCCAAACGCAAGTCTACCAGCGTTCAGATCGGGAACGACATGGAGACCGCGGTTTATGGCTGTGTTGAGCGACTCTTTGCGACTCTGTTGGAGCTCGACTTTGGCGCATGCCATGTGAATGTGGACGACCAGGGGAAGATCGTCCTGGCGGCATCGCTTTTGGTAAGTATACTAGCTTGCGATATATCTCTTGGCTGACCAAATCTTCCGGTAGAACACTGCGGCCAACCCAGATTGTGACACCAACTCGCCCATTGAAGTCGTGCTCCGCTACCATGCCCTGACACAATCCATACCAGCCTTCGCCGAACTGCTGATCGCGGCGATCCAGTACTGCTTCTCCTCGAGCACCTTGTCGAGCATGTCGCAACGGGATATCTATCGCCGTCTTGCCTCTGGACCTTTGGTGTCTCCGGACTTCAGGGCACACTTCGAAAAGGCACTGAATGGCACTTTTGTGGGAGGAATCAGCGCGGAACGAGGATGGGGACAAGTTGTTACCCTGTTCGGAACGGCATTGCAGGACAGCGACTCACGACTGAAGACTGAAGGAGCAAAGCAACCGCAAGATCAGCCATCAACAGAAGCACCTTCAAAACGAAGGAGGAAGAACGATGGAAGCTCGGCTCCCTTGACATCGAGTACAAGTCCACTTCCGGCTGGAGCTGGGACATTCGGCATCCTATCCCGACTACTCGCGACCGTGCTGTACACCGCTTACAGCAAAGGTCAAGGTTACGAAAAGTTTGGCAAGGCCGAGGATGTCCTTCGTATAGTCGATTCCGTAGCCACTGCCTGGCGGGACGATGCCGCATCTTCTATCAGCGAGGAAGTTGCTGCGGGAATCTTGCGCCTGAGAAAGGCCGAGGAATTGCTCAGGCGTGAAGTCACTGCCGGTCAGGCTGTCTTGGTTCAGGGACGTGGGGAAGCGTTCTTCGAGCAGGTAAGATAATCACGGGTAAAACCTCTAGCCAGTAAACTGATCTCCGAAAATTTCAGGCTAATCAGCAACTCCAGACGTGGAATATCATCGGTCAGGCGGGCAACCATGAGGTATCAACGCTTATCGACGGTCTGTCCACGCCCGAAACTTCGCAACCTTGGTCGGGAAGAGTTGTCGATGTTACGAAAGGCACTGGTGTTGCGGCTTTATGGCACGTCGTGGCTCAGCGAGGCTTGACCGCTATCGAGTGAGTTATTCATCTTGGTCAGAGGTCTTTGTTTACTGAAGTCTCGCACAGAGAACATGCAACAAAAGAAGAGCTGGATACTTTCGCTGTGGCATTATTGAGCAACATCACTGCCGCCACGCGCGCGGGCACTGGCACTTCCAGTTCGGACAGCTTGCGAACGCGCCAAGCTATCGAACGCATATTGGCTTCAGCAGAGTTCTGGGAGTTGACGCGCATACGCAGTAGGTGTCCAGACAATTCACGATATTCCCTTCTAACGACACCTTGATAAAGCTGCGGTTATGGCTGGCATCCAAAAGGTCATCGACGACACTACCTCGTCCCACATGATCAACATTTTCTCGCTTCTTCTGCAAGCACCCTCCGATTTCTTGTCAAAGGCGGTCCGTACAGCAGCCATCAAACGCGCCTATGAGATCGATGCTACTGGGATGAGACCGGGTTCGAAGGAACCTTTGAGTGAATCGGAGAGCGAGCTCGTCAGGAGATTCATGGTCAAGGTCTTGAGGGATACAGGGCAGCTCGGTCCTCTAGTGAGTTGATGATTGTCCAGCCAATTTCGAACCAGGATCTAAGCCCTGTTTATAGTCCGACGGTAATGTGCTCATGCGCTTCACGCTGGAGAAGGCCTCGAGCGCTGAAGGAGTGGAGGATGCTACACGAGCATTGATATGTTATGCTGTCAGGTCAGTCCGCCGTTTCTCAGGTGGGGTTCATTGAAGTAACGCCTGTTCGCTCTTCAGTTCGTTGGTCAAGAATAGTGCCTCATCGAAGTCGCAAAACGCATTGGGGCTTCTCATTACGACAGCTCAACAGAAACTTGAGAACACCGATCACCAGCGACTGTTCAACGCTGTACTGCAACTGTTCCAGAGCGCGGTTCAGCAATTTTCTTCGCTTTCTTCCGACATCGCTGGCCAATTAGCATCGCTAAGTCAGTCTATCCTGTCGACGTTCACGTTGCATCTTCGGTCGCTAGGGTCAACCGTGTTTGTCAGCGCGCAAACCGACACTTTACAGCGAGTGGAGATCCTTTCCGCAGTGACACGATATCGCGCCCAAGCCTCGCTTACAGTCGACGACAGAGACTTGGCCAACACTCTTTGCGTTCAAGCTCTGAAGACGTGGAACCAGTCAACAGACTTCGTGAGGGGCATTGCGCCACAGGCGGAGGGTGCACGTGTTTTGCTCAACTGGGTGATAGCGCAAAGCGAGCCAAGCACAAGCATAGAGGACATGAAATCATTCTTTGCAATGTGGTCAGCTTTCACGGCTTTAATCGGTGAGTATGCGTGCCCCGCAGGCGAGATGCAATATCTCACCCTTTCCTTGCACAACTCTCGAAAGGCCAATCAAACGTGCTCGAGACCCTCTTGCGCGACGTCTTCGCATCTGCTTCGGGCCCTGTTTTCGAGTCGTTACTCACCCTACTTGCGTCTACCTTGGAGCGCGAGGTGGAGGACTCGAAGGGGCTACTGGTACCGGCTTTGCGCGCACTGGCGGTCGTGTCTGCTCTGTCCATTCAACGTAAGTACAATCTCTCCTCGTTTCACTATCCTAGCTTATACCTATCGATGCATCCCCGTACAGATACTGGACGTATCTATCGATCGATATTGGCCCGCTTACTGAGTGGGCTTAGACGCTTGGTGCAGCGTTCGCAGAACGTGCAGGTACATCTCGCATGCCTTCGCTTGGTCGAGGTTATCGCTTCCGAAAAGGTAAGTGCTGTCATTTCGGACTCGATTACAAACTTCTTCGATGGAAGGCTGATACGCTTTTGACATTCGCAGACCGTGATTCTGGTTCATCAAGACGTCAGCGATATGCTCGCTATCTGCTACACTACGACGCTGCCGCCATCCGGCAAGACGTCAGTCCAGGCGCAGGCCGTAGCGAGAGGGACCGACGCCGCACATCCCCATCTGTCGACGATTTTGTCTGTCGTCAGCACCCTGGTGCGACATCGGCGTGATCTCATGATCAATGTCTTGCCGCAACTCGTGAGGCTTTACGCTCGGATTTTCGAGCTCTTTGGCATTCCTCGACAACGCAGTACCGTCGGTGGGTCGCGAGAAAGGGTGAAGAGGTTGGTGGAGCGCGAATGGCCTGTATGGCTCGCGGGTCCAGGAGCAACGGAAGGGCTGGGAGAAGAGGACGCGAGAGCATTTGCGCGTGCTTTGGTAACCCTTACCAGTCGGACGACCATTCGAACGACGTCAGCGTCAAGCACCACCGCTCCAGCCGGTACCATGATCGGACAGCTCTCAAAGCATGCGCCCGTCTTGTTGATCGCGTACGTTCGAGCCGTGGCCCACCCTTTATCTACTATCCCACCATCATCTCGGCATGAACTCGTCCCGGGAATCGGTGCCATGTGTGAAGCGGTCGTTGCAGGCGGGAAAGCTATGCTGGGAGGGGCAGGATCAGCATCGGGAAGCGGTGGTGCCAGTGAGAACAGGACAGCGGAAAGCGTCGGTGAGGCCTTTGGTCTTGGGGAAGGTTTGGGAGGACAGGGCGAACTCATCGTCTGGGGAGAAATGTGGAGAGCGTGGCGTAGGTCGAGATATGTCGGTCAAGGATAGGCGCTTGTATCGATATTTTACAAGACGATATGACACGCGCAACGCACATCCTCCTTTGACCAGATCTACGTTAGCAACAACCACGCCATCACGAGGGAGGGTGTGGACGGCCAAGCCAGGAAACGGGTCACATTTTTGCATGTTACATTAGGGATCGGCGGGTCCTCGCAAAAGTCTGGAATGAATCCTATGGATGCCGCTCTGTGCCATCAATGTTATAGAACGACAACGAGTAATGGTTTATCGCAAGACGAGATGTAGAGGCTTTTTATCTTCGGCGAACTGTGGGGGACTGAGTCGACCTTGACTAGCTCGATTGGCCTGGCCTGCAGTAGCTAGGTCCTAACCCAGCGAGTTCGCAGGGACTCTATCATCCTCTCGGAGATATGAATAGGCTGATTGTCTGTGCCGCCCTAATGTGATTCGCCCTGGTCGGATCAAACTTCATTTACAACTTGGCTGTGAGCTTCCTGCTTTGAAGGTATTGTGTCGACATGGTCGCCACCTTTTCAGCAATTCCCCAGGAGCTCTGGTATCTATTTGGGCATGAATAGTGAATCAGCAAAGATCAGGTAGGCGGCAGCCTCGTTCTACTCACCCAGCTCCCCCAACACCGTACGCATGAATGACCCCAACGCTGGCGTCCTTTCCCCATTTCGCCCCACCTCTCGGATGCAGCAACTTGTTCCCTCCATCCATCTTTCGCGTTTCCAGTTCTACGCGAGGGCCATCAGCCCTACCCGGTCTCAGCCCCACGTTATGGCTAATGACCTCGATGTCTTGCCATGACTTGCCGTTGGGCCCAGCGAGGTCGGGACAGAGTCGATAGCATTCCTGTAGAATCTCGCGGGCTCGTTTCGGGTCCGGTTGGGTGGAGTAGTCGTTGATGAGGTATGTTCCGCCTAGGATTACTTGATCCCCCGGACCGGGTCGCGGGATGATATAAGTTGGCTGTATGGGTGCGGCTGTGCAAGACATCCAATGGTCAGACTCGACCGCAAGGTATGAGATTGGTCGACTCACCATTTTTCGCATTGGGTTTGGACTCTGAATGCATGTAGCAAGTCTTGACGCCGGGAGCTTTGACGAGCACAGTTTGCCCCTTGACGGGATAGACGGCTGAAGAGCATACGATCAGCAAAATGCAACCTGCAATACCCAGTCTACACACTCTCGTCCTCGACACCTATCAAGCTACGTGCTCCCAAGGCAGAGCAGTTGATCACGAGATCGACCGTCTTGCCCTTCTCCTTGCTCAATCCCAGGGCGTAGAGATCGTACGCCTGATCCAAGGCTGATAGTCGATGACGGACCATCGGGATACCACGTTTGTTGCATTCCTGCGAGAGCCATGAGAGGTAGTTTGGCGCATTCGTGATGTAGCTTCTAAAGGTCGTGCCCTTACTGAAGTTTCCGGGTATCGAGAGTCCCTTGGTGCTGCTCTTCTTGTCATGCAAGACAGTAAAGCCCGGAACTAGATCCTTATACCACGGATTCTGCCCCGCTTCATCCGTCTTGGTCTCCCAAACGTCGTAGAAAGGAATCTCTTCCACCAAGTCGGGGTGTTCTCTCGCGATCTTGGCCAATCGTCCATAAGTGATCCGGTCGTAGTCTTGTTCGACGGGCTTATCTCCGGCGAACGAGTACCAGTTGCAGCCCTGAATCGAACGGTTGCTAAGTCACGTCGTCCACGGCCAGTCTTTCTGAAGGTGTACTCACGGCCCACGGACTAGCGAAGCCCACAGAATGAACATCGGTCGGGAAGTCCTTTGCGACGATGCCAACCCGGATGCCCTTGCTCTCTAGTTCGAGAGCGACGGAAAGTCCAATGACTATTGTTGCGGGGAAGGTTCAGGTTCTGGAGAGTGTTGAGCATACTGTCGAGCTCACCTCCTGCGCCCAAGACTACTACGTCTAGCGGATGATCCGGGATCTGAACAGGGTTTGCCATGCTGGATCTTTTGTTTAGGGAAATGTGTCTTGCGTTGACAGTTTCAGGTGTGGCTCGTTAAAGCTCGAAGGTTTCGGGCTGAGATGCGGAACTCGATGGAATGATTGTTCACGAGACTGGATTGAGAAGTGCTTCGCGGCGGGTATACCGAGGAGCAATGGCGAACAGCGTGTCTGCGATACTAATGTAGTAGTCATAGTCATGATTCAACCGAAGCAAACGATAAGCAAGGTTGCGAAGTCGACCCGCGACCCGATTCTACGGACGCGGCGGGACTCCGCTCGCCTGCGACCTGTCGAGAAAATCTCGAACCCATAAAAGCCCAAAAGTCAAGATATTTGCCCTCGATTTTACGTGGACCGTTGACGGAAAGCAAATTACGTTTGTCCACCATGACCTTCGCGTTATGACGACAATCTCCGGCAACTTGCAACGACGGTATCAAATGCTCTTCATTCTGCAATCGAAACAGCGACGTCGAGGTGAAAGGACAAAAGCCAGCACAAGCATAGAAGCAGCATAGAAGGGACCACAGATTCGCCCACTCTCTTGAAACACACAACGCAATGTCCACCGCTACCACCCAAGTCGCTCAGCTGGAGAAGAAGGCTGAGCAGGAAATCACGGAATTGGCGCGGGAAGATGGTACGCCCTCCCCTCCATGGGAGACGTCTCGTTGTCGCTGATACACTTCCTCACGTCCCGCAGCTGATACCACGGATTCCAACCTTCGTTACAGTAAGTATCCTGCAAGTAGACAGGCTCTAGCCAATATCTGAATGTCCCTTTCACTTGCAGTGGCATACGCCAACCGTCTTCGAACGGCAATGAGGGCCGCATCCCGGTATACCGCCTACACTTCTGACATCGGAGAAGCCTTCCGACCCGTCGTCGCTCCCTGGGTCGTCAAGAGCGCATACGGTATCTCGTGGATGTATCTCTTGGGAGATGTGTCGTACGAGACGTACAAGGCCAAGGTGCAAGGTCCGTCGCAGATGGATCTCGCGACGGGCTTGTCGGAGAACTCCAGATTGGGAATGGTCTTTGTAAAGCGAAGCATGTGAGTCTCATTGTCAACCAGATTTCGACCTCAGTTGATGTTGACCCTATCTCGCAACCCTTAGTTTCCAAGCTGTAGCATCCATGGCTCTGCCAGCATTCACCATCCACACCGCCGTCAAGCAGGCCACAAAGGCGTTCAGGACCGCAAAATCGCCGCGGGTGAAAGCATGGGGACCGACTGTGACCGGATTGGCCGTGAGCACATTTATCCAGATTCCCCCTCATTCAATGCTAATCACGAAACTGGCCCCGCGACAGATCGTACCATTCCTTCCCTACTTGTTCGATCACCCCGTTGAGACGGCCGTTGACTACTTCTTCGACAAGGTCGAACACCGGTTGATCGAGAGCCACACGGGCACGGTTCCGCCGGCTGCTATTGAGGAAAAGAGGGATCTGTAAGGGAGACAGGGCATCGAATAGATGGTGCATTATGCATATATTTTTGGAAGTATTGCGCAAACTGTTGCGGGATGGTCTTCCGCTTCAGCGACTCTCTCCAGGCCCGAATCGCATTCTGCTGTCCAAGTGAGCTCAGTCGCGTCGCAAGAAAAATGCTGTCTTTGGACTTCGACGCTAGGTAAGCGTCTTATCCTGCGGTGTGAGCCACGCTCCGTACGTAATTGGTCTGGCCCAACAGACAGCTCTGTAGAGCTGAAGCAGCCTTGACGATTTGAGGGATTCAGCCATATCTTACGTCATTTTTAGCGAATCGGATCGGCAGAATGTCGATCCGGAGTTCCCGTTCAACCCAGCTTCAGCAGCTGCTTCAGCCCATTCAAAAGGGTGAGAGACAGACAGCGTTCAGCTTCGCCGTCACCCCTTGACCTACACGCAGTGCTTGATCAGACAATTCCTGCTGCTTTCCGGTTCTGCGCAATCGCTCTCCTCAAGAACAACATGACTTCGTTCATCCTGAAATCCGTACAAGATCGACCCACATCCTATCCACCGATAGACAAGCAATGCACGTTCTGTCGAATCATCTCGCACAGGAGCGAAGCGCACGTCGTGTACGAGGATGATATGTGCATGGCATTCTTAGGTGAGTCGGGAACCGGTCCAAGTCTGATATCGAACTGATAGTGTCAACGTTCAGATATATATCCTCTTCGAGCTGGTCATACGTTGCTCATTCCGAAACAACACTACGCCAGATTAGCGGATCTACCTTCTGAATTGGGCGAAGCAATGGGCAGGGCACTGCCACGGATCACCAAAGCGATAAATGAAGGTGAGCGAGCTCTTCTCCGCAGGGGCGTCTGCGTTCGCACTGACCACTTCTCGGCTGACAGCAACGGGAAACCCGGACTTGAACGTGGTGTGTAATCAGGGTAGGTCTAAGCCCAGGCAATGCGTCGTCCATCGCTAATACTCGTGGCGACCTCGATCAGGCTACGCTCAGGCAGTGCACCATGTAAGGTCTTGCCACAATGGAGGCCAGTTCGGCAATAACCCTCTCCACTGTCGTAGGTACATTGGCATCTCGTCCCTGCACCTGTCTTTGACTTCGAAACGTCAAAGACCTTGTCGACCGCAAGCAAGTTGGCTAAAACATCTCCGAACAAGAAGAAGAGCGCCGAACCCCATTCGCACCAGTTCATGCTGCGCGGCGAGATGGCGAATCGCGATTTCCTCGACGACGACGAGGCAAAGGTTTTGGTGGAAAGAATCAGAAGTAAACTGTAGGCTGAGGGCACACGTTTTGTATCGTCATAAGATATGGATGTACACGTCTATTGGTCCTCTTCCCATTCGACCCCGACCCACTCCTCTGTAAACCCGACACAATCACCCTCACACCCAAAGACAACCACACTGCCCCACTCCATGCCCATACCTACACCCTCCTGTGCCTTGTCGACCTCGGCACCATCTGACACGGCCTTGCCCTGCAACAGCGCCTCGACCTCCTTTTTGCGTGCTTCCAAAGTCGTCGCCGTCGATTTCTTGCTCTTCTTCGGAGGCGCCTTGCCGGTCGTGCTGAGTCGTTCGGGCGAGAGATACGAGATCATACTGGACACAAGTTGCACTTCGAACACTCGGCGGGACTTGCAGTGCGGGCATACGGGAACTGTCGGATACGGCGTGAAGCGTTTCACATACGAGTTTTCGTCGTCCTCATCTTCGTCGTCGCCTTCGGCTCGTTGAGCGGTGTTCTGGACGACGGGGACGTGTTTGCCAACGTTTGATTTCGGTGGGAACAGTTGCTTGTACAGGTCGGACTTTTCAGAGTAGGGTAGTGGGACGCCTCCAAGATCGTATCTGGGAGCGCGAGACTTCAGTGCTTGTCTCAGTTACAGATGACCAGTAAGCTCACCTCAAGACCTGCTCGTTTCCATCGATGGCGGCATTCAACCGATTCACAAACCGCTCAAACACCTCGTCCATACCACGCGGCAACACCCTCTCCCACTGCTCCGCCACACTGGCCGCGCCTCCCGACTTTTTGCCCGACTTTCCGTCCTCGTCCACATCCAGATCGTCATCCGCCAGCCCCTTTTGCGGAGCGTTATCCCCTGCCGTGACCTTCGGGATATCTTCCGGGTACGAATCAATCGCTTGAGCGGGTATGTAGGCAGGCAAGGGAGGACCGAACGTGGTCACGGGGGTTGCTGGGCCTGTAACTGCGGGCTTGGCGGTAGGCTCCGTCGACGTCGAGCCGGTAATGTTCAAACTCGAGAAGGCGTCGGTGACCGCGCTGGCGACGGTGCTGAATGGGTTGGCGGAGGCCGCGTCGGATGTGCCGAATGAGCCTGCGTTGCCAAAGAGGGCGTTGCCTAATCCTGCGTCCGAAGTTGCGGTCGAACCTCCCAGCTGCGAGCGTGACT
Source organism: Naganishia kalamii (assembly GCA_022813745.1). NCBI lineage: Eukaryota > Fungi > Basidiomycota > Tremellomycetes > Filobasidiales > Filobasidiaceae > Naganishia > Naganishia kalamii. Next base: position 458,076 of record JAKLLX010000003.1, on the reverse strand, counting down.
TTGTCTCAGCATCCCAGCGCTCAAGTGGTAACCGCTACTCACAGCAAAAGGGTTCACCTTTGCGGCCTCGGCTTTCCGCTGATCCTCCTCTGCGCGTCGTTTCGCCTCTTGCTCGGCCTTTGCTCTCTTTTCGGCAGCGTCAGCGGCGTAAATTTCGTTTCTTGCGGAAGCCCTAAATGCTCGAACGCTGATGGTAGCGAAGCGATAACACAAAGCGCAAGAAACACTATGTATAAGCACATGCATATCTTTTGATGATGTATACAACGACGATGGGTACAACGCTATGCGAGGGGTGAACAGGACGCACCTTCCTGCTCTCCTCTGACACTCGGCCTTGGGACACGCCCAGATGTACAACGTACGGTCGTTCTCACCCTGCTCCATCGGACAGTAGATTTGGCTCAACAACGGCATCGGGGCGCTGCAGTGACCGCAGGTGATGCCGGTCGTTGTTGGAATGGAGGACGAGGAAGGGAGGGAGGGAAAGGTGGGGTAGCCGCCAGAGAAAGAAGAGGTGTGTGTTCCCGTGTTGACCTTGAGTTTCGGTTCGATGCTAGCGAGCAAGACATTGGTCCGCGTAACCGACGACGCATCGGAGTGTCCTGAATCAGAATCGTATTCGTCTGACATATTGACCTATTGAAATCGAGGGATTAGCACCGTGTCTTCCAAGTCAACCACGACCCATCACACAATCCCATCGCCCTTGGTCTGTTTCAGCCAGAAATTATCGCCAAATAATATAAAAAAAGATCTTCATGCACTGTATCCCCCATATACCCCTCTCCCCATCCACAGCCGCCTCCCCACCGTTTCAGGAAGATCGGGTGAGCGCCCTCCACGCCAGACTCAAGACGAGCCGACGTGAAGAGCTAGGAAGCAAGAAGCAGGCAAAGAGAGGAGCGAAGGGATGGCGTGCGATAAGTCTCGTCATCTTGTGGTCATCTTTTGAGACCACGGGCGGAGGGTTGTGTGATGGAGACGGAGGATGTGAAGGAGGTACTCACGATATATTTGTTGCTTGACGAAAAGCGATCATTGACAACACAACACCGTCCAGAGGTTTATATGCATGGCACTCCGCTACTCCGCTTGAAAAAAGTCAAGAGCGCGCTTTTGTGTGTTGGCGCTAGTCGCGCTAGTCGGATAGTCGGATGGTCGGATGACGCTTTCCGTTTCAGGGGACATTGACGTTTCATCTTTCATCTTCCATCTGTTCATGTTCATCTGTTCTTCACGACTTCCATGCCGCCGCCGCCATGCCCGCCATGCTTCGTTGAGTGACAAGTGACAAGATGAAAGTCTCTATTGTCTGATAGGAGAAAAGTTCAAGCTAGGCTGTGTTACATAAATGAACATGTCCTTGTCAATCCTTCCTTGTCCTCTTGCCATCAAACGATGGGCATCTGCTTCTCCGAACAGTGTTGCCTCGACTGTTTCGGACGAGACGTCTACGGCTGCTGCTGTGTTGGAGACCCGTACTATCGAAACCGCCAAGTTGCGCATCCCGGATACCAGTTTGGGCATTATCCGCATCCAAGTGGGGGATACTCCGGACCTGCGCCGTTTGGAAGCTGGGGAAGAGGGTTGGGTTGGATCAATAGAGGGAATAGATTGGCAGCTTTGGACAGTACGTTTGTCCACGTTCATTGATTTATTGTTTGGCTAACATCTTTCCGCAGATCAAATTGTCATCACTCCGCCGGTATCAGCAACTCCCACCATTCACCGATCTCTCCCATTCCCATCGACATACGCTCCGCGCGCCTCAACCCCAAACCAATACACCTACCCGCCAGGTTACCCTGGATCCAGTGACTACTACTCAAGACCTCTCCCGCCGCATCCTTACTATCAACCCACAATCCCGCCTCCCGTCTCCCAGCACTACCCCGCTTCAAGCCTGACGCCTTACCGCTCAACGTTGCCGCGCAACCCATCCCTCGTCTCGCTCGACACCTTTGCCCCGCGTGACTCGAGACACCCGTCCAACTCTTCGGCCTACGCGCATCGGCACCCTCGACGCGGTCATCACTCCGACATCGAAGGTGAGAACAGTTCAAGCGCAGAGCGGTATCGCACTGGAGACGAACGAAACGACTCGGAGGGACGGCGACATCATCGGCATAGTCGGAGGAAGAAGCGCGAGCGGAAGGATCGGCACCGACGTCGGGAAGGAAGAGGTGACAGAGAGTATTACGATCCAGATTTGGAATACGACGGGTACCCGTAAAGTCGTAAGACGAAGGTGAGCGAGAGATAGTGCCTATTCTGGCCCCAGAGATCGCATCCTGACGATCCGCTACCAATAGTCGAAATCCACTCCAGCAAATTCAAACATGTCTTCTCCGGAAACGCAAACACGCAACGCAAAGCAAGACGGTCGCCCACCAACAGATCACCTCAGACGGCCGCCCACACCTTTTCATCGAACTTTCCCGCTTCCGGACGAAGACGACCAACCCCTGGAAGGCCAAATGTCGGGGAACAGCGTTTCTGCATCTCGATTACAGGCTTGTCACCCCGGTCCAACGGCAAGCGACTCGGGAACAACTGTCCACCCCGCCGTTCCCGCATTCGAAAACGGGCAAACCATCTTCCTCGATGCAGATGACAGAGACGCACCTAAATCCCGGAACTCAATCACAAGTGGTGCGTCCTTCCATCAGAGCTCTACGGGCGAGGAGTACTCATTCCCGGATCCGTTTGTCGCAAAAGTCGCGTTGAAGACGTTGCGGAGATTCAATACTGGTCATCGGTCGGTCGAAGGGCGGAGTGATGGGGATCTCGGAAGCATGTATGGTAGACAGGAAGAGGATGATCAGCATGGGTACGGGACAGATTCAAGCCAAAGGAAACAACAGCGACAGATCGATAATGCGACTGTCATCCCGCCGACGTCTTCGGGATCCACAAAGAAGCGAAGTCGGCCATTGCATCGCGAACTTTCGGCTGGGAAGCTTCGGCCTGCGCTACGAGGAGCATCGACGCCAGTTCCTGCGGTGTTGAGTGGAGATGCGACTCAGCTCGGATCGCTTCGAGAACCGGAGATCGATGTTTCGTTGACCAATGACGCGCTCCGCCATAGAAAACCTTTGCCGCCACCGCCGCCTTGCAACCAGCCCGACATGGACCACACAAGCAGTGGAGGGCCGACTTCAGGCTTCGGATGGCCAGGACAGAATCAATCTTCAGCGCGAGAACCTGGAAGAAGCGCATTTTCGCTCCGATCACTACGACAGAGTTTGCCTGCGATAGGCATCAACTTGCCTTCCGGGAAGCGCCGAACGGCTGTTGGCTATACTGGACCTACGGATCCGCCATCGTATATGGGAGGGCACACATCGAGCGCTTCCCATGAACCTCGCTTCAATTCTCTTGGTCGTCGTCAAGTTCAGCGCGGAACAACGTATATACAGTCGCAACATACACCTACAATCTCGGCTTCCGTTCCGATTCTAGAAGGGTTCCTGCCTTCCATCGGGAAAACTCCTCGGCATACACAGCACGAATCAAGCAAGATACATCCAGCAGACAATCTCAGTCTCTATCTGCGTCTGGCCTCGCTTCCGAAATGGGACAAGTGGATTGATCCGGACGTCAAGACGTCCAGCAGATGGCATAATCGGTCGAACTGGGGCACCGGTCGCGCACGTCGTAACAGCAAGAGCCAAGGATCCAACAACCAGTATGAGATCATCGCCTCGAACCCAGATGTGGAAGATGAACCATCCGGACGCAAGCGGACAATTGAAAGATTGGTGCATAGCGTAATTCATCGGGCAGATCACGTCGCGGTACAGGGACAGGAACATGCACCCGCACCGCCCTCGGCTCCCGGCCTTGCAGGGTCGTCACGAGACGCGGGAACGGAAACTGCACCTCGGCACTTGCGATCTTGGGAAAGTCGTCGTCGGTTCCTGGATGCGATTGAGAATTGTGAGTTCGCGATAGCCTTCTGAATTCCGCCACCGAAATTGCGCTCGGGAAGCAGCTCGGGAGCCCCTCGGGAGCCCCTCGTACGCTGCCATACAGGTCAGGCTCCCATCGCCCTATCTCCCCGCATCGCGTTATAGCTCCCTGTCGAGATCCTCATGGAACATATGTGCTGACTCGTTATTCCCTGCGATTTCTTGCACAGTCTGCGAGAAGAATATTCCACACCAGTCGATACCCCATTCGAATCGGTGGGGTGAACAGTAAGTGTTTTCTCCCGTACTTCAGCTTGACCGACAGTCCTGGAAGCAGCGGGCACAGCTTGCGGAACGGGTTGAGATACCTGCATCGGAAGGTTACTAACTTTCTCGAGAAATATTTTCGCAAACTATCGACTGACCTCCTACATCTCTCTCACCTCTTTCCCGCGACTTGAAACTTGCAGAATCTTCGCAGTCGAAGCCGATGGGTTTGAAACGGTCTTCTATCACGACGAAGCGGCAGAAAGAGCGGAAGATGCGGGACTGCTGGGGTTCCTGACAGGATCGGTGAGTAACCATACCCACGAGGGCTCAAGCAAAGTCTGATCTCGCTCGCACTTTCTCTTCACGCGCCCACCCTCAACGTCCGATCATGCTGCCCGTACCTTCTCGCCTCGAGTCCCATAGGTACTGAAGACCGCTGTTTCCGTACTTCACATGTTGCGATACAATGCGCGCGACTTCACGTTTCACGTGATCCCTGCATCCATCGCCGAACGTACCACCACCGGAGAACAAGGCCATCACCATTTCGAAAGGGGCGGACGCTCGGTACATGTTCCAACGGAGCTGCCAGATGGTTGTGGCAGTCTCGCCTTGGTCAATAACCAAACACCTACCGATAGGTCCTTGATCGTGGTGATTCGGCCACCATGGCTTGTCGGCACACCGGAGCTGAAAGCTTTCGTCGAAGCTGCTGTGAGTTGCATCCCGACCTGATGTTCAACGCGACCAAACTGAGCATTCGCCGCGCAGCCTGACTGGCGACAAGGCTCACCTGCTTTCCTGGAAACTCAAGAAGGGCAAGCCAATCTTCTGCAAGCGCAAGTATTCGATGAATGTTGTGCGAATTACTGCTTCTTCTGGTGCGTTACCAACCTGAAGTATTGGGTGTTTGGACACTTCGTACGTACTGCTCGAAAGAGTTGGTGAGGCGGGTATCTGGCTGATGAGCAACAACGCCTGGCATACAGAATCCGGATTTCACCAGATGTGCTGTCAGCCCGATGATCAGCCGGAAAGCCAGGGAACCATCGGTGATGCAGATACTCGCGGTCTGGCTAGTGAGATCGGTGGACGAAGTGAGCTTGGATAGAGGTACACAATAGACAAGCATTGACCGTGGATTGTTTCGATCAGCGTCCAAGACCGGATGTCGTTGCCGTCAGAGGAACGATAACCCCACATCATCAGCCGGATGAGCGCACAGCTCATGTCAGGGACCTTCCCGATCGTGCTCAAAGTCCCAATCGCGACAGTCGCCTCGCTGATCCCCGACACTGCTCTACAGCGAGAGCAGCCCATGATCGCTATGCCGACGCTGGACATCGAGACCCGTCACTTTTGTCACGGCCTGCAGACGCGACTTCTGCAACCCACAGCACGATCCCGCCTAACGGACTCTTCTCTACCGGACCCACACCTTATCCATCCTGGTATGAAATGGCTTACCATCAACCAGCGCTCTTCCAACCCGTGATCACGGTGCCTTTCCACCATCATCATGATGCCCTCCTTGCGCATATGCCCATGTACCAGCCGCTGAGCTCTCCACCGATGGCACCCCAAGAGTATGCCAGCTGGTCTGACCGAGGCAGGGAATCGTACTCGCGCTCAAGATGGCATGAAGCGGATTCGGATCCCAGGCGTAGGGGAAGGAGTGATTAAGGAGATCTCGCGCGCCCAGTTGTATCGAAGTCGTACAGCCATTCGTCGTGCTTTGTTTCGTTCGTCTGGCATGATGGATTGGTAATGAGTGTCTTCGGAGGGGCATCTGCCGGATTGATCCTCTGCCAGATCTCTCAGCATACTCCATTCAGCTCTTCATTCTTGCAGCCTTTGCCTACGAACAACGCATTCGTCTGACAAGCACATCTGCATGTGCATGCCGCACAGTCTGGGCAACATCGGAACCAAATGCACAGTGCACTGCCGCCGGTAAGAGCAGGTGACAGCGCTTTCGCGTGGGGAAACAAAGACCAGAGCGAATGAGCGCGCTATTCGCGCAATCCGTTGGGCAAAGGATCGACTTATATCGTTCTCCTTCGATATCACTATCGCGAAGGCTTCGTCACAACCATCTCCATCTCCCCTGGAACAGCAAGCATCGTCGCGACCATGGTTTACACTATCATCGTTCATCTCCAGTCCAAGCCGGTATGTCCACATCCGTGTGTCTCGTCTCACAAGGAACTGACTGCAATCTCGTCTCTGCTTTACAGGACTGCGTTCAGAAGCTGAAGGATAAGCTTGTCGAGGCTGCGGCTGTGTACCGAAAGGACAAGGAGACTCTGGACTGGCACGTCATGCAGGACCCCAAGGTGAGTTGCTCTTCTTCACCGCGGCTATGATCCGCTCGCTAACGGTGGTCCGTCGCCTGTAGGACGAAACCAAGTTTGCCATCGTCGAGCGATACGAGCAAGAGTCCTCCCAGCAATACCACTTGAACAACCCGTACTGGAAGACGTTCGATCCCTACGTGATGCCCCTTTTGGCGAAGCCTATGGATTTGACCCGATGGGAGGAGATGTAAAGGGGGACAGGAGGGATTGGATTCGAATCACCAAACATCAAGCAATACGTGGACTTGTACCAGGAAAGCAAGTCTATGTATACATGTCATCGATCAATCCTCGTCGACGCGAACCGTTCCGGAACGGCCGTTATTTCGTCATTTCGTCTGAACCAAGCAATACCGTCTACAATCTGGATCAACCGTTTCTGCGCGTTTGACGTCAATGCGGACATCATCGAAGAGAACGGCCGTGCTTTCCTTAACGCAGAGCGCACGAAACCCAGCAACATGCAGTAAGGTGGAAAGCCGGCTTCGCAGTCTCATATCTTCCTTTTGCCTATTGCGAAGGGAGCAGGTACCAACCCGGACGAAGAAAACGCATATCACTGTTATTGCCAAGGGGTTACCGGTAGGAGATACACACAGCACGACTGCTTACCATAAATATCAGGCTGATGCCATACTCTGCATACCAGCGCGATTATCCTCCGCTAAAAATCTGTCCTAAACGCAAGCCATCCTGTTCCATCTTCGCGTCTCCACGACAAGCGCAAATTCAACGCTCGAAATCTACATCACCAGCAGGACCTCAGAGATCTCGACGCCTGTCCTTGTCTGAAGAAGTCGATGCGCGTAGATTTGGTCAACCCCTATCCCCGTTCGGCAAGACAAGGCTCGAATGACTACCTCTTGAGCGATACAAATTCGTTCCACCACGTTGGCCGCACTGAGCGATACACATTCGGTTCGTCAGGTCGGACGCATTCTTTTCGTCGCATGAAAGGCCTCTCCCTAGGCTGGCTGGCGAAATCATAGGTAAGCAACTCCATCGCAGTAAGAGCACACTGCTGTCTAGCCGTCCTGCCTATACATCCGGCTCGCTTGATTTGTAATAGGTATCGATCTAGGACCTTCTTTCCCGGACACGTCAGAATCAATACCCCATCCCGTGGCGTCTGTCGTATGCAACTGTTTCGCCTCGTCTCTTCGCGCTCTATCTTTCCTCGGTCGAGGCTATTACATGCGTCTGTAGGTTCTCGATTTGGCATGCTTATCGACGACCCATTATCGCCGTAATCAGCATGCCTGTCGGCCGATGGACTCTTAATTCATTGCCTTGGATCGCAGACACGACTGCTTGCGAATGGCCGTTATTCTGCACCGAACAGTCAAATAGTGGCATATGACGAGTGAGTCGCGAAGATCACTGTCACGGAGCTGGCCTCGTTCCTGCGCCAGTGAAAGCTTCTGCTTCTCAGTATGGGTGGACGGAATGTCAGCTTGCTTGCGCAATGCGCCCCTGTAAAAATTTAGTTGTAGGGTACCGACTTCGAAAAGACCTGCATGGTGGACAAGAGCTTGGACAAAGCGGGAGCGGAGGAAGTATCGAAGAGACACTTGGAATGGAGGGAGGCCAACGAGACAGCGGAAGGTGGACACACGCAAGCATCTGGGTGCGGTCTCAAAGCTGCAGAGCTATATTGGACACAATGGGATGTCACCTCATGGATCTCACATCATCACCTGCAAATTACTCAGGGAACTCCCGCACTAACGAGCTCTCTCAGCTGCTCTCCCATGGATCTGGCGGTAATGGGAGATCCTGAAGCATTTAGCCAAAAAGTTCACGCAGCTGCCCACGAGTGCCCACGCCACTGCGCCACAGCACCGGGAGTGCCGCCGCCGATCTTATCTTCGGGCCGTGGGACAGCTAGAGACAACTCCCGAGCTCCCGAAACCCAATGTTCGTTTAGGCGAGATTGTTCTTTCCGCCGTTCCGAGACCTCCCCGATCGCAATATCGCTTTGATTCTTGCTTCACCAATTACTTGCAAAAAGAAGTCGTTGCCGACAGAACATCGTTCGTCTGTTTTCCGTTGAAGTTCGCAATGGCGACACTCACTCATCTTCGCATGCCTGATTCTCATCGATAACATGTCAAGCTTGAGCTTATTGCAGAGCTACCATGCCGGCCGCGGGCGAGTGGTCGACACCGCGCAGCATCACCATGTACCATTACTTGATGTAAGGGTTTCTGCATGGAGACCTCGGTGACGGAATGGTGTGTGCGAGGCTCTGGTGAGTGGCGTAGTACCATGAACAGTCGACCGAGACACGGGAACGCCGATAAGGCTTCAATCATATAGGCATCCGCCTTGAATGGCTTTCGAACATATAGCGAATAGCCTGGCTTGATTGCGAAATACCACCATTGCTCTACCGAATATGGCCCAAAGTGGCAGTATAGAGGCCACGGCATGCTGCACCGCACGAAATCGTTACGACATGGGAGCGGGGAACTTGCTTCGAGCAGCTCGTTCGCGTCGTTTGTTGAGCTGTCCAATGGCGCATACCATGGGTGTTTACGTCTCTCGTCGACACCAGGCTGACGATCAAACAACGTCTTCGGTTGATAGAGATGTTGATAGATAGAAAGCTTTGCGAAGTCCTAACACGAGCGGGCAACTGACCTGCAATGCGCAGACCGCCAAGCGGAGTGCTCGGAAGCAGGAGAACTTCCGAAAGGGGACCGTTGGCCATACACCACAACCGGTCAGCTCGCATTCGGGTGACGGCACGAATTCACGGCCTATATGCCGTACGAGAGGAACCTACTGTAAGGCTATCGCCGGACCCTCCGAGACGAATGCAGAAAGAATATCTGTCGTCTGACAGCTGCTTTGCGTTATCGCTGAAGGCGGACCGGAAACAACTGGAGAATGACTGCACACCTTTTCTTACGTGCGTGCTTGCAGCAGCTATTTTGTCATTGGCTCGACCAATACCCACCATGCTGCTGACCGACCGAAGGAGTAAGCACCATAGGACCTAGAGATACCGTAGTTGGGACTGGATGCCGGACGGAGAGAGGGTGCGGAGTCGGAGCAAAGGTCTACAACCAACCCATTCGTCATGTATTCGTCACGTCTTCAAGACTCGAAGATCAGGTAGAGCAGTAGAGAATGTCAACTGGCATACACAACCGTATGCGATCGCGAGCAAATCACGTGTCAGCCAGGCATGACACCGGGAGTTCCAGTCGTAAGCGAGAGCGGCAGCGGAGGTGGGAGCTTTCGAAGCAACTAGAGGAGCGTTCACGGCCCGGGGAGATACAGCTGGAAATATATACTTGTCGCCATAAGACAGGCATTGATATACCTCCTAGTCTCTCAGGATGTTCGGTCAGGTCAGCAGCCGGCGCGGATGTCAGCCTATTTCCGATTGTCCTCTTGCACGAGCTCGAGAGCATATCGAGCAATCCCTGGCGAGTCGAAGCACGAAGCAAACGATCTCAAGTGTCGGATCATATATAATATGGTCGAGGCTTCCTGCCAGGTAATCGGAGAGCTTTCGGAAGCACTGCGATTCTTGGGTCCGTGATCGCAATCATCTCCTGAGTCCTGACTGGTATCGCACCGCCAAATCTAGTGAGATTACAAGCTACGGCACGTCCTGTTTCCGTATACGGTACATACCCCGCCCCCGCTGATGAGCTGACTGGTCGCAAGGTAAGCGCCTAAGGAGCTGTCTATGGCCAGCTATGGCCCCGTGCAATGCATGGCAGATGACAGCATGACCACCATATGACCGCAGATGAGTAGTTCGGCAACCGAACCGAAGAGATCATCATTTATTCCCAGGAAGGCGGACGGGTCGTACTACGGGTGTGTCCGGCGACGAAGAAGGGATGGAAGGTGTCGTCACTCGTTTCTTTTCTAAAGCGATGAGATGGAACCTGGGTGGGAAGCCCGAGGTGGTATGCGAGATCCTTGGAACAAAAAGTTATTCCATTATTCCATCCAGCGAACAGGCAGCTAAACGGGTGAGGACAGTGTTGCTTTCGGGAGGTCAGCAAATTATACGACGAGGATCGCCACTGGCGTGCTCGGATCATAGCTCTACCGGAGTTGCTGGAGGCAAAGAGATTGCGGTGAAAGATGCTGACTTGGGCAGCTACTTGGGCAGTGCCCAAAGAGGCTCCAAAGAGGACAGCCAGCGACGCTTAGGAAAGGAATTCTTCGCTAGTATTTTGGAACCCATTCTTCTCCTCGCGTCTTCGCGTTTTCGAAATTACGTAGCGGCAAGTTCTGGAGTTCCGCGTGCAGTACAGTTTCGCCCGGAAGAAGAACGCCCAGGCAGGGCAAGATCGGATGGTATTTCCGCAGGGCTTTGAGCGCGACGAGCGGACGAGTATCGAAGTCATGCATATCACCCTCGTCTCCGGCGATCTGGCCTGGGCTTTCGCCCACGGATGGAGGCATGGAGGCACGGGAGTAAGGCGCGCGCAGGGCACCTACGGGTGAAGGATATGCATGACATTGGGTCGTGTCTCACTCTTGCCTGCTGATGTGACAGAGGGCAAAGGTGGATTACTCCTTTTTCGCGATATTGGCGGTCATCCTATGCGATAGGAGGTGCAAGCTGACATTGCTGATGCCAGGTGCTGATGATGATCCGACAACCTTCGGTCAGCTCGACAGACGACTGTTAGCTTTGTCAATCAACCCTCGCATTCAGCATCTCGGATACGCCTCGTCTCCGGCACAGCATCACCACGCTCTTTCAATAACGCATATCTCCAACGACTCTGACCATCTGTACAAGAAGCCCCAGGACGACCTTCGTCGGACAACCCTCTTGCCTGTGAGTCGATTAGGTCAACCCGCAAGGGGGCCAAAGGAATGTTTCAATGACTTCTCCTATCCCGTCCAGCGCGTTGAACACCGAATTTCCCCTATTCCAACCTGAAACGCCCAAACACGGAGTAGGAAAGGGACAAACCGGTGTCCGACTGCTATCCCGTCCGACACTCTTCAAACTGGCGCGCACGGACTTGCTACCGAGGACGATAAATCTTCGTCGTCGCGAATTCGAACATCCTCGCAATCTCCTTCACGGCGTCTACACTGTCCCGCCCAAGCATCCCTTGCTCCTCGGTCCGCCTTCATGCATGTTATCCGGGTCAGCACGTCTCAGCACCGGATCCCGCTCGCCTTCTCGACCCATCTCAAACGAAGGAGCAGGTCAACAACAATCCCGCCCTCCGATTCATAGCAGGGACTTTGCGCTGGTCCAGGGCGGAAAGCAGTCTCCGCAGAGGAGCGTACGGTCACGCTCCAACATGAGTCAGACGCCGACTTCAAGGAGACATCGACGTTCGGAGACACCATTGTCACCTCGACTCAGTCAACCGGGAGCTGCTGCAGCTGCCACCGCGTCGATACATCCGTATCAAACCCATGCTCGTCATCGATCCGAACTGTCACCGAGACGGTCCAGGTCTCCGGAGCGATATGGACCGGGACCATCGAGGATCAGGGATGGCGGACGACATCGTTCGTCGTTTTCTATGTCGTCTACTACTCCTACCGCGGCATCCGGCAACCTTCCTCCTCCGATGCCGCCCAGCGGATCAGCACTCTGGCCAGCTCCGACGGCCATGTCATCCATCAGGGAATTTCCCCATCCCCATCCTCCGCCGACGTCTGGTCAAACTGCCGTCTACGGACAGAACCCATATCATCCGCCACATTCCTCGTCGGGCACGCCATCAGTCATGAATCCCGTTTACAATCCGCAACATCAACCACTTCCGTCGTTTTCCACCGCGATGGGCTGGACGTCACAAGCAGCGACGTATGCTGGTCCGCCACCTGTCGCGAATGCGGATCCCCGAGCCTCCAAAGACTTTAGTGCGGACTTCACGGAATCCAGTGAGGGGAGCATTGTGACTGGTCGAGATCTGGGGAGAGAGCGTGCACCAAGAAGCATGATGGCTTGTGAGTTGAAGGTCGGGGTGGACTTCGGAAGGGAATCGCTGATCATCTCGTTGACACAGGCGTGCGTTGTCGGAAACAGAAAATGAAATGTGACGGACCCGCCGCAGCTCCTTGCCGAGGATGCCGCAGTGCCAACGTCACCTGCGTCTTTGAAACACGCACTCGCTCTTCGCGCCCGAAATCGATATCAACATTGGGTTCAGGCCCACCGCAACCGCTACCGGCGATCGTAACGGGTGCAACCGACATGCCTCCAGTCCATCTTTCTTCCCATCAAGCGTCTCGAAGCCTGGATCCTTTCACGCTTTCTGGAATGTCGCATCATCCTTCGGCGAGTGGGCCTACATCTCCCGCGTATGCCAGACCGAGAGAGCTATCCGCAATGCGCCCGCCAGGGCCGCCGATCAGCGTGGAGCGAGGACCTGCCTCAGACCCACACCTCCAGATGGTGATGCCGTCATCTATGGCGAACGCCCGATCGACTCCCTCTTTCGCCGCACCTGGCCAACAAATGACTTATCAAGCTGTGCCAAACGTACAGACGCGTTCTCCGACTGCATATCAGAACCCCATGATGCCGGCCCCCGCGACTCGCACGACAATTTCACCTCCGCTGCAGCGTCATCCGAACGATTATGACGCTCGACTCCGGCAGGTCGAAGCCGCGATGCATGTCTTCGAGCAGATGCGATCCGACTTTCATGGACTTCAAAACACCGTCAGCTACCTTGAAACGCAAGTTCGTTCGCTGACTAGCGATCTCATTGCGGTCCGGAGCCAAGCCTCGCCGTCGGCAGTACAGCAGCCAATGAAGGATCCCGGCATTCCTGGACACCGTATCCCAATTTCCGAGAGGATATGGGACGCATATCACGCCTACATAACTTCACTTGCGCCCTGGCTTCCGATATTGACGTCGCCCAACGGCTTGTCGGGAGAAGTGATCGCATGTCTAGGAAGCCGAATACAGAACGATCCCGAACAGAGTCCCGTCGTTCGTGGTGACATGTTCCGCGAAGAACTCTCTCGACTGGTTGTTTCTGGACAAGCTTGGCGCGAGGAAGACGTGCTTGCCGCTTGTGTGTTTGCGACTTGGGAGGGTCAGAGTGCTCTTATTTGCACTGCGGTTGCACAAGCAAGAGCAGTCGTCCGGTGGTCGGCTGTGGAGAATGCGTCAATGGCCGAAGCACGATACATGGTTGAGCTGGCGGTGATGGAGCAGATGTGAGTTTCCGCCTTCGCCAGACTCTCATATCACTGCTCACGCTTTTGCTTCCAGGATGACTGTATTGAACGTCCCAGAAGTCGTACAGACGACGGCATACCCGTCCTTGGCTGATGTGTGGCGATCCAAGATGCAAGCGTCGAGCGCGACATCACCGATTGACCGGGACCGAGACCAGAAACTGCTTCTGTGGGCGGAATATTCGGAAACATTCAGCAATTGTGAGTGGACACGTTCTGGGAGCTATGTCGGCGCATCCAGCTGACACGTACGACCATCAGTGCAAGCCGCCATGAATGACCCTGCGTTCGATCTCGTGCCTGCAGAAGCGCGGCCGGCAACAGCAGGCAGCAAGATAACGTCTCCCAGCTTGGCTAGTATCACGGAATCGCCGAAAGAGGAATCCGAGCAGCCATTCAGCTTCCACAAGCGTCGCGACTATATTCGAGAGTGGGATTTGTGGCGAAGTCAGTGGGAAGCAAGCGGCGGTACGTTCAACGTTTATCTGCGTCCCTCGGACTTGCTGATCAGTGTCAATTGCATTTCTGATGGGTGATCGTGCTTGGCATCGTCATCCATAGACCCGTAAGTAATCTAAGTAGGGCTTTTGTGACGTGGTCACTGAACTCTTCTTCCCGTAGAATTCTCGCTTTATACCACCATTACGCCGTCCTTATCACTGCTTCGCCACTTCTCAAGAGCGATCCGAATATTTGGCAGGAGATGATAGCGGATACCGTAGGATACACAATATTGACTCGCGCAAGAGATGCCGCCGTGGAAATCATTCGCGCCATCTGCCTGGTATGTCTCGTCTGTCGGCCGGTGGTGCTCGTGCTAATCGATCATTGTTCGCAAAGCCTGAGATTAAGCGTACACTGCAATAGTAGGTCATGGTAATCAGGGGTAATATCGTCAAGTCCTGATCCTGGCATCGCTGTCCATAGTTCGCTACCTTTGTTCCGAACTCAACTTGCAATGGCTGTCACCCATCTTATCCTGCAAACAAGCATCCTTCCTCAGGCTCCGATGACGTCGGTACCACTTATTCAATCCATGGTTCGACAAGCGTACGACTGCCTCGGTGGTGAAGCGCACTTGCAAGGGACGTTACTGGCTGAGGTGGTATCCTCGGGCGAAATGGTGAAGAAAGACATTATCAACAGTCCGGCCGGCCAGAGCCTTTGGCGTCGTGTCATTGGCGGTTTCTAGGGGATCCCAACAACACACCAGTCCAGCCATTTTCACCTGCCGCCAGAGCCCAATTTCGTTTTCGCTTTCATATATTATGCCTCCACGATTAACGACTCGCCACCCGTCACGAATTCTCGCCGACAACCCATAGACAAGCAGCCGTACGCCGACATCAGGGACTTTCAAGTCATCAGCGTCGTCTCGTTGTACCGAATATCAGGGAAAGTGGACCCAGTCAAAGGACGAGGGCCTCACTGATGTATATAATAAACCGTCATGTTGATTCGGGGCTGGGCACTACGGCGGGTAGCACGTTGTGTGACTCTCGTTCATGCCGTCTCGACATGATCCTTTCGCCTTCTGTCTTCCGTAAAACAGCTTGTTATTCCTGGCAGTCCAATCGATTTCAATCCGTCATGTTGTCAGGACGTTACATCTCGTACCGTCGCCTCCCGTAATTGAATGACGCACGGCTTGATGTACGGGAGCGGAAACGCTATGCTGACAAGGGTGCTGACCACTATCGAGGCCGGAGGTTCGGAACCGATTACCACCTTGGGCAGGACTGATGCTCGTTGTCAGTCGTCTGACGCCATCGTTCCACCTTCAAAAGTCCCACACATTGTCACACACTTCGCCAGGGGGGTTATCTCCAGAGTCATCTCCAGCTAAGTGGCACAGCTGCGTACGTTCTACAACGGTTCTACCTGAAATGAGTCATCACATACCGGAGATGGAACAAGTGGAGGTTACCGATGCTATCGATATCGAGTTTACGTACTCGAGTATCTATCTTCTGGTCGTCTCGCCAGTTTCTTCAGTCCAGACACACTAGACCGACAGTACCGACAGACACCTGTCACGACATCGACATGCAGAAGAAAGCGATCCTAATAGCCGTGGGCGGAGCCACCTGTTCTGGCAAGACGACCTTGGCGAAAAAGCTGCAACGAGCTCTACCCAACAACTTTATCATTCACCAGGACGACTTTGCGCCGGTGAGTATATGTCATTCAGGTCTCTCTGTCATCACTACTTATCGAAAGCTTAATCCTCGCTCAGGAATGGGACAAGATCCCGTATCACCCCGACTTTCCCGATATTCAAGACTGGGATCGAGCCGACACTGCTATCGACTGGCCGTACTTCAGACGGGAGCTCGCATTTGCAAAGAAGGAGGCCAAGCATCTGCCAGAACTCCGTAGTCATGACCACCTAAACGCACAGGTGGATGTGCCAATAGATGACGCTGTCATTGAAGAATGGAGGACGAAATTTCAAGAGCTGGAGGATAGGGAAAAGGCCAAGGGGATCGAACTGGTCTTTGTGTTGATTGACGGATTTCTACTATACTATGATCCTGTAAGCCCTCTGTGAGTACGGTTTGACTCACTCTAACATGCTATACTTGCACAGGACTGTGCCCGTTATTACGACGTCTTGTTCTTCCTAAGAGTGCCGTACGCGACGCTGAAGCACCGTCGTGAAGAGAGAGCACAGTATGTAACGCAGAGTGAGTGAACAAATGCCGGTCTGGTTCTCAGTACGCAACCTCTGACATGAATCCCTCCCTTCTTGGGAGATCCTTCCCTTGCAAAAGCCGGCGACGTTTGGCAAGATCCCCCTCATTACTTTGACAACATCGTCTACCCAGCATACGTCGAAGCGCACAAGCAACTGTTCGAGAATGGTGACGTAGAAAAGGGCGAACTCGCTCCAGACTGGTACCGGCGTGTGATGGGACGCGAAGCAGTAACGATAGAGGAAAATGACAAGGTCGCCGAGGTATTCACGCCGGTCGAAGGTGCCGAGGGTATGCAGGACATGGTGACGAGAGGCTTGGAGAGAATTTATGAAGTTGCTAGCAAGAGCGCGTCTTCATGAATCCGATTGTAGACAGTTGCTCCAGGTTGTAGCTAAAGCCATCATGGTTCCTTGGAGCTACAGACTACAAAGGTTGAAGACCTTTTACAGATGATCGAGTGTACTTCGTACCGGGATGCAATCCCCTGCTTTTCGGTCCTGGTGAAGAACGGGTGTGGTATGAAGTCGTCCACCTTCTCGCTCGTCTTGGGTAAACCAAGTTGACCTAGGTCGTCTGAAAGCTGGAGCGTGAGTCGGCGCGAACTGTGCGATTCTTCTTCAAGCATGCGTACTGTTTCCTCTTGTCCATATCGAGCCATCCTGAGCCAGGACGAACTCATAGCCATCCCCCACAGCGATCTGGGAGATTGGACAATCATTGTCCCCCCCAGAAATCTCCTCCTCCGCATCCTGCCATGTTGACAGCTCCACTGCCTCAATTCCCTCAATTTCCTTTCCCCAGATCCAACCTTCCCCTGCGCTCGACCACGCTGCACTCCTCGACCCTCCCGCGTTAATGCCGGATATCGCGATACCGCAAAGGTCTTCGATACAGCGGGGTGCGGACAATTGGTTGGGCGGCTGTCTGCATTCGACGGTCTTCGGCAACGCTGCGCGATGTCTGTTATCTCCGACACCTAGCACCTGGTTGAAGCCCGGATTGGCAGATTGGCTGAGGAGGATCGCGTGTGAAAGCCCGGTCGCGACTTGGTAGATCGCCCCTGGCGGTCCTGGCAGCGGATACCAGCAGGATGTCGGATTGTTGGCCAGGTCGCCTACCGTCTCGGCATATATACATCCTGGTCGGACAGGAGCTGCAGCCTGATTGACAGCGATTGCAACGACGCTTCCTGACTCGAGCACCGTGGGTGTCGAGGTAACGCAGATTTTGGCGTCATTGAGCGATTTTGGAATGTGGTCCCTGATCAAATCGTCCAGTTCCTCAGCAGGGACAAGGCGAGCTGCAGTACTTTCCGGGGCATCCGTCGCGTCTTCTTGGTATCCGACATGGTAATGACGATATTCTCCGGAATTCTCTACAGGACACGTATATGAGAATTGATTACACTCCAATACTTCATATGAGCTCACTCTCTCGCAACCTGACCACAGTAGAATCCCAAGTGCCATGAAGAACTTCCACATGGTCGATGACACAGTCGTTTCTGCCCAGAAGCGTCGGCAAAATATCTACTGGTTCCCTGACGATGATTTCCGCGTTGCCAGGACACGCTTTTCCGAAAGGATTACTGCCGAAGGCGAACAGATGAGATCGTACCATCCTTGAGGTGTGTGCGAGTATCGTTTGCAGACGGCAGACAGCGACCGTAGCTGTCGAGATCGGTGGTGCCTGAATCCGGCTCTTTTCAGCGTAGGTGGCTAGCCATCCTGTGCTTGGTTGATATGAGAGATGCGCCTTCTACCGAGCGTTCTGCTGCATGGCCGCGATGGACACGGAACAGGTGATTCAAGCAGGGGCATAGACATGAACATTGCGTCCAGATCTTAGAGATCACAGTGCGATTCCGCGAAGAGTGAGAGCGATAATGCAAGAATACCGGAGCAAAAATGAGCCAATATTCCCTCGACCGCGACGCGTTCTGAATTTCTGGGCGGCAGTTTGTAAACAAAAAGTCGAGCTTCAAGTGTTTGCGAAGGATAGAACCTAGATGAACAATTCTTCTTGAAGACTCGCCTTGCCACCGTCAGCTTGATAACGACAACGCTCACGATGAGTCTCGAAGGGACCCCAGGACCAGCATCTCTCCATTTGCTGGAAGTTCCTGCAACACCGGTGACCGACTTTACACTGCTGGAAGCCCAAAAGGAAAACATCCGACCGCTGTCAACGGGTCGATCCGCCTCGACGCTGTCCAACATCTTTTCCAAGGAACGGACAGAAGCAGATAGGGTGCTGCAGGAAGGTCATGAAGCACATCAGAGAGCCATCGAGACCGCTACTCGGCTCGAGGCAGAGGGCGAGGAAATGGAAGATGGTGTGATGGATGTGTTGGATCCTCACGTAAAGTGAGTAGCGGTCAATCTCTGCCTTGCCCTTACCACGCTCTCAGATCTGACTGTATTCCCTTCAGATACGTTGCATTCATCAACCAACACCATCCTTCATCAGCAACGCATCTCCTCCCGGTCTTGGAATCGACAACGCGGAAATTTGTCGTTGACCCAAGATTCTTTCAGGATCTTCGATACCTCAAGTTGTGGGTGCAGTATTCCAAGCTGGTCGAGAGAAGCGACGACATCTGGACCTTCCTTAATACGAGAGAGATCGGAACAAATCATGCACTCATGTATGAAGAGTGGGCTCAATGCTGTGAGCTGCGGAATCGGTGAGTTCCAGGAAGTTCCTTGTAACGTGTACTGCGCTGAACTGCTTCACCTGCCAGCCGCGAAAAAGCAGACGAGGTGTATCGGATGGGAATACATCGCAAAGCGCAACCCCTCAAGCGACTCCAAACATCATACCAAGCCTTCCAAAGCAGGTCGTCAGACCCGTCAGGCGTGATCGTGACAGCAACACCTTCCGCCCCGCCCTCGGCACAACGAAGAGTTCTCAGCGATCGGTCCTCGACCGCAAGAGGCTCAACGAGTCTACAAGCGATGCGCGATTCCAGTCAGCCCGGGAACGGGGCGCGACTCGACGTCTTTTCAGAGGAATCCGAGGAACCCAGAAGAGGTCTAGACGAAAAGGACGGAGAATGGGCGGATTTCGGAACACGAGAACAGAATAGGAGAGAGAATGTGAAAGAAGCTTCGACGTGGAAGGGGGAGGTCTTGCCGCAGAGTGCAAAGGCGGTGGCGAGGATCGCGCCGAGAACGCCAAAGATGGAGGTATTCCGGGACTCGGTAGGTGAACAGGTTTGAGGGATATGTGAGGAATCGTCATTTACGTCTGCCCCATCTTCGCTTCACAGGGCATCAGCGAGCAGGCTAAATCCAACGATCTTTCCCAAAGAGGAAACATGTCCCACTCGGACGCCGAGATGCTCCGGTCCGATCCGCTGAAGAATTTCGCCCAGAGCGCTGGTTCGTCCTCGAGTAACAGCGTCGCTGGACAATCAAAAACAGCTGCGCCAGGGGCAACCGCCTGGTCCGTCCCGAATGAAGGACGGGAAGTTCCGGGGAAGAATGGCAAGATTGAGCGCCGGATGTTTGAATGGGACGAGGTCTTTCGGAATGGGGAAGAGTGGAGCTTCGAGGAGATCCGAGCTCGACGAGCGGGGTTGCTCGGAAGTGTTGGAAGGGAGGTGCGAGATTGGGAGATGCAATGGCACGCACCAGGAGGTCAGTCAGGGCTGCCAATTGCTCGACCGAGTACATCACGCTAATATCTACCGCGATTTCAGCTACATCGCCGAAACCAGTGCAAAAGAGGGGCCCGCCATCACCAACCGTCAACACAAAGGCAGCAATGGCTGATGTGTACGAGCTGTTCAACCAGACGGTAAACGCTGGAGCGACATCCCGCGACAGCGATGATGATGAAGACGACAGCTCGAGCGATGACGACAGCGACTCCGATGCAGAGGGCGTGACCGAAAGTCAAGTGCCGCCTACGCCGCTTCCGGCACCCGTGATGGGTGGAATAATGAGAATGGGCCTTTCTACGCCCGGTCCCATGGTACCACCTACACCGACTCCCGCTCAAGGTCATCTCTCTGGCCGCAAGCTCAATATTTCGTCCGGATCGCTGCAGGTGTTCGCCGAAGAGAACCTTCAACCGCCTCCATCGGCCAGCAAGATCGCTGTTTTCAGGGACGAGAATGCACCTCCCGCAGTATTCGCAGACGAGAATAGCCACCCGCCGAGGATGGCTGTCTTTCAGGACGAGAATGCGGTACCTCGATCCGCCAAGAAACCGCTTGCTAACGCATTGGCGACACCAGCAAAGACACCCTTGGCACCCAAGTCGACTCCGTTGGCTGTGAAATCCATCGACATGTCCGGCGCAACTCCTATGCGGCCTGTCGTGGATGCGTCGCAATACACCACTCCCAGAAGCGAGGGACCTCAACGTCGAATGAAGGTGTTCGATGATGCGGAATCATCTGCAGAACCTGAACAACGCCAAGAGCAGGTGTTCGGCAACATTCCGGAAGCCATCCAGGAGGAAGAGGAACCAGAAGAAGGTTACGACGCGTACAACCGACGGGTCTTCAGTTGTGGTGCAGCGTTCAACACCATGACCCCGATCACCGAGAGGACGGAACAGTACACCCAGAGTACCCAGGGATTCACACTTCGCTCTTCTACATCTAGCAACTTGGGTAAAGCGCTCGAATCCGATGACGACGAGGACCCGTTGGTCGAGGCTCAGATCCCAACGAACAAACGCTTGGAGACGGTTACGGAAGACAGTGAGCGGAGCAAGACTGAAGAGGCGCACACCATCTTCTCGCAACAAACAAGTCCTCAGACCAATTCTGGGAGGGCAAGCTCGCGCTTAACCCATGGCTTCGGGGAGCAGTCCATGTTCCAACTCTCCCCCGGTCACACGATAGCGAATGAGGTGAATCCTACGATCATCAACAGCGAAGTAATCGATATCGCTCCACGAGTAGCCCCTATGGCAGACGCCCCCGCTCAAAATGAGCCCCTTTCTCCCAAGATACTGGCCTCAGCGACGCCTGGTACGAACGTGGGATCCGACTTCAATCCCCCGAACCCATGCTGTCCAACCGATATTGAGGTGATCAACCATCTGGTAGCCGCTCTCGAAACGCCACTAGCCGACATGCGCGGATTCAACGATCTCAGAGGCCGCGTCAGTGGACAATTGGCTGAACTGCAAAGGACATTCAAGAGTGCACTCAGGCGCTCTCTGTCCAACAGCAAACGTGGCGCCTCCGCACCGGATGCATCGTACCTGCTGCAGATCGCCAACAAGCAATATGAAGTCCAGGACAAGATTGGTGAAGGCGGTTTCGGTGCTGTCTTCAGAGCCATCGATCTTGAGGCACGGCAAATAGCCGATGACGCCAGCGACGATGATGAAGATGAGTTGGCCGCCGAAGCGGCATATACGGTTGCCGTCAAGGTCGAAAAACCGGCAAATCTCTGGGAGGCGGTGATCTTGAACCGTATTTGGCAACGCCTGCCTCAAGAATACCACTCATCCATTGTCAATTCTCGGGGTTTACACCTGTTTGCCGACGAGAGCATGCTCGTGCTGGACTTCTATTCGCAAGGCACGCTCCTCAACGCCGTCAACAATGCCGCATCATGGGGTACCGGAACGACTTCATCACCCGGAATGGACGAGCTATTGGCCATCTTTTTCGCGATCGAGCTGATGAAGGTCGTAGAAGCCCTTCATAGGGCAGACTTTATACACGGCGATCTCAAGATTGACAACTGTCTCATTCGTCTTAGCGAGTCCAACGCGGGCTGGAAGAGCCAGTATGAGATGGCGGGAGACAATGGTTGGAGCGAAAAGGGAATTCGACTGATCGACTTTGGACGTGCTATCGATTTCCAAATGTGGCCGGCGCGTACCGAGCAGACATTCATAGCCGACTGGAAGACCGACGAAAAAGATTGCCAGGAGATGCGGGATGGTCAGCCATGGAGCTACCAAGCCGATTACCACGGACTCGCCAGCATATGTTACTGCATGCTGTTTGGCAAGTATATGACGCTGGAGGTATCGCCGTCGGTGCCGGGCGATGGTGACAGGAAGAGGTATAGAGCACAGGGCGCATTCAAGCGGGTGAGTAACACCAATACCCGCAACCACCTGTTCGATTCGCTGACTCCAACTCCCGCGCAGTATTGGCAAACCGATCTTTGGAACTCGCTATTCGATCTACTCCTGAATCCGCGAATGGTACATCCCGACGGCGCCTTGCCGATCAGCGATGAGTTGGCCAGTGTGAGAGGAGAATTCGAAGTCTGGCTAGAAGAGAATTGCAACAAGGGGGGCAAGAGTCTGAAGAACTTGCTCACCAAGATCGAGCTCGCGACAATGCGAAAGTAGAGCAGGACGAGCACTTTCGCGAAGGATCCCGTATATGGACTGTATATCTCTTGGTTTAATTATATCGTTCGCATGATTTGCATCGTTTCCGAGTTCCAGCTTGACTTGCGCAATTGTGCATGGTTGCGAGGATTGGCCGGGCTTTGGGTGTCACAGAAATTCATTTTGCTGAGGAAGTCTATCAAAAGGCACGTCTTGCCAATCTGAACGGATCGTATACGGTGCTGGGCTGATTCAGGAGAGAACAAGCACTCTACGAGATTCACTGCCCCTCCTCGAGCGGGTGCCTCTTGCTCAACGGATCGCAATTGCGTGACATTATGCATGTCAGATACCATAGGTATTACAAATGTCAAGTCACCTAGGTCTTATCCGCAGCTGTGCGGAAGAGCCCTGCTCAACCAGATCCCCTAGACGTTTTGTAAAACCCTAAGAGCATATTTTGTGAGCGTTGGAGCGATTTGACACTAGTCTCGGAAAGACTTACGACGAACGATCTCATGCCTCTTCCGTCTGTTCCGGGCCCTTCAGGTTGTTCTCCAAACCCTGCAGCGTCCGGACCAAGGAACCTCCTGCTGCACTCTGCAGCGTTCCGACCAGCTGGCTTCCCGACGACTCCAAAAGACCGACCAACTGCGCATGAAGCGTGCTCAATTCCGGCAGCTTTGCGATATCTGCCACCTCTTGTGCGGATACGACGGTTTCGCCTTCAAACACACCTCCCAAAAGCATCAAACGAGCGTTGACGGGGAAGGAACCCTGTGTTGCGACTGGCGGACGTTGGCCGAGAGCCTTGTTGATCGCTTGAAGGATTTTTCCGACATGTGTTGGTGAAAAGTTGGGGCAGGTGACGAGCGCGAGAGGGCCTGATAGCAAGGATCCCAGAGCTTCGGCCGACTGGAAGTTTTTCCGGTTGTTGACGACAGCGGAGAGGATACCGGTTCGAACAACTGTCAGCGTAGCGTTGTGTTCAAACGATGTCGCCGGGATTTCAGCGATTGCGCGACGAATCTTTCCGAGTTCGGCCATGGTCAAGTTGTTGGGTTGGAAGAGTAAGATGGCGGGCGAGACGTCGAGTATGTGGTTGTAAGACTTGTAGAGGATGGCTTTTCTCTCGGTGTAGACCCGGTTCGAGGTTGACGCAGCTGTTGAAGCATGTCGCTGTTGAACGGGTCGTACGGAGAGCGACAATCGTATTGTTGAGCGTGGTAGCGTGTTCATGTTGGGCGGTCGGCTGTGATGCGTTGGGGTCCAGGGGAGCTGTGATGTACCCTCAGGCTTTCCAACTTTTCCGTTCAACGTCTACCCTCGAGACGATTGTGAACGATCGAACGCTAGAGCTACAATTTCGCAAACCAATTTTGAGAGAGAGCCAAAAGGCTTCCAAAATCTCGGGGATATAAATCGAGCGTAAATTATCTTGGTAGCGCCGGTCGTGACCGATGTCTGAGATATGAAACGTTCGTCGGTGCCCGATGCAAGCGTGCATGCGTAGTTGTCAACGATACGAGAGATAGCCCGTTAGATAGCTTGTGTGACACGTACAGCGACTGGCATTCCAAAATTGAACTCGGTACGCCATAGAGTGAGCTGGCCTGTCTGTTATATAAATAGGAGTGGTCTGGCCTGTCTTTGTGCGTCCCCCTCGAGCCACTCATCCAACAGCCCTCGCAATGGCAGATATCATCGACTCAGAAAAGGCATTGCTGCTCGAGAGTGGTGAGCCTTCCGATTCAAGCACGCCCTTACCACAAACACCTCGAAAGGGAAAGAAAGGCCTCACGTCGACTCCCGTTCTGCTGCTAGTGGGGCTCGCCGCCCTTTTCTGTTTCGCAAAGAGCACAGTCTTTCTCGGTCTAGGGGGCCGTTCCGGATCGCCCTCAAAGACTACCTCTGGCACTGGCCAAACTGGTATCTGCACTCAACCTGCGCAAGAAGGAAGGCCTTCGAACTGGACGGCGCTGTACGACTCCAAAGGATTCGCCAAAGCAAGTGCCAAAAGGTTGTCAGGAGCAGTCCGAATCCCCACGCAGTAGGTCAACTCCTCCTCTGCCGGACGGTACGACTGGACGTTATCTTACCACTGCATCGGCCAGGTCATTTGATGATATGGGTGAACCCGGAGACGATGACCGCTGGAAGCCGTTCGACGCGCTGAAGGTGTACCTAAGGGAGACTTTCCCCACGGTGTAAGCTTGACTTTTGTGAGAAGGAAATTCGATAGCTCATTACCGCCGATCTGCTTGTTAGTCATGGAAGAGCCGCTCTCGACCTGATTCATTCCCACTCCATGGTCTACACCCTCGAAGGAACCGACAAAGGCCTAAAGCCACTAATGCTTACTGGGCATCTCGATGTTGTGCCCGCTACTACTTCGCTCGACAGATGGACCTACCCTCCGTTCGATGGCGTCGTGGAAGAAGAATGGATTTACGGGCGAGGCACTTCGGATTGCAAAGTAGGGACTGGGTCACTCTGGTTCACACGGCAGCTGATTCCGTCATCGCAGAACAATGTCATAGGCATCTTGACCGCTCTCGAGTTCATGCTCAAGAATGGCTGGCGACCGGCCCGTACAATCGTTGCTGCTTTCGGTATGGACGAGGAAGTGGGAGGCGGACGAGGCGCGGCCTCGATAAGCGATTTCCTTCAAGACAAGTACGGCAAGTACGGCATCGCTATGATTGTCGACGAAGGCGGCATGGGCATCGAGACTCTATACGGCACCCAGTTCGCTTTGCCTGGAATGGCGGAGAAAGGCTATGGTAACTTTATGATCAAGGTGGACATGGCTGGAGGCCATTCTTCAATCCCTTCGAAACACACATCAATCGGGATCTTGTCGAAGATCATCTCCGAAATAGAGGATCAAGAACTATTCGAGCCGGATCTGCGGCAGACGAGCCCGATGTGGGGTTACCTGCAGTGCGTTTCCGTTCATGGCAACAAGTTGGTGCCAGCCTGGATCAGGGATGCGGTGAACGCCAAACAACCGGATCTCGAAGCTTTGGCACAAGAGTTCGCCAAGGTCTCGCCCGCGAACCGGTACCTTATCCAAACATCGAAAGCTGCCACCGTCGTCACTGGCGGCAACAAAGTGAGTCCATCCTGAATACACAGGTTCTCCGCAGAAGCCAGAAGGCTGAAATGTCTGCGTAATTTGCGAGGTGAACGCTCTGCCGGAATCAGCGGTGGTCACGATCAACAGTAGGATTGATCTCTATTCCGATGGCAAGTACAATGTTCCCCATTGGGTTAGATTACCTCGGATCTCGCTCTTATTCTTCACCATCGCAGTTGACGAGGTTTCTGAAGCGTTTATGTCCATAATCAAGAAGATCGGCAAGACTTACGGGCTGTCGATCAGCGGGGACGGTTTCGACAGCGCTTCTGCATCCCTCGGTAACATCACTCTCACGGTTGACCAGCCTGGTGCTCCGAGTCCCATCACCCCGACCGACTCGGTCGCGTTCGAGGTGTTTGCGAGAGCTGTGCAGGCTGCTTTTGGGCCGGATGTCGTGACCGCTCCGAGCTCGATGACGGGCAACACTGATACGAGGCACTACGTGAGTCTTGATCGCATGGCTCCAAGGCGCACTAAACTGATATGCCACTGTCGCCTCCGCTAGGTAAACTTGTGAGTCTCCGCGTTCAAGTCTTGAGGCACGAGATACCTCGACCAAGCTGCACCTAACTCACTATCCGTAGAACCCCACACATATATCGCTGGAGTCCTACCAGGATCGGAACACGACTCAACGCTCACACTGTCGACGAGAAGATCAGTGAGTTACGAACAAGGCCTCTTTGCGAAGTGTACTTGGCTTACTGGATAACCTAGAAATCGAGACGCACGTGGATGCAATTCGATTCTATACTGGTAAGCTTGCGAAGCTTCTCGATATGGCGGGATGAGACTGAACATAAGCTATCTTTGTACAGAACTCCTAGTTCAAGCAGACTCCATGGGCAGCAATTTGTAGACACAAGGCAAAGTCTAAACGATAGATTTGTACAAAATAGAGCTTACAACCAACAATGAATACAAACTACACGCTACCTTGCACTTCTAAGTCTTCCTCCTACAGCTTCCGAGCCCCGCACCGCAGAACTGCGCAACGAACAGATAGAGGAGCAACACGCATACCACCCCGCTGAGCATCATGATTCGCGTATTCTTCCACCACATTTGGCGTCGGACGTTCCGAGCACCGCGACGGAAGGCATGTGCTTGACCCGCCATGCTGTCGGTCTTATCGACCAGCAGCTCTATACGCTCTCCTCGCGCCAGGACTGCATCGATGTTCTGGACCATGATGTCCTTCCTGTTGAGGCGGAAAGGGTAGTTGGTGAGGTCAATGAAGTTACTCGGAGTTTTACAAGCGAGACGTACACGTTGTTCAGATCCGTCTGGGCCTGCTTGAGCGGGTCATTCGGCGGGTTCGTGCTGTACTGGTACATCAGGGCTTCGAGTTCGTCTTCTAGCTCATCTTGTAGTTGAAGGTGCTGCACGGAAGGCGAATCGAACTCTTGTGGCGAGAAACGGGACTTGAACTATTGCGAAGCGGCAGCACGTTCCTTTGTGATCAGCAACAGACTACAGTGGCAAGACAGAGATGACAGCGAGATGCCAGTTACGTACCCGTCGCTCCACCTCTGCGAGGAATGCAAAGGGCGTTCGCCGGCCGACTGTGTCATCCGCTACGACAAGATAAACGATCCCCTCCGACGAAACATAGTGTATCAACTTGTCCTGCCATACGTCTGTGGGGAACCGCAGAGAGCGGGGTTCAGCGTTCAATCACTTGCAACCGTGAGTGGAAGACCATGACTGACAGGTCAATTTGCAGTCGTTTGGCGGGATCTTGGACAGGATCGTTACTTGCGCCGCTGAGAACAGAACCTCAAGTCAGTATACGAGAACTCAAAGGTGTCAATCGAACGTGCTGACTCACATTGCTTGAAAGCGCCATGGCTGGTGGAGTGCTCGGCGAGGACGGTGGTCCCCTTGGCGATGAGGGTATGGATCAGGGACATGGTGCTCCAGATCGTCGTTGCCCTGTAGCGTACGACACGAAGATGGGCATCTTCTGATAACTGAATCGCTCGAGCACAGCTGAGGAGCTGATGAGGTCAGGTCGGTCAGGCTCAGGTTCTGCTTCCGCGAATTCTCGATTGGCGCGCGCGGCGACGTGATTGCGTGTAACGTTGGAGCGCTGCTGGAGAGCTTGAAGCACATCAAGACAGTCAACCTTCACATACCCGACCCAGTCACTTCAACACCACATTCACCATGTTCTCCAAGATCAGTTCGCCATTCCGGCTCTTCACCGCTCTAGCCCTCGCCCTTGTCGCGATCATCGCCCTCTCCGCTTCATCCGTTGAAGCTAAAGGACCCGTGATCACCAACAAGGTCTACTTTGACATTGAACATGGAGGAAAGCCTTTGGGACGAGTCGTGATGGGTCTGTACGGAAAGACGGTCCCCAAGACTGTAGAGGTGAGTGCTCGAGCTGCTCGGGGCGAATGGTATCGTGAAAGTTAACGATGTACCTCTTGACAGAACTTCCGAGCTCTCTGCACCGGCAAGGTAAATCCTTCCGTTCCCCTTCTCGCTGTAACTGCTGACTGATTGGTCTTCCATCCATAGAAAGAAGACGGCGAGGAGCTTGGTTTCGGTTACAAGGGATCTTCCTTCCACCGAGTTATCAAGGACTTTATGATCCAGTATGTCAAGGGGATCTTTACCGTAGGCGACTCTCATGTCTAACTCTAACGCACCATCGTTTTCTCTGCAGAGGCGGAGACTTCACCCGAGGTGACGGAACTGGCGGCAAGTCTATCTACGGCGCCAAATTCCCCGACGAGAACTTCAAGCTCAAGCACACCGCGTAAGTTTAGCCTTGTCGGCCATGGGAAACCCATCGTTAAATGAGCATTCCATCATCGCCCCCAGTCCCGGTAAATTGAGCATGGCCAACTCCGGCAAGGACACCAACGGTTCTCAGTTCTTCATTACGACCGCCGTCACTTCGTGGTTGGACGGCCGACACGTAAGTCCTGCATGTTTTGCCCAATATTAGCTTCGACTCATGACATCTTGTCTCTAACATCAGGTCGTCTTCGGCGAAGTTTTGGAAGGCATGGAGATCGTCAGGCAAATCGAAGACGTTCCCAAAGGCCGAGGTGACGCCCCCGTCGAAAAGGTCACCATCGCTGATGCCGGAGAGGTATGTCGTGCAATTTCCTTCTGACTCTAGATTCGGGCTGACAATACCGATGTCACTTTCGCAGTTGCCCTTGGACGTCGAGTACGATGATGAAGGCAAACAGGTACCTTTGCGTTCCGAACTCTAAGAGTCTGTTCGTACATGTGTGAGATACGGTCTGTGCAGATGCCAAGATATGCCTCTGGGCTCTCGTCGTTCATGGCTTGTCTCAGGGAAGCGCGCGAGACGAGTCCCTGGGGTTTATCCTTGCTGCCAGCGATCCCATTATATGTTACGTCAGGAGATTCAACGCTGACCTTGCCTTGTTTCCATCACAGGAACAGGACCACACAGTAGACGAGGCGATTGGAACTGTCGTTGATGCAACTGAAAAATTGATCGAAGGACCCGTGGCGACCTACACCACATTCGTCTCCGCTTCCACCTACCTCTTCCTTGGCTTGGTCTTCCTCGTCTGCCCTGTTGCTCTGGCGATCTACCTTGGTCGCTTTAATGCAGGAAAGAAGTGGTTGGCCAAGATGGTGGGACGAGAGGGAGGCGAGGGATCGAGGCGCGGGAGGTATGACATGGTAAACAAGTCACATGCATAGATAGTAAACCGATATATCAAATGCATATGCTTGAACTATATCGTGTTTCAGGGCTACATGCGATGACCGCTCAGGCGCGTCTCAGGGACTGCTCCACCAACTTTAGATGAGGCATACTACATCCGCCCGTCTCAAAGTTCAACACGCTGCGGTACTTTCTCTTTTCGCCGCACCCTTTGACCGCACATCGAGCCTCGGCCTTCTTCCCTCCCGCGGCTTGTCCCGCTCGAGGCGCGCTCGCGAACTCGATGACCTTCTCCTTTCCTGGTGGCGCGCTGACCAGCATTTCAAACTTGCCCGACTTGATGCTCGAGATGAAGCGTAACATCCCTGGCACGACTTGGCTGTTTCTTGTGTCTGAGCTTCCGCCGTTCATCGGGTCGTCGCCGTCGAGGCCGGACATGGGCGTCCCTTCGTTTTGCGCCACGTTGCGGCGCGTTTTGCCTGTTTGCGCCTTTAGTAGCCTGTTGATCACGTCGTTCTGCGGGGCAACCGCGTCAGCGATTTCGGGATGGCGGGATTATTGGCAGACATTGAACGTACCCTGTCATTCTCCATCTTTTGGTCCATCTGCAACTTGCGTCTACGTGCATTCTCTTCTTTCCTCCGTTGCTTCTCGAGGTCCGACAACACGATCTTCTTCCCTGAATCTAGGTAGGCCGGTAACGAATCAGGGCGTCAGTCAGGCCACGTAACGCAGATAATAAGGATTACGCACCTTCTGGTAACATCATCAAGTGTTCTCCGAACCCTCCTGCGCCTTGTCGAGCTCTCTGACGAGCGGTCATTCGCGACGTATCTGCACCGCCCATCGCTTCATCGCCATCCGATCCGGCTTCTTTATCTGCACAACGGAGCATTTCAATATCTCTGATTGGCAAGGCGATCAAGGGAAACTCCGTCTTACCTGATTCAACGTCAAGCTTGACCCTCTTTGATGACCTCCCTGATTTCCCTCTATTCGTGCCGCCACTAGCCTGACTAGCATCATCCTCAAACGCGGCAGCATCCGCTTTTGCCGACGGTTTCTTCGCTCTCGAACTCGTGCGGACAGACGAGGGTCCGGCTTCGGCATTTGTTGCGGTAGAGGACGAGGAGGTGGATGTGTTCTTGTTCTTGAGTGTTAGTCGGAGCTTGATGCCTGTTGATGCGGGTGCCACGGGAGGCGTTGGGGTTTCTGATGGTGGGGGAATAGTTGGTTCGTCGGCTCGGTACTCGTCATCAATGTCCATGTCTTCGCCATCTGCAAGTGACAGTCAGTGAAGGTCCTGGTCTGCTACGCGCTGCGAAGAAAGCGCTCACCATCATCTTCCCCCTCGGCATCATCGTCTTCTTCCTCAATATCGCCCTCTGGCGTCTCCAATTCCGGCTCAGGTTCTGCTTCAGGCGATTCCGACTCGACGACACGCTTGGACCGTCGCGTGATTCCCGATGGAGCTGTAGGTGGTGGGCGCGGCGGGGGACTAGTTTTTTCGACGGGAGCAGCCTTTCGTGCTGATGTACGCGGCATGACGAAAAGTAGTGGTGGGCAGCGGGAGGTGAGGTGATTATGGACTGCAGGTGGGAACGTGTCAGGAAGAGAAGAATGAAAAAGTCGCACGAAACCCACCTAATTGTCACGAAGGAATCGTCACGGCGACATGACAACAGGAAAAGGAGATGCTCTTTCATTTCGCCCTGCGTCTGATCGTCTGGTTTACGTTTTGCGGCTTTGCGCCCATGACCCGTCACAAAGGCGATCAGGAAGACGCTCGTGCGGATCCAATAATCGTGTAAAGGTCAATTCGTGTTCATCCGAGGGTGATCGAGACGGTGCGGCGCGGTGCCTAATCAAAGGGTCAATACTCTCCTTACGCTTTACATTTCCTTTCACCAACATCGCAGACTCTCTTCGGCTATCATGTCCGACAACGCAGCAGTACCAACACAGCCTGCCGAGACCTCGGGCTCTCCGGCAGAGTTTCTGAAAAACGTCGTGGGAAAGGAGGTCAAGGTCAGAATAGGACAAGGAATTGACTATCAAGGTAAGCTCGGAATCACCTTGTTATCATCCGATGCTGATGCTCGACGTATTCCAGGAAACTTGTCGTGTCTTGATGGGTACATGAACGTCGCAATGGAGAACACAAAGGAAATGGTGGATGGCAAAGTGACAGCATCGTTTGGTGACGCGTTTATCCGTGGGAACAATGGTGCGTTTCTTTGGAAATTCTTCGTATCAAACTTGGTTGGCTTATACTCGATCGGTACCAGTCCTGTATATCTCGGCAATGGAGGACATCTAGAGTGTCGTGTTCGTGCTTGTATAGATCACCATCAACCCGATGTACAATATGGAAAACAGCAAATCTTCGCAAACAAACGAGATCATAGCCCAGATCGAGTGAATATTCTGCGACACGGAGTGGCATGCCATCTTGAGTGGCGGCCAAAGATTTGAAGATAGATATGCTGGAGATGCGTGGTCATGTCTGGGCAATCCCTCCGCACCGGTCTATGTCGTGTCCATGGGACTTGGAAGACTATTACGGGCGATGACTTGTACGGAAAGACAGACATCTGCAGCTGCAGATCACGAAGTGCCAATCCCGTACATGGTTAGACCTGGCCATCTGTCGTCTTTGCAATTAATCAATACTTGATGTGCTTCATGCA
Organism: Naganishia kalamii; assembly: GCA_022813745.1. Taxonomy (NCBI): domain Eukaryota; kingdom Fungi; phylum Basidiomycota; class Tremellomycetes; order Filobasidiales; family Filobasidiaceae; genus Naganishia; species Naganishia kalamii. Next base: position 425,831 of record JAKLLX010000003.1, on the reverse strand, counting down.
TCATGGCACAACCTCCAATCCTAGACTCCGTGCACTGCCCACCACGGACCGCGCCACCCTCTCCTCCCCAAGCACCTTCAGCTCTGCATCCGCCATCTTGATCTTTGCGATTTCATAGATCTGCTTGACCGAGACCTTGCCCACGAACCCTGCATTCCCCGGCGTCCGACTTGATAATGACGGTGCCGTCTGTGATCCCTTGTCGATCCCGGCACACAGGCGTAGCAGGTGCGAGACGGGTGGTGTGCGCGTCGTGAATGTGAATGTGCGGTCTGGGTTGATGGTGATCGTCGTTGGTGTTGGCGTTGTTGGTTTTAGGTGTGCTGTACGGGCGTTACTAAGGTGCACAAAACGCGAGGTAACGTGTTTCAGACAAGTAGCTCAACGAGAGAGCTGGAGAGCTTACAATTCCTTGCAAAAGTCCATTGCTTTCACACCTCGAGCTCCCAATGCCGGACCTACTGGCGGTGACGGTGTCGCCTTGCCTGCTGGCACCAGGATCTTCTGTGGATTTGATCGGATCGTCTCAGCTTTGAAGTGTCTCCTTTTCTCGTCTGTTGACTTACGACCGTCTGCGCTACTGTCTGAGCTGCCTTGGACATTATTCGGACGTTTCTTCTGCAACGTGAGTGCTCGATGATATGTGATTACAAGAACCAAGTCTTCAGCTTCAAGTGATTCTTCCGAACGAAGTTGAGAGACATTCGGTGAAACCGATCACCCCTGCGCCAATAAGTGGCGCTTCCCCTGACACAGGCGCGCTTATACATGTCATCAAAGTGCTTAAAGTCCTTTGCTGCGGAGCCTTGTGGAATGGCCAGTCGCTCTCTGCTCTCCACCTGTTGCCAATATCGAGAGCGAACTGGTGGTGGCCCATCCGAAATACCGCGGCAGCGCAACGTGATACTGGCCGTGTCGGCTGTCACGTATGTCGAGACGATCAAGCACATACATTACAGCGGTGGCGAGTGCTGACTGCTGAGATGCAGCTGCCCTTCACAGTATGAAGGGAAGTTCATCTGTTTCATCGCCTTTCCTTCCAGGACATGTCTCTCCCTTTGATTTCCCCTTTCCGGCAAGGCAATCCTTTTCGAGCTGTCACGTAAATATGCATGCGGGTAAGCTATATAGATGGACCCGCCTATCCGAAATGGGGTTATCATCGGTCTGCAAGATTCACCCTCGACTTCCACCTTATCCAACTACCTCTCGCACACAAACATGGGACTACTTGCAAACCTTCGTGAAACTTGGAAAAATGACAGAGCTTGGGGCAAGTCCGTGCCCGAAGTTCCGGAAGACCACGTCGAACCCCCTCTGACAGTAGCGCAGCGGTTCACGGGAAACCATGGAGCTTGGATGGTCCCCCTCGCAATGGTTTCCCTACTCTTCTGCTTATTGGCTACCCTCTCTACACCCATATACGAGCCGATGACTGTCCTCGAGTTGGCCATCAAGGGAGATATCCCGGGAGGTTCCGGGGCGGCACAGACCCTCAGAGTCGGGCTATGGGGATTCTGTTTGAGTGGTCCCGACGGGTAAGTACGACTCGACATCGCAATATCTATACGACTGTCTGACTAGAGCCTTACTATAGGGACTGCTCGAAAATTCGGGGCTTGTTCTCAAGCTTTGGCAAAGTCACGGGCGACCTGCCTGAATACCTTCAACCGCTGTGCGTTCAATAAGTGCTTGACAGTCCCGAATCAGCGACTCACGTTTCATCTTCAGGGCTCCTGCCTTTGCCAACATACCTCAATCTTTCTTAAACGCTGTCGGCGTCTTCCCCATCTTCGGTGAGTGTTCCGCGCTGCTTTGTAGAAACCGTGGACGCTGTCAAGTGAATGTGCGTTGATCTTATGCTCCCGCCGTTAGTGAATGCCTACATCTACGCCGGCGCTATATATGCGGCTTGGTCATCAACCTTCTTCGAGCGCAAGGAGAGACGAACTGTAAGATGGCAAGAAGCCGCGATTGCGTGTTTCCATTGGGGTGAGAAACCTACAAGAGACTTAGAGGCGAGCTTCGCTGACCGTCGTTGCTTTCAGTAATCATCTGGATCAGCATCGCGTTCGGACTCATGATTGGTCTTTACAAGAAGATCAAAACCAACATCGCACAGACAGAACTCCAGGACTTCATAAGTTGCAAGGTTGGGTGGGTCAACACCCCTCTCCTATGATACCGGATACAGTCGCAATCGTGCCATTGCTGACGATCTTGCGTTTAGCGTTTCGGCGTGGCTGCTCTTGACTGCGTTGATCTGTATGTGATCACACAACTAACACTTCCACGGCAGGCTGATTCCATGATGCAGTGACGCTTTGGATCGCAATCAATTGGCAAATCTGGCGCTTCAATGCCAAGCGAGGCATTTGGCAGCCTGCTGCCTGGATGATGTACATCGGAGACTCGCCGGCGGATGTTGAACAGTAAGCTCGAGATTCGAAACCAGTGAAGGGTGATACTCTGGGCTCATGAACCTTTGCCGAAGATCGCAAACCTCCAGTTTAGCCACGGTAGCGAATGCGTCTGCAGCGAGCTGCATCACCAAAGAGGAAGAGTAAGCATCAAACCGAAAGTCGTCACTAGTGCAGATCGGATCCTCATGAGAACTTTTGATTTCTCTTTCCAGGGTCCAAGCAGAAAGGGCGGACGACAAGAAGTCTGAGGATGGCGGATCAGAGTCTGGCCAGAAATACGATCTTCCTTGCTATACGGCGACAGCGTCCGCCGAAGAGACAGTGGTGACCGCCCAGGAGCCAACTGCGAAGGGCAATGCCGACTCCGAGCAGGTGCCGAATCCCAGTCCGTCAACCCTTCCCAAAATGGACCAACAGCCGGTCCCGACTGCCGCCTCGCACGCTTCGTAGACTCAATGCCTGTCAATGAAAATTTCGTGATCGAAACACAGGCCCGTCATAGCCGTCCTATTCCCCTTCCCCCTTATATCCATATCGAATCACATTGTACGCAGCTAGCTACCGCCAGATATTCCCACCATGATTGTTACATCCTTGTTACATCGGCCGATCTTGCTCTTCCTACCTGCAGAGATGCCATATTATGGGAGGCCAGTACTAGTTACAACACACTTTGGCAGTGCACTACAACTGTCGAGGTATATCAAGGGTTCTCGGAAATTTGAAATACATTTGGGGCATTCTCTACCATCCATTCTATGGATAAAGCCTTTCCTGCCATATCTGCAAACTCCCTTGCGGGATCAGACGATCTCATCAATGTTGCTGGAAGAAGAAAAGGATCAGCTTATGTCGCCGTGAAAGCACGTCGGACTCACGACCAAACACGACGCCCAAGTTACGAGCGTTCATGAGGTTTTCTCCACTGTTGTTCTTCACTCTACAGCGACGTGCATGTCAGTTCCACTCGTCGGATAGCACGATACCTTGACGTACCGGTGTAAGTGTAGCATTAGGTATCCGAGTACATCGTAATGTTCTCTAGGAAGCTGTCGGATCAGATCCGTCAATGCATCGGATTTTGCTTCGGCTTCCTTGATGCCTGGCAAAGGGGGCGAGATTCAGCGGCTCGAAAGGTAGTCAAAGTTCAAGACGGGTCGACTTACTGGCAGCGGCGACGAACGACTCATGCAGTTGATATGTCAACAACGGATTGGGAAGTTGACGGAAGTAGTTCTTGAGAACGGATGTTATCGAATTTATGTCGTTGAACCTATCCGTGTCCTGCAGATCGAACGCCTCATAGTGGCCCCGCTCAAACAGCTGCGTGATGAGTTTGGAGAGGCTAGATCCGCCAGTCTTCCTGTACACCCCTTCGTGATCCATGGCTGCGCGAGGATAGATATGAGCTGGATACCACAAGTTATTGAGCAGTGCATTCACCTTGAGCTTCTACCGCTTCGATGCACTTGGAGACGATCACAGGGATCTGTTGACCGTCAGCCGCTATTTGGTCACTCAAAGAACGGCCGAACATGGACGGGGCTGTCGTGCAAAGTGAGCGATCGCGACACCGAAAACAGAAACATATGCTTACGAGCGTCTCCGACCGGTTCCTCGCGTATCGAGTTCGAAGCATTGCAAGGTACTGTGAGTTTTTCGATGCATTTCGCATGGCAGTAAACACCGCAAACTGTAAGAAGTAATGATTCAGCGAGAGAAGAACATCGTATTCAAATAATTCGCGTACCGGCACAGCGATGTTCTTGCAAGCCCCACATCTTGTCGCCGCAGTGTTCACATTTGCAGAAACGAAGGATACTGTGAGGCTGGAACACGTGTTCCCGAATAGCTGGATCGTGGGATGGCCTTGGCTTGATCTTTTCGGTAGACGCCGTGAGGGGTTTGCTGATGGATACTGAAGCCATGTGCTGGATCTCCGGACCTTTGGAAGACTTGTACCACTTGTTCTTGAACCGACGAGCTGCCGGAGCTGTTTCTAAAGGTTCAATCTTCATCGCTTTGATGCCCTTGAGCATATCCTCCGGAAGCTCATGTAGCGTGCCAGAGGTCGGGATTGACGACATCGAGGGCGACCCACTGATATGTTGCCTCGTGTTGCGGAGGTGTGGTGGACGATGAGCCCTGTTCAGCAGATCCTGCATCGCCTCCGTCTGCTTCGAAAGTCGCGTGTTGAGATCCATGAGTTCCTCATTCTTCGTCGACAAGGCAACAGACTCCTCCAGATACAGGTTTCGTGTGTCCCGCAGGTCACTGATTTCGCGCTTGAGAACTTGTTTCTCCGCTGTCAAGGGTTCCAATTCGCTTCGATACTTGTCTTTCAGAGTATTGAGCTTGTTGGTAATCGATCGGGTCAGAGTCGCGCTCTGTTCCATAGCATCGACTGGCTGAGACGCCGCATCGCTGATCGGAGTAGGAACGTCAGCCAATGCCGAGGAACTCGGCATAACAAGCTCACTCTTTCGTGCCAACCAGCTCTTCCACTTCGGCTAAAGCGATGTCTCTTTCCACCTTCAGCTTCGAAACGTCCTTTTCGAGCCCACTCAGGTTGAGAGCTAGGTCATTCGACCTTCTCTTCAAGTCTTCTTGCCGCCTTTCCTCATTCACAATCATCGAAAGTCGTGCGTGCTGATCATGGCGTTCGGTCCGGAGGCGCGCAATTTCGGCTTCTGCCTCGAGGCGCAGAGCCACCTCTCGGGCATATTCCTCGTGGGCCACGCCCAAACCCTCCATGTAGTGCTGACTTGTGCGCTACGTCGGATGGTATCAGCGAATCACAAACTGGTTTGTGCGAAGTGAAAAGACATACCTTTGCGCCCGAGTACTTCTGCGAGAAGATTTGCACTTGTTTAGTCAATTCCGTAATTTCCCTGATGGCTTTGTCCAACAATCCAATATCGATCTGCGCGACGGTATTCCCCTGGTTCTGCTCCTGAGCGAGCAGGGCCTGTAACCGGGGCAAAGCGCTCTCGCGATGGAGATACGAAGAGTTTTCATGCTCGGTATTCAGCGTTGTTGACTCCTGAGATTCCGAATCATTCCTCGTCCCTAGGTCCGGAGAATAGAAAGGGTCCCCAGCCTCTGTCGATGGTGTCTGATGACCTACATCGCTTGGTCTCCTGCCGGTAGCGTTATTGTCGGCATACGATTTTGGGCTTGATCCGTTGTGATATGGGTATGCGGGGGAATTAGGGAGAGACCGACTTGATCCATCCTTGAATGGTAGATTGAGAGGTTGCACTCTGGATACCGCAGGTTGAGCGCGCTTTGAACTATCCTGGGCCCGTGCAACTGCCTCGGGACGAGTGGGCGTAAGCGCTGCCTCCATCCGTGGCGGCTCCTTCTTGTCGTCCAGCATTATACCGAAATGGTCGGAGAACGAGAAATCCAGCGAGGGCAGTTCCGGCGCTCCGATCTGCGGTGCGGTTCGCGCACCTTCTCCCGTCGGCGCCGTGCTCGGCGATGGCAGTCTCGAGCCGCTATCTTCTCGCAGGGAACCCGGTGCGATCGTACGGTTTGAATCGCCAGATATTGATGGTCGTCTTTGACCTGCGAACGCCGTCGCGGCATGCAGTGAGTCAGCCAGTGAACTTGATCTGGGTGGTGTACTGTTGACTGCTTCCTCTTGAATAAGGGCTGACAGGTCACGCGATGATGCGCCTGCCCCGTACATGCGATTCGGTATCGGACTGAGAGCTCCATTTGCCATAGGACTGGCACCGCGGCTGGCTGATGCTGTATTGATTCTCCCATGGCTGCCGGCAAATGACGAGCGGAGAGGAGACGGAGGTATAGGGGTCCCCCTTGAGGTGGAAAGGGAGTCTACGTTTTGATGAATGAAGGAAGAATGCGAGGGCGAATGAGAAATGCCGAATATTGGTTGCTGCTCTTGATTTTGGTAATTGAGCACCATCGCCGGATTGATAGACTGGCGCCTTGCAGCTCTGCTAGAAGGGGCGGAGAGGCCAGAAACAGGCCCAACGCCGAGTCCGATGGTTGCGCCGCTACCCACTTCTTCCGGAAGTACTGGACTCCTTGGCGTCGTCCCACCTCTCTGGTCATCGTCGGCGAATCTGGACACAGAAGGTGATCCCGCCTCGCTGACTGGACGAGGCGAAAGACGGTCCAGTCGTCCATCATCGAAAACTGCCTTGCTTCCTGGTGATGGCGATGGTGTTGGCGAATAGTTGCTGAGATCTATGCGCTCTTCCTGCCTGCGACGCTCCTCCAATCTTGCAGCTGCGCGATCTCGCGCGTCGGGTACAGGCGACAGGGCCAAGGGCTTTTCGCTTGGCTGCGGGTACGATAGATCTTGATAGGACGGCGAGGAAGCGTGCGGAGACCGTAAATGATTTTCGCCGGAAGGCGAATGGGTCCTGCTTGGAACAGCCCCGGGCGATCTGATGTTGCGCGACGCTAAAGCCGGAAGTCCCGAGGCAAGTGATCCATCCGAACCGCTTGCTCTGGGCGTGGTCGTTGGAGGGCCGAGCGGCGGTAAAGGCTTGGGAGCCACGCCAGAGCTGGATTCCGCAGCCAATTTGGCCTTTTCACGTTCCCTCTCTTCTTTTTTGGCCTTTGCTCTTTGTTTCGCTTCAGCATGGCGTCGGCTTCTGGCAACGCGTTCATTGTGACAGGACTGTTACGGAAAAGGGTTAGTCCCGGCCACAGCATCAGGCTTACAAGAGCACTATGACTCACCATGCAATATATTCCCTGACTTGTCTTTGCGAATACCAGCTCCTCGATCTTGTTGGAACATGCCCGACATGTGAAGCAATGTGCGTGGTAGCTTTCGTCTCCGGTCATGATTGCTTCTTCGGTGATGGGGAGTTTGCACACGTAGCATTGATACGAGCAATTTCCGCACACGGGATCTCCATCCGACAGCAAGAGCAGATTGGTGTCCGCCGTTACTCTGTTGTGACATTTGACGCATCGAAAGCAGTCGACATGCCACAGTGATTTCCTGCAAAGCGAAGTGAAGCTTTAGCATACAAGACCGGGATTGGGAGATTGAGTGCGCCATGCTCACCCGAATGCGACAACCACACCACCGCTGGCCTGATCGATGATCTTCTTGCAGCCGGGACACTCTACACTCTTCCCTGCGAGCGATGTCGCATTCGACATCATCGTTGCCGTCGTCGCGGTCGACCCTCTCCGTTCGCGCGTGGGGCTGCCAGCCATGACTATTTCGTTCGGCGTCGACATGTTCTTATGCGTGTGTTGATCGTGCCCTTCAATATCAAGCGGACGAAGCGGGTTGTCGGAACGATTGTGTGCCGTGCTCGATGTCAGTAGACCTTCGGGGCGAGTCCGAATGCCATCGGGCGATGTGACGTCTTCTGGGACTGCTGCAAAAGCTCGTTGATGGTCTTGGATTGTCGATGCATGCAAGACGGTTTCCGCCATCGCTTTGTCTTTCCTTTGATGGCTTTGACCGGATTGACCCTTTCACGGTTTCGCCTGATTCTATGTTGCTTGATAATGGTTGAACCCTTGCGTGGTCCGCGGTGTAACGAGTGTTGCGTCTTTGATAGATTGATAGAACTGAATCTATGGGCTGTCGAATGATGCCGTCCCTGTTGCTCGTGTCCCACCGATGTTTGTGCTGAACGTCTGGCGCCGATACACCAGTTGTCGATGCTCAGCAGCACATAACTAGGCGAAGAGGCGAGTATCAACAGGTATCTAGAGGGTCGTTCATGTGTATGTGCGATTGATCAGATCCGACTACTGTAAACCCCGCGCAATTTCGAGACGCGGAGACGCGTCGAAGAAAGAGCATTCCCCGACAAGCCCGCCCCCAAATTCCCCCAATACCAGCTCTACTTTGCAGATTCTGGCAGGAGAATTCCCTTGAAAATCGTGCGTTCCCGGCGCGTTTCCACGGAGGGGCGCAGACGAACGTTCAGTATTTACGTATTCCAAGCTCCAAAAGCTTTCGTTTTATCTTCGAAAGATGTGGTTTCCCGACTGTCGCTCTTCGGGAGCGTTCGAGGTCTCTGAGAAGGTGCCATGAATCGCGAACTGGTCCCGCTGCTGCCGTTCAGATTGATCGGATTACAGTAAAAACAGTACAAGGATTGACATATTCATGCAATGAAATTGCAATATCGACTCATTCTAGGTGATCGCCAAGCGTAGGCTACATGTCTGCAAGTATCCAACTTCATCATTGAATGATTGATGAACTCGGCCGCACAGTGGTCACTTCCTTGTCAAAGACGGCGTACTTGAAGAAGCGCGCTTCCAATACCTCGCTCAACGACCTTCACGCCCCGGCCAGTCTGTTCCCCCATTACGCATCAACTCCCACTCGCGCAGCTTGCCCTCGTTCCACTCTTTACCGACCCGCTTTTCGTACTCCTCTTGCGTTTGCAATAGACTCGCGCTGCCAAAAGTTGAAGATTCTGCTAGGCTCGCCGGGATATATTCCTGGGAACCAGATCGACACGGCCACGTTGGTTAAGAGGTCTGTGCTTGTGATTCGGAGCAGTATAGGACTAACATTATGCACAGGATGTGCGAAGCCGGGGTTGTACGAGTAATCCTTGCCGTATCCCAGTTGCTTCATCAAGGATGTCGGTGCATTTCGCATGCTCAGCGGAGGGCCGGGCAGCGTTGGTTCATTTGCCAATGCGACCGCCTAGTTGTCGCTCAGTCAGTATATAGTTGCTCGGCGCAATGGACACTCGGCATACCTTGTTGTACGCCTCATATGCTCTTGTCGATTTCTTCGCTTCGCTGAGATAGGCAACACAGTGCTGCATAAATCTTTCAGTTCAATACGGGCCTCGCGTGAAAGTCCCAGATACAAACAGCAAGATTTATGCGGCATTCAGGAAGACCGATCACCTGACAGGCCTGGTAACAAGCCATTGCCTACGACTCGATACGTCAGCAAGGCAAAAACTGAGCCGAGGAGAATGCATACCAATGGAAGCCCTTGCGGATCGGCGAGTCCCACATCCTCACTTGCGACGACGACCAGCCTGCGAGCCACGTATAATGGATCTTCTCCGCCTTCAAGCATCCTGAGCAACAAGATTTAGCGCTTGTTTCGCATTGATACTCGAACGTACCTCGCAAGCCAGTACAAAGCGGCAGACCCATCGCTTCCCCTGATGGATTTATGCATGGCGCTGATCATGTCGTACCGTTCCTCTCCAGTTCGATCATACCCCTTTCTCAAGCCTTTCTTGATCGCCTCCATCAAGAATCGGTCTGCGTCTGTTTCTTCTGTGGGATTTTGGGTGTCCTCCTTCGCTCCAGCTGTGCTGGACTGGCCGTTGTTCTGCGCGGTATCGCCATTTCGAGCGTCTTCCGCCTCGCGCCTCTTACAGACCGACAGAGCAAGTTCGAGACCGTTGAGCGCTTGGCGAGCGTCACCATCTGACACTTCCGCCAAGAATGGTATCAGCGAAGAAGGAATGCGCGGTACGGGCTGCGGCATGGATGATAAGGCATTCCGCAATATCTGCTTGAGTTCGGCTGGGGAGTGCTTCTCCAAGGTGAAAACTCTAAAGAAGCGTTGCTTCAGAACAGCGTTCGTTCAACGTAGCATATCCTCTTACCGACAGCGACTTAGCAATGCGCCATTGACTGAGTTGGGTGAGAATATAAGCGATCTCATCAAGTCAAAGACAAGTACTCAACTTACCTTTAAAGCTTGGGTTTTCCGTCGTCGCGCCTATTAGCGTCACCCAGCCATTCTCGACGAATGGCAGGAACAGGTCCTGCTGCGGTTTCGTGAAGCGATGAATCTCATCGATAAATAGCACTGTACGTCTAGATCCTTGCGAGGACGGTCAACTCTTTCAGCTTCGTGCGGGACAGAGTGTGGTACACTTACCTTCCGGTCAAACGCAGTTGGTTCTTCGCTTGTTCGAATACTTTGCGCACATCCGCAGCGCCGGAGCTGAGGAGGGGAAAAGGCGGGATTAGATGCCGGGAAATTGGTGGAAATGACGAGTGATCCTTACCTCGTCGCACTGAGCTCCTTGAAGTCCGCCTCTATGTTGCTCGCGATGAGTCTTGCTAGCGTCGTTTTTCCACATCCGGGCGGACCCCAGAACAGGATGCTGCCAAGGGATGAAGAACTCTCCCGGCTCATTCTGTTTCCCGAGGTATTTGTCTTCGCGTCGGATCCCGCTTGACGAAGGTGGTCCAACATGCTTCCCAAGAGCGATCCAGGTCCGACTATGCTGTTCTGACCAACATAGCCAGAGAGAGAGGTCGGCCGCATGCGTTCCGCCAAGCTGAACGTAAAACAATCAGCTCTTACGTCCACTCCCGTCAAAATTCATGCTCCTACGGTTGTACGGCCTTCAGAGGATCCACTCTTGGTCCAGACGGACCTGTAGCCTGCCCCGCATGCGCCCGCGGTTGACCGAACGCCCTATCGTCTCGGTCGACTCCTTTGTTTGTCGGCTCATCAGCGGAACTCCGCTTCCTCTTGAGCTGTTGACCAGGCCCAGCCGAGCTTGAAGCCGTCGCCATTTGCGAAAACATCGGGGCCATTTGCATCTCCGGCTTCGTTGCTGGCTTGCGTTTCTTGGCTGACGCTTTGGGAGAGCCAGTGTTCTTGACAGGACTGTCCTGGATTTCGATGATCTCGAGATCTGAGGGTGCATCTTGTGCTGGCGAGCCAGATTGGGGTTTTCGTTCGGCTTTACTGTTGGGTGTATCCATGTCGTGTAGTCTCGTGCAGACGAGTCTGAGGCATGCAGGAGATTGATAAGTAGACTTGTGAGGACTTATACTTATGGGCAGCGGTCAGAAGGAGTACTCGATATCGCGAGTATGTAGAGTTCAAGTGATCGAGGTGTTGTTTTGAATGTCGGAAATGCTAAGCTGATGACGCAAGAAGAGAAGCGAGCTTCTCTCAACTTGCTATCAACTGTATCTGTGATCTGACAACCAGCAACTGCAACACACCACTCAACGACACAATCTCGCGTGGACATCCACAGGAAAGCCTCAACCAGCTATCGCACCTTGCCCACCACCGACGATCTCTATCCATCAAAGCCAAGCGACTCAACGATGCCACCCGTCAATTCATTACGAAGAATGCACTACAAGGACGAGGAGCAGACTCCTCTCATTCCGAGCGATGTCGCGGATACCGTGAACGAGATCAGGGATGGACTCAACGTGCTGTTCGATGATAGCGTCAGGCGAGTCAAGGGAACGGCTGATAGGTGAGTCGCCTTCCCTCTCTCGGGCGCTCCGGCATACGGAACTGATCTGGCTTGTGTTTCTCCTAAAGGATTGAGAACAACTACATTGCTCCTATGGGACGAAGCCTCGGAAACTTTGCATCGGGTAGCCCTGTCGTATTCGTGAGTCAAGATCATCGGCGTCTTGCACTGTCACTGATAAGATCTCCACGCAGACGTTTTTATGTTTCTTCGGATTCTTCAGCGCGATTCCTATCTTCATTGCGATGCAAGTATTTTGAAGAACTGACGTTCCCTCGGCTAACCACTCTTCCTGTTTCTTAGCGGTATCCTCACTTTCGCGACTTCCGTCCTCTTCATGGCGATGCTTGGCTTTTTCGCTTTTGCGGTCACGGTCATGCTGCTCATTGCGGGTAAGCTCAAGTCCTAATTCAAACGGGATTAATCGATGGCTAACACATAAATCTGCTAGGCGCGATCCTGACGCCGATCCTGGCTTTCACATCCTTCATCTCGTTCATTGCCACGTCTTCCCTCGTCTGCGCATTCCTGGCAACCCGACTGTACTTGTGCATCAGCAAGCGCGGCCTGTCCGACCTTCCTGCAGGCGTGATGGACTGGATCGAGGAGACGCGACTCCGCGTCCTCCTGACCATGGGACTGGGAGGAAACTTTGACACCTCCGACGCGGAAGACGAAGCCGAGCCGGAAACGATCCTGGTCACCCGCGTCGTCGTACCGTCAACTATCCCTGAAGACGACGAACGCGACGAAGACCAACAAACCGAACTCGGCTACCGAGAATCACCTGGAGGAGTGAAGCTCGAGGTCTTGGAGATTATCAGCGGAGAACCCCTATCTGCTGTAGGCATCGTTCCCGGTGCAGCCGAAGACCACGTCAAGCCGGAGCCCTTCGGTCATCAAGGGGAAGGTCCGAAGCACGAGTTCCCACGTGCTCCGGCACATCACGCTCACAAGGATGAAGAGACGGCTATGGCAGGAGAAGCTGGAGTATAGGTCAATTCCGGCTGTGCGCTACAAGCGGGTCCGCGTAATCATAGATGGTTCTCTAAACTGTTCTCTACTGTATCATAGAAGATGAACATCTGCTGCTGCTCCATGTAGGATGGATACTTCCCCGTTCGGAGCTTTCTACTTTACCTGTTGGAGGTGCGGCTTCCCATTCTAGAGACGCAGGTGGTGAACGGAGTTGGACGTCGTCGGACTCCACAGACGGAATGTTACAAGATCCGGTCGACCTAACGTTGCCTTTCGGACGCGACCCCTTGTCACATATGTCATGCCTGCGCAGAGGCAAGACGCGAGGGCGTGGTCTACTCTGCTCGGCGCCGGCTCCTCCATCGGACTTCATCACTCACCCTGGGGGCAAGGGCATGCCATCCCCGATGCTACTCGGACGCGAAATCATTGCCTTGAGAGCTCCTTGAAGACCCCCGCAGCCCAGTCGTGAAGGGACTCTGTCGCAGCAGCTGTCGCAGCAAGCTGACAACCTGCACGCCGGCAGCCAAAAACAGCTTGAAACGCGCCAAATTTGGCTTTCACGATCTAGGGGTAGTACCCGGGGGCACCAAGATCGCCGCCGGGAGTGACAGTCCCCGAAGTACAGTCGCGTGCACATGAATTATTTATCTCGATCGACGTGAGATTCATCTTACGTCGTTTTGTTTGTTGACCGGTGTGGCAGCGTCGTCCAGATATCTTTGCGTCAGCTCGTGCGCATCGAACTTGTGCAGAAGCAAACGACCACACGACACGCTCCTTGCACTACGTACTGGAACGACACTGAACGAGTCCTGAGGAGCCGCGTCATTCAGTCATCGTTTCGTAAACTGCGGCGTCAACAGCTTCCTCGACATTTCGATACGGTTCAAGCAATTAGTATAGAGGAACGGGCAGCTTCATCTCACCACCAATCGCTCGCTTCGCCGATCACGTCATGTCGACCTTTCCATTCTCCTCATCACCGACGCGGAATCTTAGGCTGCTGTCGATAGCGTACTGTGCACTACTCAACGCGTCGCTGGTAGCAGCGGTGACAGTATACAACGCCGAAGCCACGGGCACAGCTGGATACGATGCGACGCAGGTGACCGGACTGGTAAGCCGACCCTATACAGGTGTCGTCGTGGTGCAGGCTGACATTCGCGTTTCAGCCCATGTTTGACGAGACAGTGCTCACGGCGCCAGCACCGCCGTCTCCGGCGATTACTCAAGTTTCGTTGTCAGTACCGCCAACGGAAGATGCATTAGTCGCCCAAGGCGCAGAACTAGGTGTCAAGCAGAGAGGGAACTTTCTAGGATTCAGCGTCGAGCTGTCCGTGGCGGATCAAATCAGTATGTCAGCCATTCATCGCAGCGCATCAGGCACTTATCCCCGAATGCAGTGGGAAAGAATCCCGTCAACTTGAAGGTACCCTTTCTAAATTACCTTGCCAACATCCGCAACCGTGCTGGAATGGGACCGCTGGTCCGAGTCGGCGGAAACTCGCAAGAGGCGTCAACGCTTTACACGCAAGGCTTTGACAACCACATGATCATTGAAAAGGTCAAGGTCGACGGCGTGAGTGGTGGACCCTTCCCTCGGCTATTTTCTCCGCTCATCGCCCTTGCACCGCTAGACGGTCACGCCGACAATAAACTATTCCCCCGATATATTCTACATGATGGCAAACGTCTCGAACATCGTGGATGCGCATTGGTTTTTCGGCCTTTCATTCAACGAGTCTGCTGTCGAGACTCAGAGTGCCAATGTGCCACTAGTGGCACAAACGGCGCAAGAGATGCTGGGTTACCACCTTCTCGGCTTGCAACTGAGTAACGAGCCGGATCTGTCAGTAATGTCCGGTAGAGAGGCCTTTCCACGAATGCTGATACACTTCGCCTTTATAGGTACACCGATCATAATAAGCGTCAAGCTGGCTGGACCGTACAGAATTACACAACCGAGTTCGATGAGATCAAGACAGAGATCCTGAAGGATGCGAAACTCGAGAATCAACAATTTCTCATCGGCCCATCTGTCTGCTGTGACAAGGTTGGCTTCGAGTTGGACGACGTTCTTGCGACCGGGTGGCTAGATCAGAACAAGGACAATCTGGCATATGTTGCCGTGCAGCAGTAAGTCTCGCATTAAAATCGCTCTCGCGTGCAATTACTCAGCACCCATGTGCCCCAGCTATCCCGAAGACAATTGTGGCGTCAACGGCAACTACCTCAACGCGCAGGACATCTACTCCGAGTGGCTGAATCATACGTCGGTCACGAACCTGACTACTCCATACTTTGACGGTACCCGCCAAGCTCTGGCAGCTGGCAAGGAGATGATTATGTTTGAGACCAATACCGCAAGTTGCGGAGGTTTCGCCGGTTTGAGCGATAGCTTTGCGGCAACGTTGTGGTATGTGACTTTTTTGGCGACGAGTGTGGCTTCCAGGCTTACCCTAATGCCTTTAGGATGTCGGATTATGCCCTGCAGATGGCTTACCGAAACTTCACAGCCGCGCTTATCCACGTCGGTGGACAGAGCACGTACTACAATGTGAGGAAATTTCGTGGCTGCTCTATCCCGACATCTCATCCTGATTCCGTTTCTGTAGCCTTTTACTCCACCACCCTCGAACATGTCGACAGTATGGAAATGGACCACAGGTTCAGTCTATTACAGTACTCTGTTGTCGGCAGAAGCTTTAGGACCATCCAACGCGTCACAAGTCGTCGATCTTACTACCGACAACATATACGCACCCATGTACGCCATCTACGAAAACGGAACTCCGATGAGGCTGGTACTGTTCAACTATGTGAGCGATCAGTCTGGCGCCAGTGACTACACGGCCACGATATCGCTGGCTGGAGCCGATCTTCCCAGCGGAAATGTGTCAGTCAGGTAAGTGTCGCCTCACGTCTCTGTTGTTGTTGCGGCTGAACGCGTATGGCCTTCGCTCAGGTATATGCGCGCTCCAACGGTCACGGAGAAGTACGATATCAAGTGGGCGAATCAGACGATGGGAGCGTCCTACACGTCGGACGGCCGACTGTACGGCGAGCAGGAAACCGTTTCAATTCAGTGCGACATGACGGCCAAGACGTGCGCAATCCCGGTATACGCGCCGTCGATAGCGTTGGTATTCCTAAACAATGCCGCTGCGCAGGAAGCTGTCGGAGCTGAAGAAATCACATCGACATTTGCAACCACCGTCGTCAACGTAGGGAGTGCGACGGTAGATCCGGGAGCGCTTCAGACCGGTAACGGGCAGATGGGTAGCGGGGCGACGGGTGCTACCAGTCAAGGCAGTGCACAGCAGTCAGGCGCTGTTCCGGTCCTGACTCTGTCCACGATTGTCGCGACGATACTAGCTACTTCCACAGCGATGGCTCTTCATCTGATGCCGTGAGCTGTGCGTGGACGATCTCTTCATATACTACTCGGGCGTGGTTGTATGCATGAAGTTTTTACCGATATATAGAGACTATCGCATTACATCGCTCGAATTACTAGTAGCAGTAGGACGCTGTCGCTGAGTCCTCATGTGCGCAAGCTAGCAGCTATATATGCAAGCCAGTCGCAATTGCATGGGATATCGGGTGAGGTGGTCCCTTGCCGGATCCGAAGGTGACAAGCTTCTCGATCGAACATACGAATGTTTCACTCTGGAAAAGTTGGAACGTGCCATCTCCTTTCCCATGGTCATCTGATCACGCACCCCTCAGCCACAAGAGACTGTCATCCCACTGGACTCACACATACCTTCAAATACCCAACAAGAATAATGCCGGGAAAGCAACTCGTCGTCTTTGATTTCGATTGGTCGTTCGTCGACCAGGACACGGACCGATGGGTCTTTGAAGTCCTGTCGACCAAGTTGCGTCGAAAGCTGCAGACTATCAAGAGCGGCGGAAGTCAGTGTACTCCGGATGTGGTGTAAGTGCGCTCCTACTCGGAACCGCCCTCAAGAGCTGAGTAAGGACCTGCAGTGCGGAGTGCATGGTCGACCTCGCCAAGGAAGGCAAGACTCAGGAAGAGGTTCTCGACGCTCTGCGTATTCTGCCGCTTGTAAGCTTCATGCGTTTCCTCGGCGCTCACAAAGACCTCTGATCGTCTTTCCCTGTGCAGCACCCTGCTATGAAGCGGGCCGTTACCTCACTGCAGTCCAGGTCTCCCGACACCACTTTCGTTTGCATCTCGAATTCCAACGAGATTTACATTGATACCATTCTGAAAGTGAGACTGAAGATGATTTCAGAGTCCTGCCGTACTGACAAGCTTTCGCTGTGACGTAGGAGCACGGCTTGACCTCGCTGTTCCACACGATCATTACCAACCCCGCCCACTGGTCGGAAGAGGACAAGAACTGTCTCATGGTCGGCCGTCGAATCCCCAAGGACTCGCCCGATCAGCACTCGTGTAAAGTCGGATGTTTGGTCAACATGTGCAAGGGCGACGAGCTGGAGAGCTGGTTGGAGAAGAATGGCCAGAAGATGGACGACTACGAGAAGATCGTCTACATTGGCGATGGAGGCAACGATTTCTGCCCCTTGCTGAGGATGCGCTCGTAAGTGGACCT
Organism: Naganishia kalamii; assembly: GCA_022813745.1. Lineage (NCBI taxonomy): Eukaryota > Fungi > Basidiomycota > Tremellomycetes > Filobasidiales > Filobasidiaceae > Naganishia > Naganishia kalamii. Next base: position 408,617 of record JAKLLX010000003.1, on the reverse strand, counting down.
TGCGTACGATACCACAGTCCATTTTTATGCTAAACCGTTCTCACCGATATAGCCAAGATTTGTGTCTCGTCAGGAAGGGTTTCGAGTTGGACTTGCGTATCAAGGAGGAAGGCAAATCGGCTGGTCTGAAGGCTGGCGTCAAGTACTGGACGGGAGCGTGGGAAATCGACGAGTAAGTGATCACCGCCGTAAGGCCTTGCCGCTTCATGCTGACTCATGAGCTTCTCAGGTACTTTGCCGAACTATAACTCGAGGATAGTTGGATGGTAGGATAGTAATGCGTGTCTTGAAAGATATCATATGCATGACCATGGCGATCGATACGACAGACTGCTGTCTATCATGCTATGAGGATGACTCTGACTTATGAGCGTTATATGCCCTTTCCACTTTAGCCATTGCCTTTGCGGCCTTCTGCAGCTTTTTCGGCTTTGCCTTGGAGACCCCTGTCCATGGCCGGAACTTGTTGTGTGCATATATCGGATCTGGGTCTTCGGGATTGTAGTTTTCGAGTAGCTTCTTCAGCGGATTTGTGTTCAGTCTGTGCTTTTGAATGTAATGGCCGTCAAGATGGAGGATGGGCTGAGGTTGGTTGTTTAGTAAATAGGCTGTGTCTTCCTACGGGTGAGGTTAGAGCAATGTCGTTACGTACGATGTCGTTCTTGTAAAGCTCCTCTATCTGCTGAGCTTTCTCTGCCGGAACATCCTGTGGTGGTTCCCGAATGTTGAAGGTATCAAGCTCAAACGGATGCGTCAAGCGAACGACTTCGAGATCCTGCTTCATGATCTATGCAATGAACGACTTTGCATCAAAATCATGATGACCCCTGTGAACCATTGCCTCTCACTCACCTCACATAGACTACACTCCGGTCCACCTGTATACATGGTCAACTTCGGTAGTCGTTTAGCAGTGTTCGCGGTTTGAGCAGCATTCAAGAGCCGCACGCTTGTCGAGAAAGAACGCGAGGAAAGGATACTCCGCAAGGCCGCCATGTTGTTGTATATCTGGATGATTACGCTCAATTTCGAGGAGTCTGGATTGTGCCACTGCTCTATAGCTCCGATAGCTGTGCAGAAGAATGACAGAACGAGGAAGGGTGGCGCGTCAGTACGAAAGGAAGTGGTTCACGTGAAGAAATGCGGCATCGATCGTTTTGGCTCGTCACCTTCAAGTCGGATATTCAGCCCGGCACTTTGACGTATTGGCTGAAGGCTCAACGTAAAGACGCATTCCATCTCGAGAGCGGAGAGCGATACGCTACACTGCACTCTCTTGTCCTCGACTTGCTGGAAGGTTGACTCACGTAAGTGCAAGGAGAAGCGAAGCACGCCGATCGGTCTACCGCTTCTCTGTCTGACTGCGGCGCACCTCTACATTCCCCTTTGGCAGATCAGACACTACACGAGAGACTCGTATCCTAATGGACCTGGAACATTAGCATTCCAGCATGTCAACATATCGCCACAACGGCCCTGGACCGGGAGAGCGTCCGCGGGACCAAGGTTGGGCTACGCGGAGAGAACAGCCCCGCGAACCGTATTCCGACAGACCACCGCAACCGTCATGGAATCCCAATTCAGGAGAGCCTTCAGGACCGGGACGACGGAATGATGTCGAACAGTTACGGCCAATGGGGAACCGGCCGAATTTCCCCAGCAGTGGACAATACGTCCCGCTATCCCGACGAAATCAGTTCGACGGAGACCGTCGACCCGACTTGCAGCCGCAAGGCGAGAACAGACCGTTCCGTCTGGTAGGACAGGGACCTCCGTCAGGCCCTGCAATGCGTCAACCGCCGACTGCTCCGCGTGATAATTTCGGGCAGCATAACGGAAGAGGCGAGGGAGGCGATTCGTCGAGACGACACGACGTGAGGAATGATCGTTATGTTCCATCAGCGTCGGAGCCTCATCGTTCAAGGTGGGTCTTTCCCGACGATTCACAATTTCTGATCGTCTTATGTACTGCTTCAACCTGTTATTCCTTGCGACAGTCATATCCGCGATACAGCCGATACCTATAGGCCCCGCGAAGAACCATCAGGATCAGGAGGAGGTGGCGGTACAAAGGAAGTGGACATGGACGACCGCAGCTCCCGCCGTTCTCGAAAAGATTCCGCGCTAGAGGATCCAGCAGAACCGCCGCGGAAGAGAGCACGACGCTCGCCGTCCTACGAACCGTATGACAAGAAGTCGGTTCAGGGACACGACCGCGCCTCGATTTCCACAAAAGACAGGGAACCTCACAGAGATGTCAATCGGAATTCAACCGATACTCGTCGGTCGAGCTTCCGGGATGATCGATCGGATGCCGCATCACGGAACCTTGTCGGGGATCGGCATAGAGAGAAAGAGGACGACAAGCACAAGCACTCGAGTGATCGCCATGATAGGAGGAATGGAGGACGGGACCACGGCGACGACTACGATAACGGTCAACGTTCGCATAGGAAGACAAGCTATCAGGAAACCGAAGGCTCTCAAGGGAGAAGAGGCAGTTCGAGACAAGAAAAACACCACTCTGAAACGTCAAAGAAGTACCCGCTTTCACCAAGACCTGTCCACCAACATCGCAGGGACTCTCCCATTCGGTCTCGCAAGAATCACGACGAAAGCTCGAGGCGAGATAAGCGTTCAGACGCAGCTCGCCCTTCTAAATCGTCCCGCGAGACACGCCACTCTCCCATTACTACCACGAGAGATCGTCGAAGAGAAAGATCCAGTTCAATATCATCTTCCGATAGCGAACGATCACGTCCAAGGCGCAGGAGAAGATACTCGAGATCAAGCAGCTCTTCCTCTGGTAGATATCGCCACCGTAGACGAGGCCGATCGCCGAGGTCGTCCTCTCCCGACTCCAGTCGGAGGGAAAGGAGAAAGCGGAAATATGACACCTCTCCGGAAACTAGTAGAAGCCCCTCGCCCAAAAGGGCCACACGTCCCGAAGAGCGGAATCGAGAAGCGGCAGTCGAACCCCTGAAACCGCCAAGTCGCGTGTGGCATGCGAATAACGGCAATGACAGTCAAAGAAACGGAGGGCTTTCTCAGACGAGATCCGGGCCTGTTAAAATCGCTATGCCGGTCGTTGCGCCTCGACAAGCCCCCGGAGGACCCGCATCGTTCAGAGATCGACCTCCACCGCCACCAAGGCCGCAGAATAATGGCTATCCCAACAGGCCTCCGCAGACGCGACAGCCGCACCAGTACAACGCTCAGTCCGTTCAGGGTGCGGAAGCATCGCAGACGGCACCTCAGGTCCAGACAGGACCGCCGTATATTCCTGATATCCGGTCAGCGCTGCAAATGCAACACGCCATCTATGAAGACATGCTAGCCTCGGCGGCGCCGCAAGTCAAGGACGTCCTCGCCGCCCTGATCCGAAGTGATCCGAATTTCACAGCCGATGTCGACAGTTTCTGGCTACAGATGACGAGACAGCTGCCGACCCCAGAACAGCTGCAGATGCTGCGGGTGCTCCAGGGACAGTATATGGTCATCTGTGAACTCGAAAGACAGGCAGAACTCGAGGCAGCCTTCGCGCAGACCGTTGCAGACCACTCGACAATCGGCCTCGCTCCGGGGCAGACCGGACCAGAACATCAAGGCATACAGCAAACAGGCCCCCAGATTCCTAGCCAGGCAAGCGAATCCGAACCGCGGATAGAGTCAAAGAAGTCAACACAGGAAGCCCGCAAGGTTGCGGACATAGCAAAGACAGAAAAGGTCAAACGCCGCGAAGCCAAGCCAGCGCAGCCTTACGAGAAGATTGCGCAAGTGGGAGAAGGAACGTATGGAAAGGTATACAAAGCTCGCAACAGTGACGGTCTAGGCTTGGTGGCATTGAAAAGGATTCGGATGGAGGGCGAAAAGGATGGATTCCCCGTCACGGCGATGCGTGAAATCAAGTTGCTGCAGGGACTCGATCACGTGAATATAGTCAAATTGCACGAAATGATGATCTCGAACGGTAAGTGCAGCGTCAAATCAGTAAGGTGTGGATAGTGACAACTCTCTCAACAGGCTCGGTTCATATGGTGATGGAGTACATGGACCACGACCTCTCAGGCATATTATCGCAACCTCAAATAACGCTATCGGTGGCCAACCTTAAATCGTTCTGTCAACAAATGCTGCGAGGACTTGCCTATCTGCACGGAAAGGCGATTCTGCACAGAGACATGAAGGGATCCAATATCTTGATCAACAGCAAAGGCGAACTCAAACTTGCCGATTTCGGTTTGGCACGTTACTTCACAAAACGCAAACGAAATGACTACACAAATCGAGTGGTCACGCTTTGGTATAGAAGTCCGGAACTGTTGCTCGGGGAGACCATGTACGACGTTTGCATTGACAACTGGAGTGCTGGGTGAGTGTTCCTCTCTCTTTTCGCCACAAATCGAGCTAAAGAGATCTTCCACGCTGCAGCTGCATCATGCTGGAACTATTTGTCCGCAAGCCTGTCTTCCAGGGGAACGATGAGATACATCAGCTGGAGGCCATCTACGAAATCATGGGAACTCCCACCGAAGAGGAATGGCCTGGACTTGCTAGTATGCCTTGGTATGAGTTGGTCAAGCCCAAGGAGATGGTTCCTTCCCGGTTTGATGAGTACTTTAGCAAGTACGTACTATTTCACCACTTGCGTCTCAGCCTCAACAAAGGACTGACTCTCGATACCTGTAGGCGGCTGAATACAGCGGGAACAGAGCTCGCAAAGGGTCTCCTTCATTATGATCCTGCCAAGCGGTTGACGGCGGATCAGGCTCTCGCATCCCCCTTCTTCAGCTCTGAAGAGCCCGCGCCGGAAATACCGACACAGTGCGTATTCAACTTTGTTCAACTGTTGCCTCGCAGCGCTGAATCAATTCCTTGTTCATCAGTATTGCTGACATTGTCGGCGAATGGCATGAGATGGAAGCGAAGCATGAGAGGGCGCGGCGGAAACAACGAGAGACATAGTCGTCAATCACTCGAGGAGGGTCATTTCCTCCTGATATATCCTTGAACTATATTCAATCATGCATTGTTCGTTTGGTGAAGCAGTTTGCATGATGGCCGAACCACCAGAAGACAAAGGACGACATCGGCATTGTCCACACTGGATTGTATCTCGAGTATGGCGCAGTTAACAGCCGATCCTCTTCTAAATGTATATATACAGCATCGGGACTATGCTTGATTATTATTCTGATCCTTTGATCTTCCAGGAACCACGGAAATTGTGGTAAACGGCAGCCTGCGGGTCATCTTTGCTCTTTGCGCCGAAATCCGGTTCGCCACCAGGTGAAAACCCTGTAGCATCAAAAGGCAATGTCAGCTTCTCCATGTCGAGCGCCACTTGCTGGCGAAAATCCACGGACCGGTAATTGGCAAAATCAATACCTCTCCAATCCGCAGCGGGCGTTGCAAGCCGCGGAGGTCGTGCCATGTGACATTGTATCTTGCTTTCAGGTAAGCTAGAACCGAATCCGTCCAGATCCCAGGTCCAGTATGTTCCATACTACAGATCAGAACAGGTCCATCAGCGGGAGCACGATTCTGTCGCATCTGTTCCTTCTTACACTGATAGTATACCAATTCCCGACTCGGCGCTGGCTTGGAGCTGCTTGACCTCTTTGCGCCAGGTAGGCGGTTGTGTTTTCTGCAATGCCTCGACCTTGCTCGGTATATCCGAGATGTAATTCTCGATGTAGCGAGTGGCATTGACGACTCGCCGGACGGCGTCAATGTATATAGGGTGATTTGGCCCTCCTCCCAGTGTCCATTGACAGATCCCTACGGGCTCAAATCTTAGTCGAACGTATCTAGTATGGGGTAGAGCGCATACCTAGAGGTCTTGGCCAATTCTGAAGCCTCGTGAGATTAGCAAGTGCAGGCGTATGTGAATCCACCGCACGAACCTTGTTCCAACCGATGTACTCATGGCTATAGGCGCAAACAGCAACCGTGAGTTAATTACGTTGACGGGGAAAGAAGGGCCATCAATTTACACGTCGACATCCACGCCGACTACGACAGAGGGATCAACAGGAGCGTGTCTCCACCAAGCGCGACCATCGGTAGCAGAGGTGTCGTAGAGTCGAGCGTCGATACTGCCCCATTCGTTAATCGGCTGCAGAGGCAAGGTCTGCAGATATCTGTTGTGAGTCGAATACTCTGAAGCGGCGAAACATCGGTGAAGCAGTAGGTATACTCACGTCGACGTCGCTGTACTGTTCATGCGGGCGACATGGCATGAGAAACGTATGGTATCATGCTCAAAAAGATGCTTACAACTCCACCTTGCACAAGAATGACAAGGTACCGGAAGAAATCCGCCTTCAGCACCCCTCGTCGGAGTGCATGCCACGCCCACGCCACGTTCGAACCTCTGAGCTGCCGCGAAATCCATGTATTCGCCCTCTCGTCGTCGTAGAAGACGTACTTCCACCCGTCCGCGCTGTTCATATCCTTCCACGCTTGAGTCATGGCTCCTCCGTCTTGCGTCTTGTCGGTCTGATGGATGAATTCGTAATCCATTATACTCTTGGGCTGGACGTCCGCTAATGGAGGTTCGCGAGGGTTTGAGGGAAAGTAGAGATCGATAGATCGCTCGAGCTTCTTCCTGTAGCGGACCGGAAAATCAGTGTTGACGGAAGCTTTGAGCTGTGTCAGGTACCTGTCAGTAGACAGGATTCAGTGCGACAAAGCGGATGCCTTGGCGAAAGATGACTTACTGTTCGGGGTCCGTGACACCCAGGTTGAATACATTCTCGGCTGAGGGTCCAAGGTTCGCTAGAAATGATCCATCTTCCGCAAAGTGTCCGCCGTTCGGGTCTTCTAGCAGAGGACGAGCTGTGCGAAGTGGTCGGACCCCTTCGGTATGGTAATATGCGTAAAGCCCGAACACCAGTAGTCCGGTCAAGCCACCGAGAGCATAACGGAGTTTGCGATTGGATCTTCGAGGGGACGAGAATGAGTCGTGGCTGTCCGAGGTCTTCCTTGTCAAGGGCAAGTTTAGCGTACGAGACGTCCCGGGAATGACGAGCTCTATGTTCTTGTCGTCGTTGAGCATGGTTGCGCTGCTTCGTCAAAGGCGGGCCAAGATGGTAAGATGGTGGGGGATAGACGCGGTCGACGTGGGCAATACCAGCTGGATCGGAGAAGCTTGTGTGTGCTGAAGGCCGATTCCAATGGCTTGCCTGTCAAGCACAAGCTGCTTCCATCCTCCGGGGTGAGAGATGAGACTGCGAAGAAGTGCTGAAGGCCCTCTATGGTGAACTTGGAAACATCTATTTTCGCAACAAAGACAGATTGATGACGAATCGGGCGCTCTGATCTCGCCCGCCTTTTCAGCTTCATCCCACACTTGCTGTCCAGCAGTCTTACCAGATGAGGCTACTCGCGATATCGAGACGCCGATGAACATGGAAAAACAAGACTCAATCGCCTAGGTCCATCAAGTCTATGTCATAGTACAAAACTATCAATCTATTGGATGATACAGACTACTATTGATACAGTATCCCGCCCAAACATCTCCTCGTCCCGTACATTGTGGCTTCTTTCTCGCTTTCAGACCAAGGCCTTTTGGTTTCCCCGTCGAACGGCTAGTAGGGCCGTTGTTGATACTGGCCAGAGAAGCCATTGGGATAATAATATTGTTGCTGACCAGTGCCATTGCTTGGCGGTTGGTATTCATTCATCGGTTCCGCAGGTCGACCATAGGGGTCTTGATGACTGCCCGATGGATAAGTTGGCATGTCGGACATTGGCTTGGGTTCCGAAGCCTCAGTAGGATAGCTAGCTGGCGAATCGTATCCGGATGGTTTCACGGTGACAGGGGTGCCAGTACCCAACATCGCAGGTGTTTGCGAAGAATGGTCGTCCGAGATCGTCGTTCGGTAGACCTCAGTGCCGTCTTCGACTCTTCGCTTGTGTCTCCTGAAGAGGTAGCCGTAGACTGACGGTGATATAGTTTAGCAAAGCTCGGCATGACTAGACACGACGACGTCGACTCACATAGATTGAACAGGAGACCGAAGAACAACAATACGAACGGTATTCCGTACACCGCCAGAATGACGAAACCGATAATAGTTCTGGGAATCGGCTTGACGCCAACGCTCGGGATGAACGCAATTAAAAGCCCAAACGAGGCCAGACGGAGGAAACTGAGGATCGGCGCCAGCCAGTCACCCTTACGGTCCTTGTGTGGCCGGAAAGCGATCAAGGAGACGAGCACGATAAACTCGACGACCATGAGCCCGATAACCTGGGCCCATCGGTTGCCGCGTCCGAACCCGATGAATGCGGCTTGCGCAAAGGTTGCGATCGCCATCGGGGCAAACCACCAGAAATGATACTTCTGGCGGTATTGTCGGTAGATCATGCCGACGGAACCGTACCACCTCGCCCGCGTGTAAAGAGGACTGATGTCGCCGACTTCTTCGTAATCGCGTCTCGCTCGGCGTATCGAGAAGATGAACACGATCAGGAGGGGTAGGCACGTCCAGGCGACAGCCAAAGCTGCCAGGAATATGGAAAGCCACGAGTCGGAACGGCCAATGGTGAATTGGAAGAATGCAAAGATGAGGACCGGGAAGAGGAAGATCATGCACTTTAAGGGTCTCGGATCAGCCCACAAAGACTCGGTTCTTGAATCAAGTAAACTCACCAGCCTCAGCATGTTCCCTCCAAAGAAGCCCAAGAAACCTCTCCTGTTGTGGCCTATCCAGCCTGTTCCCCGCTTCTCGACAGATCGAGACCGGTCCAAGAGGAAGATGACCGCAAACCAGATCAGGTGAATCCCGAGCACGACCAGGATGGCGATGAGGTATATGATGAAGATCGTATCGAAAGCGTTGGCTGTCGGAATGTTGAGCGAATTGACATATACGGGGATACCCGGTTCTATTTGTGAAGAAGCGTTGTTCGTGTCGACTGTCGGAATAGTCGCTCGTTTCATGAAACTCGATGCTAAAGAGGTGTTTGAGCCGGTCGTACCGACGTCCGCCATGAAAGTCGTAAAGTCGTTGACTGTGCTGTCGTCACGGAAGTAGCTGTTGAGGTTCAACGAACGGAAGGCGTTGTATGGCGAGAGTTTTCGATTGACGTAGACGGTCGATCCATATGCTTCATCTGTCAGTTCAGCGCCGGTACTGCCGCGCATGTTGTTGATTGCCTGTTCAATGTTGGAGTTGTGGAACAGTCCCATCGCCCACGGAAAGTTGAGCGCAAAGTTGTTGTACACGCTCGGGTAGTTGAGGTTGAGGAGACCGACTGCGACTGCCCATTGTAGCGTGTAGAGAATGTCGTACCATCGATACACTGCCGGCGAGGGCGACCACCTGAAGGTAGAGTGAATGAATCCAGCGAGCATGGCCAGGATCACGACGGCTGCCGCTATCCATTTGACTTCGGTTCGCTGCACGCTCCAGCCGTTGGACAACGTCGCGGTCAGACATGCCGCAACCTCTCGAGTGTCGACGTTGTTGAGCGTCACTTGCGCATACGCCTCCAGATTTGGAACGGACCAAGCCAGTCCAGGGATATCGCCGAGTACGTCTTCGGGTATCGGTAGAGTTCCATATCCTGTGTAGAGGTGATGTATTATTAGCTTGGAATACAGCCGAGGACGAAGGAGACTTACCAGTAAAGTTGATCTGTGGCAACGGGCACAGGACGCCCTCCAGATAATCGCACAGGTTGATCGTGTAGTTGAGCAATTGCATGCCGTACGCCACTGCGTATATGTTGGCGGAGATGTTCAGATTCGGCTCGACGGATGCGGCCGATATCTGGAACACAACGGAGTGGTTCGCCTTGAAGTAGGCGATGTCGAACTGGTTCACCAGCACGGCTTTCGCTTCTGAGCAGTACGCCACATAATCGGTGTACAGCCGTGTTCCGCCTTGTTCGATTCCGGCGACGGCGGTGGTCGTTGGCAGGTTGCCAACCGCCGAAAGACATGCCCAGAGGAAGGCGAGAACCGGGAAGTTTCGTATGGAGAGGTTGACCATTGTTGAGCGTTACGTATATGGACCGAGTTTGATGGTAGCTGTCTATTTGGCGACAGTTGCGGTTGGACGATGATCCTGAGTCTCGAAAAAGTGCAACCTTTGGCGCTCTATCGATGGTGATATGCTGAAGCTGTGCAGAATTTGCGTTACTTTGCGACGACTGTCGTTTCGATCGAGTATCGTTCAGCGACTCTTGCAGGAATACTGTGACCCAGGGATTTGAGCGGAAAGGATCCCTCTGTAGATGGCGGTCTGGGCGAGCACGAGCGGACTGTCTTGACGGAAGGCAGTCGAAGGCGAGAAGTCGATACAGTAGGGAGCAGTCGAAGCACGAGATCTGCCCTCGAAGATCGACAGCGTCGTCGATATCGTGCGGCGATACCTGTCGTCCCCGCAGACAGTTGAACGAGACTACACAGTCTATATCCCACAACCAAGGGATAGTAACGGTCAAACGTTTTCGATAGACGACCGCTATCCCCTGATCGTTCGCAGCTTTGAACAAAACCCAGATTTTGCCCAGCCATGACACGGTCGCCGCGCTATCGGCGAAGGGAGTAACCCAGCTGCGGGGCTTGTTTTTCAGATTCATTTCACCGAGCGATGACAGCTGGATGACGTGCATCCTGGAGATATTGTTCTGCCTATTCCCCTCCGAACTGCAGGTGGACACTGCCCACATCAGCTGCCTGAAGCTGGCACCGTTACCTTGGCAGGCGCTGGCTGCTTTTCCTCAATGATCCCGAAATGAATCGTCCCGGAGCTGAGGACACAGCTGGATGCTCAGGAAATAGCGTCCGCAGCCCGCAAGGGACTGCGATATGTCCATGACATTCAACATGGTCCCTGAACAGCCCTCTGATCCCTGACTTCCGCCTCTCAAACGCGTTGCCTTGCAACTTGACGATTCGCGGCGCCGAAGTCGGTTGTGCAGCGCAGCTCCGCTGGCCCATAGCGACTCGCTTTGTGCATTCCTGCTAATTTCGGCCTTGATGAACTGTGCATATGTCAAGACTTCCGTTGAGGCAGCTGTTGAGGCTTACACAATGTTCCGCGTCCAAGGGGGTACACTGGACGGAGTTCGACCACGATGCTGACGAACGGAGATCAAGAAAGTGCTCGGAGGGCCGGAGGTCGGAGGAAGAAAGAAGGTCCGAAATGAGGAACCCAGGCGATCGTCCGAGATTATCAGCACACTATTAGAGCTGTCCTCAATATATCGCCATGCGCAAGTCATCGCAACAAATCGGTTCATTCTATACGATGTAGCGGTACAACGACATGACTACCGTTGCCTCTGCGTCCGTTTCGAGACGGGACCGGGCGAGCTCTCTGTTGGCCCGTGACCTGTCAGCGGGGCATGTAGCCGCGCAGTAGAGGAACGGGTGGTCATAACAGCCTCGCCTGTGGTGTTCCCCAGCGAAGGGCACGGCGTGTTGCGCTCGTAGTGCAATGTAGCGGCACTGATGTACGTGGCATGTCTGGCGGACGCCGCTCGTGCCGGATTCGACCCTTGTAAGCTCGAGAACCTGATTACTCCCACTTGACCTGATTGGATCAACGTGATGAGCAAGTCGTCCGCAGTGGTTCATGATGCAGCGGAACATACCTCTGGGTGTTGCTTGAAAGCTTCATACGCTTCCCGGTTGAAGAGCGAGTATTCGGTCTCATTGACTGTAAACGAGTTGGATCAGCCTTTCCCGATTATGTTGTGGTGCGATGAGTCGGCTTGTGAAGCGACATACCTGCCCCGACTTCCACCAAAGTCTTGCTAGGATCGCTTAGAATCCAGTCGTCGTGGTCGAGGTTGATGATGAGATTCATGGTCTGCAACATAGGCGATGAGGAAACCGTCAGAACAGGTCATACGGCACACATTCACGGAATGCACTGACTTTGTGAGAATGTGCTTGCGTGTATAGCTTGAGGGTATCTTGTAGCGGCACATTGTGAGCACGAATTCAGAAGTGCTCGTCCGGGATCTGGTCCTCACCGAACTGTGTCGTGCGGAATGGTTTGAACCCCGGTGTTGTCTTGACGGCTGGCGGTCCGAAACGAACCTGCGGTCAGCTTGAGGCTATTGAATCCCAAGGAAGCATTAACTCACCTTCTTTGCACTTTTCCAGAAGCTCTCCCACCGTCAACGTCGTAAGATCCAAGTCCTTGAGCACTAAACTCTTCTGTGTGCGATATTCAAAGCTCTTGATGACCCGGATTGTCAGGGTCGCATCGGTCACTGGGTTCCGCTCCGACGCGAGCAGCTCGTGTGGCGATTCGAATCGTTCTGTGGTGGACATATCGTGGGCTGTAGTGAACAAGATGGCTATCAGACTTGGTATATTGACTGACACAACTTTGAGTTAAAGGACGTTCTATGTCTGAACTTCGACAAGGAGCTCGATTACCCCATGTCCGCTTCACGTGACCGGCGCGATCTGATTCTCGCCGCTGTCTCATTTTCGCCGGATTCTGCCGTCAACCCTCGTGGCATTCACGAGTTTATGAGTCACCATGACGATCGCCACAATTGGCGCCGCTCTTCCTCAACTTTTTCTCGCAAACATGATTGGGCCTTTCAAGGGTTCGAACCCAGATCAATGGAGAACCGCTCCTTTGCCCGAGACCCGGTTCGGAAGGCTTGCCTGCACAGGGCACAACTGCCACAAGTGGCAAGAATTTGTGCTAGAATGATGCTCGTGCTGCTCGTCGCTGCCCGGGTCTGCCTTTGGACGACGATATATAATTCGATTCGCCCTTCACGCCACATATCAGTCCACAATACACATCATATCATTAGACCGCTTCTTCGATTCCAATAGCAGCCAACGACCAGACAACATGTACTCCACCGCAACTCTTTTCTTGGTTCTCGCCGCTTTGGCTCAGTCGTCCAACGCCGCATCCGTACAGCAGCTTGCGCGGGGTGGACAGTGTCTGAGTGTGAGTTGTCCGACCGACCCTCTCCTCGCTACTTCCTAACCATTCTGCTCTTATCAGGTGCCCAACCCGAGCAACGGTGCTACCGTAACCCTGGAAGCTTGCAACAGCGCCAACAACAACCAAGCGAATCCTACCAACCAGCAATGGGTCATCCAGGAAGGAAACAACCAGGGCGTCCAGCTCTTCGGTACCAACTTCTGCCTCGACGCTCAGACCAACCCTCAGGCTGGTCGACCGACAGTCATTTACCCCTGCATTGGTTCTGGTCCTCAGACCTGGGTGAGCGTGACCTTCTTGCATCTTGCTCAACTCACTGGCTGAACGTACATCACACATAGTACTTGACGCCCGATGACCGAATCGCCATTACCGGAGGTACCCAGTGCCTGTCGGCTGCTGGTTCCAATGCCGAGACCCAGAACTGTGCCCCGGGAATTGACGCACAGGTAAGTCGTCGGATGGAGGACAGGGTCGTCTGGGAAGATTGACATACGTTCATTCCAGGCTTTCACCCCGACTTTCCTGTTCGACGATGCCGCTGCGTCTTCGTCGGGAGCGTCTTCATCAACCACCGCATCCGCGACGAACGGTGGAATCATCGGCGGTGGTGTAGGATCCGTCACCAGCTCGGTCGCATCCGCCACTTCTCAACTCGCCTCTTCAGCTTCGTCTGCCGCGGGCGGATTGAGCAGCTCTTTGGCGTCGGTGTCGTCCTCGATCTCTTCGGCTGTCGCAGGGGCATCTCAGAGCGCCTCGAGTGCAGTCTGTAAGTCGAAATTCGAGAATGGTTGGCGTGTTGACCTGATTTGATCGTTCGATTTCGCCTCTCAGCTTCTGCCACGGCAAGCGCTTCATCTGCAATCGGAGGTGTATCGAGCAGTGCCGCTAGCCAGGCAAGTGGTGCCTCATCTATGGCATCGATGGCGAGCAACTCGGCTTCGGGTGTGGTCGGAAGTGCGACGAGCGGTGCCTCGAGCGTGGCAGCAGGAGCGAGCAGTGGAGCTTCTTCTGCCCTTTCACAGGCTACTGGCGCGGTGGGATCCGCTACTCAGGCTATCGGATCAGGAGCAAGTGCTGCAACCAGCGCGTAAGTGTTTTTTCCCAGTCGGCGTTGAACGACTCTCACTTGCCTTGTTTGTGTTTTAATAGTGCCGGTGCGGCTACCAGTGCGGCCACCTCAGGAGCCGGTTCATCCCTTCTCAACGTTGGCTTGCCCGCCGTGGTCTCCATCTTTGGTATCGCCATTGGTGCCGCCTTGCTTTAAATAAAAGGACGCAATTTCGCGCTACGTCAACAACAACAGCATCAGAATCGGCAAAATACACGGCTTACATATAGCTGAATGGCATGGACAGTAACATTGGGCTTCCCCCCCGGTGTATAGATGCAACTTGCATCACATAGTAGACAATCATAATATATTGGCGCGGGAACAAACGATGATGTCGACTTCATCCACGAATCCACTGCTACGAGATCTCCCCCTTCGCAGCAAGGAGGAGACGCATCCTACTTTAGTCTTGTCGAATCGAACCATGTATCGGTGGGTGCAGATGAAGGCGGAGTCAAAGGTTGAGTCCAGGAGGACTTCATTATTGCCTCTCCAGTCAGCCGATACTGCCAGCGGGTCAAGGTGTTCATTTGCGCCATACCGTCATTCGCCGTGAATCCTCATCGTATACTGTAGTCGTAGTCCCACGTATGCCATCAGCCCTGCCATCCACGTGACCGGTTCTTGCTGCTTCGGGATCGCCGGGTTGCTGAAACGCATCCCCTGTGACGAAGATATGAGTCACCGAGCCGATGCCGTAACTCAGATATTGTTACAATATTGACACCGCTCATGTTGATTTCGGTTGAGCTTCTTGATGGTTATGGTTGCTCCCTTTGCGGTTTCAAACCCAGATTAGTTCAATGATCACATTCTTTCCACCAGCTCTTCCGCCCGAGATCCGAGTCGGGAGGCTTGCATCACCCGGACACGTCTCCCCTTGCGGAGGAAGAATTGCAGCTCATGAGCCAGGATGATGCCTTGTGGACTGCCACAGGACGACATGGCGGACGACGTATATACTATATAGGTCATCTCTACTATGTCAAGCTCCGGACTGTCAGGCCGCCTGACATCTCCTCTCTCCCGTGCAACAAATACTCCGCAACATGTACTCCGCTACCACCCTCTTCTTCGTCTTCGCAACGCTGGCCAAGACGACCAGTGCTGTTGTCGTCAGTCAGATTGCACACAACGGACAATGCTTGACAGTGAGCCGTGACTCGCATCTCAAGTTTATCGGAACTAACCACCGTCCAATGTCAGGTCGCTAACCCCAACCCGGGAGCTGCAGTCACCTTGGCCTCGTGCAACAGCGCCAACAACAACCAGGGAAGTCAGTCCAGCCAGCGATGGGTGATTTCAGAAGGCAATAATCAAGGTGTCGAGCTGTACGATACCGGCTTGTGCCTGGATGCTCAGACTCCGCCGGCCCCTGGTCGGCCTACCCTAGTCTATCCGTGCAACGGCGACAACGCTCAGACTTGGGTAAGGCGATGGGGGATACACTGCTCATTCTTTAGCTAATATGTATGCCCTTCGACAGTACCTGACGTTCGACAACCGTATTGCCATTACGGGCGGCACCCAATGTCTGACTGTTCTCGGATCCAACACAGAGACGCAGAATTGCGCTCCGGGCATTGACCTTCAGGTAAGTTCATCGACGTACTCGAACGTTAAGTGATGAGTCTGATTGTGTACGCTTCATTCCAGGTCTTCACTCCCTCCGTGCTGTTCGACACTGCCTCTTCGTCAACAGGCTCGGCTTCCGGCTCATCGTCCACCACCAGCGGAGGTATTATCGGAGGTGGTGTCGGTTCGCTCACCAGCTCGGTCGCGTCAGCCACTTCGCAACTCGGTCCTTCAGCTTCCTCTGCCGTCGGTCAGTTGAGCAGCTCTTTGGCCTCGGTTTCGTCTTCGATCTCCTCTGCAATTGCAGGAGCTTCCCAAAGTGCCTCGAGCGCAGTGTGTGAGTAGAGGCCTCCTTCAGCCTCGTCACTGGCTGATCACACAATTATCCGTGATAGCTGTCGCGACTGCAAGCGCCTCTTCCCAAATCGCAGGAGCAGGAAGCAGTGCCTCGAGCGTAATCGCCTCGGCCTCGTCCATGGCGAGCATGACAACGGCATCGGCATCGAGCGTAGTCGGAAGCGCGGCGAGCGGGGCATCGAGTCTGGCTTCAGGTGCGAACAGCCGAGCTTCGTCTGCCGTTTCGTCCGCAAGCGGAGCCCTCAATTCGGCGACCGGTGCCCTCGGATCGGCCGTGAGCGCCGCTACGAGCGCGTGAGTCTTCGCCTGAAAATGGAGTCTTGGTCTGATGTTGACATCCTTCGTGTCCTGTCCCCATAGTGCCCGAGCTGCGACGAGCGCCCCTGTGTCTGGCGCCGAGTCTGCCCTGCCTAACTTTGGCCTACCCGCCGTCTTGTCCCTCTTCGGTATCGCTCTCGGTGCCGTCTTGACCTAGACGAGACACATTACCTTGTTCAGCATCGAAATCAACATCAGCATCATACACGTACACACCGCTGAATCGCATAAACGCAACGTCTGCTCCCAGAGATCATAATAGATGTAGACCGCATCATCTGATAAATAACTTATAATGGTCCCATACGTTGGTCGGTAATCAAACATGCATCCCATGGCATACTCTCTGCGAGCCTCCCGCTGTCTATCTGAGCGGACAAGTATCTTCTCTACGCGCCCACCCAGCTGTAAATTTCCACGACAAAACATCCTCAACCAAAGATCATTCCCCTACACGCACACCACCCGCCCGCTACCCACGACCCGCCGCCTGCGCCTGCGCCTGCGTCGGCGAAACCTTGGGCCCCGCATTCCGATTCAACAGCCGCGTCGTATTCAACAGCGACTCCAACTGCGCCTCAAAGTTATTCTCCATGTTCTGGCTCTCCTTCCAGCCCTGGGTGAGGAGGTCGACGGCGTTGACGACCTCGATCTCGAGTTCGTGTGTTTGCGAGGTCTGGGGCTGGGGGAGGGGTCAGTGTGGGTGGGTAGGGGAATCGGGAACGGCTTACGTTGGAGGGGTTGCTGACTTGCGTTAGATCGATTTGGAACAAGCTGTGTTTGTAGGAGACTCGGTCTTTCCGGCGTGCATACGTCGATGTTTCCTGCGGCGATACCTGGGCTATAAGCGCCGAGGTATCAGCTCCGTCCACCGTTCCACCGCGAGTCCACATACACGGCACTTCGGAATTCACGCTGATCCGCCAATCAAACTCCTCATTCGGACTGTACACATTCAGATTCGCCAACTTGCTCTTCTCCAGGCACTCGACCACCTGGCCCGTCTTGTCGTCCACCGTCAGCCGCCGCTTCGCGCCGGACGACATCCCGGGGGAGGGCGGGAAGAACTGGTCGGTCGTGTGCGTGTGCTTGTACGTGATCGGGAAGTAGGTGTGTGGCGGCAGGAGCGGGTGGGGGCCGGCCTTGCCGGAGCAGAATTCGGTTTCTTTGTTGAGGAATTGGTTGAGGGTGTAGTGTTGCCGCTGCGAGGCGCGGTTTAGCTCGAGTGCCCGTGGAGTGGAAGAGGAGGCAACGTACCGGCGTCATTTCGCTCACAAAGAGGCAGTCGTACGTGTCCGGCAAGACTATCGGTCGAGTGCTCAGTCACGATGATAAGTAGGTGGTGGAGGCACTCACTCATCTCTGTCAAGGACGGAATATCCACCCTCCGTCTCGTCTGCCGATTCAGCAGCGTCCCAAACTTGATCTCGATCTACGCCCATCAGCCCCTCTTCCCACCACAAACCAAAGGGAACCCACCTCGATCCCGCGCTGTCCCCGACACACCTGCAACAGCCATTCCCCGATAATCCGCACAAACTCGTCGCGCGGCGTGATCCCGAAGAAGGATTTCATCACGAGCCCGGGCATGGGCACGTGCGGCGGGTACCGGTCCATGGGGTTTCGCGCGGTGGGCGGAGGAGGAGGCGCGGCGTACGTTGGAGGGTGAGCGGGCGCGTCGTGTGTCACGGGCCGGGGAGACGGCCCAGGCGCGGATTTGAAGATGCTCGTCGTGCCCGGCTCTGCCGCGCTGGGTTCCGTCGTGCGCTGGCGTTTGCGCGCCGGCTCGTCCGCCTCGCCGTGTCCGTTCCTCCCGTCCTCCCCACCCGCGGACACCTCACGCTTGACACTGCCCTTGGTCTCTCTCCCGCCGACGCTTATCCCCGGCGGGAGATCATCATCCGTCGTATCCCCCTCCTCTCCCAGCGCATCCCACGCCGCCGTACTCGTCGTGCGCTTCTCTTGCGGCTTTTCCGTACCGAGGAAGTCTGGGCTTGAAGAGGGTTTCCGTGCGGGTGACGAGGTGGTGGAGGACTCATCGTCGTTCCACGGGTCGATGTCGGGCTTCACGTCGGCTTGCGGTGAATGGTCGTCGTCTGATCCCGAGGAGGGGTCTTGCAGGTCTTCGACGTCGCTGTTCGGTGCGTATTGTGGAGCGTCCAGATTGTCGGCCATTGTGGGAGGGTGAAGGTACTGAATGGTCTATGGCTATATCGTGAGTGAGCTGTGACGCTTTCTACGTTGAACACTCGAGACTGGCAGGTGCATGATGAATGTCGATCACCCACTCGGCGGCCGACCAAAGGCGGAAGCGAATCATTTTGGTGTTTTGGATGTTCCCCTTGCAGATAGACAAGGCGACTACAGGTTTCCCTCTCCTTCCAACCCTAAACAACAACACATCCACCAATCATGGCCACCCTCCTGCCCCCTCCCAAACGCCAAAAGCTCGACAACTCGCACCCCCGGTCAGTCCAGCCCAAGACGGAGACCGAGGAGCGCTACGTGCCGCAAGTGATTGTGCAGTTCAAGAATGCCGAGGATGGCGCCTTGCTCGGGCCGGCGATCAATTTGCCGGCGGATACGGGGCGGGATGCGTTGCAGATGTTGGTGAACAAGTTGCGGGGCGAGGTGAGTCGCGAATCAGGAGCGAAGCGGCGAGTGGAGCCGAGCGAAGCGAGAACAAAGTTCCGAGCGGAGCGAGAAGAAAGCGTCTTCCGAGCGCAGCGAGAACCAAGTGTCTCGTCGAGCGCAGCGAGCATTCCTCGGGGGAGAGAGGGACGACCGACCCCTCCGAGCGAAGCGAGAATCAAGGCTCTTGCGAGCGCAGCGAGAAGACCTCCGTCGCCGAGCGCAGCGAGCATCTCCCCGAGTGCGTCGTAGGACGCGCGAGATGGCCTCGAGCGCGCAGGAAACCCACGAGCGAAGCGAGAAGAGAGTGTCCTCCGAGCGCAGCGAGAACCAACTTCTCCCCGAGCGCAGCGAGAACAAAGTGTCTTCCGAGCGCAGCGAGATTCAAGCGTTTCGTCGAGCGCAGCGAGAACCAAATGTCTCCCGAGCGCAGCGAGAACCAGGGCTCTTCCGAGCAAAGCGAGAATCCGCTGTCTCTCGAGCGCATAGAGCTTCCCTCTCGAGCACAGCAAGCTTCCGTCGGCCGAAATACCATTCTTCGAAACGGAACATCCTTTTCATATTCTGACCATCTTCATCACAGGACGAAGATCCGCTCCCCTACTCGTTCCACATCGTCCCGCGGATCGCACAGCCCCTCACCGCCGGCGGTACGCCCCAGCAATCCCGGCTCCAGATCAACGCCTCGATCCTCGACGACGCGCTCAAGCCCGCCCGTCTCGGCGCGCCACTGCATTCGGAGGATGATACAGCCGCGCCTGTCGTCGTCGACAAGAACCTCTCCGTCTCCGGGTACTCCCCGGAAGACGTGTTCGAGGTGATTTGCGAGCCGCAGGCGGTATTCCGTGTCCGAAGTGTCGGCCGGTGCAGCTCCACGCTATCAGGTACGCCTTCTTCCCCTTCTCCCCTTTTGTCCACACCTAACCCTGCCCTCGCGCGCAGGACACGCCCAGCCCATCCTCTGCTGCTCCCTCTCCCCGACGGGGAAATACGCCGCCACCGGCTCGGGCGACGCCACCGCCCGCCTCTGGGACATGGAGATCGAGCTCCCGAAATCGACGCTGACGGGCCACAAGGGCTGGGTCCTCTGTGCCGAATGGGAAGCGCGCGAACGCGTGCTCGCGACGGGCGGACACGATGGCCATGTCAGGTTCTGGGATCCGTTGACGGGCAAGCCGTTGGGTGATGCGCGCAAGGGGCATACCAAGTGGATCACCAGTCTCTCCTGGGAGCCTATTCACCTGAACGCGGTCGCGCCGCGGTGCGCATCCAGTTCAAAGGACGGGACCGTCAAGATCTGGAGCACGACGCGGAACCACGCGGAATTCACGTTGGCCGGGCACACGGCGAGCGTCAACGTCGTCAAGTGGGGCGGCGAAGGGTTGATCTACACGGGCTCCTCGGATCGGACGATCAAGATTTGGGATTCCAAGACGGGCAAGTTGGTGCGCACGCTGAGCGAGCATGCGCACTGGGTGAATACCCTCGCGCTCAACACGGATTTCGTGCTCCGGACGGGACCGTTTGATCACCACGCAAAGAAGCCCAAGGATGATGCCGAGGGTGAGTCCTTCCCCGTCTTCATCCATTCCCATATTTACCCTTCCCTCACAGCCGCCGCCCTCGCCCTCGCACGATACAAGAAACACATTGCGACCCAACCCGAGATGCTCATCTCGGGCTCGGACGACCACACCCTCTTCCTCTGGCCGACGCAGCACGTCCAAGACCCCTCGGAAGGCGGGAACGCAATCAAGAAACCGCTGGCGCGGCTGACGGGCCACCAGAAGCAGGTGAATCATGTCGCGTTTTCTCCGGATGGGCGGTATATCGCGAGTGCCGGGTTTGATAATGCCGTCAAGCTTTGGGATGGCAGGACTGGAAAGTGGGTACCTTGGGCCTGGGACTGTGACTACAGCTGATTCACGAGTTGCAGGTTCATCTCTTCCCTGCGAGGACACGTTGGGGCGGTTTACCGTCTTGCATGGTCGGCCGATTCAAGGATGTTGGTCAGCGCGAGCAAGGACACGACGCTCAAGGTGTGTACCGCGACTCTTCCCGCTGTGCATATCTGACCGCCCGAAAACGCTAGCTCTGGGATCTCAAGACATTCAAGATCAGAATCGACTTGCCCGGTCACGAGGACGAAGTGTACTGTGTGGATTTCGTGGCGGACAAGATTGTCAGCGGCGGACGAGACAAAACGGTCAAGATGTAAGTACCGCTCTTTCCGCTTCCATGACCGTAAACTCATCGCCGCTTTCCGATTGCGTGATAGTTGGAAGAACTAGTGGTCGTGTGCGTTCAGCAGGATCAGTATTTGTATTTATCGCTAGATGTATGGTATAGCATAGTCATTCAGTCATCGCGTGATCACTTGCGCCACTTCCACCTCGAGCTCGTCGTCCGCTGCATACCCGCATGTTCCGGGACAGGCGACGCCGCTCGGCTACTATTCCTGGATCCGGCGGGAGACTTGGAAGGCGCTTCATTCCCGAGGGCCTTTTTGATCTCTACGAGCTGAGCGTTCATCCCGGTGCTGATATACTGCGATCCGCCGTATCCCGACTCCAGGGTCTTTCGCCTGGAGGGATCCGTCTTCTTCCTGCGCTCTTCCGCCAAGCGACGCTGGACTTCCTTGTCCTGCATGGCGTCATAGACGTACTTTTCCGGCTTTCGCAACAGCCAGTCTTCGAAACTCGTGTCCGACTCGGTCGGTGATTCCGGTCGCTTGGGCTGATCTACTTTCCAGATATCGTCCGGGTCGAACGTGGCTAAGAAAAGTCGTATCAGCGGCAGATATAGGCCCGCCTTTGATACCACTCACAAATCTCCTTTGCTGGACGCTTGCCCAGTGCTTTCGAGCTGGGCCGCGCTGGCGGTCGAGAGAGCGCCTCGTCATCGTCGTCATCATCGGTACCATTCCGCACGACAAAGTTGTTCTTCTGACTGCTCGAATGGTGTTGCTGCGAGCTTTGCAAGCTGGTCGAGCTTCCATACTTGCCTCGCTCGCGGAACGGTCTCGGCCCAAGCACACGTGCGCCATTCCGAGGCGGCGAGTCGGGTCGGCCGTCTTCCGGGAAGCGTGGAGGAGGCATGTCGAGAGATTCAGCCGTCGTCGGCGTCCGCGAAAGGGGTACCCCATTCGAGTACGGAGAATGAGCTCCGTTGGATGGTGCGTGATTGCGAGCGTTGTCTGCGTAATTTCCATTGTAACGCGCATCGAAAGCGCGCGAAGGAGACGGTGACCTGGACGCCGATCCGCCGACGTATGTACTGCGACCTTGCGGTACCGACAGGCCGCCCTCGTGAGACTAGAAGCAAATCGTCATGTCAATCACATATGCGCTAGGGCATGAATGTATCGGCATACCGAGCGTCCCATTCTCGTATCGATCTTGCTCTTCTCTTGTGCATAGCGGAGCTCCTCACTTTCACGCGACGCTCGTTCCGCATCTTCGTAGAGCTTGATGGCCTGTACACGCACGATGAGCGTCAAGTAGCAAGTGATGGCAAGGGACGTACATTTGTCAACGCGTCGCAGGCAGCTAAAAGGTCTCCGAACGCTCTTTCCGCCAATGGTAAATCGTCACTTCCAGACTTGGGATCGACACGGTGTCCGTCGAGTTGATCTTCAAAGGATATTCCAAAGTCGGCGGGCGTTGACAATCCGCGTTCGAGCCGGCTCTGCTCGGCCTGGCTATTCGCCCAACTCATTTGCGACTCTAGTTCCTCTAGAGCCCGAGCGCAAGAAGAGTACAACTGATTGCGGCAGTGAACGTGGTCAGCTCGGAACGCCATATGGGTATCTGGAGCGGTGCACTTACCTTGTTGATTTCGCCTTTCTTGGAATGCTGACTGTCCATGAGGAGAGCCTCCTGCAGCGCTCGAGCTTGCTCATTCCCCGCCTTGCATTCCTCGACGAGCTTGGTTAGCTGTTGAATGTCGTCGGGCAAGACCGTGTCAAGGTGCTGCAAGTGATTCGGGTTGGACGGCGAAGGCCGAAGGAGAGGATCCTGAGGGGAAAACACGGGATGCGTTTCCGGGAACGAATAGCCCTGGGGTACCGCCGTTAGTGTTCTTACGCAAGGTGAATACAGCGATCGACCCACCTCTTGGGGCTCGTCGGGCCGCTTGACTTTGTGCCACGAATGCCGCAGATTCTCGCCGCCAGGCAGACGGCCGTAATGAAAGCACAGGTGGGACAGAGTATCCCTCATCCGGTCAAATGTCGCCGGGGGAAGTCTGCTGCCGTCGTCCGTGTTGAGCAACTGATCCTCGATGGCCGCCAAAAATTTCTTCTCAAACGACAAGACTGCAGAAACCCGTCAGTCTGCAACACCAGCAATCCGCAAGGTCTCGGCGCACCTCTGAATCCCGACTCGCTGCGATCAAAGTCGGCGATCAACAGCCAAATCTTGAGCGCAAACACCTTGGCCTCGGGCGTCGCGCCATGCTTGATCTGCTTGCGCGTCGCGTGCACGGCTTCCTTGTGCACGGCCTTGTCGCACCGGAAGAGCTTGTCGCCAATATTGTATATCTTGGACAGGTCGCCCGCGTAGGCCGTGTTGCAGAGTTCGTCTACGAGAAAAAAGGTCAGAAGCGGCTTGCACACGAACGCCGAGACACCTACCAATCTCGTACGAAACACTCTTGGGATCCCGCGCCTTGACCTTGCCATCCTCCTTCCGCTTCGCAAGCTCCTTGTCCGCCCTCGCCCGTTCCTTTTCCTCCTCCCGCGCCCGTTTCTCCTCGTCCTTCATCCGCCTCTCCTCCTCCTTCAGACGCTGCTTCTCCGCCCGCTGCGCCTCCTTTGTCCGTTCCTGCGCCTCCCGAATCGCGAGCTCGCGATCCTTTTTCGGCACCTCGAGGACTTTGACGGGCTGCGCGACGCCGGCATAGGCGACGGGCATCACTTCCGCATACGAGGCGTCCGTCATCGTCGTATGGTCCGTGTATTCCGGGCCGCGGTACTCGATCCGGGGTTCTTTCTTGCGGAGGAACCCGGTCCAGTCGGACGGCTTGTCCTTTTCCCGCTCGGCGCCCTTGTCCTTGGCGCCGCCGCCGCCGCCACCGACGACAAAGCCGAACAGGCCCTTCTTCTTGTGATGGTTCTTGCCGTCCTCGGCGTGTGCGTTTTCATCCCCACGCCCGTACCAATGCTCCTCACTTTGATCGACCGACGGCCGGTAATGATACGCATCTGCATGGTGCCGCGGCGACGCCGGCCTCGCACTCTCCGCCAACACAGGCGGCGCGGCGAGATGCGCATACCCTTCCCTCCCCGCTAACGGGGCAGGCGACGATGCGAGCTGATGCGCATCCCGCGGGACCAACAGCTCGTGCTCGGAACTCGCCGGGCTCCAGTGCTCGGCGTTGAGCTTGGCCATACTGATCGGCCGTTGGAGGGCGGCGGGGTCGATGTACGTTCCCGGCGAAGCGGATTGAAAGCCCGGCGAGGGGACGCCCGGGTGTGGGTACTGCCGGAGCGACTGCTGGGATGATCGAGAGTGTTGTTGAGAGAGGGGCAGCGGCGGTGGAAGCGGTCCCGTCGGACTGAGCAGCGCATCGTGCGTGAATTGCGGATATTCGTGTCGGTGACCTGGAACGAAACTCGATCAACACCAGCCTCCATCCTTTAAGAACCCAAAACTCACCCATACTCCCGCTCGACCCCCTTCGCTCGCCGACCTCGGCCGAATGCGTCGTCCCCCGGGACATGTTCACCCCCTGCGGACTATACACCTGTCCGTACGCCCTCCCGCTCTGATACGCCGCGTCCTTTGCCACGGGAATGGGCCCGGATGCGGGGTACGCCGTATCCTCGTACCGCTGTCCGCTGATCACTTTCGCCCCTCCTACCGGCGCACTCGCCGGCGCGTCCCCTCCCGCGCCGCCGGCGGATGGCTTCTTCCCCGCCTCCTTGTGCTTGTCGCGTGAACTCCACCCGAACATCCGGTTACTCGCGTGATCCCGGAGACTGACGCGTCGCTTGACGTTGCCCTGCTGTTCCGCCGCCGGAGGGGGAACCAACCCGTCCCCGTCCGTCCTCTTCCCCGGATGACCCATCCCTCCGGGATACCTTGCGCCCGCCGCCGGGGGATCATGCCAACTCTGCCGATCCACGCTCGTACTGGATTCCGTCGTCCCCTGCGGCTGCTGCGGCATCGTGAACGGCGTGATCTGGTCGTACGCGGCGGAAGCGGCGCCCTGTTTCCCGTTCAAGTTGTTGAACCATTTCTTTGCTGACGCCGCGACAGGCGGCGGTTGCTGCGCGTGTTGCTGTTTCGCGTGCTCGAGCGTGTATTGCGGATCGGGTGAGTACCGTGATGACGGGGTGGGATGTGCCCCGACAGACGGCCTGGGATGACCGCCGTTGGCGTGATCGTGCGTCCCCGTGTTTCCTGTTCGTGCCGCTGGTGGTGGTTCCGTCACGAACGGCGTCGGCTCGTACCCCTTGTTCTTCTGGAACAGTCGTTTCATCGTGCAGTGTGATGGTCGACTTTGTATGTCGTGACGATTAAACCGACGGATCTCTGAACGCGACATCAGCAACTCCCCTCCTTTTCCCCTCCGCGCGACTCACCTCGGCCTGTTGGCGCTCCGGTTGTTCCCGCGCGTGAGCCTTCCCTTCATGCGGCGTGAAGGCAGAAACAAGAGAAAGATGAAGTGGATAGGAGATGTAAAGGAAGTCACTCTACTCCAGCCTGGCCTGATCTTACTCATCCGACACAGCATCATTCATTCACTTGAAACCACGCCCATCTCTCAGGGGCGCGCCAGGAGAATTGGATCCGCGCGGCCAGAGTGGGTAGTATAGTACAGCTGGGCAACCGATCTCCCCTCATCCTGGAGAGCTTCCTGAAGCCAGGTCCAATCATCTCATGCTGCATGACCACAAGCCTAGTACAAACGGCACAATGCCCTATTTTATATAGACTCGGCAAAGAGCGCTTAGTAGGCGTTCTTCTTGGCACCCATCTGGAGGTGAGCGGAGAACTCGTCGTAACTAGCACAACAATCAGCACACGATCCCCTTCCACACACACACGGGCACTCACGGAGTCTGTCCGGGGGGAATGATCTTCCACAGGTCCGGGCTCAGGAACTCGTACGTCTTGGCGATGGCCGCGAGGGTAGCCTTCAAGAAGTTGCCCTGGGTCGCGGTCGAGCCCTTGGACTGGGTGTAGCAGTCCTGGACACCGGCCATCTGCAGGAGACGCTTGGCGGCCGGGGCGGCGACGATACCGGTACCTCGGGCTGCGGGCGAGGGGTTAGTATGTGCGTTGCGTCGCTCGCGCTCGGGCTATCGCCCTCGCGCTACCGGGACTCACGGGCAGGGACCAATCGACACATGACGGATCCAGACTTGCCGGAGACCTTGCACGGGACCGTGTGGGGTTCCTGGATATGGTTACCCCAGTAACCTCGTCGGACGGGGACGATCGACAACTTGGCGACGATGATGGCGCCCCGGATGGCGGTCGCGACTTCCTTGGCGACCTTGACACCGAGACCGACGTGTCCGTCGAAATCACCGACGGCGACGAACGCCTTGAATCGGGTTCGCTGACCGGCCGAGGTCTGCTTCTGGACGGGCGAGATCGACATGACTTCGTCCTTCAGGGTCGGCAAAAACTTGTCAACGATCTGGAACTCCTTGATGGGCAGGGAGAAGAGGTAGATTTCCTCCATCGACTTGATTTTGCCGTCGTTGACCAGTCGGCCGAGCTTGGTGACGGGAACCCTGCGCGAGCGAGCGAGCGTTAGATCCCACTCCATCTTCCCCAGTCGCTCCCCCCCTCCTCAACCCCACCGCACTCGCACTCACCAAGGCTTGTCCTCGTCCTTCTTGGCTCCTCGTCGTCCTCGTCCTCGACCTCCTCGACCGGCACCTCGGGCGGCACCTCGACCGAATCCACCTCGGGCTCCTTCAGGGGCAGCAGCAGGGGCAGACATCTTGAACTTTTGTTGTGGTAGCGGAACGTCGGGGGATGAAGACGTTATTTGCGGGCGGAGATGTTGATGTCGTCGGCGTCGGAGGCAGGACAGGTGGTGACGAGGGATCGAGCGGTGGTGCGGACGACTTTCGCGCGAAAGCGACTCGACTCGAAGAATGAAACTAGGATGGGAGGCACCGACGCGCTTTTTCTTTTTTGATGACACGCAAAGTATCCTACAAATCAGCCATCCTAAGCGCACCCTGCCCTCCCTCTCGCGCCTGGGGGAGCCTCGGCGTCGTCGCAACCTCCCAGATCAACGACTCGGCGAGATCTCACAACGTCACCGCACACGCCCGGACCTCTGCACCTACCGTCGGAACGCAAGATCTCTTCGTGAGTCCCCGCCCTTCGCCATCACGAAAACATCGGACTGACCCTGGGATCTCCTCGCTGCAGAAGTTCGGCACAAAGTCAACATGTCGAGCGTTCAAACTTTCGGAAAGAAGGTGGGTGTCTGGTCTCGAGGGAGTGGATGGCAGCGGCAGTGGCAGGCAGCGGACACGGAGGAGAGGCGAAGAGATGAGCGGAGGACGAGAGATGGCGAGAAGTTGGGAGAAAGGAAGAAAGACGTGGAGAGAGACGCTGCTGCGCTGCCAATGCCGTCCACTACCCCTGATCGTACAACGGAACGCTGACCCTGCCTTTTCTCTCTTACAGAAGGTATGCCGTTGCGCCGGAGAAAAGAGGATGAGCGCGGAAAACTGATCACACGGACTGCGCACTCTAGACTGCTACCGCCGTGGCTTTCGTCAAGCCCGGCAAGGGACTGATCCGTCTCGACGGTAAGCCCTTGTCGACCGTTGAACCGTGAGTCCCCCGTCCCCCCCGCGCGAACTTCAACTCAATCCCCGCCACGCAGCGCCGTTCTCCGATACAAGGTCTACGAGGCCATCCTCACCGTCGGCGCCGACAAGTTCGCCAACTGCGACATCCGACTTCGCGTCACCGGTGGTGGTCACGTCTCGCAGATGTACGCCCTCCGACAGGCGATCGCCAAGGGCATCGTCGCGTTCTACGCCAAGAACGAGGATGCCGCGTCCGCCCTCGAGTTGAAGAAGGCGTTGATCCAGTACGACCGAACCTTGTTGGTCGCTGACCCCAGGAGGATGGAACCCAAGAAGGTGCGTCGCTGAGCGGAGCGAGGCGGGACTCTTGCTGACATTGACGCGTCCTACAGTTCGGCGGTCGTGGTGCCCGAGCAAGGCGACAGAAATCCTACCGTTAAAGAGCTCCTCTTCTGGTTCTTTACGGTTCTGCATCTGGTCACATCCTACGCCCACGCCATGGTCCGCCCGGCCTTGTCAGATACTTGTCGTACTTTGTAGTCGGTCTTTATCAAAACATCATGAGCAAGCGCTCGTCGATGGTGGCGGGGATGTATGATGTGAAGAGATGACATGATTTCTGCGCAATGACGGTCGTGTGGGGCGAGTTCAAGTTGAGAGGAATGCACACGCAGAGTCTTGGGCTATACATCTGCTACTAGGGTCGCATATACTTGTCGCGTACTTGCCCTTTGGAAGTCGGTAGCGAGCATCAAACCCACGTTGAGCACAAAGGCCTCGACCCGACTTGAGTTTGTCCGGTGTGATCGAGCACGCGCAGAATGCCGAGATACCCGTCATACTCGCCCACTCTTTATGTGGTGTCGTCTGATAGTCATACAAGCGTCCGGACCACCTAGACCGTCTGTTCAGTTCCACACGATCACAGCGAAAGCTTAGACACCTAGGATACGCAGCACGAATGGAGTAAGCACGTTCACGCGACGAGCTCGAGTAATGGTCGCCTGACGCAGACCGTCACAGCTCTCTCTCACACGAATGTACAGCCTCGAAACACCGCTACGACCAGTGCTTCAATGCCTGGTTCGAGGGCTACCTGAAGCCCATCGTCGCCGTGCAGTCAGAGGACACCGGCTCGGACGTTGTTGAAGAAGAAGAGGAAGACCAGTGCCCGGAAGACGAAGAGCTGTTCGAGGAGGAAGCCGAGCTGTTGGTCACGGAAGAGTCGAAAACGCTGCTGGATGCCACCGTCTCGCCGAGTGCTGTCGGATCACCACACCACCACCACCATCTTCCGCACCATCATCCGTCTTGGTCGCTGCGGAACGACGACCGTCATCCGGATCTTTGGCCCTGGTCTCGACCGACCAGCTCGAAAGTTTCGTCCACACGCAGCCAGAAAACAACGGTCCCCCACCAAATTCCCGAACCAGTCACTAGCGAAGAAATTGCATCGCCAGTAACAGCAGAGGAGAATGACGTACCGACACGCAAGACCGATGCCCAGCGGTCGAATCAAAGCGCTGCCTCTGCTATCCCGTTGACGACAACTTCACCCGTGGAACAGCGAGCCGAGTGGGCAAAGGCGAAAAAGGAAGAGTACGACCGGAACTGCGGAGCGCTGTGGACGGATTATCGGGAATGTCTCCAGGTAGGTCGCTCGACGGCGTGTAACCGGAACATCGCTGATCTTTCTCTTCGATGTACAGCGCGCCATAGACGCGAATCACCCGCTATCGGCGTTGCTGACCCAAGCTAGACTCGAGAACCCGATAGAAGAGGCAGAAAAATATGAGGACGGAGGTTATGGCGCTCCGGACGCCCAGCCTTGAGATGGATAAGTTGTACCGGACAAACGAAAATGCGCAATGCAAAGATGAGCAGACTGGCCATCTGAATGTTATACGCAGGCGTGATACAACGTTTCTACAATCCCCCAAGCACGTATTCTGCCCGAACGTCCCGGCCTCACCACCCTCCGCTTATGCGCGGACTCTGCTGCATTCTACCCGGCGTGCCTATCGACATCGAGTTGACCGAGGCGCCCAGGTTGTTGGCCGCTGCGGCCGTGTCCTTTGGACTGGGCGAATCGGGTTTGCGGTACTCGACCTTGTCCACTTTGACCTGAACGATGCACACAACTATATTAGCGGATGCGCGGTGTGCCAAGCCCGCTTGTTACTTACCTCTCCATCAACCAGTTGGTAAACATACGTCACAAGTACCGGTCCCTGTACGTCCATCAGTGCAAAAGATGGAGTTGCCTCGCTGAGTCATGATTGCGAGGATTAGCAAGAGGTATCCACATCCCAACAGTTGACAACCTACCCGCTCCAGAGACCGGACCATGCGCCCGTAGCCGATCCTGGATTCACAAAGAATTTCCCCTCATATTCAAACGCCTCGAAACTGCCTCGAGGCTGATCAGCAAGATATATCGACCACGACGCATGGGACTCACCGATGAGTCCCGCCGGATATCAGCACGTCCACGTTCATCTGCCGAGCGAGAGCCGCGAGCGAATCCACGTCTCCCGGCGGTACGCATTGTTGGCCGTGGATTACGCCGAACCGCAATGAGCCCTGGTTTATCGTCAACGATAGTGGGAGGTGCGTATTCTGCGGCGAGGATGATCTGTCAATGACGCCTAGAGAATCCGTCAGACAGCGGCGTACCTCGTCGAATTCCCCTTTGACGCCCATCACATCGGGCGCTATCGTCCGTAGATAATCAAAGGTCTCCTTGTCGCAGACGTTTCCCGTGCAGAGGATTTGACCGATTTTGCCGGGAACCTATGATCCCGGACGTCAGGCATTCCCCTGTGCAGACGCCTGCGACACGATACGTACAAGCAGTTTCTTGAATTTTGCCGGAAGATCGTGACACCGCATCGGGATGTGAAGGTCGCCGATAATGAGAACGAGGACCATGGTGAGCGGTGTCTGGCTGAAGTATGGGCGAGGGACTGAGTTGCAGGGGCCAAGCGGGACAGCGAGATCGAGGAGTTGGACGTCACCACCATGCATACTCGAGTCGTCAACAGCGTTGATAGCTTGATAGATGTCTGGCGGCGTTGACCACCGGAATTGCTTCCGCTATGGTCTGGTCGCGTCATCACCACCATCAGCTCCGTGCACCCCCATCTTCACATATTCTCTCTTGCCCTCTGCTTTGCCAGAAGCAACCAAATCAGGGCCGGGAAACCCCAGGTTGACGTTGATTGTAAAGCCGAGATACAGACATCTATACATATTCCGATATGCGCTATATCCAAGCATCTATGCTATTGTCCCTATGCTCTTCAAATGCTTTACCAATGTCCAAGTCGCCCTACGAACGCGCTCATCCCTCTCCCACCTGGTTCCCGGGGGCCCGACAACATCCGCTCTCTCTTCTTGTTTGTTCGTGCTCCTCGCGAGACATTCAGAGGTCTGCACATCAACTCCGATGGATTCCCATTCTTGAGGACTGGAGGTCAATACCGTCACTTGCGGAGGCGGAGAGACTTGTTGGAGCGGGAGAAGGGAGGAGAGGAACGAGGACAGGATGACGGGGACGTCCAACGGATTTTGCTGGCCTTTGTCATGAGGCATGGAAAGCAGCGGCACGTATTCCACCTATCGACATGAATTGGCTTTAGCAACCCCAAATCCCGGCAGAGGTGTATGCAATGACTTACCTCGACGATGATACCCTTAGTAGAATTCTGATTGTTGTTCGTATTTAGAGGATTTGGCGCCCCTCCCAGCCAACCCAACCTCACAACCCATTCTGCCAGACCGCCGGACCCCGCCGTTTTACCACCCGGGTTCAAATCAAGCTCGATCTGCACACCCTCGATCATCAACGTATGGCCCGGCGTCAGTACTGATTGCTGTGGTTGAGTATGACCGGCTCTGGCTTGACGGTGCGCTGTCGCTGCGGTCATGTTGGCTACGTTTCGGAATTCGCCTTCTTTTGCCACGGTGGGAGGAAGCAGGAACGGGCTCTGGCTGCTCTTCATGCGGTCGCTGAAGGCTTGATATGTTGGATCCCTTTGCACCTCCCATTGTCGAAGGAACGGCATACCGCTGTTGGCGTTCATCATGGTATTGTGGGCTGAAGCCCCGTTCTGATCTTGAACGATGTAGGTGGTGATCGAATAGACCACATCTTGAGTGAACGCGGACGAGCTCCGAGGAAAGGCGACTGTCGTCAAAATTTCAGGCTGTTTCTGAGTAACCTGATTTGCAGGTGCGGTTCCAGGTCTATGCGTTCGGATTTGAATGTTCCAAGGCGATTGAGATTGCTGAGTGGATTCATGACACAGTCAACGACCGCTCCCATCCCATGAACACAATGCGTACGTTGTGTCCATACTGATCTATGATCCGCTGCTGAATCAACTGCAAACCGTTTGGGTTGACGGACGGCGCATTATGCCAATGTAGAGTGCTACCATGAGGTAAGTCGTATTCAATAAGGTAACAGTGAGGAACATGGCGAAGTACTCACGCTGAGATACCCATGTCCTTGTTTCGCACTCTTCGCTTCTACCGCATTTACTCTATCGACTCTCGCCCTTCGCTATGCATCCCGTATGACCAGGCGCGTGGTCCCGACGATGGAGCAAGTTTCGAGGTGCTATTGATCGCGAATGGAGCTGCGACCCGGAGTGGAGGATGGTAGATGGTCAAAACTGCATGAACGATAGAGATCTGATGAATAGCAGCACCTTGAGAATGCTGCTGCTGCTGGTGGAGGTCAATTTGAGTCCGCGAGACTTCAGCAGCTTCACCTCGCTCGAGTCCTGTAGCGGCGCGGCTCCCGACATCACAACTATGTGACAGCCTCAGATGTGCAAGATGTCCGGAACGGTAGTGAACCCAGGACGCCGACAAGACCGATGGCAACAAGCTGGTATGTAGAACAGCTCGTGTAACTCTATTCATGGAGGCGACTCGGCCTGTCAGCAAGAATACAATAAGCCAGATATCCATAATACAGTGGTTGAATGCCCAGACGTGTTCTATACACCATGATGCTACTGTAACCGCGAATCTATAATGAATGCGTGTCGAGAGACGGAACTCTCATATCCTCTCAAGCCATCTTCTGAGCCTGGTATGATAACTCCACGTCGTTTCCGCGAGTATTGTCGTTGCTGTACGTAGGGAAGAGACCACCCACTTGACGCTGTTGCGGGGTATCGGGTCGATCTAGATAAGGCGAAACCGGTCTCATCGTTTTCTCCCTCTCTGCTGCTGCCATTGCGGTAGCGGCTGAGAAACAGTGTTGCACGATCAGAAGAGATCGACGCAGGCGTATCAAGCGAACTTACGATCTCCGACACCAGCTCGGGTTCCCCATCCAGTCTCGTGCAAAGTGAAGAGGGCGTAGATTTTCATTATCGCGCTGAGAGAAAAGATCCCGTCAGCGGGATGAGATGGACCAGTGCAGGCTCAGCTTACAAGTAGTAGCCGAAGAGAATCCAACAGGGCACGTAGATGATATGCGTCGGATTATACCAAAGATGTGGTAGTAGTTTGGCGGTACGAGTCGCTGTTAGCCATACGGCATACTGCAGAGAGCGGTCAGTATCATCCAGGCATCAAATATATGCGGTGGCGACTTACAGACACCAGAATATTCCTGACAACGTAGACAAGAAATCTCGTCAACTATCCACCGTCATACCTTTGCTGAGTAAGTACTTACCAAGCTGGCAAATGATATCCGCCATCGTCCTGCGAGCGCGTACTCTTCACCAGCAGATAGATGACCAGGCAAGGTCCTACGAGCAGTGTCAATGGGTTGATAAACTTGTCGATCATGGTGTACGCCACATAAGGATGCCGGTGCCAGATATGCCGTTCCATAAAGATGCTGCGGAAATCGGATCTCCAAGTGTTCCTCGTCCACCGCAGAACTTGCTTGAGGAATCGCCAATTCGGTTTCATCGTTGATAGCAGTTCTGCTTCTTTGCAGACCTGGACATAGGTGTTCCAGCCGTGGGAAACCATCCACCGCGTCAGAAACTTGTCGTCTCCACTATTCAGGTGATACTTTGGGTTGCCGAGCCAAAGATCATTCGTGAAGCCATGTAGGAACTCGGGATCCTTGAGGATGATGGTGCGATATGCTGCTGTCCGTCCGGACAGACAGGGGATGCCGCCGTCGATATGAGTTGATGAAGCGATCTCGATATTTCGGATTGTCAACCGCATGGCCGCGAGAACCTCCCACATCGTCATCTTGTCTCCACACGGCTGCACTCGCTGCGATGTTCCCACTCCGCCGATTTGCTGATCCTCGAAACATGCGAGGACATACGCGAGCAGTGTAGGCGGCCATATGGCGTCGTCGTCCGCAAAGACGATGATATCGGAGGTCGTGTGACGGATTCCGTGTGCCATTTGCAGACGCTTGTTGGCGAACGGTACCGTCAAGACGCGAATTTTCGAAGCGTCTACGGACCGGGCCAGTTCCTCCAGCGGACCTCGCATACGCTCCTCTGTCACGATAATGATTTCCTTCGGGTTGTTTGCCAGCCAGGAGTGTGCTGCCTCTGATAGAGGAAGGAGAGACGTACATGTGTGAGCACATTGACCTGTTCCTGCTCTGTGTCTCTAGCATTGCCCGCTCACCTCTGAACTCTTCTCCGGCATCGATCGTGGGCACAATAATCGTGACATCCTCGTGTGGGAAATAAGTTGGGTATTCGGGAAGCGGGATTGGGCGGTAAGCCGCTCTAGCGAAGAGCCGGATGATATACCAGAAATAACGCTGGCCGGAGAGATGTTTGATAGCATCAGTGAATGGTACGTCACCGCGAGGGAGGAGGAGGCGACATACGTAGAAACCGATAATTCCAAACGGTACGACTGAATGCGACACAGACATACAAGACAGGGTCAGCGCGTACACACATCTCTGAGCTGTCTTGATACTTACAGACCGGAAATTTGTCTGCCGTCAGATACCTGTTTAACAAGATCGACAGATATGTCAGCTGAAACACGACGACTACCTCAACCTCTTCACTTACAGCATGCTAGAATTCTGTGCTCCTCGCGGATTCTTCGCTCCTCTCAACTCGGGTCACCACAACTGGAATTCGGGAGAACACCACAGCCTTTGAGCTCTGCCCCTCGTGGTGAATATGACTTGACGAATGCAACTCACACGATGAGCAACAACGCTTGTGCAAAAGCGGTCAGGTGGACTTACGCCGGATCTGACCAAGAAAGCCCTCTCAGATCTCTCAGATCTGCCAAGGAGCCTAGTCCGGATCGCGTCTCGTCGAGGAAGAGTTCGATTCGGGACGTCTGCGTGGTCGATTACCTTGACGATGTCATTTGAGAGTTTGCTGTATCGTGGTGGAATAGCTGGTCGAACAGATCAAGGAGATTTCGGACACCTCGAGAATTACTGCGAGCTTACCCCGCCATATTTTCGTGTTGGCGTTGGGTTTACACTTTCCCAACAATTTCTGGCGTCATCTTACGCGCGGGGTTATTTTGGGACAAACGCGCCTGGCTGCGAAGCAAAGCCGGCAGATCTGTAACGACGATCGTAGAAGGTGGGTGACATGTACAGGGGTGACAGCCGCCATGAGTAGGTTGGTCATGTGAGTGTGTCGTGTGAGTGTGATAGCTATGGTGACTCGCTGATCTTGTATAGAGAACCACTTTCGTTCATAAGGAAGGCTATGGGCTCTACGTACCGCACCGTCCATACTCATGGACAATGTTATTGCTGTGATCCGCGCGAAGTATGCATATGTCGTCACAATCAGATTCACATAGCATGTCATACTTCGCCACCCTATCATGTCAGTCGTGGATGTATACGCAGATCACCCTCCTCTTGCTGTCTGTCAATGGCCGGTGCCGCCGTCACGCCTGCAGCCTGTGCGGGCTTGTCCTGTGAAGCTTGCCAACGTGATACGGCAAAGCCTTCCAGGTCAGTATAGTAATCCGCCGTCATACCGGCGGTCAGCCGGTCGTCGGTATTGAACGGCCCTTTAATTCTCTATGAAGACAGCAGTCAGTAGATGCGAATGGCGACGATGTATCGGCAACACTCACGCCTCTAAAGTTCTCCCGAACTTCTTTGCGGAACTGCTCAACAGGGTCCAGGTCCATTCGCTCACAACTGCAACAAAACTTCAGACATCGAACGTGATTCGTACTGCATTCGCAACTCACATCCAAGTAAACCATCTATGCCCCGTCGTCACGTCTATGATACGCAACGTTTAGCAGGATACCTCTTCCCTCACAAGACAGATACTCACGGGTGATCTCGTCGTTATGTATTGTCTCCAACACCTTGACACTTTCAAAGTCCTTGTTCTTTCTGAACTTTTCAATCGTCATCGGATTCACATCAAGACCTCGAGCTTCTGCGACAAGGTGGATGATGGCCAGGCGAGATAACAGCGAATGTGATGTTTCCAGAGCAGAGTCCCAGAGGCCGGCGTGAACTGCGATGAGGTGAGATCAGCTAAACGCAGACGAGGTTATAAAGATCGTGCTCACCTGAATGAGCTCCAAAGTATGAGCCTAGCTCCTATTTATCGGAAGTCAGGGGTTAATCCTGGGAACATCGGCCGAAATTCCCGACAGGGCATACCTCTAGACGTCTGCTCAACAAGCTGAAGTGTTTTGCCTCGTCCTCGGCGACCTAATGAGAAGCGAGGTGTCGGTACTGAACTCGATCGAGTCTATCAAAAGGCTCTTAGTGCTCACCTTTGCCCAATCCAAGAAGAACTCTGCTGGTAGGCGTTCACCGTTGACTTCAAAATCCGCGAATCGTGCCATGATGTCCCATCTAGGAGAGTACTTGTGTCAGCCCATGCATCGCGAGGCGTCGAGCGATACGGTGACATACGATAAATCGATGGCCCACTGTTCTATATTGGCGAGTGCGTCTGAAAGATTGTGCAAAAGGTCAGCTTCACAGTTGTGCGCAGCGGTCACAATGCGTACGGAGCATGAGAATCCTGCTCTTCTCGTTTCCTCCTTTACCCCTGCTCTTGACGTTCCATACATCGACAGTCTTAATGTTATCATCTCTCGGCGGAACAAAGCCCTCAACAGTCCTTCCCTGCTTCGTGTCCTCTCCCCGAGATATTCGTTCTGCCTCTTCAGCTGGGTCCGCTGGCGTAAAGAGCTCCCTGGCGGCATTGACATCCTTTTGACTGGGCTTGAGACTCTTGAACTTCCCCGTGCGCAGTGCGCTCAGCGTCTGTCTTGTTCTGCGGATCTTTTCCGAAGCTGATGATGTTTGCAGGATCAACAAGGCTGATGATAACAGTGTCTTTGTTGGTAGTTCCGAGTCGTGCTGTGGTGGTGATACATGCGATTGGTCGCCGATGTTGAGTGCTCGGCCTAATGCTGAAGTGACGGTGGACAGCATTCCAGTATTGCTTTCGCTTGCTTCGGGCTTCGGGGCGACAGCTTTCGGTGGCGGCGGCGGATCTGCAAAGTCCTCGCTCACGCCTCGGATCTCCACGATTTCCCACCTGTTCTCTTTTGGCGAACGTTCGTCCTCCTCGGCAGCGCCTTCCACTTCCGGCTCTTCAACATAGACGTCCCACTCCGACTTATCCCTTCGCTGCCGGACCTCGACGGAATAGACGCAGACCGACATCCCCGTCGAGCTCGTTCCGTCCCGTAGGTCAAAGTCGTACAGATGCCATGGGCAAACAATCGTTCGTCCAGGCTGGCCCACAACATCCTCCATATCTCGCATCTCCGGCTCCAAGTCCCATTCTTGATCTTCTTGACGATGTCCGTTGCCGGTACCATCGCATGCACTCGGCCTCCCTTGATGCTCCTCGTCGACTTCCGGTTCTGCGAATTCCGCGTGCGATAGTGGCGCCGAAAGATGAGGGCAGGTCGCTTCCATGCAATACAGCTCTACGTCCTTTAATATCCTCTCCCCATCCTCCGTGACCTGTATCGACGGGCTGACGTCTTCCGCATTGTGGGATGACTTCCCTTTGGTAACTGGCGATAGACGGAACAAGAGGAGCTTGTGATAACGTTTTGGTGAAGATCTTGTTCGTAGGGAGAGCTGGAATCGAGTGTGGGTTGACAGGTGGTCCAGAGAGCATACTCTGGGACAGAGCGGATCAGCAGGCGGGACATGGGGCTAAGTGAAGGGACATACTTGAGAAAGCGTTTCTGCGAACGCGGTTGATCGAGCGAAGGCATTCTTGTGTCGAGTTGGAGATCCGCTGCGGCGTGATAGGTACGACGTGGGCACGATGGTCGTGTCAAAACTCGTCTTGACTCAATACTACGGAGTCACTGATCACGATGGCAGCAGAAAGCTCGAAGAAGGGGGAAAGTTGGAACAATTCAACAATTCAAGTCAATAACGATTGATCGCCGATCGCCGCCTAGCGATCGACCGGGTTGTCGCCGAACTGGACAGATACAGTAGAGTGGTGAGCTGAGTGGTGAATTTCGACAGCGATTTCGCCAGGGATTTGTCGACAGCTATCTCGACTTGAGACTTTCGCAAGACGTCAATGGGCAGCGAGCTGAAGGTCGTTTTGGATATCAGATAGACCAGACCGTACAAGGATTCCGGACATCCTTACTTCTATCGCACCGCGCAATTCTCGGCGCAGTGTCGACTGCCTGTATGTCTATTATATAGCTAATACACTATGTTCGAAGGACCTGATAAGCTCTGCAACAGCAATGGTCTTTGTTGTAAGGCCAATCTTCAGCGATGCTGATTACAGCGTTTCAAGTTCCAGGGGTGTCCGACAGCGGAGCGAGTAACTTGAATCAGAAATCGTGTACGAGGCTGCGATGCTAGTATCGGTCAGTTTGATAACCTTTAGTGAAGATTGGGGCGATCACATCTTCGGATGTCATTGTTCGATACGTTGACCAGATTGGTGTGATATGCTGTCCTACCGACGTGACTTGAGAGCCTGCTGTCCAGTCAAGTCTGTGCGGCGGCGGGCGTGGGGATGCCTCGAGAATGGCAGATGCATCAGTGTTCTCCAGATGGCGACCAAGAGGCCCACGCATATTGCTGTATGAATGACGCGTGTAGGGAGCTGAAGGGTGTCAAGTCCTATCCCGAGGATTCGGTGTCAGCTCATGTCTTGACTAATTATTGAATGAGGGAAGGGGAGAAGAATTCGATTCGAAGTGGAAATAACTCCAGCAAAAGAGCAAAAGTAATTGCTTGACTTTCACTTCGAAGAAGGCATCTTAAGCTAAGCGCATGCGCCAAAAATCAGACCAGCCTGGAGCAGACCCTTCGTGCTGGGCGGCCTGCTCCCACAGTGAGTATCCGCCTGCCGCCGGACGTCGCGGCGGAATGGCCGTCGTCAAGTCTGGCCGTGACGACGACGCCGCCTGCTGCCTCGACGTTTCCGCCCCTCCGGTCGCGACAGGAACTGCTCACCAAAGACACCAAAAGGGATCCTCACCCCACCGCCCCCAGCAAAGTTCGGAAACCCAGCAACACCTTTCAATATGGCGGACTCTGTTAAGCTTCCCTCGGTCTTGGCTGCCCAGCCTGAAGACATCCAGCTCTTGTTGGCCGCTCAGTGCCACATCGGTACCAAGAACTGCGACAAGTCTATGGAAAACTACGTCTGGAAGCGACGAGCTGATGGTGAGTGCGGTGAAGGAGGGTGAAGGATCAGCAGGTTCGGGGCACATCAGGAAAAGGATTTGGAGGACATGGGTGGGACAGGACTAGGAAAGGCTGGAGTTGGAACGATTGGCGGTGGAGATCGAGACTGGGGATCGCGGCAGTCTGCGAGGGGAAGGATCGTGAAGAGACGTGTGGAACGATATTGCGGATGTGCCCCGTACCTGGCGCCGATGGAGGACGAGCGAGGAGCAGGAACTCATCACTCCCTCCCTACAGGTGTCAACGTCATCAACGTCGGCAAGACCTACGAGAAGATCGTCTTGGCTGCCCGAATCCTCGCCTCGATCGAGAACCCGGCCGATGTCTGTGTCATCTCTGCCCGACCTTACGGTCACCGAGCGGTCTTGAAGTACGCTGGTTTCACCGGTGCCAACGCCATTGCTGGTCGATTGTACGTGGAAGGAACGGTGGCAGAGTGTACTGGAGATTGACAGAAATTTTGGCCCTACAGTACCCCCGGTAACTTCACCAACTACATCACCCGATCGTTCAAGGAGCCCCGAATCATCATCGTCACCGACCCCCGAGTTGATCACCAGGCCATCCGAGAGGCCGCATACGTTAACATCCCGTGAGTCGCGAGGCGGAATTCGGCGTCTCCCAGAAGCTCAGACGTCCTTTCTAGCGTTATCGCCTTGTGTGACACCGATGCCTCCCTGAAGTTCGTCGACGTTGCCATCCCTACCAACAACAAGTCTCGACACTCCATCGGTCTCGTCTGGTACTTGCTCTGCCGAGAGGTTCTCCGACTGAGGGGATCCATCGGCCGAGGTGCCGACGCATGGGACGTTCTTCCCGACTTGTTCTTCTACCGAGACCCGGAGGAGATTGAGCGAGAGGCCGCTGACAAGGCCGCCGTCGCTGCCGCCGCCAACGAGATCCCTGCCGAGGCCGCCCAGGCCCAGCCGGAATGGGATGCCACGAACACTGATGCTCCTGCTGGTTTCGCTGCTGAGCCTACCGCTCAGAGTGAGTTTCCCAAGTTTCAGACCGTTTACGCGAAATGCTGACACGAACTGTAGCCCTCGACTGGTCCGCTGACGCCGCCACCGGTGACTGGTCCGCTGAAGCTCCCCAGCAAACCACCTGGTAAAGCGTTTCAGCCTGCTTGCGGGTGGGACAGGATGTTTGTCTCGTCTAGTTGTCTTGGAGGGGTAATCTGTTGAAAAAGCTATATATTTTTCGCTGTATTGATTAGGAGACGCAGATCTGCCAAACGGCTGGATGAGATGGATGTTCGCTATGGATCGCGGGGCTGGGAATGGCTTTCGCAGCGGTGAACTTTCCTGCCGTCG
The DNA here is from genome assembly GCA_022813745.1 of Naganishia kalamii. Classification (NCBI taxonomy): domain Eukaryota; kingdom Fungi; phylum Basidiomycota; class Tremellomycetes; order Filobasidiales; family Filobasidiaceae; genus Naganishia; species Naganishia kalamii. Next base: position 367,921 of record JAKLLX010000003.1, on the reverse strand, counting down.
CTAGGAAATGTAATTACCCTCGATGGCTCCGTCGACATGGTGCTCGTTGATCTACAATCCCTTCGCTACCTCGAGACAGCAGGTCTTCCGAGCTTGCACACGTACTCAGCTCGTATCTCCGCCATAGTCAGGAGGAATGCCCTGGTGGAGCAGTTGGTGGAGCCACGCCTGTTTGCAAAACACAGCTGATTGACCGAACGCAACCAAAGTCCTCCTTCGTGCATCAGTCAGCGGTGCTCTCCGCCGTATTGCCAGCTGTATTGCCCGACAGCTTGCCCGACTGATCGCATAGCTGATCGCATCAATAATATCCTTTCCGACTTCCGACCGCTTTCCCGATCTTCCGAAAAGAAACGACGCTAAAGCTCAAAGGCTCGATCGTCCCGGATGAGCAAGCGATCAATAAATGACGATCATCCGGGTCCATCCTGCTCGTACAGCTAATTCTGAAAAGGCGACGCCGAATGTATGTCGACATCCGGTCGTTCGGCGAAAACGTCTTTTACCTCTTCCCTGAGAGAGCTCCCCGACGACTCCTACGCCATATAGCACTCGCTAGCACTCGCCTCCTCATGGGTTGCTGATCGAAGAACTCTTGAACACCCCGGACGACCGTCGAAAGCGCCACAACCTCCCTGGGAGACCCCTCGGTCCACGATATGACGGCCGCGAGCGTGGACCTGCTGGTCGCCTATACCCAGTATCAGCCAACACCCGTCGTTATCATTGGACTTTCAACACCACCCGCGCAAACTGATGGCTCCGTCTCGCCATTCAGTGATATCGTCAAGGGTACCGCGTCGCCTGGATATTACTCGTCAAACATTGCTGCGGAGAAGCACTTTGCGGATCGCAAGCCGTGGCAACGTTGGAGCGTGGAGACAAGAGAAGCGCTCATCAGAGCTATCGACAACTGCTGGGCGGAACTCACACAAGCTCAAAACAGCGACAACGATGGTCCGACACTTGCAAAGCCTTCAACGGCATCGGCAAAGGCCATCGTGCCTTCTGTCTCGACATCAGAGCGTCTGAATGGCTCATTTTCAAGTTTCATAGGGTCGTGGCGGATCGACATTATGGTCACATCCTTCGACGCACCTTCCCGTCTGCAATCGCTCAGTGTCAAAAGAGACGATTGGGTTATGGTCCTTACCGGAGAAGAGGACGGCGCGCCAGTACACGACCTCTCGCCAGACTCTTCTTCGTCTGTTACCGCCGTTGAATGGCCTCTTCTATCGCCTCTTAACAGCACTTCGACGGTACATTCTGTTTTGACGGATTCGGTCCCATCTCCGGTCACATCGGGAAGCCGCAGGATCGAAATCCAGGCCGGCGTCCCGGCTCCACTGCGTGCGGCATCCGAAATCGCTCGTCGACCGCTACCGCCTGACAACACCGTGGGTATCAAGACGGTATGGACCCCGACGCGAACATCCTCGACCCATGAGGACATCGCAGTGCCTGTTCAAGAAGATGTGTCCGATGCGGAAAAGACAGGGATACGCGATCTTCCTTACCTTCACCAGCTGAATGACGGCGTTTCCACGCTCTGGAACGCATCAGGGGTCGCACCGGTAAACAGCCAAGACTTGGCGAATCTCGCCCAGGATTCGTCCGTCGGAATGGTTCTCGCCACGCCGGAGCTCCGGGTATACTGGGTCAACAAACGTTGGTACGAGATTACGCAAATCGAGCCGGAGCAGGATCTCAACACCTGGATCGATAACATTCATCCGGATTACTTGCCCGTGGTGATGGACTTGCTCCAGGATCTAATGAGCGCCAAAGTCAAGCGCACCGGCGACATCAAATGGAAGAACGGCAACTGGTTCTCGTTCACGGCTCAGGTTCTCACCGATGCCCAGGGCAACGTCTCGGCAGTAGCCGCTACGATTGACGACTGTACTCAGCGGAAGAAGTTGGAGCTCGCGCAAATGGAGAACTTGAAGAACGAGGAGATTGCAGCTCGGCGGAGAGCAGAGGAGGCCAGTGCTCGAACAAAAGAACTGGTAGAACTGCAGTCGCAAAGGGAGGAACTGGAGCGCCGTACGAAGGAATTCGCGCAAATGGCAGAGATATCTTCTATCGCACTGACGTGCGCCACGGCAGATGGCGAATTGATATGGGGTAAGTCCGGTTTCGTCCTTGATCTACATGGAAAGCTCACCTTCGCCCTACGTATCTCCATATTAGCGAATAAAGCTTTTGTGAGCGATGATCCCTTTTGCTCCTGGATATCCGTTACTCACCGGCGTGTGTGTCTTTCCCCAGTGTGAGATCCACGATTTGGGGCAACATGAGATCAATTCTTGGCCATCCACTGTGATCGACGAAGACAGGGAGCTATTGAATGAAAAATGGCAGCGGTACGTCTTAATAACATAACACGTCCGTCTCACATTTTAATCTAAAAGAATGTCGCGGATTGGCTGGTGCAGTACTTTGTCTACACATGAAACCTTGTACTCGAGGCACCGGTGAGCTTACTTTCTTTTAGACCTGCTGAATGTGCCCTAATTCAAAAGGCCTTACAGGCTAAAAAACGGTCGAGTCCTGCAGGCGCAAACCGTTCCGTCCATCCGGGATGGTGACAAGGGAAACTGCACCTTCGTCAGTTCGATCATGGATGTCACATCAGAGGTTCGGCATCAACAGGCCGTAGAGCTTTTAAATGAGGAACGAATCCAGGAGCAAACTCGACTTGCTGCTGAAGCAGAGGAGCGGAGGAAAGCAGCGGTATTCCAGAAGGAGCAGCAGGCCCTGCTCATTGACGTCACGTCGCATGAGCTGAGGAACAGCTTGAATCCGATAACGCAATCCGCCATCTTGATCAAAGCATCCCTGCTGGAAGCTCAGAATCGGGCCGACAAAGCAGCAGCCGACGAACTGAACGAAGGAATCGATATTCAAGAGGATCTCGAGGCGTGCGATGCCATTATCGATTCAGCGAATCAAATGGAGCGCGTTGCAAACGATGTCCTTGGTGAGTCTCCCGCGCATTTGGTTGTAGATCATGGCTGAAGCGGTGCGGTATGCCCCTGATAGGTCTCGCTCAGATTCAAGCAAATCAGCTTGCGGTCACCCCTGTTCCATTCGATCTCACCATGACTATGAGGTAGGTGATGTGGCGCTTGCCGATGAGATGCCCTTGTTCCGCGCAACTCACCGATTTATTTCTGCAGATCGATACATCGAATGTTCCAAGCAGATTGCAGGGCAAAGGGTGTTCAGATGACCGTTGAAATGGGACAGGGTGTACAAGCTCTGGGGAGTCGTCGGTTGCTGAAGGGTAAGATCTTGTTTAGGGTCGCCGATTCCATCAATCTTATCATCCCACTCTACTTCTGTCGCCAGCTGATCCCAGCCGTCTGGCTCAAACGACGGTCAACCTGATCTCGAATGCCATGAAATTTATTGTCAAAAGTGAAAAGCGTCAGGTTCGCATATGCGTCGATATCTCACTCGACAAGCCCGAAGAATCTGCTCCGATAACGCCGCCGAGTGATCCGACAATGCTCCTGGAGGACAATGTCCCCATTTATCTGTATATAGCAGTCGTGAGTACCCTACCTTGCACAAGATGAGCGATTTCTCAATTTCACTCTATGACTCAACAGCACGACACTGGGCCGGGGTTGACTGAGAAGGAGTTGGGCAAACTATTCCGGCGCTTCAGCCAGGCAAACTCGGATGTGCACTGCCAGATGGGCGGCAGTGGACTCGGTCTCTACATCGCCAAACAACTCTGCGGTCTCCAAGGTGGCAGGATCGAGGCAAAGAGCGTTGATGGGGAAGGAGCAACCTTTCGATTCTTCATCCAGGCTTGGTCGGTGATGCCCTCCGACGGAAATGGGCCCGGCGACAGGCCGTCCAGTGTGCCATCCAGATTGCCATCCATGGCCGACCCGACGAGTCCGCTTCACATCCTTGTCTGTGATGACAATATCATCAACCGCAAGACTCTGGCAAGACAACTAAAACAGCATAAACACAAGGTCGTCTTGGCAGAGGATGGTCAAGAAGCTCTGGTACGTTGAGACGTCTCCGGTTCTCGCTCACGCTAAACCGTATTTGCTCTCTCTAGAATGTCATCTTTGCTTGCGAGAAAGCTGGCACGCCATTGGACTGTGTCATTCTAGATATCAATATGCCGGTCATCGACGGAATGGAGGCGACGCGGAGGCTCAGAGCGTTCGAGAAAGATCGAGGCGACCAGACAGGTTATTGGGTCGTTGGTTGCACAGGTAACGCAAGAGCAGAGGTAAGCACCGAGCTAAAGGCAGCCGTCTCGCCAGATTGACAAGGGACATTTCGTGTCAACAGCAAATAGAACTAGCATTAGAATCGGGCATGTCGACGGTCATGACAAAGCCCTACAAGATGGACGAGATGCTTAGGGCCCTACGCCCACCAAAGCCCGTCGCTGACGACAACTCGACCAGCATAGGCTCGAGTATAACATCCCACATACCGTACAAGAAGGCGACATTATAGTCCGAATGCATGTAGCGAATCGAGCAAGGGTTGTATGAGGGAACGATATCCCAAGCCACTTGTATCCAATACAGTTCATCGACAACATATAGCAATATCATCGAGAGTATTCGTCACCTTTCGCAGACCTACGACCTTTCGCATAACCTATGCAATTCTACGATTTGGTGTCCTCTTGTTTGGCATCCTGTCAGGGCCACGACTCAGTCGGCGGGGAACTCCCGTTGAGCACATCTGCCTATTGGACTCACTCTGACCATAAGGCTGACTCGATGACCGGGAACGAGCGGTGTATTTTTCCACGTAGACTCGGGGCCGTACGGAAGGATCGAATGCGCATAATTGTACCTGATGGTGTCCCTGGTAAGCGTACGAAAGGGGTGATCAGTGTTTGTTTCCAGCCATGACTGAGCGTGGTTGGCCTACGCATGGCTTACTTTTGTAAATAGAGCGACCCAGTTTTGAGGAGCACATCCCACCCCTTGTGCACGATATTCGTCTCCCTTCCTTCTTGTGATGCCTCTTCCAGGCGCAGTATTCGCTCCGCACCGAGAGAAACGCCAATGATGACGGTCCCACTTGCATCAACGTTATCCACATGCGGGAGGATATATCCTTCAGGAGCGAGATGTAGCGCATGTGTTGATGTCTGCAGGGGCTGTTCGAAGGGCTGGTCGGATTCTGGTGAACCTGATGGTGTTCGTTCGGGCAGAACTTTGTCGTAATATAAGTCTCTTGCCAGTTCGCTGCCCGGGGATTGCGGTAGCAGGTCGTAGATCCGCTTCAGTATTGATGGATATGACGGTGCATCGATGGTGGATGGGTTGGGAAAGGCGGTGAGGAGGGATTCTCTGTATTTGGTGATGACAGAGTCAAAGTGGCCCTGATTGGGAGGGAAACATTGTTACACATCATCATCATCGGGCGTCCGAGGAGAGCGCACTCACGTCTTCGAACCCATATGCCGAGGTATCCTCAAACAATCTCTGCAGCCCCTGTTTCTCACCAGCTCCCTCGCCTTCCGTCTTCGTAGCAGACCTCCTCCTCCGTCTTCTTCTGCTAGCATCCACCCTATCCAGCTTCCACAGCGCGAGCTTCAGCAAGACTTCCTGCTCGGCCTCGTTGAAAAAGTCGGGAAAGTAGAGGAAATCGTCGCCCGTCTTGGTGAGGTTGGAGGTATCTGGGTTGCCGAAGGAGCGGATGTATGGGCTGTCGGACGTCAGGCGGTGAACATGATGGGTCGCGGCGACGTTGGAGAATGTGCGTATTGGCAGTTTGCCGAAATTCCGAATTGAGCGGTGGTTGATGGACACCATGTTCTACGGGTAGTTCGCGGAATGCGCAGTCTCTGAATGAATGTGGTATTGTGCTATGCTGAATAGGCTGATGTCAGATGCAACGAGTGCAGGCGTCTTCAAAGACTTGGGCTGAAACGATGCGATCGGGATGCGGGATGAAGATGTCTCAAATGACCTGGCTCAGAGAGCTGCTCAGAGAGTATAAGATATAAGCTCTCCGTTGCTTGACTTGACGCACAGCCCTTATCGTGCTCTTGATGGGCGCATGGGCTGGTGATGGTGCTCTTGGAGCGAATGTCGAGGTGACTAGAGGTGTGGGAGATGATGAAAACCTGAATCCGACTGACGGACGGACGCCGGACAAGCGGTCCTATTCGCGGACGCTGATCGATCGCTCGTCGCTCATCGCCGCCCCCGCAGACGTCGCTGTAGTCACCCGGTGGCCAATCTCCCTTTATGGGTTCTTTCCGTAGACCTCATCATCCACAAGTGTCCCTCCCGCAAGGCAGGAACTATCCTGTCCCTCATACAATACTCACAAACGACATGCGGTTGCGAACAGCAGCGGTAGGCTTGATAGCCTGCCTGTTATCGGGGACAACAGCAACAGGCACAGGCGACAACTACGAATCCCGACAGGTCTCCTCTATCCGCTCGGAACAAGTCAAGACCATCGGTTCTGCACGCTCCTCGAATCCGCAAATCTACCCTCTTACACGACCGGGCGACGACGAGAAATGCCCACCATGCTTCAACTGTATGCTCCCCGCCTTCAACTGCGCCCAATTCGGCGAATGCAGTCCCTCCGACGGCCAATGCAAGTGTCCCGATGGGTGGGGCGGGCAGGACTGTCTGACACCCCTCTGTGGGTCGCTCGCGGGTGGAGCCGACCGATATCCGCGAAAGGAGGGGGAACGATGTGAATGTGAGCCGGGATGGGCCGGAATCAATTGCAACGTGTGTGAGGAGGACAGAGTCTGCAAGGCGTTCAAGCCACGGTATCCCAGCATTCAGGACGCGACGAACACCAACGATGACGAGGAGGATGATACGGGGAACATGGTTTGCTATAAAGGCGGTCTGGCGGTTCAACAGGATTACCAGATGTGTGACGTCACCAACAGGAAGATTATCGATACTATCCCGGACAACAAGAAGCCGCAGGTCACCTTCTCCTGCACGGCCAACGGTCCGTCATCAAACGACTCGTCTAGCGCATCATGGCAACATCCCCTCTTATCTCCATTCGCCTCGAAGACGTCCGAGGACGAAGTCGCGCTAGGCCTGAATGAGGACATGGGCACCTGTTCCTTCCAGTTCTGGGTCGACGAGATCGAGAGTTTCTACTGCAAGCTCGAGGGCTGCGGATGGGAGGGAACGAATAGCTATGAGTCAAACAGGACGCGATACGAGTGCAAGACAATCGACTGCGCGTGCGTTCCTGGGAGATTCTTGTGTGGCGAGAATGGCAGCGTCAGTACGTACCTTACAGCAAAAGTCGCACATTCGACTTGACTGGACGCTCACTGATGCGTCTCGTTCTGTTATATCTAGACATCGACGACTTTCTGTCGGAAGAAGTCAAAGGCCCCGCTACGTTCCAGTGCAACAGCGGAAAGGGATGTTCCTTCGAAGAACCCGCCATGAACGGTCTCATCAACGATATCTTTGGTGACAGGAGCATCACCCTCGACTGTGACTCTGGAGAGTGCTTGCACTATACTCAGGTTCCAGGTTATCAGGTATGTCGAGGGATTCCTCGGCTGAAGGTTTATGGCTGAATATCCGCTTCGGTAACAGCGCCCGGAACCGCCGAACAACAATCTGTGGGTCGGGCTTAGTGCCGGTCTAGCCGCCACCGTCTTCCTGCTTGCTTCGCTGCGTGGGTGCACCTGTGGCTGAATATTTCATGTTTTAGATGAGTTGACAAGTTTTGCCCATTCAGTGCTCTGGTACCTTGGCCGAACAAAGAGGCATCCCGAGGGCTTCAACGGTGTTCGCCTCCCATCCGATGAAGCGGCAAAGCTCATGACGGACCACGTTCCTGCCACTCTGCACTTCGAAAACCTGTCCTACTCGATCAACAACAAGGCCATACTCACCGACATCACTGGTTCCGTCTCGCCAGGCCAGGTCATGGCCATCCTCGGCTCTTCCGGAGCAGGTAAATCTACCTTTTTGGACATCCTCGCGCGAAAGGATAAGCGAGGGCGGGTTACCGGTCGTCTACATATCAACGGGAGTGAAATCGACGATGACGCCTTGTACCGACGAGTGATCGGCTTCGTCGACCAGGAAGACACCTTGATGCCGACGTTGACGGTGTACGAAACAGTGCTCTACTCCGCCGTCTTGCGCCTTCCCCGCGAGATGAGCTTGGAAGCGAAAAAGTTCCGAACGCTGGAGACGATGAACGAGTTGGGTATTCTCGGAATCAAGGATTCGCGCATTGGAGAATCTGGCAAGCGATCAATATCCGGTGGAGAGAAACGCAGGGTTTCCATCGCCTGCGAACTGGTTACGAGTCCTTCGATCCTGTTCCTCGACGAGCCAACCTCCGGTAAGGGACTTCCATGATGACAAGGGGGAGGTCCGCTGACAAATCTCGTCGAAACAGGCTTGGATTCTTACAATGCTTACAATGTCGTCGAGTCCCTCGTAACGCTCGCTCGGGACTACAACCGAACAGTCGTGTTCACAATCCACCAACCTCAAAGCAATATCGTCTCGATGTTCGACCGATTGCTGTTGCTCGCAAAGGGCCGGATGGTCTACTCTGGGGACTTCAAGCAGTGCGCCGAACATTTCGGTTCGCTTGGATATCCCTGCCCTCCGGGATACAATATTGCCGACTACTTGATTGACGTCACGACCAAGGCTTCGGGTGATCATAGAGGCGACAAGAAGGGTCGGATCAACGGAGACTCGTCAGAGGCAGCCGTTGCAGACGTGGATTCGGCCGAGGCCGAAATCGAGGCGGCAGAGGAATATGAAGAGCGTGAAAGTTTGATCCAACGCTACAAGTCCAAGTTGCAGTCGCTGGTACGGCCACAGAGCCGTACTTCTATCGTGATCGTCCCTCCTGTCCCGGAGAAACTTGAAGAACTCGTCAGCGGGTTCAGGGACAGCGATCAGGCCAAGATAACGGAAGCCGAAATCCACCGGATACACAACGGGGAGGGCCTTCATGGAAGTCGAGAGATCACGTCCGATGCTACGAGACTGGGTGGCTACAAGAAGGCAAGCTGGTGGACGCAGTTCAAGCTGCTGTCTGGCCGAGCGTTCAAGAACCTGTACCGGTAAGTTGGTTGGAAAAATCTTCGTCGGCGCTGCGACTGACCCCTGCCTTGTCTGCAGAAATCCACTCTTGATGGCTGCACACTACGTCATGGCCATTGTTGTGGCCTGTAAGTGATGCCCGGCGCGCCTCAGTGATACAGGCTGAACTTCTTCTGGATAGTTGTTTGTGGATTCTTCTTCTACAAGGTGACGAACGACATTCCGGGATTCCAGAATCGACTGGGCCTGTTTCTGTTCATCCTATCGCTCTTCGGCTTCTCGACCCTTACATCGCTCGGCGTGTTCGCCAATGAAAGAATGTTGTTCATGCGCGAACGGTAAGTGGGAGCTCTATGCTAAGCTTTCTAATAGCTCATGGTTTATTGCTACCCAGTGCGAATGGCTACTACTCGCCCGTCACCTACTTTGCATCGAAGGTTCTCTTCGACATCCTGCCGCTGCGGGTCATCCCACCCTTCATTCTAGGCTCCATCGTCTATGGCTTGGCTGGTTTGAACCCAAACGTAGCAGCGTTCTGGAAATTCATCCTCACGTTGGTGCTATTCAACCTGGCGGCTTCCAGTATCGTACTGTTCCTCAGTGTCGCAGTCGCCGACACGGGTGTGGCAAACCTGCTAGGCAGCATGGTTATGCTGTACAAGTGAGTCCATTCTCGGCTTGACAAATGCGCAGACTGATCGTCGATCCCTTCACCTAGTTTGCTATTCGCCGGCTTGCTGATGAACTACGACCGGGTGCCCCACGGTTTGAAGTGGATGCAAACGACTTCCTTTTTCCATGCTGGTTACGAAGCGCTCTTGGTGAATGAACTCAGATATCTACAGCTTATCGAGCACAAGGTGAGTCTAGCGATCCGATTCTGTGAGGCCTTCTTCTGAGTGTCTAATCTCTTCATTTCTAGTTTGGTCTCGATATACAAGTACCATCGGCAACCATCTTGTCATCATTTGGTTTCCATGCTCAAGTACGTGACATTTGCCATCGATATCTCACACTTTGAAACTGACCTCTTTGTCTAGGCATTCTGGTGGCCTGACATCTCTCTACTGTGCATCGTATTCGGCGTATTCATCATATCCTCATTCTTGGCTTTGCAGTTGTTTGTCAAGGAGCGGAGGTAGAGAGTAGTAGGAGAAGGCCGTTGTAACATCAAGGTATACCACGTCTGCCCACATTATCCCTTATACACCGGGCTAGCAAGCATGCATATACAACATTTATGAAAGGTTCGAGTTGGCAAGAAAGCCCGAAAATCGAATGGAGAGTGTGCATGTTCAGACCTTGAGGACTATGACAAGAACCGACGGCTCGAGAGGCTACTCCTCCGCGTCTTCTTCTGCCGTCATCTTCTCCTGCAGATTCGCCATGAATGCGTACGCCTGATCGCGAGTGAAGGTAAACGGATCCTTGAGCATGTCCAAGCGTGCAAGGAACGTCGTATCCTTTTCGGCTTCCAGTCCTATCGGCGTGTAATCGACCTGCTTGGTGTATATCCAGCTGCCGGCCTTTGCTGGGTCTTCTTTCGCTGTGGTGTAACATCGCGCTCTGAAACTCAGGCCTGCCAGCATTTACCGTCAGACTGGATCGTTGTTCACCTGATGTACACTCACTGTGCTCTGCCAGTGTCTCCACGCATACGAAAGTGACTTCTCTTCCACAGTCTCCTTGATGCACCTTGACGCTCAGAACGACCAGATTCGTCAGGTCCTCGTACCACTTGATGATATCCGAATCTTTGGCTGTCTCCTCGGCGTCCCGAGTTATCGATGATGCGGATTGTGCGGACACTAGCTTCTTGTTCGTGGACGCTAATGCATCCTTGGCGAGCTTGACTTCAGTCTCGTAGTCTTTGACTAGAAGGATTCACGCTCATCTGTAAGCGACCTCGTCACCCGCCCTCGCCGTGACTTACGCTGAACGTCTTTCTGCTTTGATTCTTCTTCAACCGCTTGCAGTTTGGCTTTCAGCTTTTTCAGCGCGTCCGCATCCGGTTCTGGGGCCCTCTTGACTTCCTTCTCCACTGGCTTCGCCGTCTTTGCTGTTTTCAGGTCCCGCTCCAGGGTCTCCACTCTTGACGTCAACTTGTCGTTGAGTTTCTGTAGCGTGTCAATCACTTGATCTTGGGCTGAGCACGAGGGTGTGAGCGATCAATTGATGTCGATCTGAGCGCCGGCTTGTACTCACCCGTCGCACGGCTGTCCGCTGCTGCTTTATACTTGTCATATAGTTCGTCCATGGCTGCTGTCTTCTTATCCTTAAGCTCCTTTACTTGCTTTGCATAGCTATCGCGCTCGTCTGTCCGTTTGTCGAGTTGCGTTCGCATCTTCAGTCACAGTCGTCAGCTGCGTAGTAACAACACCAAGTTGCAATCGGCCCACCTTCGCGATCTCATTCGTCATCTCCTTGATTCGTGCACGCAGATCCGCATCCTCATCCTCTTCCCCGCTGCTTCTCTTCGCGGCGATCTCTGGCGCCTTCTGGCTGGACGACTTGGCGGATGGTTTACTGCTCGAGACATTGTCTGATGTGCGTGACAGGTCATTACTCTTGCCTTTGCTCTGTATGCGGCTCGATGTGCGTTTCCTGGGCTCGTCTTCTTCCTGAACATCTTCCATCGGTGTCACGGGATCGTCTTTTGGCTTCTTGGCTGCTGGCAAGGTGTCAGCTATCCATAAGAGCAGAACAGCTCGAAGCAGCATACCCTTCGTTGTTGACGCGGCCTTGGACTTCTTCACGCCCTCGGCTGGCGCCATATCTGATCCATAGCCTGCGGAGGGAGTGATTTAGTTTCGTTAACCTCAATTTCGGAGAGCTCGCACATACCTCCAAAGTCATCATCCTCCACTTCCCGTGCTACCGACGATGTCGCACTGTTCGATGTAGCTTTGGTCTTGCTCGTCGACGATCCAGCCTATTCAAGTTTCGGATAATCAGGTCAGCTTTCATCACGTCAAGCACGCTCTCAGACGGACCTTTCGCGCTTGAGCTGGTTTGGTGCTCATATCTTGCTGTCAGTGTGTAGTACTATTGAACGGCCCGTTGGCAGATAGTTTTGGAAAGCCCGGAGGAGATGGTGTTGGAGGAGAATCTATGCTCACTCTTAGAAAGTGCAGAGCGCGTTGCTTTGATTTGTTTACGATTTGGATGAGCGAGGAAATGAAAACGATCGAGCATGACCACCTCTTCCTCTGGGCTCGACTCATGTACGAAGACTCGTCGACCTCCAGTGTCCGTAACCGCGCCCTGACAAAGTCAGATGCTCGGCTGGGATCTTTGGACGTCTTCACACTCGTTGCTCCGGATAACCCGGACACCGAGAACGGCCCAAAAATGGATAGCGATACGTACCTACGCCGCAACTTTGCAACCCGCTCCGACGCAACTCAAAGACGAAGCGGATCATATACGAGCCTCTGAATGGGTAAAGGCGTTTGAAGCGGCTGGGCCAACTGCTATCCCGGAGGACTCGTACTCAATCACGATGAGTCGCTCATCTGGACCGGGAGGACAGGTATATATCTCTGGCTCAGCCTGTGGCTTTGACGCTGAATGTACTCGTGTAGAATGTGAACAAACTGAATACCAAGGCTTCCTTGCGACTGCCATTAGACAAGGCCAAATCATCGGGTTGGCTACCAGGGTTTGTGATACCAGAACTTGTCAAGACGGTAGGTCATCTCAGAAACTCTTGACTCAGCGGCTGAATCTTAGGTATCGCCGCAGCCATATTTCAGCGCATCGCCGCCCTCGTTACTCATATCGAGCTCGGCAACCCGGATGGCCGCGTCAAACAGGACGGATTCCATAAACAAGCTTCATGAAGTTATACGTTCCGCCGCACAGAGCATGATTGTCAATCCAACAAGCACAGAACAGAAAAACAAAGTCAAGGACCTGATGAACAGGGAGACGGCGAGACGCAAAACAGAGAAAGTCAAGAAGAGCCAGAAGAAGGAGAGTCGGAGAAAGGGTGGATGGGAGTGACACAGTCAAGCTTGTATGATTCCGCGGGCAGATGCAAAGACCGGCGGCGTATACGCGTTGTTACGAATTCCATTCGTCATTTTGTTCAAGCCATACAAGAAAGTCTAGCAATCAACGCCCCGCTCATTTCACGTTGACGAGCTTGACGTCGAACTAGAGTTGTACAGGCGTCAGTGAAAGTCCGTCCAGCGTAATGCGATCGCTTTTGCTTACCTTGAGAGTTGAGTTGGGTGGAATACCAGGAATCTTCTGCGATCCGTACGCCAACTTGGCGGGGATAGTCAACTGCCTCTCGCCGCCGACCTTCATACCCTCCAAACCCTGGTCCCAACCCTTGATGACCTCACCGGCGCCGAGACGGAAGTTGAAGGGCGCACCGCTCGTGTTGGCGTCGAACTGCTTGCCGTTCATGAGCTTGCCGATGTATCGCATACCGAGTCGCTTGCCCTTCTTGGCAACGGGTCCGTCTCCGACCTTGAAGTCCTCGATGATCAGACCGCTCGGCAAGGTCTGCTTCTTGCTGCTCTTCTCCTCGGGCTTCTCGGCGGCGGCCTCCTTCTTCTTCTCGACGGGCTTGGCGGCCTCGGTCTTCTGCTTCTTGACAGCCTGTTCAGCCTTCTTCTCGGCGGCGGTAGGGGTGGCAGCCTTCTTCTCGGTGGCGGACGCGGTGGATCGCTTCGAGTCGGTCTCCTGGGTCTCGGCCTTTCGCTTCTTGTTGGCGACCTCCTTGGGAGCGGCGGCTGACAGGAAAAGGTGAGCTTGTTGTCAGAACACGAGCGACAAAGCGAACGCACCCTCGGCCTTCTTGGGCTTGGCGTCCTCCTTGACCTCCTGGAACCTGTGGCTGGCATCCTCGGTCATGCTGATGTCCTCGTCCTCGCTCTCCTCGTCGAGCGAGAAGTCTTCCTCGTCGCCTGAATCGCAGAAGTATTCCGTTAGGAAGTGACGAAGACAGGCAGACAACAAGACTCACTCATGTCCTCGTAGTCGTCGTGGCCGTGGTGGTGATCAGACTCCTGGTGGATATAGTTGCCCATAAGGTGCACGGGGCTATGGCGAAATGGCAATGAGTATATGCGGAAAGGGGCGATGCGCTCAGACTCACTTGTTGCCGGTAACCTCGAACATGACGACTTCGTCGGCGACAAAGGTCAGGTTCAACGAAGCCTGTTCAATCTTGCCGGGGATCAACGAGCAAGCGATGGCGGTGGCGGTCGGCTCCTCGAAGTCCTCGTCGTCCTCCTCATCCTCATCATCCTCCTCCTCGTCCTCCTCTTCGGCCTTCTTTCCCTTCTTGCCGCTCTTGCCGTTGATGGCAGCCTTCAGCTTGTCCATGTCGACTTCCTCGTCCTCCTCTTCGTCATCCTCATCGTCGAACGAAAAGTCATCGGAATCAGAGTCGGAGTCATCGGCGAGGTCTCGCGGGTTGACCGGCTGGTGGGTGATTCGGACAACGGATCGACCAGTCTCGTCAGCGAGCTCTTCTCCCAAGGCAGCGTTGGTGATGGTGAAATCACGCTGGACCATGATGGGGTAAGATTGCCCCGGAAGGAGCTCGAGGTGCCTAGAGGGAGGATAGGTTCAGGGGAGGTGGAATACAGTTGGTCATTCCTACTCACCAAAGTGCCATAGCGGTCATTGTGAAAGGTAGTATGAGTTGTTGAGTAGTCTGGGTAACTTCTCTGTTTGGAGGACCGAGTTTGCTATCTCAGCCTGTCGTTCGAAGATTTTGTGGGCGACAGGAGACGTTGCGGTCCGATCGCGTTCAATTTCTAGAGACTCACGTGACTTTTCGTTGGCTTCGGCCACCGAAGCAGGCGGAAGCTAATGCGAACAATAGGAGAGAGTTTCAAGTTGATACAGAACAATAGCACGAACAGTACGAAAGCGAGTCCACATTCCTTATTGTCCTTGTCCCCTCCATGAATCATGAACCTATTGTCGTGCTCTACGTCATTAAACAATGATTCTTCCGAGCTTTGTCGAGGACAAGGAGCGAGAACAATGACATTCTGCACAGACATGGGTTCGTGCTGTGCTAAGGAGCCAAGCCGGATGTGGCAAGATCGAGGCAAGTCACCTAGTATGAAATATATAGACTTCAATGACGCTCTCCCGTCTTCCTCTACGCTACTGCTAGCTTGGCCCTTATAGTTTCTAGTGCTCTCAGGTCACTACATTGGCCGAACATCATCCCTTGCCCCTCCCCGCCGCCGACTCCGCACCCAACATGCTCAATCCTCAAACACTGTCCGTTGAAGAAGTCCCCTGGCTGGTCCCGGACGACGGCAACGACGACTCTTACGACACCTCGGTAGAGCTGTCGTTCTTCGACTGCTCTCCTCAAGCCCGACCGATTCCTAGGGAGCAATACCAAGCATGCGATACACTGGCTGCAAGAACGGGTCGCTCGCATGTCGACCATGTGCCGATCCGCCCGCTGGACCTCAAGCGCAGACAATACTCTACGGGCGCTGATGAAAGATTCCGTGAGTCGGTTGTGCCCTTCGGTCCTGACTGGTTACTGACTCGCTCGTTAGCTTCGTCTACGATCTTCCCCACCGTGAACCGCTCGGTTTCCGACAATGTCATCCCGCAAGCACGACATACGCGACCCCCTCCCCATGCATCTGTTACCCCGCGGTCGCCGTCGATCCTCACGCGCACCTCCGACTCCCACTTCGAAGCGTCACAAGCTTCCCTGTCGTCACACACCTTCGCGCCCAACAATAGCCAACAAGCATGTCCGGGCAACTATGTGGCATCCATGCCGCCCGTCAAGCAGCCGTTCACAAACAGAATCCCCTCCATGGCTCCGACGAGCCGTCTGCCCCTGCGGTCGACCTCAGCGCCGCCACCCACCTACCTCAGCCCAACGGATCAACACCTCGGTCTCGATCGCTACGGCGAAGATATCCAGTACCTCGGCTTCAGTCCCGCCTCCCTCGGTAGTCCGTCCGACAGTGATTCGGGCATGTCGAGGGACTATCATGTTGGCGACGATTGGGTGGAAGTCGATGTGCCGATGACGCCGTCAAGGGCTGGTGCGAAGGCGCTTCAAGTACTTGGCGCAGCCAATACGACTGGAAAGAACGCTTTCAAGAAGACTAGGAAAGACTGTTATCGCCCTGTGCCAAGGTAGGTGGGGGTTTGTGCGTATGAGTAGAATCACGCTTACATCCCGATTGTTACAGCACGGTCATCCGAGAGCTAGACGCCTTCTTTGGATTCCCGTCTTCGAGCTCGAAGCCTGCCACGCACAGTGGTCTCAAGGCAAAGTCGGCGCCGAGATCGATCATGGCTTCCATTACCGACTCCAATGGTCGAGTGTGGGAAGACGAGACTGAACGGGAGGAATTTTCGGCCTTGCTGTCCGAATCCCAACTCGAGCAACGCCACATACGGGCCGTCGATAGACCGAGGGATATGATCTTGCTCTCGCCCATCCGACTGCACAGCAAGCAATCCATGGACGCCCTTCGCAACAGGCGATATTCGCACGAAACCGACAGTGACGAAGATGTCTTCGGTCGTCTCGCACCCTTATCGAAGACTGCTCAGGGCATCTCAGTCGTCAGCAACAGGACGAGAGAGAGAATCATCTACAACCGCCAACAACCTCATCCACCTCCGTCGACAATGTCATTCCTTCAAAGCGACCCTTATGCAGGAACCCAAAGACGCCACACCAGTCCCCGGACCCAATTAGCAGCCATCAAGCGCAAGGAGCCGCCACCCCCGCTCACGCTTGACCAGCGTTCGCCGTCGGCGGTCAAGCAGGTCACGGTCGAGCAAATCGTATCCGGACGTCCGCGACTGCCTTCTACCCAAGTACCGGTCCGCAAGAGCTCCAAAGCGCCCGCGCTGGTGCGGTCGGTGTCGGAAACCCCTTTCACGCCTTTCAGTGCCCCTCGACCCGCTCCAGCTCCTCCTGGCGCGCCCATCCCTCCTTGTCGGATTCCAACCGATCCGTTCACGGATGTTCGTCACTATGCTCGCCAGGGATCAAGTCCAACTCCTCGAACACCTTCGCCCGAGCATTCTTCGGTACCTGAATTCTTGACACGCATTCACTCCAACCCAGACGTACATACCGAGGAAAGACCCATGCTACATCAAGGAATGTCTTTCTTCGAGGACTCGCCCTCGCCAGACCACACGCACTTTAGGTTCGCGCCGAGTAAGGCCACAATGTGGGATGTCAGCGGACGCATCAGGAAGGCAGTCCGCTTGTAAACTTCCAAGGATTCCAAGGAAACGATCCCATAGACAAACGATTTGTGCGCACACTTGTATGTCTCCGCGTTGTACCCACGTGCTCAAAAACATATGGACTCTCGAGAATGATATTGTTCGTGACTGCCTGTACAAGCTCGGCCCAAGAAGCACCCTTCATCATTTCCTCCTCGCCTCTCTACCTACTACCGCGTCGGCAAGAAATGGCTCCTATCGGAAGATCCATCTTCTTATTAGCTATGAGGAGATCCAGATCAAGCTGCTACTTACGCATCCTCGTACATCTCATCCGTCGTTTTCTTCCAGACAATTATCCCCGCAAAGATGGCTGCTACGTAAACAAGCATGGAGTAGAGAATCCAGATGCCAGCCCAAACTGTTTGTGAGGACAAGGGTCGAGCATTAGAGAAATCCCGACAAGAAGTCAAGCTCGGACGTACCGCTTGGTGGCCAACCCAGAAGACTGGTAAATTGCGAGCAATCCGAGGCGTTCATCTTATCGAAGAAGCGTTCGTCTGTGTAATCCCACACTACGTAGAAGAGGTGCATGACGCCTGAAATGGAAACGCATTAGATCGATCATTCGGAACACATCGTTGGCCTTCAGCACTTACCGACAAACAAAACTACAGCGCAGAAGTGAAGAAGGAGAATCAGTCAAGGCCGAATCAGCCTTCTCCGCTTTGAACGTCATGTCATTCCCGATGCCACGCACTGTAGAAGCGCAGAGCCTGGGAAACACATCGCAGTGAGCGGAGGTGACATACGCGGAAGTGACAGATGGACCCACATTGCCATGGTCGCCAAACCATAGGCCAATAAGAATCCCTTCCGCACCTGCTATGCTGAGGAAGGCTCTTTTCATTGGTTTAGTCCTGTCGTGAATTCATGTTCTGCCGGATGTCCAGATATGCTTGACTCACACGAAGCTATCCACGCGAGTTGCAGGGACCAACAGACCGATTGCCACGACGAATGATGCGATTTTCGAAGCGACAATGTCGACTGGGAGGCCGAATCAGCGATCTAATCCCCCCAACAAGTACGCCTCCGCGAGGGAAAACGCACATGAACAGAACTGAGGCAGTGAAGGGTCAGATTCGGAGACTGGTCGCCATCTAGCTGTCGGACGAGACGGAGGCGGTGACTCACAATCAGCAAGAACCCCACTATCGAGCTTCCGATGTATCCCGCTGCCAACGTCGCGACCGCACGATATGACCAGAATGCCTTGAAGCACAAACAGTATGATCAGCGAGTGCAAACGATGCAGCTAAAGTGAGCGAGATGTTCACTTGAATGAATGTTCTGTGCATCGCTTCGTGGGGGTTGTTCGGTATTCTGGGAGTCTGCCGAAGCAGACGATCTATGACAGTCTCACCCCCCAAATTCGGATCCTGGGAACTGGATGAATCACCATTCGACATTGACAGCTGTCGCGATCTGACTTACGATGCATACGCTGAGAGTATCATGTATTGTCGATGAAATCAGCGCGCTGATGACGATATCGACGGCACTGCCAACGAACCTGATGACTTCTCCGCCGACAATCATGCCCACCAGGATATGGAAGAACTCGTGCGTTGCTACAACGAACAGCTGCGGACAGCGAGTCCATTGATCAGTGATTCAAGAAGCAACGACGAGATAACAACCCACCTTGAAGCCACTGATCAGATCTCGGAGAAAAGGGAGATGCCACAACGCGTTGATGGCGAAGAAATAGATGCATCCCGCTATGATCGTGTAGGTTTCTGAAAACCGAGCGGTTTTGAATAGCCCCCGTGTCAGCTCATGGTGACTTGGAGAGCCGTCTATGCTGCCAACACTGGACACTTACGAAATGAATTGGGTCTCGAATCCACTCGTTTGACCAACTCCACGAGGGACATCTTCACTGTTTCTGCTCTGCGGGCGATCGATAGGTCGAACACGGTGTCGTTGAAGCCAAGCCGCCCCAGGTGTTGATCATGTATATTCTGCATTGCAATTCGCCCGTAGCCTATGCTCTTTCGATCTGGTGTGGCGATCCAGCAGTTATCGAATATAAAGAAGTCGATCCAGCTCCGGCTAGGTCGATATCGATCAAGAATGCAGGAAGGGTGTCTTGGTCGACGAAAGGATGGGCGCGGACGAAATGCTTTATGGGGCGACGCCTTGGATCCGTTCGACGACGTGTCAAGCCCTGGGATGATGTGTGGGTTCGAAGGAGGGTGATGTGTATTCGCAGAAGGAGCGAATGCGGTAGAATGCCTATGATGATCTATGATTGCATCTGCGAAGTGATCAATCGATCAATATGGTTGAGTGACTTTCTAGCTCGGCTGCCCCATCAGCGTCGGCTCATCAAAGAAAGAATGTTGATCTTTTCGGCACGGCGTCTTGTTTGTCCCTTGCTGGGATCCAGATTCGGTTGATGGAAAACCAAAGACAGGGCAAATCGATGGGTTGTTGGAGCCGTTGCCTCGAGGCGCTCTCATCGCTGTCCGTCTTTGGTGATGGTCGATGCTCATTGCAGCTTCTCCCTGCTCTGCCAATCACCAGTAGTCCATAGATCCGGAAAGGGAGCAAGCTGAAACGCTGAACCTCCTGAACCTGGACCCTGATGACGATAACGCGGGATCAAATTCCTAAATTGGCGCGGATTTCGATTCATACACGAGAAGACGAGAAGAGCAACAGATCCACGGGCTCTAAACCACCATGAACGATCGCCCTAACGAATGCGAGTCTAACGATTCTGTGCAATGAGCGTGTTAACGAGATATGCGATACGGGCCTTGCCCTATCCTTGCTGTGATCATTCGCCTCGAAATATGGTACAACACTGATGGCGAGGGTGAACCTAATTTTACTGCTGTCGGGCGTCGGACGAGCACAATCAAGGTATAGCAGCGACGTCGCATGTGCGATGGATTCACGTCAAGACCCCGTAGTCAACATCGGCGGCTTATGCGCCGGTACCCAGGGTACTGTTGTTGGCGATTGTCGAAAGTAAGATATTCAAGAAGTCGGTTTCACTATAACAACCAAGTCAAATTCACCGATCAGACGCATCCAAACTAGTGCACATGCAAGGACTAACCTGTTTTCCGACATGGTATCACTTCCTTGCCCAAGCTGAGACAGGTAGAACGGGTTGAACCCCGTATCCCCGCTGACCCCAGTTGCAGCGGGCAACTGGCCAAACGTGTCGTTCCACCACGAGTCCAGGTTGGTTGCATTGCTCGCCGACAGGTCCAACTCGGAAGAGAACTGATTTTCGTAGCCCTGCAGTCCGGCTTGATGTTCCGCATCTCCCATCATCGCATTTGGCTGCGCCGGGTGCGGGCGAGGCATGAAGGAAGTCGATTCCGTATATGCCTGTTCCAAAAGGGAATTCTGGCGGCTGCGCGCTGGACCTCGTAGCGGTCCCGGCATACGGTGTTCAGTCAGGCCCCTTTCACTGTTCATGAACGGTTGATGAACATCAATCGTGTTTAGATCCGGGGCGATGAAGGACCAGGCCGAATCCTCGGGAGCTTGCTGAGGGGCATCCAAGTATTGCTCGGACGGATCCATCCCTTCTTTGCGCTCCTGCCGCGGCGACTCCATGATAATGCTCGAGGAGATGGATTGACCGTTGGAGTTCCGCATGTTCGGATGACCAGGCTGCTTCGGTTGCTGTGCAAACCTTTGTGCGTGACTGTTGGCGCGAGCAGACAGTACGTGAGAATACGGCGGGATCGCTGCCGAATTGTTTAGAGCTTGTTCTTGAGCGCTTGTATTGTTTGCACGCTGAGTCAGGAACTCGACAATGGCCAGTTCATCCTTGACGATCGGCTCGGAGACTCTGCCTTGATCGTCGGGTGCTAAGCCTGCCACGATGTCCAGCAGCCTCCGCAATTCTTCAGCTCGGGGCGACGCAGCGTCGACTGGAATTGCAATGAAGTCAGTTACGCCATCAGCATAATGACGCAATCAAGACCTACGCTTGATGGTGACTCCAAGTACGATGTACGAATTGAGGCTGTAGGGCAGAGGCAAGATTAGGGCCATTGTGGGACGCAAGGCTGACGCGAAGAACGCTTGACGTACACTCGATAACCACCGCTGTTGATCTTTACATTCTGAGGCTTCTCGAACATAAATTCCCGTCGGCCCAACAGATCTGCCTTCGCAGACTCGATAGCAGCATCCCGAGAATACTGATACTGCTTGTCTGACGTGCGTTTTCTCAGCAGATACGGTCTGGAAGGGTAGGCGTGCAGGAAGATTAGCCATTTGAGTTGTATGTGTAGTGCAATCTCATGTGCTTACCTGTGCAGGGTGATACGAGCAAAAAGGAATTCACAAGCAAGCAAATGCCGCTGGACAAACAAGAAGTGGTGCTGCGAGTCCAAAGAGGTGTCGGGATGATGAATGGCAAAGAATGGCGGTAATTTGCTTTGCCAGTCCAGCAATTCCTGATCCAGTTTCAGCACGGTAGCGTAATCGGGAGGCCGAATCGCGAATGCTGTATATGATAGTCAGATACGGTTTGACCATGAGGGTTGCTGCACTGGCTGGACTTACTATGGTCCGAGATCCTGCCCATGATTTCGGCCAACCTGTGTCGCAGGATGACTTGCGTGTACTCAGTCGGATGCATCAGGGAATGTCCCTTGGGATCGAAATCCCCAGAATCCACCTCTTCATCGTCCAAATTGGCGGGTTCCTTCGTATCTGTGTGCGCGTCTGAGATTGAAGTGGGCCTTCCGACAAGGAGAGCTGTAGTTCTGCATGGCGAGACGTTCAGCCAGGTTCGAAGTGCTACGAGGAAACGCATACCGATCAAGATGGTAGACCATGGCCCAAGCCCTTCTTCTCAGCTCAATTTCCCTTTTATCGGTCAGATTGAGCACAGTGCCGTCACGATACAGACCGAGCTGGAAAGCCGCGGTCAATGGAGTCGACCCTTCTGCTGCTCGTCTAGTCAGGAGCCTGATGGTGGAGGGAGGAAATGAGAAGAATGACTTTGGCACCAGGCCGTGTATACTGACATGAATCTTGCGGTCAACAAGCCGGCATATAAGACATCCAGATTGTCTCGTTGCAGGGCCTTGGCGCAGGTAAGAGCGGAGCCTGTGCATAAACACCAATCAGCGATATACCAGCCGAGGAAACGGCAACCAAATACTCACGACTGGATCCATAGAAACGTCTGCTCCAGGACTTTTGTCCGGCCATTCCTCCGACTAATTCTAGAGGTGCCGATAAGGTCGCAATAGCCAACTGTGGTGTTGCCCTGTGTTAGCAAAGCAGTATGATCCACCGCAAACTCCTGAAACTTACCACAATAAACATCAGAGGTAGCCATTTGAGCATGTCCCCATTCAAAGGCGGATTCGTAGGGTGACTCTTCATAGACTCGAAGAATTGCGCATACTTTCGCTGGAAAGCAGGCCGATTGATCTTGTAACGCGTCCAGCTGTATCGGAAAGTCGATCAGCATGAAGCATTCATATGGTCAACCTTCACGTACTCGATTTCGCGGAAATAAAGCCTATATACGGCAATGGAAAACAGGAGTCAGAACGCATACCGGAGCCGTGCGACCCGAATATCTTACTCTACCAGACTATCGCAAAGACTTTTCTCCGGAACACTCATTAACAGCGATATCAACACATTCTTGGTGATACCAGACTCGCTGAGAGTATGCAAGATCTCGGTCAAATCCGGTGAAGGTGGATCCAACGTGATTCGAGCTTTCAGTCTCGGATGTTCAATGATAGCTCCAGATGCCGGTGATGGGCCATCCGAAGGCGATCCCGCAGCATGGATACCGGAGTAATATAGAGGTACGGGTGGCGTATGCGTCTGGCCGGCGGCGGGCGATGACGCCTGATTGAGAAGGTGCCACTATTAGCTGAAACCTTCATAGCAACTTAGCTTGACGAACCTGGCTGTTACTATCATGGGCCTTGGGATGAAACACCTCCTCCCCAGCTCCACCGCTGAGCATAGCTCGGACATCGACGTCAACCCTCTGATATCCGTGACTGCCATCCTCCGCTGAGGTCGGTACAGGTGTACGAGAGCCGTTGCTCCTCATGCGATTGCGCGCCGATACAGCAGAAGGCGGAGCTGGAGCGATCGGTCGTTGATGGAATCCGCCATGGCCTTGCTGAGTTTGATGATGGTTGTTGGCATGTTGTGGATGTAGATGCGCGTTCTGGCTTGCTGATGCCGTATGTGCGTGCGCTGTGCCATGGGAACTGTCCGATTGCGTGTCATGTGCTTCTTTGCCTGTTGGCAGGCGGGTAATCAAAGTGGAGAGAATATCTTCGATCCGTGTTAAGCGAGCTTTGATATCGGCTTCATGTCTGAAACGAGAGGGTGAAACCGGCCACGGATGTGAGCTTGATACTTCTCGATAGGGGTGCACCTCGCAATCATGCTTACACTGCAGGATCCTCTACGCCATTGATGAAGGGTCGGCAGAGGTTGGGCACCTTCCGAGCGATACATTGACCGCAAGGCTCGCCCCGATCGCACTACAATGTCAACAGCGGGCCACAGGTCAGAAAACAGGCCGGTTGGGAATCGAGAGTAGACCAACCTTCTGTTTCCTGCGGTGACACTAAAGGAGACGAAGCAAAGAAAAGTTAGGGAAGGATCGCATCGCGCAGACGAGCGGACGTACCTCGACGCAGCTGAAATGCACTCTATTTCTCTTGCCTTTCTTGCCGGACGCACCAGCATCCGTCCCTGACCCAAAAGGGACGCTTTCTTCTCTACCTCCGCGATTACTGGGGCCTGCACTGTAACCACGATCGCCCTCCTCGTCCTCGACTGCTTTGGCATTCGCTTTCCCTCCAGCTGAAGAATTTCGCGCTTTGGACGTGGAGCGTCCTCTATTTCCTGGGGCTTTAGAAAGTTGGCCGTCTACCTCTTTCTCGGAATCGTTCTCGTTGTCGTCATCTCGCTCTGTCTGTGACGTTCCATTCGTCACGACGGCCAAGCTGGATTCTGCACGGCGGACCGGAAACATGTGCCCTCCAGGAAATGATGGAAGAGGGTTTTCCGAGTTGACCGGAGTCGCGCTGGGAGCCTTCTGCTTTGCCATTTCCGCCTGATGATCATCCTCTCCGTTAGGTCTCTTCTTCTTCGCAGGCCGTGCGTTCGGCGGGGCGAGTTCCGAAATCGAGTTGGAAAGTGCGCCTGCGTTGACCGAGGATACGAAATTTGCGAGGCTCGGCAGTCCTGAGGGAGGGTGGGACGACGCATAGTACGAAGCTTGGTTGCCGTGACGTGCATCTGGGTTGTCGTGCGAGGGTCGACCAGATGTCGAAAGCTTACGCTTTCTGGCCGCGTCGGAATCCATGGTGACCTGTCCGTCTGCTGCAAATCGGCGGAGGAGAAGCTGTTTTCTCTGCTATGACGGTGTCGTTGACGGTGGACGTGA
Organism: Naganishia kalamii; assembly: GCA_022813745.1. NCBI lineage: Eukaryota > Fungi > Basidiomycota > Tremellomycetes > Filobasidiales > Filobasidiaceae > Naganishia > Naganishia kalamii. Next base: position 343,177 of record JAKLLX010000003.1, on the reverse strand, counting down.
TTTTGCAACTATGACGTCGACGCGATGGCTGCTCGCCTCTGAAGCAGTGTGAACGCGAATGCTGCAAGTTGCACAACGACGAACCGGAGTTCAGGACCGAATGTTGCGCAGGGGTCTCACGTGATGATCGAGCCAAGACTTTCGACTCGAGTTCTTGCGGTCGACAAAGGTCCGGAATGCGTGACCTGTCTTCGGACCACTAGACAGGACTCGATCAACTCTATACCGTCACCAAGACGACTACCCCACAGCAGGCGCTTGCTCCAAACAACAGCAGCAGAGCGGCAGTACACCAGTGCTCACGAGCTCCCACGGGACCAACACGAAGGCGGCAATTGCACTTCGGGCTTTTGCGAGATTTGGATCCGCCCTTCCTCTTCGTCGGTGAATTCTGCTCATGTACAATTACAGTATGCAGTCCTAGTATCTGCTGGTAGGACAGGCAAAGTGGAAGGCTTATCATCCCTAAATGAGGTGGCGCATGCACAATCCAGGTGGCCAGGAACGGAATTTGTAGGATCAACAGCTGGTTGCATCGTGTATTTCTGATGACCGACAACACTATGGTGCGCGCAGCTCGAGCCCCGCGCAGGGCTCATCAAACATTGGAACGCAAAGCAAAACGCATATTCAACAGCAAGTCCAGTCGGTCGAAGCTGTAGAGCAGACTCCTGAATTCGATCTGGAGACTAACATTTGGGCGTCACGCAATGTAATCTGCTCGAAACATGATAAGAATACAACGTATGTTCGAGCAGATGGCGATGAGATACAAGCACATAGCGTGATCATCCACCGGAGACAGAACCGGGATCGCCGGGCTCAACGCAAGCTATCTTCCCCTTCTCCATCGTTCTGACCGCTGTCTCCCTCTTCCTGCGCAGCTTGAACAAAGTACCCCGTAACGCTCGTCCTTCGCAGCTCTCGCCAGAAGTCTCGAGTCTGCACCGCTTTAGGCGCATCCAAGTCGCGTGGCTTCCATTCTTCCGGAACTGATTCGATGGATTGACGAGGGGGATCCAGTTCGCGGGGCTGCCAATTTTCGTAGATGGAGCCGGTGGATTGCCGGAGCGGATCGACCTGACGTGGCTGTGATTCTTGGCTCGGAGGATCCGTGATCTGGTCTGCTGAAGAGTGAGATCTGTTGTCCGGAGATTCGAGGTTCGAATGCACAGGACTGGGCGACGGGACAACAATACTGCCCCTTCGAGGGACCGGCTGAGGCGAGATGATGTCGATGGGCGTGCGAGATCGTGACGAAGGAACCGAGGGAACCGTCGCAGGAGTCAACACACGCGATGACGTCGGCGCGGGAGACGGAACTGGGCTTTTCATCACCTCAACATCGTCGGAGAATCGAAGTCTAGGTTTTGCGATAGGCGAGTGGGCAGGAGGAGTAGCCGCTGTGCGACCACGGAACAGATTTCGAGAGGACTGGAGATCTTCGAGCATTGGCGAGGTAGGCTTTCGTGGACTGGAAGCGCGCCTTGACGTGGCTAGCGGTTCGACAAGAGGCGGAGTGGTACGAGTAGGACTTTTGGCTTGTGTCTCCGGCGACGCTGCAAAGTCAATCTTGACACTTTTGGCCGGCTTGCCCGGCGACGCTACAAAGTCGATCTTGATGGGTGGCGCCGCATTCGAGGGCATGGAGGCGACTAGACCCGAAGCTGCGACTCGAGGATCGAAATATCCCGTGATGTTACTCGAAGACGTACTCTGCTTTCGTGTAGAATCGGCCGAGGCACGTCGAAGCTGGGCAAGAGGAGGAGTCGGAAGTCGGGGCCCAGGGTCGGGTGAAAGACGAGGCGAAAGACGAAGAGGGGCAACAGGCTCCATCGTCAGGTACTTTGGACCCGCGGCTAGCTCCCTTCCTTCTTCATCAGTCGAGTATTGGGAAGCCATACTCCAGACACTCGACCTGGGATGCGTATGGCCGACTTGTGGCGGAGCAATACTGATGCGTCGAGGACTGAATTGCTTGTATTCGATAGTCGCCAGTTCCATTGCTTCGTCGGCTTCTTCAGCGTCAGCTTCTCGTATACCAGGTTGGCCAGGTGTCCCCTCTCTGCTCGCAGGATCTACTGCCTTTGGTGGCAGATTGCCTTGCGGAGGATCGACGTTGTACCCAGACCACATCATGTCTGAACCCCGGGACGCAAACGAGCCCATAGGCGGATTCTTCCCAGAACTTCCGCTTGACGCATCCCAGCTGGACCCGCTGCTGTATCGTGGAACGAATCCCCCTTCTGTGGTCGAAGAAGACTCCCGCGGAGGCAATGGGAATCCTTTCAGATTCCAAGGTGATAGATCGGTCTGTCCCATTTCCGCCTGTGCGATACGATCATCGTCGGGTTCCGTCAAGCTTCGCCTGCGCATCTTCGGTCGTTTCGGCTCGTAGGCTTCTGGTACAGCGACATCAAGTTCACGGGATACCATCTCCTGACTTGTACTGCTGAGAAGGGCTGGACGCGCGGAGAGTAGGTTGCTCCTGAGTTCATTAACCAGTGGCGTTTTGATCCTCGGTGGAGTAGGAGCCCAAGGGAAAGGATTGCCTTGTTGCCCGCTTTCCTCCGAGTCACGTCTGCCTTCCGATGGGGTCCTACGCCTCGCTTCGCTGGCTGGACGTGACACTTTGCTCCGCTGCGATGTGGGGCTCACGGAACGTTCATCCTCTGCCTCTGACGCTTCGTCTATGACGGGCAAAGGCTCTCGACTCGATTGTCTTTTGTCTTCGTCATTGTCGCCACCATCGAGCGAAGGATGACCCACAGGCAATCTGACGCCAACATCGAGTGCGGGATCAAGCATAGGCAATCTGGTACTAGATCCCGCGGCACGAGCGCGAGCCTCTTCCACCGGAATCAACTCGGGTGTCACCAGTCTCGCCATCTCCCCAGGAATGATGGGAGTAGTCACAATCGGTGTTCCAACAGCCGCCTTGTTGACATGCCTCTTTCGCAGCGGCTCCGGACCCTTCGAAGCTTGCCCTGGAATTTTGGCATTGGCGATAGACATCAGATGATCAAGAGTTTCAGCAGAGACGGAGCCTGCAAGCTCGCCGTATCGCCGACGACCGCCTTCCACCGAGGAAGCTTGGCCGGAAATTCCGCTGGAAAACCTGTCGGCTTTCGGTGACTTTGGCTCCTTGACACCAGTAAACATACGCGTCACGGTGCTAGTTCCTCTCGTCGGAGTTGTCGGTTCGGCTGGCAGATTGGTGTCGCGTTCGACGTCACGTTCAGGCGAATACTCTTGACCCCGGAAGCGACTCCCACCTATTCCCGCAAGAGAAGGTGTTCGAGCTCTGGCGATGGAAGTGGCCTTGTTCCACAGGTTGGCTGGTTGTTGCTCTGCAGATCCTGTATCTCCCTCGTTTTCGTACTGCAAGGAGGGTACGCGAGTCAAAGGCACCTTTTCATGATTACCACCTCGACCATGTCTGGAAGAGGGTCCTGGCGATACTCCCGATGACTCCTTGGCACGTGCAAGTCGACGAGCATAGAGAATTCCTCCCAACACGATGAAGATGAGAAGCGCAAGCAATGCAAGAAAGGCAGCGTTGAATGGCTTTTGCGATGTAGCAAATTCACCAGACGCGGCTCCCGTAGAAGATGAAGAGGTGCTGCGCGTCGATGCTGTTGAAGTGCGAGAAGAAAAGGCTGTGGATGATCGAGAAGAAAGAAGGCTAGATGTAGAGCTAGAGGAGGTGCTTGGAGTTCCAACTCCTGGCGACACGCTTCGAGGGCTGGTTGACGTTGCGCTGGTTGAGGAGGTTGTTGGGGCTTCACTGGAGCTGCTGGATTGAGCGGATAAGGTACGGCTCGTCGAGGTACGAGAGGAGGAGCTCCTGCTGACTGATGATGTTGTCGTTCTGGAGGTACTCGAGGTTCTGGGTCGAGACGACGTGCTCCTTCTGGTGGTGCTGTCCCCCGGAGCCAGGACCTGCGGATCCCTGCCGGTCAAGAACATCGGATTGATATGCATTTTGAGTGCAATCGAGATAGTCTAGAGTCGATGTGAGAATGGCATCACAGCCAATATGTTTCTGGCATTGGACACAGCATTAGTTAGGAACGGTTCGTACCGCCGGAGACATACCTTTCTCCGCTTCCTGCGGTACTAAGATTCCTCCGACGTGGAATGAGGCTGTGATCGCTAAGAAACGAGAGCGTTGTGTGAAATCGCTCAAGGTGTATCTGAAAAAAGGAAGATCAGTAGCTATAAGAGACAGGTTCAGGCTCCCTGAACCTACCTTCTCGGCTCGCTGCCGTACTTGCGCCAAGGAGATGCCCGGAGACGGACTTGCTGTGATCAAGAAGCGGTAGGGAGAACCACGGAAGGTGTATCTGTGAGATGGAGATCAGCAGCAGATCGAGACGGAATCTAAGTCCTGCCACACACCTTGTCGGCTCGCTACAGTACTACGCTGAAGCCCACGCCCGTAGGAGACAATTGAATGGATTCACCAAGAAGAACTCTTCTCGATGACGGAAGAGATACAAGACCCGAGATCACAGGGGGCCAGATGGATCTGGAGTCTATAACACCATGCCCTTCAAGAAGCATGACTCATGTTTAAGACTTGTGTTCAAGCATCCATCTACGTGGACCGGGGGCACCTGGATGAAGGAAGCAAACCTGGTTAATCGATTCATCATCATCGTCGTCCTGAATTCCATTCAGCTCGACATTCCAGGCAGTCTTGCTATCATCATCTTGCAGCGCAGGTCTCCTTCGTCCGGATACCTTTGCTCGATACCAGCAGGACGTGGTTACCCTTGCTAGCTTCTGCCTCGAATATTAGCGTGAGTGAGACTGTGGTCATGCGTGATGATGAACCATGACTGACATTCCAGGGTGTCCTCCTTTCACGCACAGTAACGCTCAACGTTATGACGGACGGCAATCCGCCTCCAGTCAATACAGAAGAACCAAAGTCTCATCGACTCTCTCTCCATCGAAAGACGCCATCTTCAGGCGAGAGCGCGAAGTCTTCGACCTCCAATTCTTCGCTTTCACCTAAACCATCGATACGCAAAGCGTTGCTGCACTCTCCTGCCAAGAAGGCCGTTGGATTGCTCAACGCTATGTCTCCGAGTAGAAGAGGATCAGACAACTCGCCTGATGTCTCAGCCGGGGCGGTAGCACAGCCGGAGAAGAGGAACGCGGAAGATGCGAGTCATCCGTCGACGGGCGATGCGGCAAAGGCTGGTGCGATTACTCCGGAAGCTACAAGAAGCCTGGAGTCCCTCAGCATGGAAGATACAAGAGTTGCCAGCCAAGATGCACCGCAAAAGGCAACCCCGACGCCTCAGCCAAGCAATCTCCCTTCAATCATTTCCGGCGGAAAACTCGCCATCAACAGGCCCATGGCTCGTTCACCACCCAAATTGCCGCCCCGAACGTTGTATGAACAAATGAAACCAACGCCGCCCAAACACATTGAAGACAAGGACGAGGGAATGGTTGTGGACCCCTCCTCCAGTGAACACGCCGTCGAGCCGGAACTGGTTGCTATCGAAGATGCAGACCCGCCGCCACCACCGATCATATACGAGGTTGAAGATAACGCAAACAGTCCGGCGGCATTCGATAGCAAGAATTCTTGGGTGACAGCTCCACCTGTCGAGCCGGTCGATTACAACATGTGGGATGACACCAATTCTGTTCCTTTGAACATGTACAATGACGAGAACAACGTTGAGAACGGTAAGTTATCTTGAAGTGCGCTACTTGCAGCCCAGGAACTGATCACGGAAACGTAAAACTGTCAATCTAGCCCTCGGATTGAGCGAAGGCATTCAGACATTCCACATTGCCACTCGTTCGTTGGACCTCGAAACGCACAATCAGCTAGGTCCGGGTATCACATACGTGCGGATGTGGAATACCGGAGTGCACAGTGGTCATCAGGTCTTCAGCCTAAAGGCTGCCGAGGAACAGGAAACGAGCGAGATTCCCGTGGAACTCGTCAAGAGCGCGCTGTCCAGCATTCCACAATCTCCGCCAAACCAAACGGATACCCGGTTCCCGGCTCGCTGGTTGTTTTGCATCGACTGTTCTGGCTGGTTCCGTATCATCAGCGGTGTCAGCACCTCGGCGAACTTTCTGGAAGGCTTCAAGTTACGGCCTAACGTCGTCCTCAACAACGGTTCAGTGGGAGAAGCGCAAACGAAGATACGGGCGATACATCAGGCCATAACTTGTGGCTCTGACGACCATCGACGCTCTCACCACTTCCACGAAGTTCCAGACTCGATACCGCAGCCGCCTTCGGCGGACATCGACATCGAAGCTACCGGGTTGCCGACAGAAAACATCATCGAGACAGCCAATCTATCGAGCTACCATTGCTGCTACTGTGGACTGTTCCTGGCGTACGATGCAAATGCGCCTGTTCCCGCTCTTCTCGCAAAGGAATTGCTGAATCGGCTCATGCGACGCGATCCTGCGCTGGGCGATCAAGATTCGCCAGCCGTTAGATTCTATCGCTCGCTAAAGTTCCTTCACTCGTAAGTGCTCAAGCGAGCCTTACATGGTCTATGCTGAGGTGTGTAATGCAGAATCCTGTTCAACACTTTGTCAGGAAGGAATCGGCCTCACATCAAAGCTGACGCCAAAGCCTTCGTGGACAAGATCGGGATGGATCCAATTGGGTATGTAGACGTTCGCACTGTCCGGTGTTGAGGCTCATATGCCTGGAATTCCTTTGTAGTCAGGAGCTGATGGAGCGGTCTGGATTTCGACTGACCGAGGTGGAAGAAGACGAAATCAAACGAAAGAGGTGGACACTATCGCTGGAAGACAGTAGCGCTGTGAGAACAGCTAACAGAGCATGGGCGGAACTAGGCATGAGAATGGCCGGTATCGATAATCGTACGTCTGGGATCCTCGCAAGCTATTCGCCCATCTGCCGCAAGCTGATCATCAATCTTCACCTCACGAACAGCCTCTCGGCAAGAGTCTCTCGCTGGAACCCTCGCCACGGAAAGCCTTTCCGGCGCGATACAAACGGGATTGTCCAGTGCAGCCAATGCACAACCGTCGACCGACGCGCCGGGAGACAGGCGAAAGACATTCGATACTCGTGAGTTTGGATCATGTGTCGACGGATCACGCTTCAGAGCCTGACTGTTTCATTTGGGTAGTCTGCCCAAACCCGGCAAGCCGTATGCACCCGTCGATGCCCTTCCAGATCGCATGTGTGGAAATCGGGTGCTCTCCGCTTGATTCAGCCGAGGGTATCAGCCATGCAGTGATCAATCAGAGCATCTGCAACGCCAAGCACACCCCGCAAATCATGGACGCATTCGAGATTCTGGCCGCTCATACCAGCACATCGGACTTTTTTGGCGCAGAAGAAGCTGAGAAGTTGCAGAGCGCCTGCGTGACGTTGAAATCCAGCGGGTTCCCGAACTCAGGTAAGCATTGGCACATTTCCGGTCTGTGAAGAGCTCATGGACTCGCACCCACAGCGGATATGCAAGCTGCCTATTCGCTCTTCCAGTTCGATGACAGCGTGATACGACTGATCGAGAGCTCGACGGACACGGCCGAAGGCCCTTCGCTCGTACTACTACAGGCGCGACAGTTGCTCCAATTACCAGAGAACGAAGAGCAAGCAGCACAGCCAGTGTCACTGGACCAACAGAAGCGCAGAGAGGACGTCCTCCGCGCATTGGAGAACCTGGGTAATGGCTTTGGAAACAGTGAATTCAGCAATGCTGTCGCGTTACTCAAGGAAGAAGCCTTGGAATTGCCAGAGGCCTTGAAGGTCCTGGAGATCGAGGACGCTTCCAGCATTGCTCCTGAATTCTGGGAAATGTAAGTCGGACTGCAGATATCGGACGGTCGTATAGTCCACTCACCTTTTTCCACAGAATCTACAAATCATATGTACTCGAAGTAAGGCGAGCTGTCCAGAAGGCAGTCCACACATTCATCTATCTCCGTGTAACTTTAGGTTCCGGAATCGCCTCAACGGACCAAGTTGAAGAAAGCGTTCGAAGTCATCGCTAAGCGCCTCAATCCAACGGGCCTTCGGGAACTTGTCGATACTGGGAAGAGCGCAGCCCCGGCTTTGCCGGCTGGTCTCTTCAACATAGGGTAAGTTCCTCCGCGAGGCGATTCGACGATGACCTGATTGTCTTGGTTGGCGTCACAGAAACACATGGTATGTTTTCACTTGAGGAATATCGCTTTGTCTCTTTCTGGTGTGATACTGACTGACATCGCATTTCAGTTATCTGAATTCACTTCTGCAGGTGAGCTGGAATTTGCCAACGACATCTTTGAGCGCATATTAAACAGCTTGAAACAGTACCTCTATGCGATCCGAGAATTGCGCGTCGGCCTACAAGCTCGACAAAAGCAAAATCAAGCTAGTATAGGAGCATCCCCAGTCGTCGTTGGAGGAAGGGCAGTCGCGCTCACGGAGCTTGAACGTTCACGGAAATGTAAGTGTCGGCTGCCCCCCCTTGAAAGCGATGTGAGATAACCTGAATTATTTTAAGTCGTGCAAGAGTTGGTGACACTTTTCAATAGTCTGGACGGCTCGCAAGAGAATGCAGTGCGGCCAGAAAAGGAATTGGCCTACCTCGCCCTCGTAACTGCCGCGGACGAGCACATCAAAGTAGCTTCTTCGGACCAGCCATCGGGAGAGACCGACATGACTCTGGTCAATGAGGAGCCGATGGATCTGGATCAGGACGTCTCCGCTTCAAGCTCGGGCAAATCGGTGTTGGGCAAACGATCTACCGAAGAGAGAGACTTGCCAGAACCTAACGACGCCGAGCCGGCGCTGGCTCCTGAATCGATCGACACCACTTCTGAGGTACCCACTACCGAGACCACACCGCTGAGTCCAGTCTCCGATACTGGCAGGCCGATAAAGCCTTTGAGAAACGCATCACAGAACAATGTGCAGTCACCTACTGTCATGGACGAACAACGAGAAACCGCAATGGACGTTTCCGCTGGCGTGACGGAATCAGCGCTAGTTGTGGACTCTGCACCATCGCCTGAAATCACTTCGATCCCGCCACCACTGCCGCCCCGCCAGCATCGACCTTCCATGACTTCGGATATGATGTTCGGTAAGTCATTGTACGGTCGTGTCCTCTGCAATTCCCGCTGATTCAATTCGCTGTCAGGTCAACAACACGACATTTCGGAATGCATGGACAATATCCTCTTCCAAGTTGAGGCTGCGTTGGCTTCGGAAAAAGACGCTTCTGGTACCGATGAGAGTAATCTCGTAAAACGGTGAGTCGGCAAGAAGGCGGGTAAAGCTGTATAGCTAATATGTTTTGCGCAGACTATTCTACGGCAAGGCGAAGCAGCAGCTTCTCCTGCCCCCCAAGTCGACCGATCAGCCCTCGGAAGACCTCGTTGCCCAGCCGAGTGTGGAGGTCGTCTACAACAACATACTGCTCAGTGTCAATGAGGATCGGGGATTGGATCTATACGACAAGTTCCACGACATGTACTTTGGCCTCGACGACATCGAGATCGACGGCGTGAAGGGTAAAAAGTCGGAATTGCTAGAGGAACTGCCACCGCTGTTGCACATACAGCTGCAGGTTAGTCTAGATGCTCTAGTTGAGGTTATCAGTAGCTGATCTTGGACCTTTCCCCTCTCAGCGAGTGCAATTTGATCAAGAAACGAAAAGGTAAGGCACTTCACGATACGGTGATGAAATGGGCTGACAGATTTGTCGGTGGAATCTTAGTGCCTTCAAGTCCAACGCATACATCAAGTTCGCCGAGACTCTGGCCATGGACCGTTTCCTTCCTTCTGCGAACGTTGAGAAGCGCGAGAAGTCGATGGCGTTGACAAGGGAAATTGCCGCGCTTCGGGCAACACTGACTGAACTGCAATACAGCAAGGTGGGTCGATCGACGTCTTCCGATACGCGAATGTTCATCTCTTCTCATGCCAGAGTGGACCGATCGCCAACGATCTCGACAACCTTCGAGAGGCACTCTTTTCTCTGGATCCCAAGCAGGAACAGTTGTATGCAGCCTTGGACGCGGAATCGGTTGCCGTGAAACAAGCCGTGACAGACGCCGAAAAGGGGATTCAAGATCGACGGGCAGAGCTGGATTCACTGTGGACCGAAGAGAGGGAATGCGAATACGAATTGTCGTCCGTGTTCATGCATCGAGGTCAGTCCGGAGGAGAATTGTGCCTTGTCAACAGATGCTCAAGCTCTCCTTCTTCGCTTTTTGTCGCAGGGTCTGCCGGATTCGGGTAAGACCTGTCGCTTGATACAGGTCGTCTCCTTCCACTGACACGATTCTCTGACCCCTAGGCACTACTGGCTATACCAGCGAAACCTGCCTGATGCTCGTAGGTCGCCGGAACCTTCCGGATACCACAGGTCGCTAATCACAATTGATCTCATATCCAGCCGATACCTACTTCCAATTCAACGACGAGACCGTGCGCATGACCAACGCAAAAGAAGTTTTACAAGATACGACAGGGAGCAATGCGAACCCCTACCTGCTGGTCTACGCCAAGAAGGGCAGCAACGCCATAGAAGTCATGACCAGGGAAAGGAAGCAGCTGTTGGCGGAGATGAGCGCTCCTCCTACGACAGAATCATCAGCATGATTGCATACAAGATAAAAAGTGTAATAGATGGTGTTGTGGCATGAAGACAGACACCTCGGCGAGCATGGCGGCGCATTTCATTCGACAGTAGAGCCATGCCATGAGTGACTTGATGCATAAGATCACTACAGTGCGACGCGTAAATGGACGGGCAGAGTTTGACCCCCAGATTTCGGACTGTGACCGGGCGCACCATCGATTTGGTAGGTAGTTCCCAGCCAGGCCCAGATTTCGGATTGGGTTGGGTCCTCAGATCAGGCTCAAATAGGGCTTAACCGAGAGCTCTTCCCCTGGCGGATCTGATGGTGTCCCCGAAATTTTTCTTCGCGGCGTAAGCCGCGAGGAATTGTCAAAAAACCATCTGCCCGTTGTACAGGTGGTTAGCAAGGCTGTCGGCTGGCTAGCTATGAGATGGCTTGAGCTATAGAATGCTAGCTACAACATGAGGGGGACCCCCTATCTAATGCTATGGGGAGACCACTGCCTCGAGGCTGCTGACCTAAGCATCTGCTGACTAAGCCCGCCGGTCCCGAGCTGCCCTTATCCTGAACATTCCCACCCCGAAAAAAGCGACGCCCCTGTCGCTAGGTGCGCCCGCAACTGAATGCTGTGTGATCGGTCGGCGGTAGTTCGATGCCGTGTCTTGTCTCTGAATCGTCGAATCGTTACGCTTCTTTGTTTGGTGTTTCGTTGTTTTCCACATGTTCATTATGCGTTCAGCCCGTTGTCGTATCCGTTCATCAAACGTCGCAATATCGCCATGCAGTCTTCACTCGTCCGGGAAGAATGGCTTCAGCAAATCGAATCCCACCCGCTGATTCTTGAAGATGGGCGTGCCGTCGACAGCGGAGAGGGAAGCGGTGGTGTGGAAGACCTGTCGGATTCGGAAAGGTCCGTTCCACTTGGGGATGAGCTTGTTGATGGAGAGGTGAGAGTTGTCGAGCGATGCGTCCCGTACCCAGACGAGCTGACCCGCCACGTATTCTCTTTCGAACCTCGGCTTGTTGTTCTCTACTCGCTGTTGTTGTTCTGCGTCGAAAGCCTGCTGTACTTCGTGGTCGAGGACGAGTTGGTCGTCGAGTGCCTGTCCGTGGAGGGGGCTCGGCGTTTTCGTGAGTCGGCCGAACATAACTTGTCGAGGTGAGTAGTTTCCCATCCAGGGAATCTTCCGGTCGTTGATGTGCTGAATCGCCTCATCCAGATGATCCAACCAGTCCGCCTTGTAAGTCTTCGGTGTGACGATGGGAGCCAAGTCCTGACCTGTGAGTTTTCGTAGCCGGTCCAGCACGATCTTGTTGCTCGATTCCACCACGCCGACGTGCGTGTATGGTGCCGCGACTGTCAACCATGATCCCCGCTTCGCCAAGAATCGTTCGACTGCCTGGTTCTTGAATGGTCCCCCGGCGTCGGTCCAGATCTCGGTGGGAAGGACGTACTTCTGCTCCAGGTAAGTGAGCGCTGCGATCGTGGACTTCGCGTTCGGGTTTCCTTGGATCGGCCAAGCGAAGACGAATCGAGAGTAGAGGTCGACCGCGACCAGGATGTAGGAGATTCCATTCTGCGTGGGGACGGAGAGGTAGTCCATGGCCAAGGTACCGAAGCGCTGAAACCTTGCCACCGGTCGCAGGAGGTACGATCGAATCCTGTCGCCAAATCTCGCACAGATCTCGCAAGTCTGGATCACCTGCTGGATGTCACGTCGTATGTTCGTCCAGGTTTCGTACTCGAGGATAGCTCTGATGGTGTGATCCCTTCCTTGATGACCGACAGCGACATGCGCCCGCTTCGCTCGCACAACTCCGCCCTTGTTCGGCCGCACCCGGATAGCATCCCCAACCGATGGGCTGAAGATCCACAAGCAACCGTCCCGGACCCAGTAGTTCGCCGCCCGTCGACGAACCCGATCCGTCGTCACTGCCGTTACGTCCGTCAGGAACTTGACGAGATCCTCGAGTTCATCTCCCTCGAAATCCTCTCGCAAACGTTCCCGGTCGTCTTCGACCAAGAGGAACACCGAGTCGACCGCAAGGAACACATCGTTCTCGATTCCTTTCAGTCTGTGGTCCTCCACCGGATCGGCGATGGGCTCCCCTGCGGGATAGCGGCTGAAGTAGTCGGCGACCTTGTTCGTTTTCCCAGGTACGTGCTCAAATCGTATGAAGCAAATACCGAGGATAACCTGTTTGGCCCTCGCAAAGATGCTTCGCATTTCCTCGTTGTTCATGGCGTCGCGCAAGGCAATGCAGTCGATGTGTGCAATCACCAGCTGTCCCCGGATAATGTGGTCGCATTGGGCAACGGCGAATAGCAGCGCCATGAGCTCTTGCTCGAACGCCGATCGCTTCTGCTCGGTAGGTGTATTCTTCTTGCTTGCAAACATGATGGTTCTGATAACCCCCAAGACCTCCTGCCACAGATGGACGCCGTAGCCAACGGCACTCGCATCCGTCGCGAGGTGGAATGGGATTGGGTTGACATCATCGTAGACGGGAGGAAGTACGCATGGCGCGTGCGACACCTTCCACTTGATCGCCTCGAATGCTTGGTCTTGTAAGTCGCCCCATTTGTCGCCGATTGGTGTATTCTGAAGTGCCAGCTTGTACGATCCGGTAGCCTCCCGGTCGACGCCCTTGGTTAACTCCGTCAACGGAGCAATCGTTTGCGACAAGTTTTTGATCAACTTCCGGTTGAATTGGACTGCTCCGAGGAAGCTCATGAGCTCCTGGAGATTGCTGGGTTTCGGACATTATTGCAAGATCGGAAGGACTTTTCCCGGATCCGGTGCAACGCCCTTCTGCGATACCAAATGGCCCCCGATGACCATCTCATCGAAGCCCAACTCCGTCTTTGTCGGTGCCAGGTAGATGCCCCAGACTCGCGCGACCGTGCAAACTTCACGTAAGTTGTCCGCTAATTCTTCGATGGTGTCCGCTGAAGACATGACGTCGTCCATGTAGATCTCGATCTTTTTACCGACGAGGTGCTCGAAGGCTTGATGCATACCGACTTGATACGTCGTCGGGGCTCCCGTAAGTCCCATCGGCATGACGGTCCAGACGAAGAAGCCTAATTCCTTGATGAAGAACGCGGTATATGGTTGACTGTCCTCGTCGAGAGTGACGTTGAAGAAGCCATTGGTTGCGTCGGTCTTGAATCGGTACTTCATCCCCGACTGCCGCGTGACCATCGCCGTCAAGTCTCCCGGTTTATACGTAGCGCCGACCGTCGACTTGTTCAACCGGATGAAGTTCTGGACCCAACGCCAACTCTTCTTTTTCGGCGCCAAGGTTTTCTCCACGACCTTGCCGTCGATGGCATCCGCGCACATTTGACGAAGCTCGTCCAACGTGTTCATGGGTTCCGGTTTCTTTTCGACCATGACGACCGGGTTGATACACTTGACCTGGTCGTGCGGGACCCTCTTCACCATGCCCGCTTCCAACAACGACTTCAACGTGTCCAACTTCGCCTGGTTTTCGGCGTATGGAGCGTCGCGGGTGAATGGCTTCGTCGGGAGTTTGGCATCCCTGACGACCTCGATATGGTGCGGCTGCATTTTGCTCGGTTTGACGTCCGACAACTTCAACGCGAAGACATCGTGGAACTCCATCACCACGTCCTTGAACAACTGTCGTTGGGACGGGGATAGTTCCGAGTTGACGCGGATGGCGTTCCAGACTTGCTCCGCTCTGGAATCGCCTACCGAATCGACTGTCATGTCCGGCAACGGCCGTGGATCCTCCTCTCCGACTAGCCAAGCGGAGGGAGTTCCTCGGTTGTTGATATTGGTCAACGTAAACCACTTTCCGGCAACTTCAATGCGCAAGACGTTCTCCTGGTATGCTTGGTGAACCCCGAGCGCCGTCAACCACGGCATGCCTAGGATGACATCCCATCCACCTCCGCTGTCCATGACGTGGAAGGTGGTTGGGCCTCGTAGATCGCCCTGAATTGACTTGGCGACGAAATCGACCACTAGTGAGCCTCTCGTTCTTGATGATTTGCCGTCCGCCAACTGGATACTGATGGTGTGGTCGTCTAGCGGGCCGAACCGTTCCTTGTGTGCCTCGTAAAATGCGCCGTCTACGAAGTTGAAGGAAGCACCGTTGTCGATGATGCATCGAACGCTTGCGTCCCAAACGAATCCGTCCTTGTAGAACTCGTGGGGTACCGCGAAAGGTCTGTGCTTTTCCCCGGTGGCTCTCGCATCGTACGAAACGTCATAGTGCTGATCAACGTTCTTACGCAGATCTTCCAACGATGTGCCACTTACTTCGGGAGCGCTGGGTCGGGCGCGTCCCGAACCCAGGCTTGCATGTATCCGCTGTCCAGTCAAGTTATCAAGCTGCTGGTCGTCCGCGGATACCCTAGCCCGCCCGTCAGGAGGCATCGGTTGCGTTGGGTTGGCTAGACCCCTAGAGCCCAACTCAATCAAGTTTTGTACGTCCATCTTCTTCTTTGCGATTGTAGAAGCTGTCTTGTCTCGTCCGTCCAACATGTGCTGATCAACGTTCTTTCGTAGGACTTGGGACGATGGACCACTTACTTCGGGAGCGCTGGGTCGGGCGCGTCCCGAACCCAGGCTTGCATGTATCCGCTGTCCAGTCACGTCGTCAAGCTGCTGGTCACTCGCAGATACCCTAGCCCGCCCGTCAGGAGGCATCGGTAGCGATGGGTTGGCTAGACCCCTGGAGCCCGGCTCAATCAAGTTCTGTACGTCCATCTTCCGTCCTGTCGTCCTCGTTCCGTTATCCATGATTGCATATTGCGTCGGAGACAAGTGCTTATCAACGTCCTCCCGTGCATCTGTTTCAGACCCTCGACTTACTTCGGGAGCGCTGGGTCGGGCGCGTCCCGAACCCAGGCTTGCATGTATCCGCTGTCCAGCCTCGATGTCAAGTTGCTGGTCCCCCGCGGATACCCTAGCCCGCCCGTCAGGAGGCATCGGTGTCGTTGGGTAGGCCACGCCCCTTGAGCCTTCGCATCCGTGCTGATCTTCCACTTCTTGTCTAGCTTCGCCCCCATCATCCCCGTCTCCGTCACCTCGCGTCCAATCTCCCCCGCCACCCATCACAAGACACTGATCCGCCGTCGGAGTGGGAGCCGTGTCTGGAGCTCCACCCCTCAGTAGTTTTCCGGGAACTCGATCGACTTGGCGGCCGATGGTCCGGTGATTGCGTTGGATCCCGTGGCGTAGGACTGGTTCGTGTAGGATGGTTCGGTAGCGAGAGCTGCTTCGACTGACGTAGGCGTCATCGTAGGGAGCGATCGGGATTCCTTTTGATGCTTCCAGACCTTCCATCGGTGGTCCTGGCCGTCATCGCATTCCCGAGGGTTGGTGCACGTCTTGCTGGTGTGATCCGGTTGTCCGCAAAGGTGGCACTCGCCGCTTCCAGGAGGTGCTGTTCCGTCCGGATGCGGGAAATGCAAGTTCCATGCGATAACCTTCCCATTCTTGGCGTAGTACTGACTCTTCTGTTGCTGCAGCTTCGGAGACTCGATGGCGTACGTCCACGTTTGCCCTTCGGAGGAGGAAGTTTTGTTGTTCCCGCGAACGGCGACCTGATTGTTCGAACCCGAAGAGCCAGAGGTGTTTGTCGACTTCGCATTGGAGTTGCTGCTCGTCTTCATATTCGCCATCGACTTCGTGATCGCTTCCAGCTTCGCCTCTAGCGTCGCAATCTTCGACGCACTGTCGTGATCGACATCCCGTCGCTTCGCCGTCTCGAGGCTTTGCTCCGACAACAATCGCAAGGCCTCGCAAACGTTCGCCACCGTCATCTTGGTCGAATCAACCTTCATGACCGCTCGTGTTTCGGGACCGATGTTGTTGAAGATGACGTATGCCTTGTGTCTATCGGAGGTGAGGTTCGCCGTGACTTTCTTTGCCGTTGCTCGAACATTCTTGCAGAACTCCTTCCTTTTAGCGTCGTCCTGCGCCTCCTTGTCGGTCAACTTCATTCGCTCCAATTCCCGCATGTGCTTTTCGTCGGTCTCGGTCGAGCGGAACTTCTCCCTCATCAAGGTTCGAATGGCGATCCATGAAGAGCGAATCGAGACGTCTGTGATTTCCTCCATGAATGTTTCCGCCGCTGATCCTTCTTCCACAGATGCCACCGCCCATTCCGCTCTTTGCGCGTCACTCAAACATTGCAAGACCAACATCGCCTTCTCGAAGTCCTTTTCCCACTTGTCGAAATCCTCCGGCGCATCGGCCTTCGGCACTTCGAAGCCCATAACTGGAGCCATCGTAAAGACCGGTCTTGTAGTAGGGATAGGAGAAGATGGTGACTGTTGATCGTAAGACGGTTCGTCCTTGACTTGCTCGTCTGCTGAGGCTGCCCACTGTGCGTGTAGGTCCTCCGTTGAGTCTGCGCGGAGCGACAGCGGCTCGTAGGGGTCGTTCTCGGAGGACAGAGGTGTTAGGCTGCTGTCGGTGTCCGAATGTAGGTCCTGGTTTCGCCAGGCTGCCTGTTGAAGCGCGTTTTCTCGTCGTAGCTCCAATAGCACTTGGTCCTTGGTGTCGTCGTCCATGTACAGGTGGTTAGCAAGGCTGTCGGCTGGCTAGCTATGAGATGGCTTGAGCTATAGAATGCTAGCTACAACATGAGGGGGACCCCCTATCTAATGCTATGGGGAGACCACTGCCTCGAGGCTGCTGACCTAAGCATCTGCTGACTAAGCCCGCCGGTCCCGAGCTGCCCTTATCCTGAACACCGTCCAATTACGCGTCGCACTGTATCACACGGCGTCGGACCGACCGGATGCGCCGTTAGCACGTGGCTTTTGTTTTGATGAATCTGAAACAATCTGAAACGGGTTACAAACAAGCGGGTGAATAATTAAGAATAAGAAAAGTACGGTCGGTGTTTGGCTTCTTCTGCGCACCTCGTGCAACGGTGATCATCGACGGACACTCCTTCCCACTATACCCTGACGTTTTATCGAGCCACCTTCATCATCATCGAAAGGCCGTATAGTATCTTAGGACTTTTCGCAGCATCTCCACCTAATACGTCTGTTCCTCCATCATGGCCAACCGAGCGGATCTCCAACATCGAGGCGGCAAGGCTGAATCCAACTTCACCATGTACGTTGACGAGCCGAAGTCAGCTAGTACCAGAGCTAACTGACAGCAACAATTGCTTTATATAGGATTCAGTACTTTGAGTGGTATCTCGTGAGCCTGCTGGTGTTGCTCTTTCCTTTGTATACGAAGACTAACCTCTCCCATCGCTCCACAGCCCGCTGACGGGAAGCACTGGAACAAGTTCAGGGATGAAAGCGCAAGACTCGCCTCCATGGGCATTACCGCGGCCTGGCTCCCTCCCTGCTATAAGGGATCCGGCGAGAACGACGTCGGTTACGGGACATACGATCTTTGGGACCTTGGTGAATTCGATCAGAAGGGAACAACGAGGACCAAGTACGGTACCAAGGAAGAATTGATCGAGGCGATTTCAACTGCGAAGGAAAACGGGATCATCACGTACATGTACGTGAACCCTATCCGCCACAGTCTTAGTCCGGCCTTGGGAATAATACCTGTTCTATCCGCTACAGTGATGCCGTTCTTAACCACAAGATGGGCGCCGACGAGAAGGAGACCTTTCTTGCGACCGCAGTCGATTCGAATGACAGAACGAAAGACATCAGCGACAAGCACAACATCACCGCATGGAGCAAGTGAGTCAAGGAGGATTGCTCATGGATGATGTCTCTAGTGTCATCCTGACCGAGTCTTCGCTTGCGCTCCATCCTTCGTCAGGTTCACGTTCCCCGGACGAGGGGAGGCCCACTCGGACTTCAAGTGGAATTTCAACCACTTCTCCGGCTGCGACTACGACGCCGCAACCGACACCAAGGCCATCTTTCGAATTCAAGGAGACGGAAAATACTGGGCCAGCGGTGTCAACAAGGAGAATGCCAACTACGACTACCTGATGGGGATGGATCTGGACGTCTCGCATCCGGAAGTGCGAGAGGAGTTGTTCAAGTGGGGAGAATGGATTCTGAAAGAGACCGGTGCGTCTGGCTTCCGGTTCGACGCTGTCAAGCAGTAAGTTCTGCCGCTTGGTTATTGAAGGTGATGGGTGATGAAAGATCTGTATCTCAGCATCGACGTCTCCTTCATCCGCGACTTTGTCAATCACGTCCGTGAATCTTCAAACTCTGCCAACATCTTCTGCTGCGGGGAGTACTGGGAGGATTCACTTGACACGACGAGCAGGTACCTTGACGACATTGGCGTCCAGTTCACTGTCTTTGACGCTCCACTGCATTACAACTTCAAGGAAGCAGGGGAAGCCAAGGCAAGCTTCGATCTCCGCAAGATCTGGGACGGATCGATCGTTCAGCACCGCCCTCTCGATGCGGTAACGTGCGTGGACAACCACGATTCGCAAGTCGGCCAATCTCTGGAGTCTTGGGTCGATTCTTCTTTCAAGCCTTTGGCCTACGCCTTGATCTTGCTTCGCCAAGATGGATATCCTGCCGTTTTCTATGGGGATTTGTATGGCTGTGGCGGCGAGAATCCTCAAGAGCCAGTCACTCAGCTAGAAGACTTTATCCGGGCTCGAAAGCTTTATGCTTACGGCGAAACTCGTAAGTCAGCTTGAATGTCGCTCAGTCGGGGAGCCGGAGACACCAGCGAGACCGCAGTGACGCTCATCCTTTCAACCTGAGCAGGTGACTACTGGGATCACCGTACGTCGGACTGCCCTCAAGAAATGTATCGATTCGCTTACTTGCTTTTATGCCGTTAGCCAACTGTGTCGGCTGGGTCCGCCCTGGAGCGGAGAACCATCCTGATGGTTGCGCTGTAAGTGGAGAACATAGGCTCGGAGCAGCCTACCCTTATTGGAACTGGCATTCATAGGTTGTGATCTGCAACGGCAGTGAAGGTGTCAAGAGAATGGAAGTGGGCAAGGTAAGGAGAGCAGTCTGACAGCCCTTGGTCGTCGCTCATGTATTCCACAGGAGCATGCCGGTGAAGTTTGGACCGATGTTCTTGAATGGCACACAGGCGAGATTACCATCGGAGAAGGTCAGAGCGAATAACGATCGTCACCGGTCC
The DNA here is from genome assembly GCA_022813745.1 of Naganishia kalamii. Classification (NCBI taxonomy): domain Eukaryota; kingdom Fungi; phylum Basidiomycota; class Tremellomycetes; order Filobasidiales; family Filobasidiaceae; genus Naganishia; species Naganishia kalamii. The sequence continues at coordinate 323,483 of JAKLLX010000003.1, read as the reverse complement.
ACTTCTGACTTTTTGTTTGTGCAGATGGCTGGGCAGAATTCCGATGTCCCGCGGAGTCCGTATCCATCTGGGTCAAGAAAGACGCCAAAGGCCGAGATGGATTCAGCAAGGCTAAATGAGCGCATCGGTAGGGTATTGTTGCTCGAACGAACTAGACTTTTGGCCGGAAAGGGTGACGCTTCGCTAAAGCGATCAGAAAGACACACTCCTCAAGCCTACATCTCGCGTCTGGACCATGTCATTTGTTATGCTGATAGTATTCACATCTATGGATGGTTGCACGGCTGTACACGGTGGCACCCGGAGCATTCAAATGAAATCAATCATTGTCCAAGTGTTGTCAATCACCTTCTCGAATCCTAGACCGCAGAACCACTTCGACTCGACCACGTTATAAGCCTCGCACTCCGCATGACACCAAAAGGAGTCCTTGAAAACGCTAGCTGCAAGAGAATTGCTGGCGATCGCTCGCCGAATCGCATGAACCTCCATGTGAGCGACAACGAGAGCCGTCAAGCCTTTTTTGCGGTAAGCCGGCGCCGGACTATCGTTATGGGCGATTGCCCAAGGTGCCACCTCATCTGTCTCCTCGTCCACGACGGCAATCGTCATGTAGAGGCGTGATCTGACGTACTCTCGAGAGAAGCTGTCGACTGGTGTATACCCCTATCCGCGTTGAGCGTCGAAGCGGGCAGACAACAGTCAGTCAGCACGCCTGCAAGGCTTCCGAGACGACGAGCAGAATGTCCAATATGATGCGCTCGAAGGCGTGATCTGACTTTATTCGAGTGGAAGGATGTGATACCTACCGCCCTCGATCTGATCTGTGAGATAGGGGGTGTATGTAGATCCTTAGGCCTCGTCGACTATCGTACACGAATAATCTACAACTTGCGACTTCCACGTTCCCGTCAGGCTCTGCCTCTCAATCCCAATATCACTCAGAGTCCTCGTCTACAGATAGACCCAGACGACGTCGAGAAATGGTTAAGGACCGTTTGGCCGCCTTGCCTCCGCCCGCCAAACATGAGTCGTACTTAAATGAGCCGGGAATTGCGTGTAGAGGAAGAGAAGCGCGGAATGTGAGCATGACCAATAGCTAAAGTTGATGCGACGAGGCGCATGCAATGAGCCTTACCACAGGGCCACAGGCTTGCTGCACAACCGGATCTTTACTGGCTGCCTGACATTCTCTCTGTGCGAACGAATCCATCAGCATATTCTCTACGATCTCATACGGGAAGCGACTAACAAAGGCAGCACCGCAATCTCCGCCCGAACCAGCTGATGGAGGATTTTGATCGGCGGGGTTCGGAGTGACAGGTGGAGTAACGGATGGCGCGGGGGAGGCAGGGGCCTCTGGTGCCACAGTTGTGCCGGTAACCGTCAGCTCACCTCCGTCGCAATTGCAGGGAATGATATCGTCGGTTTTAGGGGCACTGGGATCGCCTGCGACCGAGTCGGATCCTTTGTATACGGGGGGACCTGGGACCTTGAACTTGGTGTGATCGTCCTGCCATATGTTAAAGGTGGTGGCGGAATTGTCCTTCAAGTACATGTCGGGAATTTTCCTGCCAGACGGAAGTTACACTGTGTCAGACAAAGATCGCTTGCGCAAAGCTTCGGTGTAAACTCACATTTTGGGAGAAGGATCAGTATTGCCGCTGCTTTCCAGTTTGATCTGCCACGCGGTCGGGTAGTACTGCGGGGCCTTGTCACTATGCAGGGCGAGCAGAGTAGTACTGAGCAAGTATTCACCGCCCCTCAGGTTTGTTGGCAAGGTGAATTTGTGCAAGTACCCATAAGGCGCGCCTTTCATGGTGGTTGTTGGCCAGGTATGCGTTTTGACGTCATAGCCCTCTTCGGAAATCTTGAACCATTCCAAGTCTTCCCCCTTCTTTCCCTTGCAAGAACCTTTGCAGTCAGCCATCATGTTCCAGCTAACTCCATAATGGCCTGTCTAAGTATAGGCAAAGAATAGTCCGTCAGCATTCCGTGGAGGTTGCAGTACTTGAAACTCCATTCAGACTTACTGGCCATTCCTTGTGATACACCTATTGGCAAGAGGTATGAGCGCAGGGAAAACGGAACCTCGGCCTCCATACATACCGTGACGACATCACCGCCCTTGGCTGGAGCGGTGATCGCAGATTCAGCTGCGGTTCCTCCGGTCGCCAGCACTGCCGTGAGACTTGTTGCGGGAAGATTAAGAGGACCTTGATAAACAGGACGTCAGCAAGCGCCGACAGGCCAGGATGATCATCCCACCTTGATTGCTATTAGAAGTTGGCCTTTGAGGTGTGCCGGGTCCCGATATAGGTCCGATACCTTTAATGTTCAATTGGGGCACTTCGCCCGGAGTACTTGGATTGTAACCGTGGTATCCCTTTTGCAAGCAAGAGGGTGTCAGTCGCAGGTGGATCTGGGTCGTCGGCGAACACTTACTTTGCCACCGATATCCAAAAATTGGACGTAGCCATGTGCCTTTACGGAAGAAAGCAGGAACACAGAAGTAGCAAGAGTGCCGAGAAATGTTGTGGAACGCATTGCGGGCCGTGGAAGTAATTGCTTGGTATGCTTTTCAGGAAGGCTCTGGGATGCGGCCAGCTTCTCTCGTCCAGCGAGGGCAGGCAGGAAGATATACGCGATACGATACCCTCGGACAGAGAGCAAGCGAGGTTACTGTATAGGGTAGCTATTCATTCGGTTGGGCGATGTACCCTGAACCCTCCAGGCTTAAATAGTCAGCGCGAGCGACAATTCGCACAAAGGCGTAAGTGAGATCTATGCAATCTATTCTGTTGCTTACAGCCTCCATTGACGACTTCTTGCATCCCTGCACTTCCCTTGTACCTAGCCGTGCTCCCTTTACCTGTGCCTATGCATCCAGGAGCAGCGAGAAGGGTAGGTACTAGTGCTTCCTTTGACAACCATTCTTGGCAGAAACGGTTCAACGCTAGAGCAGGTAGCATGGTCGTTGAGCGAAGGTGCCCAGTGCGGGAGTGTCTGAGTAGAATCCATCTGCACCCCTAAGCGGATTGCGCGCTTCAGTTCGCGTCCGCCTGGATGGCCTCGGCTTAGCGATGAATCACGGCAGCTTGATTGTTGATGTATATGCCTGTTGTACCTCATACGTTTGCTCTCTCACAACACAGAGAATAGATGTTCGACATGACCTCTAGACCGCAAGCTGAAGGTCGCCTCAGCGAGGCGGCGGTCGGGCGAGGTAATGACCCGGCCCGATCGTGGACCGCAGTGGCCACTCCCTGTTGGAACCCTCGGGGACTTGTTGCGGATCCTCCAAAGCCACTCTTCTCGGTCCCTGCCTCCTTTGCTCCGCCAGCGCCTGGTCGAGATTCCGTGTCAACACGATCTGTACCTTTTCGTCCTCTTCCCGTTCCATCTCCGAAAGGTTGCACCACGCTGTGACGGTCTTCTCTCTTGACTTTTTAGGCTGGAGCGACATGTTCACGGGTTCACGGCTCCAATTCTTTCGAGACGCCGGATGCCGAGGTGTGCACAAGGTGTATTCTGGCAATTGGTTGAATATGCTGCGCGTTGACGAGGGTGTACCTTGAGCATACATGTCGAAAGGGGGTATCGGCGCACCGTCCATCTCCGAGTTGGAATGTCTTGTCGGCACGAAGCCGAACGCCGTTCGAAAGGACATATCGTGCGGCGCATCCCACAAGGTTTGAGTTTCCGCGAGAGCGCGAATCAGAGCTTCCACGGGTGCTCTTGGGCCACTGCGGACTGGTGGGCACGAAATGAGGCATGTCGGTACATCTGCATCGGGCAAAGCGATAGGGGACGTTGTCGGAGGCTGTCCCCGCGCATTGGGGGGATCAAGCATGCTGAGGGAAGCGGTCGGAGCATGCGCCCTTATGTGGCGGTGAGACTGCAACAAAGTACCGAATGCCTCGCTGAACGTGTAGGGACAGTCTATGGAGTAGTAAAACAGTCAGGACAGAGTAATGATAACCCGCAGCGAAGCGATATACCCTTGACAACGCATGTCGGAAATCCTTTGTTTCCGTTCACATCGAAGTGCTGAGAGTCAAAGTGCTTCTGCAGGGTTTCGATATTCAAGAAAGCTACGCTGGCGGCATTCTTGTATTGACAATCACCATAGCGGCATACGTATGGCAACCAAATTTGTTCAGGCTGAAGAAGAGGATACATCAGCAAGCACAATTTCGACTTGTCACGTGTGCCTACATTCTCTGGTTGCGGCTCAAATACATCGTCATATTGGGGTCGCGTCGACGAGTTGCCGAGCGTGAGTCGAATGGGAATCGATCGCGCTCTGCTTGCAGCAGACAGGAGAGCAATAGGATCTCTGTCATCATCAGGAGACAAATGAGCGTCACTTGATCCTGCCGTGTCTGCCCGTTTCAGACGATGTTGTTGATCAGTGATCGTGGAGGTGGCGAGGGGCATGCTGTCACTGAATCGTTGCTGAGAGCTATTTGGCCTCGGTCGAGGACGTTGCCGCTTGATGTGTACCAAGGTGATATGCTACGCAAGCGTACAAATGCAAGGTATCAGTAAAGCTGGATAAGAAACAACATATTTCTTGCCAACCTTTTCGAGGGATTCCCAGTCATTCAGGACCGCACCGCAACCGGCCCAATCACAAAAGCAGGCTCTCCACGCTCGGCGTTGCCATTTCACCAGACCGTCCGACGTCACCTCCGCAGAGATACGACAGGCAGTCGGGCCAGTATGCAAATCGACCCGCGCTCGAATCTGATTCCCTGATCCTTTAGAGACGGCAGAATGGAGTTTAGGAGTCGCACTAGCGTTCAACGCCGCTTTCCCGGTCTCGGGATGAGCCGAGGACCGCTGGACGGAAGATGTATCATCTAGAGGCGAAGACTCGAATTTCTGGGTCGCTGGTCCATTTCGGGTAGGTCGCTCGAGGCCGTGCAGGAAGGTAGACTGTTCTTCGTCAGGGTGCTGACCGGTCGATTGGACAGAGGTGGAGTCGGAGTCTCGTCCGTGCGGCATAGTTGTGGCCTCTGCCATCTCCACATCATCATGCTGGGTAATCGCGAGAGGAGACCTTGACTTCGCTATGGAAGGAGAACCAGATGCTGAAGCTTTCAATGAGCGTTGTCCGTCCTCTTTGTGAGAATTCTCCGCATTTCGGCCGTTCTCGAAGGAGACCGGGCTTGAAGTAGATTGTAGACGACGCGAGGAAACGACATCGCCGGATGGCTTCGATGATTCTCCGTCCTTCGCTGTGCCTTGATGCCTGATAAGATTTTCATTTTCATTCCGTCTGCGAGCGACGTCTTCCGTCGGCTCGAGGGCGTCTCGCTCGGAATCATCCACTTGCATATCCATCGTCTGAACGATGTTCTGCGCCAACATCGAATCTTGCTCATCCAGAGTCGTTGGCGAAAGTTGAATGTCAGATTCCGCATCGTCCACGTCGATCGGTAGCTCTGCAGATCCGACGCCCTTCTCACTCCAAAGCCTCTCTGGTGACTTGGTTCGCCTCCGCTTCTCTCCATTGGATGCGGGCATAATTGCGAATCCCGCCTCTTCTAGGCGACCGCTAGCCCAGTCTGGCAGCGACGGTCTATCCTCGGAACGTTTCTTCCCTTTGTGAGTTGCGGATAACCAGTCCGGCAGCGAGGGGATTGGTTTTGCTGGTGGCTTGAAGTCGAATTCGAGGAGCGACGCGACGGCGTCCGTATCGAGCCTATCACTCGAAGATGGAGGGTCGTCTGCCACGGAACTGATAGCCTCTGGAGATTCCGACGGCCGGCCTGAAGATGATGGAACACCATCGTCTCGATGTGCCCTTTCAGGAATCATGAGACCCAATTCTTTCCCATGAACAGGCACGGCCGGATCAGCGGATGGCGTGCGAGCAGTGGCATTGACAACGACGATCCTTTCCGACAGATCTCGTGATGCAGCCGTATTCGATCCCGAAGGCGGTGTGCGTGTCGTTTCGGGCGAACTTACCGAAACACGGGCCATCGTTGAAATCGCGGCCGCAGCGTCATTCTCCAATTCCAGTGGAACAGCCGGAGACAACACGTCCTTCCGTGCGACTAAGGATTTCAGACCTCCATCGCCCACATGCATTTTCTGGGTGGTCGGCGGACTATCGACTGACAGAACACGGGAATCCACGCTTGTCGCCGCCAATGCTTTCAAGCTCGACACCTGCGCTTGTTGTAACAGCGCCAACGATGCAGCCGTGGAAGACGAGGCGAGGGGATTCTGCCCGGAAACCTGTACACTCCGCGACATTGATGCGAGCACGTCCGTGCGGGATGGTTGTGAAGACCCCTCGTTGGCATGCGAATTGCTGTTTCCATTGCTCTGTATTGGCGTCACGCCATCCATAGGTTCTCGTGCTGGGGCAGAACTTTGCTGTGTCGGATGAGCGACGACATCCCGTGAAGAACTCCGTTGCCGAAGAGGCGCTCCCGTATGCCGAGATGCCGCTCTAGCCGTTTGCAGCGCAGGAAGGGGACTCGACGTAGCTACTTGACCCAGCCAGGACGCCGGTGATGCCATGGATGAAAGAGGAGAGGGCCCCCTTCCGGCTACTGACATGGTTGGAGATACTGTAGCTCCTGGCGGAGGCGTTGGTGACGCGAAGCTTGCGGCGGTTGACTGATGTGGAGACATGGAGGAGACGCGGAGTCCCGAAGTCTGGATGCCGGCAATGCTGATGCCGTTCTGCGATTGCGAAGCCGATCTTTCCGTGACACCATTCGAAGTTGTGATCGACGGCTGCACTATAGCAGTATCAACTCTGAATCCTGATGCCCTTCCACCAAACGATATCGAAGACGAAGGCCGACTCTGCGCACCGCTTGACCTTCGGCGGTTATTGTTCTCCGTTTGCTGAGGTGTAGGCACAACTGCTCCTACCAACGCAGAAAAGCTTGCACCACTCGATCGTCGACGCAGATTGTTCTCAGTCTGTTCGCGAGTGGGCACGACAGCTCCTGCCAAGGCGGAGAAGTCTTGTGCTGGTTGTGTGTGAATATCAACTGAGTTGCCTCTTACCGATGCTGTGCGCGTGGTAGTCGGAAGGAACGGCGAAAACGTCGGCGCGGTGTGCACAATAGGTGAGACACTACGAGACAATGAAATGCCGCTGGAACTAAGCTGTATGCCACTCGGAACCGTCGGAGAATGTACTTGTAGTCCTATCGGTCTCTGCGTGCCGGCGTTCGGTGTCGAGACTTGAGCCGTACTTGCGATGCCATCATTACGGAAACTACGCGAGACATTGGCATCACGGGAGCCGCTGCGGGATGTCGAAGTGCTGAGTAGACTGCGTTCAAGGCTGTGCAAACCATTCGGCGAAGACGGCGAATGCGATTTTTGCGATCCGACAGTCGATGCTGAAGCTGGAGCCGTGGCTATGCCGGAACTGGAAGTGATCGCATTGGGCGAGCCATTGCGAGCCGACGACGCGCCGTGGGAATCGAGCTGTATCGGGTCCAAAACCGTTGTCGTATCCGTTTGCGATGTCGTCAGCCCCATCGGGTTCGCATTCGATAACGAAATTCGAGACGCATTTGCGACCTTCGGAATGCGGTGCACATCTGATTCTCCCAAAGTGAGATTGCGAGAGGAGTCGTTTGCCGTTATTGCGAGAGAGGAGCAGCCACGAGATACCGGACTACCAACGATGTCGATCCCGAGGTCAATCGAAGGCGTCGACAGAGGTACTTGACGTCCTAGCGCTCTAGGTAACGATGGTAGCGGCTGAGTTGACTTCCCGGCGACGTTCGAGGTGGTTGCAGCGATGGCGGGAGCTTGAGACGATGATACACCGTTAGAGCTGAGCTGTATACCACTCGCGACCATGGTGGGATCGGCGTCATAGATTGTCCTTCCCACCGAATCGGGACGTGCCGTTGCAATTTGAGCTGCAATCGCGGGATCCGGGTAGCTCGGAACCTTGGGCTGGCCGAGATTTCCATCGCGAGATCTTGGTGTGGTAGTCGCATTGGACAGCACGTTGCCAGATGAAGTCTCTCCACGCGTATTGAGTCCAAGGCTGTTCAAGTCGCTTGACGAATGCGGTAACGGTAACGCCGATGCTTGAGTCGAGGCTGCGCGATTCAGAACGCCCTGAGACGCAGAGCCGTTACGAGAACTTTGAGGCGTAATTGCGATAGGAGAAACGCTGCGAAATGACGAGGTGTCGAGAGCGCCCAGGTCTTGACCATTCTTGACGTTTGGCGTATTGGTTGAATTCGTTTGGGACATCGATGCTGAAGCTTGAGCTATACATATTTTCAGGAGGGGTTCCAGGACCGTGAAAATGAAAGCATACCATTTGACGGACCTCCTCCAACAGCCACGGAAACCTCCTGCAACGGCGACCTTAAACCCGATCCCTCCTCTCGCGCCAACTCGCCAACCTCTATTCCAGCAACTAAAGTCATCCTTCCATCCAGATACCGGATAATCTCCCTGATTTCGGCTTCAGAAACGTTGTACTGAGGCGCATACTCTAACAGTGTCGAGAACGCAGCGCACGAGACTCGGATCTGTTGTTGTCGCTCGAACGATAGCTGTATTCGTCCTTGCGGGATACCTATTCGAAAAGAGCTCAGAAACGCTTTCCAGGGTTGACGGAACCACCGCGACTCACCAGGACTTGCGGATCGAGCTTCCGCTTCAGCTTCGCGCTTGACCCTGGTGACGTCTGTAATAGCCCGAATGTAGTGCTGGGCGACGAGCTTGACATAGTCCGAGCGCGAGATGTGCGACGCGGGACTGGGTTGCCCGTTACCGTTCATCGAGGCTTCGCATTTGTTGGCCGAGAGCGGGGCGTGTGTTCGTTCGGGGGTTGTTAACGAGTGAGAGAGATGGCGAAGTAGAGGACTGCCCAAGCGGATCCGGCGAAATGGAGGTAGAGGAGAGGAATTCGAAGCGAAACAACTGGCTTCGATTGCAGCATCATATATCGCGAGTCTCATATATCACCCAGGACCGGGAGCACCCAGATATGATTCATCAATCTGCGCTTGACCGATAATAGCTCCTCTATTATTCATTGCATCGTTGATTCACTCTGTCCTGAACATATCGCTAGATAGAATACAAGGCATGTTCTAGTATATACACAGCCACTTGCCTCGCCTAATCTCGCTTGTGTCCGCCACCCATGCTGAGGTTCAGCGTCGACGGCAACTTCTCACCGCCGATCCCCGAAAGGAGCGCGACCGACATGAGGGCGATCGTCAAGAGAAGCAGCGGAGTGAATACCAAGAGGATGGTTTGGCTGTAACAGACGACGGTCAGCAATTGCCATTGGTCCAAAGGACGTGACTTACAAAACATAATCGCCCTTCTGACACTGCGCACCGAGGTACCCACTGGCGCACTTGCATGCCCAGCATTCTCCCGTCCTGCTCTCCTTTGTCGAATTGTTGACTAGGACACACTCACCATGTCCCGAACAGGACCAACTGGCATAGTCGCATGTTCGGTTGGAAGGGAAACACATCGGGTCCGCGTCGGCGGGGCGAGAAGAGTTGGCGAATGATACGGCGGGTTCCGCGGCGTCCGCGGTCTCGATGTCGAGGGCTTCTTCTTGCTCTTCTTCCGCTTCGAAAACTTCTTCGAGAACGTCCTCCGCTTCGTAGGCGCGTTTGGCGTAACGGACGGATGAGGAACCGGTGGCGGGCATGATGACGAGGATCAAAGGGGGTTGATCGTCGGTAGTCATCTGAGAACAGGCTCAGTCTTAAATCCACCATTCAGATGGGTCACATACCTCTTCCAAAGCACCCTTGACTCCCATGTACCCCGCCTGTTGGACTTGCGAATCAAGAACGGAATCGTCTGAATCCGAGTTTCCGCCGAAGGCATTGACGATGATGGATTCCCATGTCAAGCCGGTGGAGGCAGACTTGTCGATCCATGGCATTCGAGATGCAAGTGCGGAGAGGGCCTCGAGCTGGTCATGCAGGATCTTGGAGGTTTCTGTAAACCGATGTGTGAGGCGCCGTCGTCATGCGGAGAAGCCGAGATACGTACCGGAAGTGCTCTGCGTGAAGACATCTCCGAGCCATTGTACGATCTTGCTTTCCTTCGAATCCAATGAGTCAAGGATATGGTCGACTACCTGTTCGGCTCGGTTGATGTAGGGCTGCAGGAACGTCTTGACGGACGATGAAGTCGACGAGAGGTAGAATGTTGGCTTTGACGAGATCGTCGAAGGGAGGACGTCTGCAGAGAGTCAGCAAACGGAATTGACCAACGCCTCTCGAACTGACCTTGAACTTCGACGTCGCCCTGGATAATGACGACCCTCCCCTTGTTCGCCTCTGAAACACTGCCCGGCGAATCCCAATCCCCCAACATGTGCACCCACCCTTCATGTCCCTCGGGCAGCTTTTCATACTCGTCCGCTCCACCAGTTGGGCTCAGCGCGCCTAGGTGGTGCGAAAAGACGGCCTGTGCTTGATCTGCGGAAAGGACTGGTGCATGCTCGTGCGTCTGCTGGTATGAATCGAGACCGGATGGCGCGGGATGGAGGAATACCTGGATCGGCTTTTGATGTGTCGAGGCCGTGGCGAGGGCGATGAAGGAGGCCACGAGGGCTGTCAGGTATAGTGGTGTGCGCATGCCGATGTCTGTCGCTATACAAGGCAACAAGTCGATGAGCAGTTCGAGTTGAATCACCATGAACTCTGACGCCAACACGCAACACGATCTTCACCATGATGATTGCATGGGGCGCACCTCTCAATCTTGCGTCACCGCACGATCACCATGCATGTCTTCAACTCCCCATTCCCCCTACATTTCCGTTGACTTACACCTATCAACCGGAAACCTAACATGTCAGCACCACAACAGTCATTCCGTTCTCAACTCTCTGGATTCCGATGGGCAAATTCCGTGCAAGACGACTCGGCACCAGCGGCTCCGACGTCAAATAATCCATTCAGCAGGGCCTACAGCAGTATTTCAAACTCGGTCTCGGACTACGTGCCGCTGCGGTCGTCGGCGAGGAGTGATGAGGAGGAAGCGTATTTCGCGTTGTCGGTGAGTGGAGCGAGGATCGCTGTAACAGGAAGCTGAAGAGATAGCTCTTGTCTTCCCGTTGGTAGAGATGGGAGCGGTAAGTCGGAGCTTATCCTGGACCTCGGGAAAAGCTGATCATGCATCTCTGTACAATAGGTTTCTCGGGTTCCTTGCATGTCTAGCAGGAGGCGTAGTATGCTTCTTCGTCGCATTCCTCACCTTGCCGCTACGTCAGTAACTCGCAACCTCCTTTGGATCCTGCTAATATTGGATTGCATGGTCATTTCATAGTCGCTTTCAAGCCGAGAAAGTTCGTCATGGCATTCACACTCGGGTCTCTCCTCTTTATGGCCGGCTTCTCTGTCCTACAGGGTCCGTGGAATCGTACGTCCGACTCTCGTTCATCCAGTCTGCGTATTTAACCGTTATGCACCGACAGACCTGAAACACATCATGTCAAAAGAACGACTACCCTTCTCAGTGGCGTACTTTGGCAGTCTAGGACTGACATTATACTTTGCCCTCGGGGTACGTCCCTTCGAGCCAACGCGGAATCGACACTGATCTCAGTCTGTGACAGCTGAAATCCACCATCGGCACATTGATCGCTGCTATCGCCCAGGTACGCCCTCCTCTTCCCATATACGAGTCGGGCTAATATTCAGTTCCATATGGTAGGTGGCAGCGCTGTTAACGTACCTCGCGGCGTACTTTCCAGGAGGCGTGACGACATTGCGGTTCGGCGGTCAAATGGGTACGTTCGGAGGGTGCTTTCCGCGGACGTAGAAGGCATCGTGCTGATGTCTCTGCACATGTGCAATGTTCCAAACAGCGTTAAGAGGTGCCGGCAGCGTCTTGCCATTTTAGAGCTTGAGGTATGGGACGATACATATAATACGTCGAGACTTGCGGTGCTTTGTCACGGAAGCTTGCCTTGTGCTGAGGTGTTTGAGATCCCGTAGTTGAGAGGTATACTCGGAGGTTGCCCTTGTGGATAAACGAGCATCTTACGGAGGATTAGAGGTCGAGTGACACGGACAGGGAATTCCGGTGTGCTTTAGGTCTTGGCTTGTCCGCCAGCCCCAGGAATCAAGTCAAAGCAGGGTGTCTTACGTTCCAATGGTCCGGTGACAAGTCTTCGCTGGGGTGTGTCCCCGGATCACGCGGATTCCGTCATGCGGAAAGCTACTTGCATTCTAGACCCCACTCAAAGTACTGTATGCATATTCAGCAGTCCCCCTTGGCCCCCTTGGCCATGTCAGCATCCGCCCCAAAGCGATCGGGACAAACCCTCGGCTGCCTTTACTCCGAAACTCTGCTTGCCTGCTGTGCTGGCCCAGGCGCGAGAGACCTGCTTCTGTCCGTGGTACCCAAATAGAGACGTGAGAGTGCAAACGTCGACGACGGGACGACGAATCGCTTGTTGAAACCTGAAACACAGCAGCAAGCAGTGCAGCGACGTCGTGAAGCCCTGCATTCTACGCCCGAAAATACCTGTCAGACACCTCGATCGCTTCATCGACTCGGCTTGATCCTCGACAGCTTCTGTCATTTGAACTTTCGTGAAGTTACGAACGCGGCATTCAGCGGAAAACAAGAGCATTTTCGAAAGACACAGACGATAACATGGCGCAGGAAGCAGCAAGTCTTTTATCCGTGGGCTTCTACTGCCTTTAAGCTGACTTTGGATTTGTGCTTCTTCTTGCAGATCCGCAGGAAACTGGCAAGTTTTGAACTAGGAGTAGGTTATCCAACAAGATCTGACGTCTGGTTGCCTATAGGTTATCGTTGGAGATGGTGCTTGCGGAAAGACGAGTCTGGTATGTATCTCACCTTCAACCGAAATGAGATGGCGCTGATCGATTATGCCTTTGTAGTTGACCGTGTTCAGCTGTGAGTGGACCAACATCATCATCGCTTGCTCTCGAACCATTGGGATAGCGACTGATGCTCAACCTACTCGTTTCCGTCACAGTGGGACACTTTCCAGATTCATACGTAAGCACTTCCAACCCTACATCTCCTTTCCGATCTAACCATTATCGCAGTCGCCAACAGTATTCGACAACTACGTAGCGGACATCCAACTCGACGGCAAGCCCGTACAGCTCGCGCTATGGGATACCGCAGGACAGGAAGAGTACGAGCGATTGAGGCCGATGAGTTATGCCAAGGCGCATGTGATCTTGATTGCGTTTGCGGTGGACACGCCGGACAGTTTGGATAACGTGGCGAACAAGGTCAGTACGTTCGTGATGGGGCGAGAGAGGCTCTGATGAAAGTCCTTGAGCGCAGTGGATCGAAGAAGTGAGGTCGATATGCGGTCCGCATGTGCCGGTTCTGCTCGTGGGATGCAAGACCGACATCAGGGAAAAGGCGAAAGAGAATGGGACGTATGTTCCGGAGAATTTTGTGGAGAGCGCCGAGGTGAGCAAACGCGACGTTCCGAGATACCCTTGCTAACCCTCCGCAGGGCCAACGCATATCGGCCGCGATCGGCGCCAAATCCTACTGGGAATGCTCGTCACTGCTCAACCAAGGCGTAGACGACGTCTTTGAAGCCGCCACGCGAGCCGCCATGCTCGTTCGCGAACCGGGCCACGGGGTGACGTCGGGTGCCGGCGGAGCGCATGGCAGGAACGGGTCGCTCGGCGGCAAGAGGAGAGGAGACGGGGAGAAGGGGCATGGCAAGGGGTGTTGCGTTATTTGTTGATCAGGTACGTTGGTATGTACATTTCGAGGATAGGGTCCTGACCTCGGCCTGTAGACCTGTCAACCACAACACTCGTCCCCGCGACACCAAAACAACCTCACGACCTCACTGCCACGAAAATGTACACCATTAGACGACCGCGCAGTTTCCACGACCTAGACTATGACCCGTACACGATTGAACTGTTCGCACGAAAACCGCAAGTCCTTTGATACTGCTGTTCAGCCGTGGGACGGCTTGTGTCAACCTGTATGATACCTAGCCTACATTAGATTATGAATGTCATGTTTGATAAGACATCCAGTGATGTCGACCGTTCACCGTCCTCGTGCCGCTGTGATCACCGCTACTCTTTTGTTCAGCCGTCGTCCAGGACGTGACTCGGACGCCGGCGAGCTTGTGTCTACGGTCGTCCAGGTTTGAACCCAGCTGGGCCGGCAACTTCATGCCTACGGCCAACGTCGAGCTCCTCCTCCAGCAGTCTCCTCCATTCAGACTCCATTCTCCGAGCTCGAGCCGCGATAGAATGTCACTCAACTTGACATATCGCATTCTTGCCCGCAGTCTCCGCAATACTCCGAAAGCGGACACAAATGGACGCGGCTATCTCCCGCAGCTGTCCTATGACATCATTCACCTCGTTAGCGGGCACGTCTTCAAGTCACCTGATATCGTGCCCTCTGCTATTTCGCCCTGTGTTTACTTTGTCGGAGCCTTCCTATGACGTCGTGATCTGCTGATAGATTGTTCTTCCACGTCGGAGCAATAGCCGGACGCGAGGGAACTCAATGCGCTGTCACGAGCGTTCGGTCCGTCTCGAGGTATATAAACCATTGTATTCTCATCTGTCTTCGCCTCTCTCTCTTCCCCACAAACACACTCGCACGCTTTCGCACTTTTGCACCAACACCACCAAGACACACAAACTACAATCACAATGTCTGACATGGGCCGACAATCTTTGGGCGACAAGGTGAGTTCGGCGCAACTATCTCTCCGCCTTCTTGATGCTGATTCCTCTCTCCTTCAGGCCGCCTCTGCCATCAAGCCCGATTCCGAGAAGGCAGGTTGCCAGGAGAAAAAGCGATACGCAAAAATACCAGGCTGACCTGCGATATTTGATCTTTTCCTACAGTCCTACGTCGAACAGGCCTCTGACTACGTCAAGGGCACTCTCGACTCTGTCGCTTCTGCCGTGCAGCCCCAGGATCAGAAATCGGTCGGGCGTCAGTGATTCTCTTTTGCGTCCTTTTCGCGATGTCGCTGATCAAAGTTTTCCCCAACCTACAGAGAAGGTCGGTGACGCCGTCTCCGGTGACAACACCAACCGAAACCTTGCCTAAGCGTTTCGGTCTTCGTAACCATGCTCTACCAGCCCGCAGTGGCAAGCGTCAACACGTTGTATGAACAAGCAATGTATCAATCAATGAATCAATGAATTCGGGATTGCGATAAGACGACTTTATTCTTCGACATCTCTTCATGCTGCTCATCTCGCAAGCTCTGACCTGATTGGCTATTACAAGCGCGTACACCCACTCCTGTAATCGTGTTGTGACTCCCGCCCCTCGTCGTGTATGAGAGCTATACGAAATGCCCCTGACGCGGTCCTCCTTACGCCTGACAGCATGCCCTCTGTCTACGCCTGTGCTGTGCCTCCGTTTTTCATCCTCGTTTGCGTATGAAGCAGCATTGGATCGTCGTATCTCTACTGACCGATTGTTCAGTCCTGACGACAACTCTTTGTCCTTCGATCATTCCACCTCGGGCTCTCGCATACCGCCACTTCGTGTCTCCAGCCTATCCCTGAGCAGTGCCCGTAAGTCGTTCATGCCTTGCACCTTACTCCGCTCAGTTGTCCTTTCGTCCGGCTCCACTCTCTTTGCCTGCTGATCCCGCTTGTCCATGCTTGTTTCCCTTGAGAGTATTGTTGTATAGTGACGCTGGTTACCTGGTGTAGCGGTGATCCTCCGATATTGGCCCCATGGGTCACAGACGTCCGCGAATTGAGCATCCCGCCATATCTCCAGTCCGCTATCCCCATTCAGACCACCAAGAGGCAATGGCGGTGTTATCCTTGAGCCTTCCGCGCCGGATCGTCACGATGGGTAGAGTCGGAGGAGACGGCGGTGCATATGGTATAAAGCGAACGGAGTGGGGCTGAAGTAGGCTGGATGGGTTCCCGGAATTGCCATCCTGGAGCTCAGCGCAGAATTCGTCCTGTTTCGGGGAGCGTCCGCACACTGGTGTCCAGGTTCTGCTGCCTGGTCTGCGGAGAATGTCGAGGATGATGCGAGTATGGTGGGACGACGGACGACAGAACGCTCGAGGTTACCAACCCCATGCCGTCCTTTCCGATCTGAGACAGGACAACTCTGGCCTTTTTGTCCGTCGCGTGCGAGATCGGAAAGTAAAGTCGAACGATTGAGACAACGGGGGCACGCAGGTTGGACTGTTTTGGAGTGGGAGTGTTTGGCTTCTCATCAAGAAGCGTAGAGCATGGCTGTGCCGCATACCCCAACGTATAATATCGCCATCATCACTCCATCTTAGCGGTCGTCGAGACTCAAACCAACTCGAAGATGAACGACTCTCCGCCGCACTCCGCCTCGTCCTATCCCGGCTCGGGCACATCCCTTGAAGGCGAGCGAATAGACGAGATGCTCGACGTGAGCGACAAACAGGCCAAGATTATCGAGGTGAGCAGATCCTCCCTCCGCAAGCTTCCTAGCTAACCCCTTTCAGCAAAAATCCCACGCATCCCATTCCCCGGAAATCATCATCATCGGCGCCGGCATCGCAGGTTGCGCACTCGCCTACAGCCTCTCCCACACCGGTCGGCGCATTCTCCTCATCGAACGTGACCTCTCGGAACCGGATCGAATCGTCGGGGAACTGTTGCAGCCCGGCGGGGTGGAGGCGTTGAAGCAGCTTGGGATGGAAGAATGCTTGGAGGGGATCGATGCGACGCCGGTGGAAGGATACTGTGTGGTCATGGGAGAACGCAGTGTGCCGATTCCGTATCCGGAATTGGAAGCGATGGCGGGAGAGAACAGAGAGGGGATCCAGCAGAAGTTGAAGGACTGTACGACGGCGACGGCGGAATCATTCTCGAAAAGCGGCAAGCAAGAGGGACGGTCGTTTCATCATGGACGGTTCATCAATGCGCTCCGCCAAAAGGTCATCAAAGACGCTCCAGGAGTCACCGTGGTCGAGGGATCCGCGAGAAACTTGATAACCTGTGATCATACGCGGCGCGTTATCGGCGTTCAAGTGGCGGTCAAGGCCAAGGGTGCACCAGACGACGCAGAAGACACGGTCGTCCGCAATTTGTACGCGCCATTGACCATCATCGCCGACGGCTGCTTCTCGAAATTCCGCAACGCAGCAACAGGGTCGCCGTCCGATGTCAAAATCCTCCCACCGATCAAGCCGATCAAGACGCGTTCACATTTCGTCGGAGCGGTGCTGAAGAACATCCCGCTGCCGCAACCTCGTCATGGAACCGTATGTTTGACGCCAAACGGACCTGTACTGCTGTACCAGATCGCAGACAAGGCCGAGGAAACGCGAATGCTTGTCGACGTCAAGGGCAAGCTACCATCCGTCGGTGACGGAAGCCTCAAGGTATGTCCGACTCCTCTCTCCTCTGACATAGCTAACCATTCTCCAGGCACACATCGAAACCCACTACCTCCCGCACCTCCCCTCTCAATTCCACGGACCCATACAGCGCGCGCTCGACGCCGATCGCCTCCGAATCATGCCTAACTCGTTCCTTCCCCCGAAAATGCAAGGCCGTCGCGGCGCACGAGAAGGCGTGATCATGGTCGGCGACTCGTGGAACATGCGGCATCCACTCACAGGAGGTGGGATGACGGTCGCGCTGCATGATGCGGTATTGTTGACCGATTACTTGAGGCCGAGCGAGGAGTTGCCGGATTTGCATGATTGGTCGGTGATTGGGGACAGGTTGCAGGAGTGGTATTGGAAACGGAAGCATTTAGCCGGGGTGGTGAACATTTTGAGTATCGCATTATATGATTTGTTTGGCGCGGATGGTGAGTCCCCTCTCTTCGTCAGGCGGAACCAGTTTGATTGGGTCTGGTGAAGATCAAAACCTATCGGTACTCCGAGAAGGCTGTTTCGGCTACTTTGAACTTGGCGGCAACTGCGTTGCGGGTCCCGTTGGACTGTTATCCGCGTACGTCCCCCTCACGCTCCACGCGCCTCATACTAACTCGCCAATCGCAGCTTAACGCCCAAGCCCCTGCTCCTCTTCTACCACTTTTTCGCCGTTGCCTTTTACTCGCTCTGGATGCTCTTTACCCGTCCGTTTGGCGACCGGAAACGCGCGCCGACGGTGCTCGAGTATCCCGGGTTGATGGTGCAGAGCGTTCAAGTGGTGAGTCCGCCTCGTCGTTTTGAGGGTAGCGTTGCTGATCCGGGTGGATAGTTCTATGCGGCGTGTGTTGTGTTGCTGCCGGTTATTTGGTCCGAGATCACCGTATAATATCCATCGCCATCGATGCACCGTCTTTACGAGTCCTTCTCGCGTTGTCCACCTGGTTCGTTGGCTCTCGCGACGCGCCACCATAGATGTATTGTAGATTCTGTTTGTACTGGCTGTTATCGCCCCTAGCATAATCATGACACAGACGCCTTCCAGAACTCTGCTGCAAGTCTGCATCTGTTCATGAACGAATCGGCGGCGACTGTTCCGCCTGCGGCATTCGGGCCCGTCGGACCCTGCGTTGCATATTCAAGCTGGAATCTTTTCGCCATGTCGCCGCAATTCAGATGAATGATGATTCGGTTGAGGCTAAGAGGTAATGGAATAACGGAATGAATAGAAGTCTTTTGTACATGAAGTAATAGCTACAATTTGAATAGAGATACAAATAACGCACTCCCGACGGGCTCATGATGCGTGCTAATGTGGCATTTCGATTCCATCGCTTCCACCAGAGGTTTGAGCGGTTTGCCGTTGTATAGGTAACGAGCTGTCGACAACGTTGACCTTCCGAACGGGCGTCGTCTGACGTTCCTTTGGCGAAGTAGAAATCGGCTGGCGATCACGACCTCCTACTTACGTCCCCCGTCAGCGGCTGTCTCGACCATCAGCCTCTGCTTCACCGTGACGCCTGGAGCCGAAACGACTCACCTCGCGCTCCTCGTCCGCGTCCTCTTCGGAAATTTGGCCCCATCCCTCGTCTTGCGGCGTACGTGGGGAAAGGATAGGCGTCGAGGTACCGTTCCATTCTATAGTGAGGACACTGCTTAGGCGTGAGCTGCCGTCCTGAGGGAGCGCGGGAGCGAGTCAGCGAGGGGAAAGAGGTGGAAAGGCGAAGGGAAGCAGGGACTCACGTCCTTGGAAAGCAGGGACTTCAACTTTCTCGCAAAGTTCACCATGGTGGGAAGCCTATGTAGGGTTTCCGCGGGAGGGTGTACACGAGGGAGATGGGAGGTCAGGTGGGAAGGTGGGAAGGTGGATGATATCGACGACGTGCGAGACATGAAGAGGTGCAGGAAATGAGATGAAAGGCGCGATTAGTCATCACGCGTTAGGTGGAGAAATTCGAATTCAGAGAGTTGTCTTGTGCGTTGGGGTTTTCAAGCAATCAGATTTGGCAAGATGAGATATGGGAAGACGATAGCAGACCGTGGGCCACAGGACCTGATAGCCATGAAGTCAGGACAGTGCTGCCCAACTGGACCTATAACAGCTGAAATTCAAGCCCTGACTCTAGATGACCTCATCCGGACGCGTCCCCTTTCGGCGCGCGTAATTCTCCCGCTGTGCCGTTTGAGATTGATTGCCCGTTTTGGAGATTGCCATGTTGTCGATACCTGTTGGCGAGTCATCTGCAGATCCCGTCATAATCTGCGACGAACCGTATACAACTATCACCATCAACACTACGGACCAGGCAGTACAGAGCTGGTCTGCACACGTTCCTGCGGAAGAAAGGGGATTTCAGGTCCGATTTGACGAGTTACATCAGCTTTCGTCAACAACCACTTGTCTGCCGACGTAACAACCGCATCTGCGTAGCAAGACCGTCCATACGCAACAGAGACAAACCGTCGCATCCATCGTCTTTCGCATCACCAATTGTCACCGACGCAATGCTCAGAGGACGAAAGGACCCGCTCAGCGGTCAACCCGTTCGTCCGATCGACCCTCATCAGCCGGACAAGCCGACGTTCAAGACCTACCGTCCAAGTATGTATCATCCCAACATTCCCGCCCAATTTGCAGGAGTCTTGTCGCTCGACGAAACGCTAACCTCGCCGTACCCCTTTCTCCTCTAGGCGGCGCAGCGCACTCCAAATCCATCCTCGTCAACCCCGACACCAAATCCGCCCTCGCCATCCCGCAACTTAATAACCGCAAGTTCCGAAAAGAACACCAACAAGCCAACGACCAAGCCGCTCTCGATCGCTTGTTGGCGCCACAGTTCCAATCGGGAGCGGTGGCCGAGGAGCGGAAATCGTTTGATTACCATCATCAACCCGGGTTGGGAATCGGTTATGCCGGGGAGGCGGGACCGAGTCGGATGGATCGACTGACGAACCGGAGTGGGAGTGTGCGTACGGGGACGTCGGATGGGACGGGGACGGGCGATGGGCACCATGCCGCGGGGAGGAAACGGTTGCTGAGTGGCCGCCGACATCGCGCGGAGCAAGAGTTCCCCGGGGAAGGAGAGGAGCAGCTGACCTCCAAGGCGCTCGGGGTGTACATCGACAAACAAGGACGGCTGCACGACAAGGAGTACGACCCGTTCGAGACGGTCCGAAGCGTCAGCAAGAAGAAGTTTGAAGGTCGTTCCGCTTTCGGAGCGGCGCGGGAAGATGATTCCGAGGCCGGGAGCGACGTCAGTGGTAGTATCGGCGGGCGGGACGGGAGGTTCGGCCTCGCCGCGCGGAATGCGGGGATACTCGAGGCGTACGGAAGGCAGTCGGCGGACTGGCGAGGAGGGGGGAATCCCGCGTTCGAGGCGAGGGATAGGGCACGCGTGGAGGACCTGCAGAGTCGGATTCGAATCGAGGATCCCCAGGAGGGATACGCGCCGCGCGGGTCCAAGTCGTGGAAGCAGGGTGACGAGGAGGATTACCACGCGCACGAGCGGGACAGTAATGAGGACGCCATGAATCGCACCGTGTATAGCGAGTACGATTCGGGTGTCTCGGCGACGAGTCCCAAGGCGGATGATGTGCGACACCAGCCGTTTGGATATGGCGGGCCGAATGCCAGGGTCGCGCGACTCCAAGTCGATTCCCGACGTCCCGCGTCGTCGTCGGCCGCGTCGTCGTCCGGAAGCCGATCCTCGCCCAACCCGAGCAACAAGACCCGCACGAACCCTTCGACGTCGGCAAAGACACACACCTCGCGCCTCGCCCAGCTCGAGGAGCGTCCGCGATCCCTTCTGTATCCCGCGACTCCGGCACAGATCGCCGCACAACAGGAAAAGGAAAAGGCGCGCGGCAAACGCGGCGTACACGCCGACCTCGGCTCGGACCCGGACGTCTTTATTCCGCCCATCGCACCCTTCAACCCGGCGTACCACCCGGCGCGCCTCGCCGGCGGGTCGAGCGTGCACTCCCTTTCCTCGGTCGAACGTGCCATCTCGGGTCGCAGGGGAAGCTACAAGGGCGATAAACCGGCGTCCACCGTGTTTGCGTCGCACGAGATGAGTTACCTCCCGACCCGGTGGGCGAGGGGCGACCACGAGATCCGGACAAACGAGGAGGCGATCGAAAAGTATCGGCCGCTCGAGTGGCAAGGGAGTCAGAAGGCCGGGGTGTCGGGTAATGGCGAACCGGACTGGACGTGAGTATCTGAGGTTTCCTGAGCTGATTTCTAGCTGACTCCTCTCGTCTAGGCCATCCTGCATGGACGCCATCAAGCGCAACTGGCACGAGTTTAGCCTCTCGCTCCGATTTGGCGCACATAGGACCAAGAAGAAGCTTCAGAGAAAGGTTCAGAATGCAATGTAGATGGCACTGGTGGCCGTCTCATATGTCGTGGGGTATGACTGTAGCGCAATAGGAATGTCTTGGTTGTATATCTGTGCCATTGTGGAATTCAGTATCGGATGTTCTTGTCAGATACTGGACCTCTCTCTTAGGCGCGTCCACTCGCGGTGCGAGGAGTAGACCGCTGGACCAGCAATAGTAGTAACCCTGATCCATAAGCCGAGTGCCGTTTCGCTCTAGCGAACGGGTGCCTTCTCATCGCAAGATATGCTCTGCGCTGTCATAACAAGCTGCCATCCATTGGGAAACGCACCTAGCGGTGCATCATCGATAAACCTTTAAATAGTAACTCTGCCTACAATGTTTGGTAGAAGTCTAATGGGAACGACTGATGAAAATGGTCCATGCGCATATCATCCCCTCCTCTTTCGCGAACAGTCGCGCGGGAAGGTTTACTGGCGTTATAGTTAATGATTTGCAAGGCGGTGCTGTGTCGTAATGCGAAACAGATCGTCCCAGTTCACTGTGCGAGATACCCTAAGGTAGGAGTCCGCTATCGACTCGCCAACCATATTCAGTCATATCCTCTGATGATGCGGCGACGGAGAGAGCATGATGTGGTGTGAAAAAGTCATTTATTGTCCGTTGATAGCCTGCGCATTCTTGAACGCCAGCTGACGCAGATCCGCGCCGCCTCCTAGTTTCGCCCGCGTCAACGTCGGCATCGGCGGCGGAGGAGGCTTGAGGAAAGGACTGGGCAAGTCGTCCGTCGATTCCGGAGTCCACTTGGCTGGCGTCATGTTCTCCCTCCAGGTGTACGTCGGCAGGCGAGAAGCGGGAGCTTGGACGACCGAGCTCCCTCGAGCGCGAGTACCGGGTTTGAAGGGTGTCAAGTCGGCTCGTGCTTCTGCCATCTTGCGCTCATTCGCCTTTTCCAGCCGTGATCGATACTCGCTCGGACTGCTGACGCTTGCTCGCGCGCCGCTCAGCCGGTCAGAGAAGGGCGTGCCTTGATCCATGGGTGATGCGCCGTCCTCGCTTTCGGGGGAAGGAGGCAAGTTTTCCAGATCGAGTTTCGCTTGGTCTCGGAGGTTGCCCATGGAGCGTGTCTGAGCTTTTCTTCGCAGGGGTGTCCTCGATGATGTCGACGGAGAGTCGATCAACATCCTGCTGAGTTCCGCTGGATTATAGCTGCCAGGCATCTTGCATGGCGTATCCGCTTCCGCGATGGTGCTGTGTCGACCTCGTCCGAGCGAAGTGTTTGGATAGCTACAGAGCGGGTCAGTGTCGGTACGATGGCAACAAGTGAAGCGCCCTTACGTTCGTTCCTGAAGAGCATGCCGTGTCGGAATGAGGGATCTTCGCGACGATAGATCTGGAGGACGTCAACGTATCAGCGATCAGCTTGGCAACGGCTGTTTTTGACTCACCTGATTCGGCTGCGGAAAGACTGGGAATACTCTTGGATGCCAACGGCCCTTCCTCCAAACCGCCCACCATCTTGCTCACTTGACGCTCCTCTGCTGTTGTAACGGATGCTGCCATGCTCTTTGCCTCTGCACTTGTATCGACAGCGATACTTGCTGTTGCTGTCGCTCGCACCCCCACGCTCTCCGTCACTACCGCTACTCTCTGCGTTCGCGCATTCTGCAAAAACGTCGCCTTTTCCCTCTCCCACAAAACCTTTTGCCTGTCGAAAACAGCCTTGTCGGCATCAAATGCTGTTCGATTCTTGAGGAAGTCGCCGTATTGCGCTCGGGCATGTTCGGTCTGCTCGGATAGCTGCTCTTCGCGTTCCTTCACTAGCCTTTCCCTTTCGGCGAGTCTGCGTTCACGTTCGGCGATCTCTCGCTCCTTGGCGGATACTGCTTTTGCTTGGACGTCGACTCGATGTTTGCATGCGACTATGTGGTCGGTTCTAGAAGTATCGGCCGACTATCAGTATCTAGACGAGGCGTTCAACACGGAAGTCACCTACCTCAGACTGAGATTCATCAACTTTCTTTGGAAGTCGATCTCCGGAATCTTCATCAAGTCTGTCGTAGAAGGCCGTCTACTAGCCTACGGGAATCAAACAAATCAGACACGGCTCGAGAAAATGCATGCCCTTACGTACCTGCAAAGTCAACATCGATCTCACTGTTTCCTTTAGCTTCGAAGACAGGTAGGACGGCATGCTCGGTATCCGTCCAGAGTTGACCATTGTAATCAGCTCTGGCTGGCTTCGAGCGGTAGCGAAGGGCGATCTACGGGAAGAAATCATGATCAGACGAATGATTCAAATTTCCAAGATAACATGAACTTACGATAAAGTACATAGTTCAAAGATCAGGCATCCCAAGCTCCATATATCCGACTTTGTGTCATATCGATTCTCTTGCAGGATTTCAGGCGGCATGTATAGCGGCGTCTATTCAATATTGGAGTCAGCATCACAGCGGTCTCTCAAGCAGCACTGTTCAACGCGTACCCCTACGTATGTCTGCGTAAACATCTGTCCTCCCAGATTCTTGCTCAACCCAAAGTCGCCTAATTTCAGCATATCCTGCTTTTCACTCAGAAAAACTGGGAGATCATCAGCTGACGCTACCACATATCACGTATTCGCAACACGTACTGTTCTCCGGCTTCAAATCCCGATGCAGGACCTGCCCCGCGCCATCTGCCGATGAGATCCGTCTTTTCAACGTCATATCCCCCATCCCATACGTATCCGAAAGCGAACTCGGCGCGGCATCCTTGGCGAGTTTTTCCCGGTCCTCGGGCCAGTGACAGTGGTGCAGCGCGAGGACGAGTTGAGTAAAGTATTGCCAGATTGTGTTTTCCGAGATGGGTTTGCCGCTGCGTTTGTGGGAGGTGATGATTCTTCCGAGGTCTCCGCCGCCGCAGAACTGACGAATCCCGAGTCAGTCATGGGAGGCGTGAACTGTTATGCTGATGACGACTCACCTCCATCACGATATAGATCTTCTGTTCCTCCTTGTCGAGTATCTTGTCATATAGCATAACGACGTTTGGATGATTCAGGGAATCCAGAATGCTCCTATATCCACGAATGTGTGCGGTATGGTTCAGTAATCGGGCTTCGCGCAAAGCATAATCAAACTTACACTTCCTGCAACATCTGCCGTCGATCCTTTGGACTCATTTTCGAATAGTCCAGCTGTTTCATCGCGAATATCTGTATAGCCATCGCCGATCAGCCTTACATACAATCCATCAGCAGTCTGTACTGACCGTCTTGTCACTGATCCTCTCCACCTTGTGAATCACGCCAAAGCTCCCTTGTCCAATACAGCTGATGATCTTGTACTCGCTCAACTTTTCGACACTTCCATAGCTGTTGATGCCCAGTCCGTGGGACTTGCGTGGTTCGCGAGACATTCTTTCAGGGTACGCTATGGCTGAGGTGGACGTCGTCCCTGGCCGTTGATGCTGTTGTGGAACCCCTTGGGAGCCAAAGGAGAGGAGTGATCCAGGTTGTTCTCGGTTCGGGGCGGTCGTAGCCAGGACAGGATGCGAGCAGTTCAGGAGACTTCCCTGACTCGAATGTGTTCTTGAGTTCCTTTACGAGGGCGATCTGCTGGTGTGACAGTCGCTATGCAATCCAGATGCCATCGACAAGTTGGCTGATAGTCTGAAACTGTTTGGCACATCCAGCTTTGATTCCGCATCATAGGTTGATTCACCTTCTATGATTAGGTAATCAGCTCAAGCACACGTGATTCTATTTACTTTGTGACTCTCGATTGAGCGAGGCAAAAGTTGAGCATGATTCATATCCCTGCTCCTCGAAATCCATGTCTGGGACAGTATAGGTCTCACCGTATACCCAACGCTCTCAACATGGCTGGATCTGCAACGACATCTCGCGCGCAAAAAGTGACTAAGAATGGCGGATCGTCAACCGCCGCCCGCGTGATATCAGGCAAAGGGAAGAATGCGCAATCTGCAGTCGCATCAGAAAGTGAAGACGAGGACGAGGAAGAGGAAGGCAGCGTCGAGGACGAGGAAGAGGAAGGCAGCGTCGAAGGCTCCGAATTGTACGGAGCAGAAGGCTCGGAAGGTGCAGATGAATTGGAGGAAGATGGAAGCGAAGACGGCGGAACAGGCGAGGATGAAGAAGAGGGTTCCGAGGCGGAAGGAGAGACCGACGACGACGCCGGCTCGGACGCAGAACCAGAGGAGGAGGAAATCAAAACCTTTGCAGAACTCGGCGTCATCCCCGAACTCTGCTCCGCCTGCACAGAACTCGGATTCTCTAAACCGACCGGCATCCAAGCAAAGTCCATCCCACACGCGCTGGAAGGCAAAGACGTGATCGGTCTCGCCCAAACCGGTTCCGGTAAAACAGTAGCGTTCGCCCTCCCGATTCTGCAAGCATTATGGGAACACCCACAGCCGTTCTTTGCGCTTGTTCTGGCGCCGACGAGAGAACTCGCGTATCAGATCCACGACCAGTTCAACGGCTTGGGACGGTCGATCGGGTTGAAGACGACAGTGATTGTCGGTGGGATGGAGATGACGCAGCAGGCTATCGCGTTGAGCAAGAGGCCGCATGTGATTGTGGCGACGCCGGGTCGTCTGATGGATCATTTGGAGAACACGAAAGGGTTCTCTCTGAGGAACCTAAAGTATCTAGTACGTCGATCCGTCGTTGAA
This sequence comes from Naganishia kalamii, assembly GCA_022813745.1. NCBI lineage: Eukaryota > Fungi > Basidiomycota > Tremellomycetes > Filobasidiales > Filobasidiaceae > Naganishia > Naganishia kalamii. The sequence continues at coordinate 297,103 of JAKLLX010000003.1, read as the reverse complement.
GGTGGACCAGTCCTAATGATGTGACGTCCCACAGGTCATGGACGAAGCCGATAGGTTGCTCGATCTCGATTTCGGACCCATCCTGGACAAGATTCTCAAAGTGATACCAAAGGAGCGACATACCTACCTCTTCTCCGCTACGATGACGACCAAGGTTGCCAAGCTTCAACGAGCGAGTTTGCATAATCCTATTCGAGTCGAGGTGTCTACAAAGTGAGTCCTCCCGTTGTCTATTCGGATTTACGATTGACCTTGTATCCAGATACTCTACGGTATCCACCCTGCAGCAATACTTTGTCCTCATCCCGCTGAAGAACAAGGAAGTCGCCTTGATCTACCTCGTCAACGAACTCGCATCGTCTTCCATGATCATCTTTACACGTACCGTCAACGATGCCGCAAGAATAAGCGAAATGTTCAGGATATTGGGTGTCGCAGCTATTCCGCTGCACGGCCAGCTGAGTCAGAGTCAGCGGTTGGCGGCGTTAAATGCGTTCAAGAGCGGTCGGCGACAAGTTTTGGTGGCGACGGATGTTGCGTCTCGGTGCGTCCGCTCTTTGTTTCTAGACATCACTTGAATGCTAATTCAACGTGTTTCCGCAGAGGTCTCGATATCCCCGCTGTCGATCTCGTCATCAACTACGATATGCCGACACATTCCAAGGATTACATCCATCGTGTCGGTCGAACTGCTCGAGCAGGTCGAGCCGGAAAGGCCATTTCCCTGGTCACCCAGTACGACGTCGAAGTTTTGCAACGTATCGAAAGCGTCATTGGCAAAAAGATGGATGCCTTTGACGTCAACAAACAGGCGCTGGCAGTTCTTGCCCCACGAGTGGCCGAGGCTTCCCGAGCTGCAGCAATGGAGATGAAGGACAACGCAGCAAAAGGACAAGGCGGAAAGCGTGGCAGAGAAAGCTACGGAGGACGAGATGACGCGGACCGAGATGATGATACGCATGAGGGTGGTATGCCGCGGAAAAAGTTCCGAGGCGGGTCATCTGGAGGCGGGTCGCGCGGTAGCTCCCGCGGCGGCGGATCAAGTCGGGGAGGCAGTCGGGGAGGACGTGGAGGAGGGAGCGGGGGTCGCGGTGGATCGAGCCGGGGCGGCAGTGGAAGAGGACGGGGAGGGGCGAGTCGCGGTGGTCGTCGATGAGCTCCTGATTGCGCTGAGAGCGGACTGGCTCGTGCGAACATGTATTTCGAGTCTCCTGTATGGTCGTTGTATAGCAAGGTGTATTTTTTGCCCAGCCTTTACTCTTGCGCCGTGTCGTCTATAAATCAAACTCTGGACATACACCTTATCATTCCGTCAGATCTACATCATCCACGCCTCCGTGGTGAGCTCCCGCCGATCCTAGTATTCGGACGCAATCCTCGTGCCCTCTGCGCTCTGCGTAATACAAGCTGTAAAGCGAGAAAATGCAATAGGTCAGCAAGTGCCGGAAACGAGCCAATGCCGACTCACGCAGTGTGTCCCGCCCTATCCCTGGTATGCACAAAGGCCCCAATCTGCAGCAAGGCCTCCAAGGTAGCCTTGCTCCCACACTCGGCTGCGACATGCAACGCATTCTTGCCAAAAGCCGGGTCGAGATCATCGATCAGGTTTCTTCCGGATTGATCGTTTCGATGATGGCCCGAATTGTTTTCCGTCAATGCCTTGGATCGCAGGACGAGATCCACCATGCAGGGCAAGTCATCTTTCGCTGCAGCCAAACATAGCGCATAAGGTAGGAGGACAGCTTCGGCAAGGCGACTATCGTGTTCGTCGATTTTTCCAGGGAGACTGCCGAGATGTTCTCGGGACGAGGCCGGAGCATCGTCGCGGCGCGAGGCGTTGGCGACCATAGAAGGGGAAGCGTTTAGCTGAAGGAGATGACCCATGACCCCTTCCAGTCCGGAGGATTGACCGCTAAGCGCGGTTGGCTTATGGTCCGGCAGTGTCATTTCACCCCGGATAGGGATAGACATGAGCTGTCTGACGGCCTTGGTATCCAACTCATCCTTCGAAAGCAAATAAGACAGCTTTGACAACGCTGCCTAGAGGAGGAGCGATAAGAGTCAGTTCCACTCCAAAAGTCGATCAGCGGAACGAACCTCGGGGGTCATGTCTGCTCCTGAAACAACACCTGCTGCGGCCAGCTTTATCATAGCGGGGTCTTTGGGGCAAGAGTATTCAGGTTAGGTAGCTCTAAGGCCTCAGCGCATTGCACTTACAGTAAGCCAAGACCGACCCTTTGACACACTGAGTGATATTGACCACCACAACCCCTCGGTCGCAAGCTTCTTTGATGACTTGGAGCACATCTTCCCTCTGTGGGATGTTCCCGGCTCCGTAGCTTGAAATCACTGCTCCCCGCAAATGCGATAAGAATCCCCGTATGGTGGCGGTGGAAATACCGGGGAAGATTTGCAGTACCGCAACATTGTCGTCCAGCTCTGGCCAGAAAGATATTTTAGTCTCATATAGAATCGAGAGGAAGTGCACTCACTCTTGTGCACCCTGAAAGCCTGAAGCTGTGTCGGCCGATGCACCAGGGACCAGTCGACCTCGATGAGTACTCCCACTTCATTAGCAGCAACCGTCAACGCTAGCTTCTATGTAAGGGCCAATCTACACGCACATTCGGCCAAGGGGTCCATGTTGGGACTTGCAAAGGCTGCGAAGTCGGAACTCGATACTTTTCGGGTTCGGTTACCTCTCAAAAGCTTTCGATCAAAGTATAAGCAGACCTCTGCGTAAAGCAGAGATTAAAGTCACTTCAATATAGAAGAAAGTCACCAAGGAAGTCGTCTTACCTGGTATCACATAAGTTCCAGCCAGGATGATACTGTTCAAGCAGTTCTCGACGGCATCATTGCGCATTTGACCTATGGGCACCTGTGCTCCGGTGACGATAACAGTCTTCCCGAGGTCTTCCAACAGGAATGACAGGGCGGAGCTTGTGTAGGCCATGGTGTCTGCAAAGTCAGGTCGTAAGTTTACGGACGCGGACTTTAGCAACACACTTACCGGTTCCGTGCAGGATAACGAATCCGTCAAAGGCCGAATAATTGGCTTCGATATCGGCGGCCAATCTGATCCAGTCCGCCGAAGTCATATCGGGCGAATCAAGCAGAGGATCATACTACTGGGAGTCATCCAGGGAATCCAGGCAAGCATCGTTGGTTCGTCGAACTGGAGGAATGAGCGAGATCTTCTTACCTCTAGAATCGAGTATCTGATTCGCTTGCCGTCTTTTCCGATTGGCGGAGTTACCAATGTGTGTTCAGACAAGTCATGCGACACAAGGTGTCCTGTCGCCGATCGAGCTTTCGCCGCTTTGCCAACGAGAGAAAGTTTGGCACTGGGTGGTGTCGGTGAGTTGGGTCGACTGCCATCGGGCGAGTTTTGCGCAGTCCAGTTACGGTAAGTGGCAGCCGTTTGCGAGTTGGAGAAGAGCTGGATTGATGTATGTCAGATAAAGGCACACCAGCCGTGTTTGGATACTCGCAGAATCTCCCAGAGGATCATGGAACCGTGCTTGAGATCGGAAATATTGCTATCACATTCCCCGCGATAAGCTAATGGTAGGTGACGAGAGTGTGGTGACTCACAGTCAGATAGCCCTTCTCTGGGACGTATCCTTGCGGCGTATTCAGCATGCCCAGGGTCCCTCCTGTATAGATAGCCAATACCCGGGACTCTGACATGCTTGCAGGTGTGACCATATTTGGCGAAGGAGGATTGCGGTTTGTTGGTATAGGACCGAATTGTGCGTAGATTCAGGAATATCGGTCGTAGTGAGTCCTGTTCGAGAAAATCGGAGCTTTTACACTGTTGCTGTCCGGTAGATCGCTACCACAGATCTGATAGCTACTCCGACCTGTTGGTTAGTCGGTGAAAAAAATGGAAAGTGCGCGCTGTTATCAGCTGATGAGAAGACTCTTCTGAAACACCTCCTATTTCCCATTCGGACCGTATTCGCTTCCGCTGGTCGATCGCAGCCCGACATTCCATCCCGCCCGACGGAAGAAGCGGCAACGATGGCAGGATCTGCGTTATTGTTCTCGAATCCTTGCCATGGATTGGTTGGAGAGGAACCGACGTCACGCAGGATTGCTCATCGCGGATTCCGGTTTGCTTCAATGAACTTGACGACCGCGTCCCATCTCAATCGAGTATCTTATACGGTCGTGAATGCCGCAAAGATCCTTCGTGTTCGTTTATTGGGAACGTTTGATATTCACAATCGCCAGCAAGGGAATGCGAGCGAGGCGTGCACGTTTAGATTTGAGCTAGACCCCACCTTTTCGTCTATAGTCAGAGTGGTAACAGTACCTCTTGCTGCTTGGGAAGACCTGGTCCAGAGGCTGACCAGCGGAGGTCATATCCCGTACATGGCAATTCTCTTCTCCGGCCACCCTCGTGCAACATCGGCCTGTCACCCGTCGCCTTGAGCCTGTTTTGCTCTTTGGCACTTGGTAGCTTGATACTGATAGACGCGCTTCATACCATTCTCTGACTTGGATGACCCGGCAAAAGTACACATGCGTTATACCGCAGGACCCAGCGAACCTGGGGAAGTCGTCCTTGGGGGCCGATGTTCTGGTTTTCTGGTAACTTGCTGACTCTCATGCGTCCAACAACGCTACACGGCGCAATGTAGGACGGATTCCGTGACCTTATCCCAACCATCAACAGATCGCACGCTCGTCATCGCCAACGCATCACGCATTCCATAGCTCATCTATTCCAGAAATTCAAGCAGAACAGTAAACGCGGCCATGTTCGCCGTTACCCTACTACCAGAAACGATGATCCACGTTGGCACAGAGAACAATACACAATCTCCCAATCTCTCGCAAGCTAGAAGAAGGGGGAAAGCTTGATAATCTGCACCAAAGCTGAAAGCGCTGGCCATTTGCTGAACTGGCTTCAAGTCGCGTCTACCAGCCATCACGCGTTCGACTATCGCTAATGATTAGAGGAGATCTTGGCACATGAAGATAAATTGAGCTTTCGCGGGCGGAATTCTCAGTGCGAAGGGGGGATCCGCAAACGCAGCAGTCTGGCCTATGGGGAGCAAGGGATCATAACTCTCTGGTCCGATAGACACTTCCCCAGTCTAGGGCAGATATAGATCGCGATCAGCAACGACCTCGAAGAGAGAGCAATTGACCTTTCAGATCGCTCCGTTGCCCTCCCCTCGCGCAGGATTTCCACAACCACGACCCTCAATCTCGTTTCTTGATCTCGCATTCTCATTGTTTCGAGAGTTTCGTGGTAAGTGGGTCGCACTCTGCCGTCAAACCAAACCTGACTGACTCTGTTTCCCGCCTGGCAGTCGTTTCCTTGTCTCTTGAAGGAAACCCAGGTGTCGACTCTCGTTACCGAGATTTTCAGCCTCCGAGGACTTTTTTTGACGCGTCGCAAGACGTATCAGACTTGATCTAGAGGCTTTTCAACTTCGCCCTCGCCATAGTCATCGCTACATCTTGGACCACAGTCGTCTCCGAGATCAGTCTCAGGCAAGCCTTCTCGATTTGGCATCGAGATGACACCTCCGTCACCATCTTCAACCAGACCGTACACGCGTGCAACCGCATCAGCAATCGCCAAGGGCAAGAGACGTGCTGTGGACGACAGCGACGACGAGCACGACGCCGATCACTACTTCCAGACTCAACATGAGAATCATTCCCCGACTGCGCGTCGAGTTGATAGCCGGCCAAACCAAGACGAGTCGATCACCGATTCCACTCGAGAAAATACCGAATCAGAGGACGTCGAAATGGTTCCTGTGCGTTTGACCATGGATGAATCGGATGAAGGCATCCTCGAGCAACCCGCCACGTCCTCGACATCGAACGATCATGATGGATCAGCGGAAACCGTAAACGTGCAATCGAATTCCGGCTTGGATTCTGCGTGCGGCGATAAATGCTCCAAAGGCTACGATCTCCGGTCGAACCATTTTGGACGCGGAAAGGAAAACATACCGCCCCTCGAAGAAGGTGATTGGAATATGGCTCATGAACGGAGCCACGATATCGACGAACATGGAAGACTGCTATCCACTCCTGGCGCAGGTCCGTCCGGAAGCCAGTCTAGGGATGGGCCAGAAGAGCCGGTCCAGAGGGATGGGGAACGCGACGGAGCCGGTGCGACTGCCGACAATAGCCCCTTGCGTCACAATCTGCGGAGATCAAGGACGATGATCGAACTGCCAACTCCATTGGAGCCGTCTTCACCTCACGCGACGACCCCCACAATCGAAATATCATCCGCCGACCCTCCCGCTCTTTCGACGAGAGCTCGAAGTACACGACGAACGACCCGAGCCACTCGCCGAGGTACGGACGAGCAGATCCTGGAAGACACTGATAGGGAGGATGAAGCAGACGGCGCGGAAGTTTCCAGCTCTACTGGTCGAGTTCAGGAAATTCTGGGTTCGGATGCCTCGGATAATGCACCGTCCTCGAGCAGGAAACGTCGATGTATTCGAAGCAGCGCAAGCTTGCAGGTTCCCATCTCGACATCGTCTGCCGCAAACCGACCTTCCCTATCCCGCTCTCGTCCTTCTCTTTCCGCCTCTTCCTCCGTTTCATCGTTCCAAATTCCCACATTACGCTCCGCCACGCCGAACAACGCCAATACTAATACTTCTGCATCGTCTTCTAGACGAGTTACGCGGACCGCATCAAGCCCGAATATCGCTCGAAGCGCGACGTTCTCCGGATCATCTACCTCGAATTCCACGGCTATGTACAGCATGTCATGCGCAGCAAACAAGAGGCGTCTTTCCAATGGTCCCAACAGCCAAGCCAGTAGTTTTGGCATGGGGCTTGCAGAACTAGCGAAAGCAACGGGGAGCGGCGGCAGTGGCAGTAGTCGAGCAGAGAAGGGAAGGAAGCGTGAAATGAGTGTATCCAGTGTCCGAAGCGAAGCTTCAATCTCAGGTTAGTCCTTCTCATCATGATTTCTCGCGCGTTGCCTGACATCCCTTGCCACTAGCGATATCGACCACATCATATGCGTCTTATAGCGTCACCTCCTCATCCGCGCCTTCCACGGCTCAGGTAGCGGCCTTTGACCCAGATAGCATCAAGGCTCCTAGGACATCTGCACAGTCTACACGCCCTTCTATGTCGTCAAAGCCCACCGACCGAAAGGACGCAGCGCAGGCTTCTGTCAATCGTCGGCTTTTCGATCGACCTGACAGTGCTCGATCAGAACCCACAGCGCAGCCATCGAAAGTTACCGACATCGCAGCGGTAGCCAACGCAGGATCGGAACGTTTCACCCTTGCGCGAACGGACACTTCGGCATCGACCGCCTCGAGCTCGGGCCTGCTTTCCTCCTCGCCAACTTCCGAGATGTCGGGAGGATTCCTGTTCCCGGCGACTCCGACAGACGAAGTGATGTCCTCTCCGATGCGCCCCCTTTCGCGTCTGCACTCGGACGACCTCAATCTTCTGGGAGATCTCGCCTTAACCCCCAAGAGGGCTCGTAGAGCTCATGCATCCGCATCACAAACACAGACACCGGATCTCACTCGATCGCCTTCGACTTCCACTCGAAGCGAAATGGATACTGTGCTCGATACCCCGCCTTCTCTCGTTTCTTCTACTTTCGCCACGCCGAAAGCCAACGCCGAACAGTCGATCTCCGGCATTGAAGTTGAGATGGACGATGAGGAAGTGGCTACCCCGAACGCAAGACGACAATACACGGATGGCTACAAAGCTCTGAAGGCTGCGCTCAAGTGTTCTTCTTCCGGAAACGATGGACTTGGTGCGGATCGTCCGGACGGTTCACATACCATTATCGGTCGGGAGGAGGAGAAAGCCCATATTCAGCAGTATCTCGCTTCCGGAGTGTGCGATATGGCAGACGAAGAATCCCGCGAAGGTGGTCGGAGGGGTTTGTACATTTCCGGTCCTCCTGGTACGGGCAAGACGGCCACGGTCTCTGCCTTGATTGCCGAGCATGGGCCCGGGTGCAAGGTTGCATTTGTGAATTGCATGGGGCTGGTCGGTCGAAAGGAGGAAATTTGGTTCAGGATTGCCGATGCTTGGGGTTTCGTTGGCGAACGACAAGCCAAGGAGAAGCCGGAAAGATTGACGGAGAAGGGTCTGAGCAAAGCGCCTGCTGGGTCAAAATTGTAAGTATCTCGGCGCCAGCCCTGATACGCAGGTCACTGACCATATTGTTCACAGCATTCTTGTTCTGGATGAAGTTGACGCCCTGTTGCCCTCGAAAACATGTTCGACATCCAACCAGATCCTCCGGGCGCTCTTCACTCTTCCTCATCATCACGCCGGATTGGACCTCAAGCTGATCGCAATTGCCAACTCGCTCGATCTCACTGTTCGAAAATCAGTTGCATCAGTTCTCGGATCTCATGCGCCGTACAATCTCACATTCAAGGCATATGGTGCCAAGGAAATGACGGACATTATCAAGCGTCGGGTGCAGGATTGCAACGAAGCCCTCAAGATCAACTGTCCCGACGTCTTGCCTGCAAACGTAGACGACAAAGCGATCGAGTTGGTCGGACGAAAGGTCGAAGCCAACAATGGTGATCTTCGGATGTGCTTGGGCGTCTTGGTTGAAGCTGTTAACGCTGCCGAGGGAGACTGGCGGAAGAAGGCAGCGGCAGCTGGAACCGGCGCCCAGATTCCACCTTTCAAGATCTCGCTATCGCATGTGCTCAAAGCTCTGTCGTCTTACAACAAGCTCAAGGCTAATGCCGCCGCGACCTCGACATCCTCCAACGCCTCCGGATCCTCTCTGCACAACAAAGTCCAGTCGCTCAACGTTCAGGTCCGGATGATCTTGTTGGCGTGGTTGATTTCGAAGCAACGCCTCAGCCTCGGCTTGCGACCGGCTCACATTCAAAGCCAGTCGGCTTCATTTGCTAGCAGCTCGTCGACGTCATCGTCAGATACCGTCTCGACAGAGGCGCTTTATCCCACGTACACCTACGTCCTCTCCTCGGCATCCAGTCCTTTCCCACCGGCATCTCAGCCCGATTTTATGGATCTGCTGATGCAAGCCGAGGTAATTGGACTACTCTCTGTGGAGGGCGGAGATGGCTTGACCCCGAGCAAGAGCAAGGCACGAAGGGGGCGGGCAAAGGAACGGGTCGTCGAGCTTCTCGTCAAGGAGGAGGAATTGAAGACGGCTTTGGGAATCAGGAAAGATGCCGAGTCGGAAAACGCGATCGCGATGGACAGCGAAATTCGAGCGATATGGCATAGGGAGGAGAACCGGTGGCAAAATTCGGTCGCTGGACGACAACGGGCGTTGGATTCTGCACGACGACATACGGAGAACGGGACCGCGGGCTTCAACGAGGAGGAGTAAACCGACGGGCGCGGCAAACGATCGGTTTCTTGAAGGAATGAACACATAGGTTACGGCCACGATCGGCGCGACAAACTCGATTACCGTATATGACACTCGATATTCCATCCAGGCAAAGGATTCACGAAAACAAAAGCTCTCATTAGGGCAACGAGGCCGTGCACGATATCTGTAGTTTCCCGCATATTCACTGTACACTTGGTCTGTGAGATAATAGATACATATCTTCCCAATACATCTGCGGACAGAGATCACGCGCTGACGAGCCGACCGACACCTTTGCAAGCTCTCCGCTTACCCTAACAGCTACCCTGACTCTCCCAGCTACTCCTCCCTGCGCTTTCAGTTCAGGCGACCTCCACCGCGCGTCGAGCGTGTTTTTCGGACTCTGGCAGCCTATGTCTCAGAACAATTACAGAAGCGCTGTGATCAGAAACCTCCTCGTCGAGGTGACCATCACTAGAACTTCACCTCATACGTGGGACAGCCAACAACAATTCGACTAGGATAAGACTGTACAGCGCGGCTCGATATCCCGCTCTGCAACATGGCTGTCGATGACCGAACAGAGGAGGATGCTCCCGTTCCTCCCCTCGAAACGCCGGAGTCGTTTCCTTTCCCATACGCAAAGCCCTATGGGATTCAGGTGGACCTCATGCGAGTCGTCTTTGAAGCGATTGAGAATGGCAAGATAGCAATCGTGAGTAGACCAGAATACGGATGTCATGATGGGGAAGGTGTTGACTCTATTTTGATTAGGTTGAATCGCCAACGGGCACCGGAAAGTCTCTTACGCTTTTGACGTCGACGTTGACGTGGCTGAAGGCCAATGAGAAGAGATTGAAGGAGCATTCCAAAGCGGAATTCGTGAAGAAACTGAAGGAGAACGGGAATGACGGTAAGCCTGCATAGAGCCAACGAAGGAACAGTTGCCTTTGTTTCTCATGCGTTTTCGTACCGCAGATCCGCCTTGGGTAATAGCGCACACCGTGAAAACTCATCTACAAGAGTTGGAGTCCAAGGAGGCAGAGATCTCGGAGAGACTAGCCAAAGCCCGTGAAAAGGAAATCCAGCGGAAACGAGAAGCAAAGTTGATCAAGTTTGGTGGCCGGAATAAACGTCAGCGCGTCGCCGGGCCAGAACACGGGACGCTCGATGCGGGACAGAGGAATCGAGCAGGATCCGGTCGCTCGGAGGAAGACGATGAACAATTTTTGCCGCTGGATACCGGGTCCTCATCGAATGGTGCCATCGATCAACAGGATGACAATTTGTCATCAGAAGTCAAGGCTTTGCTGCGCCAGTAAGTTCCAAGATAGGTGATAGTAGACGAGATATTGACCCTGATTCAAGGTTTCAATCGAAAGCCACTGCGGAGGAGGATGTTGAGGAAGAAATGCCAAAGGTGCGGATTCCCTACAGCAGTCCGACAAGTGTGCTGATTTCAAACAGATCTTTTACACGTCCAGGACACATACACAGCTGCGACAGCTGACCTCGGAACTGCTCAAGACTACCTTTGCTCGCATACCGGACGAAGACGACGTTCGCACACCGAGGCCCGAGAAAGTGGTATTGACGCCTCAAATTTCCGCGAGCGCTCCTGTGGATAATCCGACCCGGATGGTCCCTTTAGCCAGTAGGCGTCAGATGTGCATTAATGAAAAGGTAGGTCACTGTGTGCGCCAATAGTCTTTGCTAATCTCCTCCAACCTAGGTTCAAACAATAGGCAAAGCGAAAGGGGATGACAGGATGAATGAGGCTTGTTTGGACTTGCAGAAAGCAGGTAGGTCGCTAAATGGGCGAGATGTTCAGTCCTCATGCTCAGTGTGTTTCGACAGACGCGAAGAAAGGAAGATGCCCCTATCTTCCACCGAAAGACAGCCAGGATGCGATGCTGGACTATCGCGATCAAATTCTGGTCAGTCTGACTATGACCCCTTGCATATACGACGTTTTAAAAATCAAGATACGTCCAGGCGGTCCCGAAGGACATCGAGGATATTGTACAGCTCGGCAAGGAACTTCATGTTTGCCCGTATTACGCCACGCGGAACAGCGTCAAGCAGGCCGAGGTAAGTTCACACCCAGAGAACCCTGAAATGTGCTGACCTGCCTTCCCGCAAGCTGGTAACGCTACCGTACAATCTGATATTGCAGAAAAATGCAAGAGACTCGATGGGGATCAACTTGAAGGACCAGATTGTTGTGGTGGATGAAGCGCACAGTGAGTGAAAGAAAGCATTTGTGGACATGCGCGGATCTGAAGGAGATCCCTGCAGACTTGATAGACACTTTGTTGTCTATCCACTCGGTGTCAATATCGTTGAAGCGATTGGAAGTAGCCCTCGGGCAGCTGGACGTTTATCTTCAGAAGTTTCGAAACCGTCTCCGATCGGAACACGCTTTACACGTGAAGCAAATGGTCGCCATAGTGAAAGGGTTGATTGGAGTCGCTACTGCTTGGGCAACGCAGGATGCCGGTGCGAAGACAACGAATGCGCCGAAGGAGGAGTTATTTCGAATCAACGATCTTATGAATCAAATGAAGGGCGGCGCGGATCAGGTCAACATCGTCTCGCTCTGTCGGTATCTGAAAGACAGTCAGCTGGCTAGAAAAATCAGCGGATATGCTGAGAAGCTTGCCGTAGATGAAGCGAACGACAATAGTAAGTCACTTCGGACCCTGTGGCTATTAGGCGACGAGAGCTGAGTCACCTTTCAGAGGGTGCTCGAGCCTCATCGTATAGTGCGATAACCGCTTTCCACCAAGTAGAATCATTTCTATCCAGTCTCACCGACGCGGACCTGGATGGAAGGATCATCTTGAGTCGGGCAGCGAAGACCAAGGACGGTCCCTCGAATGAGGTAGACGGCGACCGAGTCACGCTGCGATACATGCTCTTGAATCCTGCCGAACATTTTCAATCTGTCATCGACGAGGCAAGATGCATTGTTTTGGCAGGAGGAACTATGGAGCCAGTACGTATCCCCTTTCAGCCGAGACCATGGAGCTTACCGTTCGAATAGCTCTCCGACTTCTACCTGCAACTCTTCCCCTCCATACCGCGTACCCGCTTCTCTACTTTGTCTTGCGCACATGTCATACCAAGAGAAAATCTGTTGACACAAGTTATAACCCAAGGTCCGGGCAAGACGGAATTCGAGTTCAAGTATGACAAGCGTGGAGATCAAAGTCTAGTAAGTACGAGTACGGCTGCAGATACAAGGCTCACCGAATAATGGTTGATAGCTGGTGGAATTGGGAACACTGCTTGCAAACATGCTCAACCTTATTCCCGATGGAGTAGTTATTTTCCTGCCATCTTATTCCTTTCTCGACAAACTCAAGGAGGCGTGGACCGAAAATGGAACTCTTCGCAGACTAGACGCAAAGAAAAAGGTAAGCCATATCCTTTGGTGCACTATGGGTGTCTCGCTAAACCGGTCATCGACGCAGCTATTCTTCGAGCCGCAATCGAGTGCCGATGTAGAGACCACTTTGACACAGTATGCACAAGCCATCGCGCAGGTAAGCGGCTCAATTTACCACCGCCTGCCAAATATACTGAAATCATTGTCCGCAGAGAGAGGATAAACGGACAGGCGCAATCATGTTCGCTGTGGTCGGAGGAAAGCTATCAGAAGGTCTATACCTGAGACACTCCCCTTGACAGCCTGTCTGACTGATTCTTCATCTAGGTATTAACTTCAGTGACGAGCTTGGCCGCTGTGTCGTCATGGTTGGACTGCCATTTGCGAATATGGGTTCAGTTGAACTCAAGGAGCGCATGAAGTACGTCGCAGGTTTACCAAACGCAGGCAAGAACGCCGGTCAGGAGCTATACGAGGTGAGACTATACTGCGATCCAGGTAGACGTATCTGACGTGTCTGTGCCTAGAATCTCTGTATGCGAGCCGTCAATCAGTCCATAGGTAAGCCCATCTCCCTCGAGTCCGAAGTCGGAGGCTTATTTGCCCCTTTGATCCCTAAGGTCGAGCGATCCGACATCAGAACGACTATGCCACGCTGTTACTGGTCGACAAGCGATATTCGACACCTCGCATTTCCTCCAAATTACCGAAATGGATTGGACAAGACATCAAGGTTGGAGGCTTCCCAGATGCGGTCAGAAATGTTGCGGGGTTCTTCAAGTCAAAGCGAAAGCATTGTTGAAGCAGTCCCGAAACTTATGCACTACGAATACGAATGCCCATGCTGGATGCTAAGACGATGCTTTATACAACTGGTTGTCGAATGCTAGATGCCTAACTCTATGCTAAATGACCATGCAATTCCCTGATCAACAAACCACACACTGCTCATTCTTATTGATCAAGCCATTCCGCCTAGCGGACTCGCGCTGCGCACACATCTCGGCGTATTTGACCTTGTCCGATGCCGACAACAGGCCCTTTTTGTACCGGTTTTCCATCGAGCGGAATTGAGATTCAAGTTCGGCCTTTGCTTCCCTGAGAAGGATGACACATTAGTCGTGGTATCAAATATTGTGCCGCATCTGACTTACTTGCTCAGGGTCGGCGTCGAGCCCGACTTGAAACTCTGCATCACGCTCGTCAAGGTTGGCTTCCCCTTGTCTGCTGCAGTCTCCTTGACGTCGACCTTTGCACTATTATTTGCCGCACTTTCGCTCTTTTTCTGGAGAGAACGCTTGATGGCCGCCAACGCTGCATCTTTACGTGGGTTCCCGCTGGGCGTCAGCAGGGACGTCGGGGCGGACGTTGTGGAGCTTGAAGATGGTGCCGGTGGCGTGGATTTTGCGAGATTGTTCTTCAGAGAGAATCGGGGGAACGACGAGGGGACAGATGGTTTCGGGGCTTGGGGTGGTATTGCGGACGTCGATGGAGCTGAGCAACGGTGATCGTCTGGATGTCGATGCGTTGGGCAGAACTCGTGTTTACACAACTGTCAATCAAAAGACTTATTAGCTTCTGGTCGACTCCAGAATCAGACAATCATACTTACATCGCACTTCATCTTGACCACTAGCACCTTTGCGCAGTTCTTCTTCCAGCAAACCTCTCCCTTCTCTTTCCGCACCTTCAACTCCCTAATCTCGTCTCTCCGGGTACGTGCTCCCTGACATTCATGCTGAATATGCCTGTTCATCACGATATTCGGATCTTCTCCTGGATTTGTCGACTGCGGGATGTTGCACATTGGGCATATTGGCGCTATACGGTTCAGGGTGTGCGCTGGTGGCATTGACGGACACGAATGCGTTGATGCCGGGAAGTGTGTCGAACAATATGGCTGGCGGCAGTATTGGCACTGTGATGGGAAAAGCAGACAGATGATCAGCACGCCCACCACATAGGGAAGCCAATAGACGCACCTTGAGTGGCAGGAAGTCTACCAGAGAGCACGCATCATGCGCACAACGCTGTCCGATGAACAGCATCTCGCCGGAGTCCCTCCGCCGGTCATCGTCACTTGCGGGTGTGGAAGCTCGAGACATGTTTGAATTGGGTGTGTTGATCTGTTGTGTGGTTTGAAGGGACTGAAAAGACAAGCAGAGATGGCAGGTAGCTGTATTATATCAAGGACAGTGTCGCCACTCTTGGCAAGCAGAGCTGCTTCATTGATGATTAGCAAGCTGTTTGCATCCGAAATTACCTTGATTGCGTGTCGTCGCGTCCGGAATGCTTGGTGGCGAAAAGTATTTGCTGGAAGATATCGATAACAACGGTCCGTGGTCCCAGCATGCAATGCGATAACACAACGTGGACAACGAGATACCCCGAGGGCGGTGCATCTCTTCTATACATTATGATACATTCAGATGCTCGTACATTCGGATTAACGAAGCTACCTTTCCCGCTCCCTCCCTCTTCCGGGCCTGTTCTCCCTCCGTCACGGGCAACGGCATGGACACGGCACGTCCACCACTACGTAACATGCGCATGCTCGGCCTCTCTTTTGGTTGACCCAGCCCGAGACCCGATTGTCCAAAGGAGGATGATCGAGGTCTCGGGAAAGGTTCAGGTGATGATATCGAATGGGGTATCTCGTCCGCGTCGGTTGTGATGGTGACAACAGGGGAATCGTCGATTCAGATGGTGGCAGTCGCGGCATCGGACTCCTTGCCGGATTGCCATAGACGGAGGTTGACTTTGCCGTCCTTTTGGATCAGCACCTCGAAGAGAACGCTTGATGCCGACTTGTCGGTCAGCGCGAGTTCCAGACCGGCGAGCAACGTCGTCTTCTTGGTGATCGGCGTTCGAACCTCCTCGGGCTCCTCTTCCTCGTCACTGTATTCGTCCTCCGAGTCTTCGGCAGACTTTTCTACCTTTTCCTTTTCAATGACATCCACCTTGACGTCATCCTTGCCCTCCCACACTTCAAAGGCAACTTTCTCGGTACCCTTGGCGACGGGGATCTCCACTCGACGACGGACGGGCAGAGCGAGACCGCTGGGCACGACGACGGCGTTGAGCAAGTCGTCCTTTTGCTGACCGGGAACAACGATACCGATGGGAGCGGCGGTGATGTCGACAGGGGATTCGGCCAACTTGAGCACGTCGTCTACCTTGAGGTTGTCCGGGAGTTGCGACAGGTGGAGGGCTTGAAGCGCGCAGCCGATAGCAATGCACTCGGCCGGGTCAAGAGCCGAGGTGATCGGGGTCGTTGGCGGGAAGACCATGCCGAGGTGGGAAGAAAGACCGGGGAACAAGGTGGATGCACCGGCGAGGAGGACCTAAGCGGAAAGTTAGAAATGGTACTACGTTGTTTCCAACATCTTGCAAACTCACCTCATCAACCTGAGAGATATCCAGACCGGCTTCAGCGATAACAGACTTGGCCTTTTCAGCGACCTTTCGGTACACCGGAGCAGCGAGACCATCGAATCGCATTCGGTTGATGGAACCGGAAAGATCCATACCATCCTTCAACGACTCGACGGCACAGGTCGCGGCACCGCTGCTGGCGCTCAAACTTCGCTTGGTGTGTTCCACGGCCAATCGAAGCTTGGCCTCGGCTCGCTTGTCAGCCTGCGAGCTGGATTCGGCGCAAGGGATCGTCAAGGCGACCTTGGTCTTCTTGGTGAACTCCTTGGCAAAGTGCTGGCAGAGCAAGTCGTCGAACGTCTTGCCGCCCAGGTTGGTCTCTCGGCCCTGCGCGAGCTTGACGTATTCGCCCTCGCCGGTCTTGCAGACGGCAACATTCAGACTCGTCTCTCCCAAGTCGACGACAACCACGGTCTTGTCCCGGTCCTCGTGCTCGCCCTTGTCTCCTTCCTCCGGCTTGCCCAACAAGGCTCGCTCCTCCCGCTCCTCGGTGAGACCGACTCGGTATCCGACGAGAACGGCGGCGGTTTCGTCCAAAAGCTGGAGAACGGGGATGCCAGCGGCGGCAGCGGAGGACTTCAAGGCATCTCGCTGAGCACTGGTGAACCACGTAGGGCAAGAGATGACGGCGCCGGTGGGCTTGACACCGAGGAAGTCGGTAGCGCTCTGGAACAAGTTCGACAAGAACAAGGTGGTCACTTCCGGAACGGTGATCGTCTTCTTGGCGGCTTCAGGTTCTCTGAGCGCGGGAGTAGCAGCGCCGGAAGGAGCGACTGATCCCGGTCGAGTCGAAGGTGCGCTCGGCGCAGGAGGAGAGACCAAGATGTCTACGGTGTACGCGGGCGTCTCCGAGTCGGTGAGCAAAGGAGCGGCAAAGACGGCGGTGTGATCGACTTCATCGTACGTGTGACCGAGCAGGTTTCGGAAACCAATGATGGTGTTCTTGCCGTTCTTGACGAGCTGGGGCTTGGCACCGTTACCGATGTACTGTAATGCAGCCCAAAGGAATCAGTCAAACGCTCGCCAAATCGTTCGGCACACGTACGACCTCCTCGCCGTTGTAAGAGACGGCACAAGCGATCTGCCTCTCTCCGTCTTCGTTGGCGATACAGTTGGCATGGCCTTCCTTGCCAATGACGGCGATGGAGGCGTAGGACTGGCCAAAATTGACACCGAGAACAGCGGGACGAGACCTAAAGGGAGGGGATCAGGGTTGATGGGTCAGCGCAGTCCCCGTCTCCAGAATCTGCGAGAGCCTCAGCGGTCGTTCATCTCACATTTTTAGGACAAGGATACAGTCTATGAGGAATCAAGGAACACTTTCAGTTCATCACATCATGAAGAGAAGGAACTTCAGAAAAAGTGCGCGATCACTCTCCGGCCCCGCGTGGCTTTGCGCTTTATTTTGGCTTTCTCCTATCGTCGTTCGCGACTCGAAGACGTAAGTCAGTCTTGCTATCAGGGTGCTACTGGAGGTTCATGCAAATGGCGCGAGGGCAGCAATTTGGGCCACCGGTAACAGAAGCATAGCGATACCGAAATTCTGGCGACATGTGCAATTACCCAGCATGCGAGATCCCATATATGGCGAAGGCTTTGGGGCGAAGTACGGAACGATACCCGTGCCCTTCTCGAGACTCAACCTGTCAGTTCATCGCCGGGGTCGAGACAACATGGGCTACATGCTCTTTTCCATTGATAAGCTGCAGGGGAGCATGTGTGCGATGTCAAGCGCCGGTCGCAACCCGCGGGTGGCGGTCCTTCCGCGTTCACCATTGTCGGCCGTGATCGCAACAGCATTGTCACGCCGTAGTGTCTCGCCATCCCTCTGACGTATCATAATCCACAACCCCTCGTACAGCATCAAGGTGAACGTGATGGCAAAATGCCGCCGCGCTCGAGTTTCTAGGCTCTGACGACAATGAATGGACACCGCCGTTGGCATGACAGAACGATAATTTCAGATACACTAGCGACAGCTCTAGCGACTCGATACTACTTGGGACACAGCTGGACGGAAGCGCTGTACATGCTGCTCCTTCAAGGATGTATACCAGAGCAGAGCACTGCACGGGACAGGCTCGTCCAGCTGCTCGTCCTTGCTTACGTTTCAGCTTGAAACGTCAGCATTCTACGTGACGTCAGCAATTCCCGGGGAACCCTGGCCTTACATCCCAGCCATGCGAACATCCCTTTTCTCCACAGATTCACTCGTGGATATTCGTCTGAATGGAGCGCAACGCTGCCTCACCGTTGGAAGGTTCCCCTACTCCAAGTCAAAGGATAATCCGTACTGCTCGTCCGCTATCTCAACCGACTCATCTCGCCCTCAAGGTTTCGCAAACCCATCGTCAGGCAGCCCCATTGCTGGCGCCGGCTGCTCACTTTTCACAAAGAATAATCTCCGCGGACCACCGACGAGAGAGCATGGCGCGAGTTGGAGCCGATGGTCTGCTTTACGGTGAGCTCCAGGTCCGAGGCACCTTGTTCGCCAGGCGCGCGACTGACACGAGCACCTGCACATCTTCAGGCCCACATAAACCCGGAGACGACAACTTTCACAACCCGCTGACCAACATCGACTTTAGGGTTACCCCTCCCGTCCGTGAGTGCCAAGGATGGAGTTTCATCCGGATTTACAGACTGAAGGTCAGATACGGTACAGGAAAAGTCTCCTTATCGAGCGAATCACCAGGCGGTTACTTTGAGCCCACCGCAACAGGCGGAAACAGTGGCGCTGCGACTCCCAGAGCGACGACCGATGTCACTACGCCTTCCCAAAGCACAGAAGAGCCATTGAGGCGTGTCAGGGAGGAAGAACAGCATGGCGTATCGGATCACCCAGAGACAGTTTCCGCCGCAACACACCCTCAGACCAATTCACAGCGACCCCAACCGGAAACGAAGAATGGCGAAACATCCTTCGGCACAAACCTCACCACGGGACGAAGAGAGTACCTCAGCCAATACGCGCACCTTCAGGACGAGAAACCGTCGCCCGGTACGCCGATTGAGCGGTGGGAGGATTATGGGGATTCGATCGGGACGGGGTGGTCCTCGCAAGGGGGATGGGGATATGTGTCGGATGATTCGAGTGGGACAGAAAGTAGCATTAACGACATCTATTAGCGTTGATGTACGCCAAGGGTCTTGAGGTATGGCTCGTGAACAGTGTTGTATAGCTAAACTCGGTCGCATCGACAATTTGTATGAATACTTGTATGTCTTGTGGGAAGGGCTGGAACCTGTATCCTGTTGTCACTCCTGAGTGGCTGTTACTCCTTCACACTGCGTGCATTCATTTCACAATCCCCCTCCTTGCGACTCTTTCCGGGACGCGCGACTGAGTATTAGCGAACTATCAGTCACCAAGTCAACGTTGCACAGATAATTCACCAGACCAGTGAAACTCACGTGTACTTTCACCTGTGCAGGTTGAATCTGCCCGGAGCTTCTCAGTGGTGCAGGTCCGGGATAAGGCTTCACAAACGGCTCGAGAGTGTCAGCTTGAGATGGAAAGCACCATCGCCAAGCGCGAGCTTCGGGTGACCAGTCCGCTCCGGTTCCCGTCCGGGGTCCGGATTGAGGAGGACTTTTCCATGGTCTGCCTTGGAGGACACTGGGACCTTTCGTAAATGTTGGCAACAATGGTCTCAGGAATGTGGCGAGTGCAGGCAGTAAAGCGGGATGTTTAGGCATAGCGCGATCCAGCGAGAAGACACGGAGGTGATCGGAGGACAGACTGCCGGACGCCTCTGCCGACGAAACAACGTCGCACATTCACACGTATATATCTTGCCAAAGCACTAGGACTTTCCCCTTGTCAGGAGAAAGGAAGCTGAAGCTGTCTCGCATGGAAACGAACGCATCAAAGGATGGCATCGGAGCAAAGGCTGACAAGAGAACTGATTATATCTTCAACACTTGTTACAACGATAGTTCTGGCACACCGAAACAACTCTGAAAAATACATGGAAGAAGCGTTACGAAACGTCTTTGATCTATGATACAAGGTCCCGTGAGGAAGACCGCAAGCTGATTTATCCCGCGCACCCGACGCCAGGCTAGAGCTCGATAGCGACCAACACCCACCGCTTGTCATCCCACTCAAACCCACCCCTCACCTTCCCCGGCCTTAACACGATCCCCCCGACATACGCCAAGGCGTGTAAAAACTCGCGCAGCTCTTCGTCCTGTCTGTTTCGCCTGTCGAGGACGAGGACGAGTTCCGTTGCCTCTAATGCGTCGGCGACGAGGTCGAGTAAAGAGGTGAGGTGGTCGCGGATATCGATGTCGAGGTTGTGGTCGTTCGTACCGGATTCAGAAGCCTCGGATCCGCTTTCGGAAGTGTTGCTTGATTTTGATGGCGAGAAGGATGGTAAAGAGAGGTATACAGTCCGTCCTCCCGGATCGATTCGCAGCTTCCCCGGTCGTCTCGGATCAAGTCCATGGCTATGCGCCGGTAAGTCGACAGCGGCACCAATCAAGACGGGTGATGTGTGCGGAAGAACGATTTCCAACAATCGAGCGCAGGCGATAGCAATGGTCGCGTGATATGGGAACAAGGGGGTAAGGAAGCCGATGAGTTGTGTCTGAGAGACTGGGTGGTGCGGTGTTGGTGAGGGGAGGGAGCTGTAGTGTGGCTGCAGGGCGGCAGGGTATGTACCTCGTGGAATTTCCGATGATATGGTCGAGGAGGATTTGTCCTGGTTGTACGGGTCGAGGCGTTGCATATGGTGGTCCAATCCGGCCTGGCTGGGACTTGACGTGGTCGAGGACGATGTTCCTCCGCGCGGATCGGATATGGAACCGGCGCTCGAAGAATAACCTGTCGACGCTGAGAATGCGGAGAATGCCGAATGGGAAAGCGGAGGCGTGTTGACTTCGGATAGGAGCGAGTGCAAGCCATGGAGGTGGACGTTGTTTGGATACTGATGAACGTCCGGCGAGGGGTTGGTGTGATGAGGCTGATGATGTGTATCCTGAGGTGGATAGTATTGCGCCGACGCGTTTGTCACCCACGTTGACGACCTCCCGACTATATCCTGTGAGTCGCGGGTCTACATAAGCTTGACCCAATGATGAAGGCGGCTCACTTACAGGAGGCATTTTATCCCTGCGGACCTCAAAGCCACTGTGGGCCACCACCGGGCGGGGAGGAAGAAGCAAAAGAGGAACCCCCAACCTCGACCGTCTCCTTGTACGCCCAGACTCTTCCGCCCAGGCCCCCCAATCGCGCCAATGCCAAAACGCTTTCGTCCTCGGGAATGACAGCGGCGGGATCCTTCTTGCTATCATTCGCATTCGCAATCGCCGCTGCCGCAAGCGCAAACAAGTTGACGTTATTTGGATTCATCTCGGTGTTGGAGATCATGGCGGAATCGACGGCGACGGTTGAGCAGTGAGGTTGCGGGTTGAATGTTGAGCTGGTGAAGAAGGTTATGAAGCCAGTCGACGCCGATCCTCTTCAACTCTTGTCCCGAGTGTCAGCTGTACTTCCCGGCGCGACAACAGATAAGCACGCCACTGTACGTCATCGGGAGCGACATTCTTAGCTAAGCAAAACAAATATGGGCAGAAAGGCGAAAAGCAAATCAGCAAAAGGCAATACCGTTCTGGGGGAATTCGAAGACCTATGACGCCTTATCACACAACTGCCGCTTTCCGCAAGCGCATCAAGTTGTTTCCGGGGCCTCAGCCTTAGCCTGGCAATTGCGCCTGATCCTCCAGCGAGGCAATCTCTCAGCTGCCGCCTGCACCGTCGGCAACGGCGAATCTGACGTCCGTGACGGCGTCGAACACAGCAAGATCGACATTATCAACGTTTAGACGTCCCTTTTCCCCCGGAAGATACCCTTGATTCTCGCAAGTCACCACCAGCAAGTCAAAAATGGGTTGTGCGCATACCTCCCTTCGCCTTGGAGACGACGTAAACTGACGAATTGTGCTCTCTTTCACTGCTTGCTCGAAAAAACACGGACGGATTTGGATGGATTTGGCTGAATTGGAAACGCGATGAACAAATGCGGAATTCTGGATGGATGGATGAACGAATGATTGGCTGGAAATGGAACCCTCTGGACGAACCTACCTGCCCGTAACGCACGACCGCACCAACAGCCGGAAAGCCTCGAGGATTGCAAGCCGCTCGATCCCTTCGAACTTCTCGAAGGGAGAACCGATGGGCCGACAAGGCTTACAAGAAGCGAGCCTTGGGAAACATCTACAAGACCTCGCCCACCGGTGGTTCTTCCCACGCCAAGGGTATCGTTTTGGAGAAGGTGAGTGAGAGGTGTGAGACGAGCGTGGGCAGTCAGCTGGAGGGGGAGCGAAGGGACGAAGGCGCGGACGACGGGGGGACGATTCCGGATGACTGGACCCACGCTCGACCACGGAATGTCATGCCCGGTGCAGCGCTAATCCGTACCATCCAGGTCGGTGTCGAAGCCAAGCAGCCCAACTCCGCTATCCGAAAGTGTGTCCGAGTCCAGCTCATCAAGAACGGTAAGAAGGTCACCGCCTTCGTTCCCAATGACGGTTGCTTGAACTTCGTGAGTCGATTTCCCACGGTAGCGACGGACCCTCAACTGATTCGGGCGGTGCAGGTCGACGAGAACGACGAAGTCTTGATCTCTGGTTTCGGTCGACGTGGTAAGGCAAAGGGAGATATTCCCGGTACGTGCCTTTCCTGCTACATACCGGAAATTCCTCCTGAAGAGTTACGCATACAGGTGTCCGATTCAAGGTCGTCAAAGTCTCCGGTGTCGGTCTTTTGGCCCTCTGGAAGGAGAAGAAGGAGAAGCCCCGATCATAAACGGTTCCTACAAACCGTTTCTGTGTCTCCTCGGTCTCGCCTTTCTCAACAATCCAAAACACCCTCGCTGGTATTCCATCACCATTCAGGACGACGATCTGGTGTCACGCTGGGTCGCGCGTCTCGGTAGCATTTTTCCCGGGATGGAAACACATGTAGATGAATATATGGATCTACCCATGCAAGGAGTGGGTATATGAAATGCATGTGAGGGAACTTTGGGCGCCAGGTGTGAAACTTGGTGTGAAGCAGTGACACCGTCCGTGACGATGGAGCTGACGATGGCTATCGGCAAGTAAGGCGCATCGGGTACCGGCCGCGACTACGAAATACCTTCAAGACGTTGGGTCAGGCCGGAACTGCCATACGGCTGGAAGGCTTTTTGAACCACGTTCCAGTCGAGAATAGTCGTTAGAGCTGTAGTGCTGTTCGGAGTCGCTGGCGAACCACTGACAAGCTGCTTCAAGCAGTCTTCATGCTGTTTGTCTGAACGAAGAGTCGCCCCAGGCCGGGATGACGTCAAACGAATATCGCGCATCGCTGAAATGTAAGACATCGACAGGCGGTATTCGATCGAAGCTGGCGTATGGGTTCACTAACCTTGGACTCAGTCGACCTCTGTCCTGCTGCCTCTTCTGACTAGTAGTCGCTCCGACGCTACCTTACACCTCCGCATACATCCCGCCACCTCTGCTGACATGAAGATCTCAATACCGACATTACCAAATCCGACAGGCTCCTCGCCGGGATACATCAACCCGCTCGCTCACATATCGCAATCTTCCGCTATATCGCATGTCAAGAGTTTTCTGGACAAGGGCAAAGGCAAGACACTGGTACTCACTGGGGCTGGTGTGAGCGTGGACAGCGGGATTCGAGCGTATAGGGGCAGCGAGGGTCATTGTAAGCCTTTTGTGAAACAAGAAAGTTCGTCGAGCTAATGCAAGTATCACTAGACACCACGAATCCGAATTATAGGTTGGTGTCTTGCAAAAGCTGTTCCGAACGACCTCTGATCGGAATTATATCGGCAGACCAATCTTTTACGGAGAGCTCGTAGAGCCTGGACCTAAAGGGCACAGCTTTCGGTATGATTCGTTGGGCGACTACGTGACAATGTCCAGACCACTGATGCGTTTCTCATCACGTTACCTCTAGGCAGAGATGTACGTACATCCATCACCGATGTGGGTTTGTTCCGGAGCGAAATTGATGTTTCTATCATCCAGATTGGTCCAGGTCATATCTAGGAGTGAGTAAAGTGCTCAATGTATTTTCATATACCTACGCAGTTCTAATCGAGAGCTTTCCGAACGCAGTACCCGCCCGTAAGGGATGCTCTCCCGAACCCTACACACATGTATGTGGCGGCACTGCAGCGTCTAGGCCTAGCACCAACACTTATCACGCAGAACGTGAGTCTCCCCGTCGCTTTCGGACCATCCGAGATTGACCATATTGATCTCGGTTCAGGTCGACCGCCTGCATCACAAAGCATCACCCTTCGATCTGACAGAAACCGATCGCCGGGTCCTCGAGCTGCACGGCACACTGGCCTTTGTACATTGCCTGAAGAACAGACATATGCGGCCCCGAGACGAGTTTCAGGATCTGCTGGGCAAGTTCAATCCGACGTGGGAGCAGGTCGTAAAGCAGGCGCACGGAGGAAGGGTCAAGACGAATCCAGATGGAGACGTGAGTGGCCTTCACGCCTGGTCTTGATTACCGTGACTGATAGACAGATTTTCTTAGGTGGATCTGGGCGGCGTCAAGTACGACTCGTTCGTCGTTCCTCCCTGTACGGACTGCGAAGCGCATGACGTCCCAGACTCGATCGTCAAGCCGAACGTCGTGTTCTTCGGGGAGACAATCGCCGACGCCGTCAAGGACCGTGCAGCGCACATGGTTGCGGCTTCGTCTAGGATATTGGTCTTGGGTACATCCCTGGCGACGTATAGTGCCTTTAGGTGAGTCTCCTCCGACGCTGGCCGTCTTATTTTGTGTTACTGATCCGAATACCTCAGACTCATCAAACAAGCTCTCGAAGCGCAGAAACCCGTTCTCCTGCTGTCTATTGGACCATCACGGGCGGACGGGTTGCCAGGAGTCGAAAAGATCGAGATGAAGGCCGGGACGGTGCTTGAAGGTGTGCTGCAACGGTACCTTGCGTGAGTCCAAGAAAGAGGATGCTCAGAGAGTCGCTGACGATGTCCCCAGGTTGAAACATGGGCCGGTGGAGGAAGAGGTCAGGTCGTTGATGGCCAAGGGTGTGGTCAAGGTGCCTGATAATCTGCCCAGTCCGAGAGCAGAAGGTTGATGTATGGAGGTCAACCGGTTATGACATTGCATATGCATATCTGACCTTCGACGGCATGGCGTTGGACTGAGGTCCTGGCAAAGGACAGACTCGGAGAAACGACTGCATCGGAGCAATACTCATTGGTATTGTGTCTGACAACCGTTGATGTGAGCGTGAACAAAGTGCGTGATATGTCGTCTTCAGATATGAGCAAAGGTGAAACATATGAGGAGAATAGCCGCCAAGTCTTCATCACCCTTGTAAGGGTCAATGGCGCATTGCAACATCTGTTGCACTTGGAAGAGCAACACGACGTCCAGCTGAAGTGTTCTTGGCATCTATACGAGCTCCTTCTTCCCTCATTACCAGCAGTCTTCATCGCCATTCCACTATTCCCGTTTGAAGCCGTCCGAAACTCGGTCGCGACGGGATCTCGAATTATTCATCGGATGCAATGACGTGCGCTGCCTCCACCTCTTCCCAAAAGTCGGGGAAACGAACAGATAAACGAATAACGACGGCGTCCCAAGAGGTCGATAGATACTTGTCACCTATAGCACTCTGCACAGCTTGAAGCTTCCTGCACACCTTCTTTCATCCCAACCTCTCACTCCATACACTCAAAATGGCCAACGCACCCCACGGCGGAGAACTCAAGGTATGCAGGGGTTCGCCAGGACAGCCGATTGAACGCATCTAACGCCTCGTACTGCGACATTTTAGGACCTCTACGCTCGAGACCTCCCTCACCGAGCTCAGCTGATCGAGGAATCTCGAGATCTCCAGGACATCGTCTTGACCGAACGACACTTGTGCGATTTGGAGCTCATCTGCAATGGTGGTTTCTCCCCCCTCGAGGGTTTCATGAACGAGGCCGACTACACAAGGTGCGGTGCTTCATCCAAGGTCTGTGTGGATCAGACTGACACGAGGTGCCCTTCACAGCGTTCGAGACACCTTGCGATTGAAGGATGGTAACCTCTTCTCCATGCCCATCACGCTCGATGTCTCCCAGGAACAGATCGACGAACTTAGCTTGGCCAAGGGCTCCCGTATCGCTCTTCGAGACCCCCGAGACGACGCTTGTCTCGCGATCTTGACCGTTGAAGACATTTTCAAGCCCGACTTCAAGCTGGAGAACGAAAAGGTCTTGGGCGCTGATGACCCCGCCCACCCTGCTGTCTCGTACCAGCGCAAGTACACCAAGGAATTCTACGTCGGCGGAAAGGTCCAGGCCGTTCAGCCTCCTCAGTACTTTGACTACGTCGATTTGCGATACACCCCGACCGAGTTGCGAGGCTTCTTCAAGAAGATGGCATGGCGAAAGGTCGTCGCTTTCCAGACCCGAAACCCCATGCACCGAGCCCACCGAGAATTGACCGTGCGAGCGGCCCGACAGCGACAGGCCAACGTCTTGATCCACCCCGTCGTCGGTTTGACCAAGCCCGGAGATGTCGACCACTACACCCGTGTTCGAGCGTACCAGGCTTTGATGCCCAAGTACCCCAACGGTATGGCGCACTTGGCCTTGTTGCCCTTGGCTATGCGAATGGCCGGTCCTCGAGAAGCCGTCTGGCACGCTATCATCCGAAAGAACTACGGTGCTACCCACTTCGTATGTCTCGAGTCCAATATATCTGTGGTTGGCGCGATTACTGACCTCGCCCGTAGATCGTTGGCCGAGATCACGCCGGTCCTGGTAAGAACTCTGCCGGACAAGACTTTTACGGTCCTGTAAGTCGACTCCCAACCCAATCGAAGACTTGCACTGACCGGTTGGGTGGTATAGTACGACGCCCAGGAGTTGGTCTCCCAGTTCAAGGACGAACTCCACATCGAAATGGTGCCCTTCCAGATGGTCACCTACCTGCCCGAGACCGACGAGTACCAGCCCATCGACGAAGTCCCCAAGGGTACCCCCACCGCCAACATCTCGGGTACCGAATTGCGAAGGCGATTGATCACCGGCGGACCCATCCCCGACTGGTTCTCGTACGAGGCCGTCGTCAAGGTCTTGCGGGAATCCTACCCGCCGCGAAACAAGCAAGGTTTCACCGTCCTGTTGACCGGTCTCCACAACTCGGGCAAGGACACCATTGCGCGAGCATTGTCCGTGACGATGCAGCAGCAGGGTGGTCGAAGTGTCAGCTTGTTGTTGGGTGAAGCCGTCAGGCAGGAATTGGGTTCCATCGGTGACGATGCGACCGCCGAGGACAAGGACGCCAACGTTCAGCGAATCGGTTTCGTCGCTGTAAGTTCTGGCCCACGTCCTTGTCACACCTATGCTGACAACCTAACTTTTAGGCCGAACTCTCTCGAGCCGGTGCCGCCGTTGTTGCCGCCCCTACCGCTCCTTCCGCCAAGTCCCGAAAGGCCTTCAAGGACCTCGTCAAGTCGACCGGTGGAGGCAACTTCTTCATGGTTCACGTCGCCACTCCTCTGGACCACTGCGAAAAGACCGACAGGAGCGGTCGATACAAGCGAGCTCGAAACGGCGAACTCAAGGGTTTCGCTGGTGTCGGTAAGTTGCATCGAACGCAAAGTCGAGGGTGCAAGCTGAATTCATTGCCATAATAGATCTCGCTTACGAGGCTCCCGAGGACGCCGACTTGGTCGTTGACCTGACCAAGGACACCGTCCCTGAGATTGTTCACGGTAAGCGTCACACCGTGCCACCATTACGACTTGAACTCATTCCTGTTCCCTGCAGCCATCATCCTTTTGCTTGAGACTCAGAGTCTCGTCTAAGGGGCTCATAGAGCAAGTACACATAAAAGGCAATACTGCCAATGACTAGGAACTGCATCATACCATTGTATACCTCTGTGATGTAGGATCACGAAGTCTGTTCATATAGGAATAATCAGGCAGAATACAGAGCGAGGCCTGCTTGCAGACCGGACCATTTTGCTGTCAATTCGCGAGTTCGAGCTGCTGTCCATTTCGGCAACGTTGGGAGCTTGCAAGATCCCGCTCGTAAGGCTGGCGTGCGATGCTTCCACCTCTTACTTGCCATTCTTGACCACCACTACCGAATACCTGGTTATCCAGAACCCTTGCGAACCCAGAACTGAACTCGCGTACCAAACGAAAGCGGAAAATCCTGTACAAGCGCGGCTGATTTTGGCGGCAATATAAATAAGCTAGAGATCTCCCTCCGAACGTCCGGCATTCTATTCGTTCATCATTCCCTTTGCTGGATCTCCCCCTCAGCGAGATGTCGTCCTCATCCGCTATTGCACCGTTCGAAGGCGCCTCGAGGATCCGTCCAAGCGTTTCCTTTCTCACCACGGAAAAGGCACCGTAAACCACCAATATGTCAAGCTATCTCAAGACTGGTTACCGAGTATTCAAGCTGTACTCACCAGATGCAGCCAGACAGTGAGTTCCACAAGCCAATTCGGACGTATCCAATAGCATATTCTGATCTTACGTTTCTCTCAGAGCCAAAGCGTAACCCAAACGTTTCGGCGCATTCCAGGCAACATACTATTATCCCGTCCTTTGGCGACGACCCGCAAACGACAAAGAAGCTCAACAGTGAGTACACATTCCGTGGACGGTGGAGGGTCATCAGCCTTGCGGGCCGTTTCTCTATATGATGCTTTTTAATTAGACTCCGAACGGAGGATTGCTCTGGGACGGTGACTGGGCTTTACTCAGGACAACCCGTCTCACCAATTTATCCAGGTGGAAAGAACGATAGTTCATCCTGATAATGAGAAACCGCTGCGGCAGATGGGTTGACATGTCGAGTACAAGTGCTGATCGTTGCGTTGCGTAGGCTCTACAATCATATTCGAACCGTTGCGTTTTGGCTGGATGCTGCTCCGCTTTTAACCGACCTTGGCCTCCCCTTCAAGGTAAGTCTCGCTGCTGTTCTCACCGATAGAACTCGTCGCTTACCGCCTGTTCTCCGTCAGGTCGGAATCGATGATATCGTTTCACTCGTGCCAATTTATGGGGATATCATGGCCGGGATCCTGCAACTCTATCAAGTTTTCCTGAGCTTCCTCTTCGGAATCGACTACCCTATTCTTGGATGGAAGACTATCTCGACTATCTCTTCAAAGCGAATCTTCGCAACCTAGAGACATTGGAGAACTGGCTCCTCGACTCTCCCAATGCCGCGCAGTACCACATCCTCCTGATGCCCGCCGCCTCTTCATCGCACAAAGCGGATTTCATTCCCGCCCCGCCGACCAAATCCCGATTCGGCAACCTGTCTTGGGGCAGCAAAGTCTCTGCGGAACAAGCGGAAAGCGCGAAAAGGGCGAGTCAAGGTCGGACGAGAAGGATGTTGCGGGACGAGGGGTATGCTGTGCCGGTACCTGCACCTGCGTATGCCGCTACGACTGATGGAGGATATGACGGAACTGGGACCGCTCCTGCACCTGAAGCCAGTGCTGGAAGGAGACGACGTGTTCCATCGTCTGAGCCCGCTTTCTAGCTATGGTTCCCGAACAGTTGTAACCAGTTGTACCCATTCATACATAGCCTTGATTCAAATAAGAGATATCTGCCCTGCATACCTATCCATGTGAATGGCGTAGATACCTGCACATGCCCACTCGCCGGCAATTGAGTAGGGTAAAGCTTCAACATATAAGGTTTGTGAACATCCGGACGCGTTCAGTCAAGCGGCGCGTCCAAACGCGCTGATCGATTGCAGGTCGCCTGAGCATCATCAGCTCGTACATTACCGTCTTCACCTTTTCGCCTTCTTGCATATTCCAGTCTCAATCAGTCTCTGCGTTACCTGACCGCCGAAGGATGTCCTTCTCAGCTCGTACACGGCGGACCAACCTGTCCAACAAGGTGCCCAACGTTAAACTTCGTCCAGCACCGATCCTGTCAAAATCTTCATCCAAGAATCTGAAGAATGTCCGCGAGGATGAGGATGACGGCGTTGGTTTGATGGATAAGGAGGTCGTTCGAAGATTGAATGAAGCAGACAACCTGGCCGGTGAGTAGGATGTTCCAGGTCGTCTGGCAGATCCCGCGTCTTTTGAAGTTCTGAAATTCAGGACAGCTGACAGACACGATCATGACAGATGCACACTCGGGCGACGTCGAGCTCGAACACACACGTCCGGCACGACCATTCGAAGGCTTGACCATCTGCTTTACGGCGGTTGCCTCGGATGTCAAGGTTGGGCTGATCAAGAAGCTCAATTCGATGGGCGTGTCCAAGGTTGAGGGAAATTTGACCATGGATACGTCTGCCCTGATCAGCGAGAGCTTTGATAGCGTCAAATATCAGGTAGGGATACATTCCCAAGCGTATCGTACGACACTATCTGACTCGTCTGATCATCTGATAGGCCGCCGTAAGGAACCGCATCCCTGTCTTCGCCCCGGAATGGATTGAAAGCATACACGCTACGTGGATATCAGGAGATGACGTCCCGAACATCTTCGTGAGCTTGGTGGACCGAAATCTTCCCGCACGGATGTAAACTGAAAGTGTAACCTCTTTGCTTGCAGTCCAAGATGTACCGTCAATATTACCTTCCCCCATTCGCCGATCTCAAGATTTCCATCTCCGGAATAGAACCCTGTAAGAGTACCTCGAGGAGACTCCCGAGCATGCCCACTGACGTATACTCGATCTGATGGGCAGTATCCAAACGCTCCGAAATGATGGAAAAGATTGCGGATTGCGGAGGAATCTACTCGAAGACCCTGGACCCAAGTTGCACACACCTTGTCATCGCTCAACCCGTCCTGGAAGAAAACGAAAGTGTCGACCCTGTCGTCATCAGGACATCGAAGGTCGACTGGGCTCTTCGAAGGAATGCGAAAGCGGAACAGGTCCGACGCCGTCGCAAGCACGCTCGGGATCCACGAGAAGAAGAGCCTGCAGATGAGCGGATGATCATGATTGTTTGGGAAGGATGGTTCTGGGATTGTGTGGAGTTCAACGGCCGTTTCCCGGAAGACAGATGGAGGCTGGAGAACCAGCAGGAGCCACCGCCGCCATCTTTCTCCGCACGTGAGATGGGTGAGTTTGAAAGTAAGCTTTTAAGAAGCGTGCTGTTAATGCGTTTCATGATTTACAGAACGGGTCGAAAAAGAGGCGGAAGAGGCGGACAGGCAAGAGCAACAGCGCTTGCTCCAGGCAGTGGTGAATCATGACATGAAAGTGGACCCCGACGTCAAGATGGAAGGACAGGATCTCCCGAAAGCGGAGGTGCAGCGCATAGGCAACGTTCCGGACAATGAGCTCGAACCGGCAAAACTGCGGAAGCGGCCCCGCGCCTCTGCGTTGAACAACGACGATAGGACAGACTCCCGCATGCGGCTGGTGGACGAGTTGATTTCGTCTATCGGAGTGAAACCAGAGCCCGAAAGCGTTCCTGGACCGTTGCTCATCACAGACGGTCATGACATGGATGCAAGCCCAGATCCTACCGTCAACGCAGTCAAGCCGGAAGAGCACATCTCGCCTGCAAGCGACCGCGCTCGGAAACGCGCCAGGTTGGCGCCCGTTGATCCAACACAGTCATCAGTAGCCAATGCTGGCATGGCCCCCCGACCTCGAGCCACGGAGCGTATCTCCGTGGTTCATACCTCGCGGGCTTCCGCATTCAACGAAAGCAACGCCGCTGACCAGAAACCGGTCCTCCTGGCGCAGAACCGGAGTCCAAAGGCGACTGGGAGTACGCAACCTGCGAGTATGGCCAAGCGACAGGCGGTACCCGACATGGTCAAAGAGAAGTCGCTCAACACGGAATTGTTCAAGGATATGACTTTCAGTCACGATGTGCAAGCCGGATACCAGGCCATGGAGGAGGCGATAGTCGGAAGTGGCGGGAAACTTATTCCCCTCGACGATGTGCGGAATGGGATCCCTGTGGACTACCTTATTAGCAGGATGTAAGTTCCGCGGCGATTATCTTCAATCAAGACGCTGAATTATATGGGTCGACAGGGAAAGCGTACCGGTGCTTATGCCGAGGCTCAAGTCAAGCACTGTCCGAGTTACGGAGAACTGGATAGAGATGTGTTTGACGGAAGATCGTTTCATCAATCCCGAAGAGCACGTCGCTTACAGGCCTCTTGCCTGCCCTATGCCGGTACCAGGTAAGAGTCCTGTATCAAAGTCCCAAACGCTCGTAATTGATCGGTCGTGCGACAATCATGCGATAGACCTTAAAGGCAAGGCAATTCATCTTTCAGGATATCAGGAGTCAAAAGAACTATGGATCTTGCGTCGGCTGGTGAGGGCATTCGGTAAGTCATACGGTCATACTTTCCTGATGTATTGGTCCAGCAAACTGATGCAATTCGGGTTGCAAGGTGCCGAGGTACCCTTGCAGCTATCGAAAAGAGGAACAACACATCTCGTCTGCAAAGAGGGCGGGAATATGAAACACTTCAAGGCGCTTGCGTGGGGGATCCCAGTATTGCGGGAAGACTGGCTATTCCACGTGGCAAAAACCGGTGACGCTTCGGTGGAGGATTTCATTTTACCTTTGCCTGCGAATGCCGAAAAGAACAGTGAGTGATTCCTCATAACATGATCAGTGCAATGATTGACCGGTCTCTTGATCCGCAAAGCACAATCTCAAGCTATACCGATGGCAGAGCGACGCGCACTGCGTGCCAACCTCACTGCCAACATGTCAACGCTGGGAGAGCAAGGAAGCTTCTTCGGTATGAGCGAAGCCTCCATGGACAAGTCAACCAGCGAGGCGGCCGAGGATGTCGCTCAAAGCCCCAAGCCTCCGGCCATGGTCTCTCAGGTATCGGCTTCCCGCCAGCTAGGTCTGGCTCCTACTGTTCTGGATCTGGAACCGAGTTTGGCAGAACGGCCCGCAAGCAGCGAATCAATCCCCAACAAACAATCACAGCACTCAAAGTCCTTGCCACCTCTCGGCCCTGCCGAGGGCTGGGAGCACGACTCGAAGAGGGAGTACCAGGGCTTGCGGACGGACACTGGTCCCAGCGAACATGGGGACTCTGCAAACAAGCCCGGTAAGCAAATCGCCAATGTCAAATCGCCTGCCGCCGGAAAGCTTGTATCAACGATGTCGACACCGGTGAACATGATTGAAAACATGATCAAAAGGTTAGAGCCGGAGAAGCCACTCAGCGAAAAGGATGCAGGCTACCCTATCAGGCGCCGGAAAGCGGCACCTAAGCCATTATCCGTAAGCGACGAGCTCTATTCCGAAGCCGTTGTACTCACCTTTGACTGCCGTAGACTTCTACCAAATCTGGTAGCGTTTCACCCAACAAAGCCACCGAGCCCCACGACGACCTGTTTCGCAATTATGCCGGTCCTATGGAGTCTCAGCAACCAAACGAGACGGCTGAAGAATCTTTCCGAGTAGAGTACAGGGACCCGGCGGCAGAGAGAGAAAGGCAGAAGCTGCTCGCCGGGTACAATCGTAGAAACGTTACTGGAACGGAATCCCAACGTGCAACCCGTAGTGGCGCAAGATGATACTAGCAGACTTCGTTCCATATTTCAGCTAGAAGCTTTCTATAATTCTTACGTAGCCCAAATACAACACATATTTGCCTCAAGCTGAATGCGTCAGATCCGGACGCCTCACTGCCGATTGCGAACAAGCTCGTGGCTTTCATCTACACTCTCGTCATCGGTCGTCTCTTCTGAGTCTTCTTCTGACGCATCTTCTGACTCCATGTCTCCTTGTACCTGGCCGTTGTCGCTTTCTTCCGTCTCCTCTTCACTCTCCGACTCGTTCAGGAAGTCATCAAGATTTTGAAATCTGCTCTTTGCCACGGGTGGAAGTCGTTGCACACTGGCCGAGGCAGGTGATCCACTGCCTACACTGGCAAAGGCGGGACTTGTAATAGTTTGCGGCGACTGGGTTTGGAATGATGCTGTGCGCGATGCGACAAAGGGCCGCACCGGTTGCTCCTCCTAAGCGTGCAGGGAATAGATTGTCAGCATCGACCCGAGCTCCTAACGCTATTGGACTGACCTCTATATCCCTGAGCGACGAGTCTGTCGGGTCGTCTGCCCAATCGGCAAGCGGTTCGTAACCAGGCAGGCGTTTCATAGCAAGGCTTGACAGCGTTCCAATGAGGAGTTCGCGTTGACGGCGTTCATCTGGTAGTCAATTCAATAGGTGAGTCTGACAGGCCAAAGCGCAATGAGGGGCAACGACCAGCTTACCTGGTGGTATTCCCGTTGACATTGACTCCTTCGCTGCGAGAAGAACCATTTTGATTTGTTCACGGCGGAGTACCACTCCTCCGGCGTCACCCTGAGTTTCATCGGTCTGTCCATCCTGATTATCCCTGTCATCCGACGTCTGCGATATACTCCGCAGAAGGCCTTTGAGGAATCTCGCACGATCTCGCACATCCCAATCTTCGTCATATCGCGCGAGGTTGAAGACATATGTTGAAAGGGCATGTATCGGTCTTGCTGTAGGGCAGAGAACCAGAAGCTTCGCTGCGAGCGTGAGTATTTGCAGTTTCGCCAAAGATGGCTGAATGGATGAATAGTCAGTACCGCTGCGTGAAGTTCTGGGTGCTGTCGCCTCACCTCTCGAATGAACTCCTTGGCTCCAAGCCTGAGCGTATCTGGCGCCCAAGGTTGCAGCCCCTCAAAAGAGCTCGTCCCCGCAGTTTGTTGATTGTCGGAAGGACTCTCGGCATACTGACCAGCCAGCCAGTAGACGCAAGCACGCGCGCTGCCGTTTGTAATTTCGGGCAATTGCCTGACCAGCTTGGAAACCAATTTGATCGATTCCGAAACGCTCTCTGAGGACTGGTCTGGCTGCACCAGAGATTTGAGGACGACAACGGCATGTCCCACAGAGGCATCTTGAAACAAGCAAGAAGCGGTTGAGCCCAGATCGTCAACGTCATTCATAGCTGCCACATACCCCGTGTGCTGTTCAGGAGCCGAATGAGGATACCCAAGGCTAGTTTTCGGGTACTGGACTGCATCCTGGCACAATTACCAACAGCCTTGATGGCATCTTGCGACACTTCAGCTTCTGGGAAACGTATGTATTCCTATTTTTGAAGGACACAAGGTAAGTGGCACATCAAATGCTTATGTTCTGATTGCTCACCTGAAATTCAGCGATCAAGGTTTCCGCATTGTCCGCAGTCAACAAGGCATTGAGAATGCGGATCTTGGTCCGCTTGACCCGGATGCTGTCAGTTGAATGAAGCAGGAACGAGCTGTATTGACTAGACAATAACCACTAAGATCATACACAGGTCAGCCTACGAATCTTGTGCCCCAATTATCTGGAACCTACCGCTCGTTCCTCCGCCACTTGTCGACACACCTCCGTCGCTATCGCTCTCACTTCCTCGCCTTCCAACCCGTTCATCAGTCGAAGCAGTGGTCGGACCAACTTGTCTTGTCCGACCTCCTCGTGCGATGCCGGTGCGAGGAGGTAGAAGAGCTTGACGTTGCCGAGGACGACGGCCGAGTTGCGAGACTGGAAAAGTGGGATTGCGCAGTGTAACAGCAACTCGATGTCGGGATCCAGCTCCTCCTGGTCCTCCTCATCCTCGCCGTTCTCCGGTTGCTTCTTCGCCTTGTTCTCTCCAGGCGGGGTGCTCCCACTCGCCTCGGGCTTCTCCAGCATAGCTCTGGCGTATCGAACCAAAATATCAAGCGCGACAACCTGTCCCCACTCGTCTGCGTCCACCAAGAGGCGACATATACGGCGGTAGTGTGCGTGGAGGAAGGAAAGGTTGTCCGGGCAGATCGCGTTGAATGCTGTGAGCGAGGCGCCGAGGGTTATTGGGGAGGGCGATTGGAGAAGTGTGGTGAGGATGGGTAGTAGCAGTGGTTGGGTTGACGCGTCCATGCTATGCACGCGATTTGTGGTCAGTCACGAGAACTGCATGGTAGAAAGCTTGACGGCTCACTCGTAAACCTTTGGCAGGCCCAGCGCAACAGTCTTTCGTACCCAAGGATTCCGATCGATAGCAAGCTTTTTCAGACCAATCATCAGAATACCTGTCGTAACGGAGATCATTAGCAAAGCAGTTTTGAATATCGACGGAAAAGGCATACCCTGTATCACCGGCAGCCTGATGGATGTCAGCACTCGGAGCGACATGGACCGTATGAGCGGTGACGAGTCTGAGAGGTCTTTCTGGAATGTATTGATCGATAGCAGGAGGAGATCGGTGTTACTTGATGCGCTGCAGAAGTACGCAGGTCTATTAGCTGTTTAGCGCGAGGCTCATCGTTGGGCGATACCCACTATCTCAGCAGGTAAATGTACACCTGACATGCAAGATCTGATCAGAACGACTGCCAATAGTATGTAGAGATGTCGACTTGCCAGTTTTCGGATTTCTATGGAAGGGGAAGCGACCTGCTTCACCACTTGAGCGAAAAAGCTCGACATGTCTCTTCCCTTGGAGATCATCTAGACGATTCAGATCGCGCACAGATCAGTGTTCCGGAAACCTCGTGTTCTTCAAGTGATATACTTACAGCTATCAGCCGTTTCATACCCTCTAGTCGAGCCGCATCGCCTCTCAGCGCACCAACTCCATTGGAC
Source organism: Naganishia kalamii (assembly GCA_022813745.1). Classification (NCBI taxonomy): domain Eukaryota; kingdom Fungi; phylum Basidiomycota; class Tremellomycetes; order Filobasidiales; family Filobasidiaceae; genus Naganishia; species Naganishia kalamii. Next base: position 260,308 of record JAKLLX010000003.1, on the reverse strand, counting down.
CCCGCGCCTGATTTGTCCCCGCCTCCCTCCAGCAGCGAACTGATGTCTTTTAGTTTATCGGTGTTGTATTCGAAGTACGATGCTGAAGAATTGGTTGCGCCTTGAAAGAGCGGGATGTCTCTGGTTGATTCCTACGGAACGAGAGTTGGACATTGAAGTGTGAGTAAGGGACGATACATTGAGAAGAGACGGGAGTACCTTGAAGTTCTCGGTGATCCGTTGCGTGAGTCTGCTCACGTTCGAGTTGATGGTATGCAGCGCCATGGTGCGAAATGCTCCAGCGCGAAGACGACCGCTGGAGGTTGAGCCTGTATCTTGGAGCACGAGTAAACTCCTGTACTGTAACGTCGACGTTGAGGAGAGTAATACTGGACCATGCACACGAAGGACGATCGGTTTCCATCTATCGGCAGTCGACGCGGAGCCAAATCTGAACACGTCATGCACCATCCGCCATCCTGCAGCAAGGCCTGACCTGACTTCCGCGGCATTTGTAAAGAACCACATCATAGCAGTGTGTCTTCTCTGTATGACTTCAACTATATTCGGTGAAGTGGTCAAGTCGATGTGTTGAACGCGTAAGCATTGAAGAAGAGGGACTGTCTTCTGCTTCATACGCCGCACGATACATGTATTCCAGTAGGCTCAACCGAGAGCATGTCGATCTTCCCGGCCCCTTACTTGATATCTCGGCAAGACGCCACGCCGAAGCATATCCAACACATACGAGCGCGACATTGCGCGAAAACACAGCGGCACGCATACACCTTCGGTGTATACTATGTTCGTGGTCGTCCACATCGGTAAATATCATTTCTGCCTTGCTTGCTGACCTCAGTACAACGTCATACATCTGGTCATCTATTGGACAGGTTTGACCGGGTCCTTCGAGGTCGCGTGAACCACTATCGACGGGCAAATCAGCGTCGGCGGGTATCCTAGATTCTGAAATGAGAGCGCCGGGACTTACCAGATCCAAAGACGTCAATGGAATCAATCCTCGTCGTCTCCTCGTCCCCCTGGTTGTCCTTGACCAAGATCTGAAGCGACAAGAGATATCAGCACAATGCCATCACACGCTATCAGGACCGCAAGAACGTACGTGCAAGCTATTGACACTCTGGAACTTGACGAACCGGACTTCAACGCGTTCACCCTTGATATCCTTCTCCGACAAGACGATCTCCTGCGTCGGCGTCAAGTTGGCCGCGTCGGAGAAATCAAGTGTGGGCTGGTTGATGAATAGTTGAATGGTCTTGGGTGCTTGCGTGGGCGAGATGGCGGAGAAGATGGAGATGGATTTGATCTTGACGGGTTGGTTAAACTGGTGGTCACGCAGTATGTTGAATCAGCCCAGCTAAAGGAGACGGGATACCCGGTGCGTACCGGCAGATGAATCAACAACTCCGGATCGACTTCACTCTCCAGCCATCCGCTCCCCTTGCGTCCCGCATCGGACCCGACAATGGTCTTGATCCCATGCGCGGACGATTCGTTCAGGCACGTGATATGCGGGCTGAACAAGTGGGGGAGAAGTGATTCCTGGGAGCCAGAGGTCAGTCATGAACCGCTGCGCAGGAGGCGTTTGCGCTTACGACGCCGGGTTCCGTCGGCGCCGATTGGGCGCCGCTGCCGCTTGCTGAAGACGCGCCGGCAGGAGGAACAGGTCCGGCATGCTGCGATACCATTGACGTGAGGCCTGCAGGGTTCGCGCCTTTCATCTGTGGATAAAGGAGTACGTCAGATCCAGGGTTTGGTTCCCTAGAGTCGTGGGGAAAGACGTACCTCGCCAACGACTTTGCCGCCCTTCAAGACAATGAACGTCGGCATAGCTCGGACACCGTACTTGGCTGAGATTTGCGGAACCTTGTCGACATCGACTTTGAGGAATTGGACGTGGCCGTACTGCGATGCAGAGGTAAGAAAGGAGGCAGCGGGGAGTTGTGCGGGAGGTATACCTTTTGCGAGAGCTGTTGGAATGTGGGAGCGATCATGTGGCTGTAGTCACCAAAGTGAATGACAAGAGGCGTTAGCTGCAAACCGCAACGTCACAAAGGGATAGACGCACCAAGGACCGCACCATACGGCATGGAAGTCTGTTTCAAGCCAGGATTCTCGTCAGTCTTTGCAGCAGCAGGGTGAACGATTCCTAGGACGCACCAACTACACATGCCTTGTTCGGCGGCAACGACTTGACAATGCTTTCGAACTCTGGTTGCGAACAGCGGAATAACGCAAAGGCAGAGGCATCAACGGTCAGCGAGATTCGACTCTGTTGGATAGGTAACGTACCGGATGCACTGGAGACTTCTTTGAGGTTGGGACCGCCTGCCATGTTGTTTACACTGAGACTTGAGACTGTACAAGCAAGAGTAGATGGAAGATATCGATCAGCTTCGAGCTGAACAAAGGCGAAGAAGGTGATTATGTCTTCGAGTAAGGTCGAAGTGCTGAGTAATGAGAGTCGATCGGATGCAGAGCTGAGCTTCAGCGATGGTTGTTATCACGACAAGGTGTCTGTCTATCTTCTGGATGTCTCCCCTGTTCACCCTGTCTTCAACACTGCCCAGGATACCCTCAAGCCCGTCGAGCGTGCGAGATGTCGAGCGGATAATACACCGGCCATGCAGTCCTTCACCGTCCAGCCGCTGCTGGTAGATCCGTTCCTGCAGCGTGATCTTCTGGACTTTGGGAACGCTGCCTCGCAGCATTCTTCTGGCGATAGCAAGGTTTCCATATCATGTGCTGTGGGATACAGTAAGTGTTCAGGTGAAGCGACGTGCAAGAATGCTGATCGTCTGTCGCTCTAGGTAATAACCTGTATGTCGGCTCGAGCGATGGACAGATACTCTGGTATACGATCGATTCGGGTTCACGGCATGTCGTGCGTTGGTTCTGAAAATCGTGCTCGCAGCCAGCTCACACGAACCTTGTGTAGAGCTCAAATACCCAAGGATCCGAACACAAGACCGGGGCTTTCACTCTTCGGAACAAACACACCTTGTCTCCCCGTCGACCCATAGACAAGATCTTGTTGGCTCCGAAAGTCGGCAAAGCGATCATTCTATCTGGTATGTCTGCGGCTTGCTCAGATCTCACGAATGTATACTCATTGCATTCGCAAATATCTACCATCACAGACCAGACTTTGACCTTTTTGGCTCTTCCCACCCTGGAAACACTGACGACGAACCCTATCCTACCTCTCCGCAATATCAGCTACGTCACGCTCGACGACCAGGAAATCGCATGGAAGCCGGAAGAAGAGGAGCTCGCACAGTCTCAAGCGCAGGGAGGGGCCGTTGCTGGAGTCGGGGTCAAGGGGCTCGACATTGGGATGTGTGTGGTCAGGCGGAAGGCGATAGGGCTTTATCGGCTCGGCGCGAAACTCGTCTTTCTAAGAGTAAGTTGAAGCGTGATATCGGTCAGGTCAGAGCTAAGTAGTGCTCGCGGCAGGACGTGCCCGTTCCCGAAACACCAACACAAGCCGCCCGTTCCAACGCAACACTCTGCATCTCCGACCCTTCTAAATACTGCATTGTCGATCTCCTTGGCCCACACCTGCTAGAAGTCCTCCCAATATCACAGGCATCACCCGATGCACCGGCCGACGTGAACCCCGCGATTGCGGTCTTGCCCGGCGAGCCAGAGTTCTTGTTTGCCAGTTTTACGGGGGAAGAGTCGGGCAGTATGGGCGTGTTTGTGAATCGGGAGGGAGATCCAGTGAGAGGTACGATGAGCTGGGAGAGCCATCCGAGGTGTATAGGTGAGAAGAGAAGACTCGTCTCTCAAAGTAGGGATGACTGATGCGGTTTGACGATGAACAGTCATTGAGGGGGATTCCGTGATTGCCCTCTGTCGGGACAATACGCTGAGGATACACTCCATCGCCGACATCACTTCCGGATTCGATAATCCCCCTCAGCGTATATCTCTCCTACCAGAGTTATCGGAAGCCCCGGACCGTCGTTTTCTACCGTTGGGAATGACCATCAATCCCTATGGTCTTGTGGTTCCAAATCCAAAGCGCGATGCGATCATGACCATGGTCAGCTGGAAAGTCAAGTCTGTGCAGTCCGCACAGAAGGAAGCGGATGACCTTGATATCGCCGAACAACAGACGTCACCGCAACAAGCACCGACCGAAACTCAATCGATCAGCAGCGCGTCCGCATTCTCCCCTCCGGCAACTCCGGAAGCCGCACCATCATCTGAGCTTGTCAGTCAGGTCAGGCCGACGTCTTCCACGACGAGTTTAAGCATCTGCGAGACGTTGATCTGGACCGGGGATACGGTCAAGGTCCTCGCATCAGATTCTTGGGTGGTCAAGGCGAATAATATCCTCAATGAGGGTACGCCGGAAGCGTCGGAGAGAGTGTCGAGGATAGTGGAAGAGGAGCGGAAGAAGGCGAAGCGTGGCGAGGTGGATGGAGACCGAGTAAGCATGCCTTTGCAAACCATCTGGCTTGTAAGCTGAAACGATTGATCAGGCGGCGCATACGGCAGACATGCGTTTTATGTACGCACGACTGGCCTATGTTCGGCTTCGAGCTGCGTTATTCGACGACGCAGGGTCTTTGTTCCAGAAGAGCAAGCTAGATCCGCGGTTCGTCGTCGCTTTGTTTCCAAAGTACGCCGGAAGGAGTATTCCGGATGATCAAGAGCTGGCCATTTGGCGAGGTCTCTTGGACGATTTGACGGAAGTCAACTCGATCGATGACATAGGTACGCTAGCCTACATATGGTCCGCGGGGTCGCACCAGATGGCATCCTATCCAATCCTAGCTTTCTGATATTGGGATTTTCGAATAGTGAAGAAGAAAGTTTCCGAGATTTATGGCATCGACGATTCGGCACCAATTGACCAGCAAAGTACAGAAGTGCAACAAATCAGCGAGCAGCTACTCAACCACGCTGTGCGGATGTTCCTCGACTATCTACGCAAAACGAGGCATACGAGGCGAAAGGCTGGCTCCTCGTCACAGAGTAGCAGCGCAGGCAAAGACACAACGAAAGAGCATCTCATCGATCAGGTTGGTTCCCTCTTCGTCACGTGGTGAAGTCGCTCACAACGCAATTATAGGCCATCGACACCTGCATGTGCAAGATTCTCGCGGAACAGGGCGAGACGGAAGAGCTGCTTGGCATTCTCGATGGAAATCAGGCTTGCGTTATAAGCGAGCTTGAACCGTTCATCGATGCCGAAAAGCTGCCTGGAGTGTTGGCTCATGTGATGTCGATGATGGGCAATCATGACAGGGTCCTGGAGATAGTTACTTCGTTAGTATCGGACCCCGGGTTCTCGTAGCCAGGTCTGACACTCACGCACCCCGCTTCACCTTTACCGCCATCGTGTCGCTTTCCGAAAAGCAGCATGGCAGATCAAGGCATTCGTAGCCGCCAGATTCCCGATCCGATACAGCACGTGGAATCAGTTCTGCAGCAGATACAAGATGTATCCTTGATTCGGAAATACGGCCTCTGGCTAGCCAAGCAAGATCCGGAGAAAGCCCTCAGAGTAAGTGTGTACTCAAATGCGTTGTTGACCCCTTCTGACTTTGGCCGATCTGGCGCAGATCTTGACTGGCCAGGGGCTTGCGACTCGTGTCAAATTTGATGATCGAGCTCTTTTGTCGGAGCTGCAGCCTATCAGTCAGGAAGCTGTTAATAAATACCTCGAATATGCGGTGGTCCGGAAGCGCAGCCCAGTGAGTTTGATTCCTCGTTCGCCTCTCGGTCAACGCTGAGTCGTTGCATCTGCCCTTTTCCAGGACAAAACGCTGCACAACGCTCTGTTGAACTACTATTTGGATCAGGCCGAGGTATTCTTGGCCGATGATGGGGTGATGTACCATTTTACGGAAATATGTGAGTGATCCACTTTCTCGTTGTGCGGGCAAAGAGATTAACTTTATTGATCCTTCAGACGACGAATACGTGAAAACCCGCCCGAGCGTCACCTATTGCCAGTATATAGCGGAAACAGCGTACGACTCTCCAGCCAAAACGCTCAGAATGAAGACGATACTGTTTCTGCAAGGCTCGCCCTTTTACGACCTAGTCGAGGCGGAGAAGCGGTTGCAGGGTATCGACAAGCTGTTTTACGAAAAAGCAATCGTGTACGGTCGGGTGAGTGTTGTTCAGTACTTATAGTCGCCTGCTTTGGCTCTGGCTTACTCATTATGAAAATACAGCTCGAACGCCACGAAAAAGCTCTACATTTGCTGGCGATCCGCATGCGCGACTCGGTTTCAGCAGAAACATACTGCTCGCAAGGTGGAGTAGTCGTGCCTCCGAAAATAGCCCGCGCAATCGGAAACAGAATGCACGACCTCGAGCCATGGGTTGCGCTGGGCGAGGTCGGTCGCAGAAGGAAGGGTACGATCGAAGGGGAACAGCGTGAACGCTTGGTGATGGCCCTGCTTAAGGTATACATGGAGGATGGGTGAGTCCCGTGTGGAAATCCCGATTCTTGGAGCCCGCTTATTCATCAATGTCTTTTCGCCTGCCAGGTCTCAAGCCAAAAACCAAACAAGGGCTCTACTAAATGCACAAGCGCTGCATCTGGACACTATAGAGGTGAGTCCGAAATTAGCATGAAATCGCTGGCTTCGCTTATGCTCACCCTTTGGCAGGTTATCGACATGATCCCACCAGATTGGTCTGTGGCCTCTATGTCAGACTTCTTTACGCGAGCGATGAAGCGACAACTTCACGACCGGGCAACATGGCGCAGTACGTCAGGATACACCGCAACCCGCTTCCGAGCTGACCTATTATTCCTTGACTTGTGCAGTAATCAAAGCAATTTCAGCCGGACAGAACTCGGCAATCGCTGAAGAGTATGCACGAACAGTCGGTACACAGCCACCCATGGTGGAACAGAGGCCGGCGGACTCGCCTTCAGGCTACACATTGCCGGACGAGGGCTCGATAGCGGCTACCGAGTACGGGTCGATGCATGAGAAGTCGCCCGTGCACCGTCCGGTGCAGAGCCCTGCGCAGGGAGAAAAGGCGATTCAGGTCAAGACAGAGACTAGTAAGGAAGATGACTCGCCTGTCCGGGACTTGGTTCGAGAGGCAGAAGGGCGGGATCTCTCTGCGAACTGACGAAGGACGATGAAGCGAATAGAGCAGAATGTTTCCATTCTTTATCGAGGTTGTATTCCCCAGAATTCCTGTAGGTTGCGAGACTATATTTCTACAACGGCCATGAATACGCTTGCGGACACGGCATCATGGGTTACTAGTCCCGCAGCAGGCAGAGCTGATTCGAATCGTGACGTCCGACCCGTCACTCGCTTTGCTACATAACTGTAGGAATATCAGAACAGCACTGCAAGATCGAGAACGCAAGAGGTTGAATATACCGTACTGCGCGCTGGGAATTATGCAGTCGGCGGAGAACAGCAGCTATACCCGCACTGGTGGTGGGTGAGTCCTGTTGGACACGATTCCCTGTAGACCGCTATTCTCAGACACCGCAGCCCCCTCAGCAGGACGCTCAAGGTCTCAGCGGGACGTCGTCGCCTTCTCCCATCCGAAGTGCCGATACGACAGCGAGGATCGCTTGAATCACCATCGCTTTTCTACTACGTGACACAGATCATCTTTCGCGCTTGAAGCGCAATGAGTCTGGTGCTGGACATCGTGATGCTTGTCCGCAGCGCCTCTCCCAGTGGCAAGTGTTTGACGAGCAGGGTAGGCGTCAATGAATGGGAGAGAATTCGTGTCCGGGCATTAGCCAATAACATCGGACAGCGAGGGTTTCGTTCGTTCGTGCACCTATGCAATGCTGTCGCTATTGTCATGCACATAACCGACAATATTCATTGCATTACCAGCACTATCTCTCTTCCCATCATCGACATCCCCTTCCTCATGAAACATGTCCTTTAGGGTACAGTACTAGGCGCGATGGACTGACCCTCGCCCAGGCGTTGTACTTTGCGAGTGAAGGGTTATTCAAGGCCTCAATCACCATCTTCTCCTTATCCAACTGCTCCACCAGGGAGGCGAAAAAGGACTTGACGCCCTCTTCCTTTACTTGACGTTCACCTTCGATGATAGCTCTAGTGCTAACTTCGGAGGCGGAATCATTGCTTTGTCGGAGGACGGCGTCTCCGTGCGCACGAGAGTATTCCACCAGAGTCGTTCTCGAAAGCGAGTGACGGTTGACACAGGCATCAAGGCGGGTTGTCACCCTAGTGCATTTGGTATTATTGGTGAAAAGGCTTTTCAAAATGCGGAACCTTGGTTCCAAGCCTTGTACGACCTTGCTGGCAGATTCGACAAGACACCGTCGGACATGGCAGAAAATCGAAGTCTCGAGGACGGCGTGAACATCGAAGTCTAGCAATACTTGGAAACGTATCTCTTCGAGCGCTTCGTGCCGGGTGATCGCCTTGATGACGCCAAATGGGTCTATCTAGTGATGGCAAGCGGTCAGCAACGTAGACGTGGCACCGCTGTCCGAGAACAAACTCTGTAGCTTTTCGCAATGTCGGGGTTTCCTATGGGGATCTCAATAACGATTTCGGTCTCCACTACCTGCAGCAGTTCTAGGCTCGCTCGTAGATCTCGGCGGGCTTCGTGTGCGCAGAAGCGGTCGATGTGAAGTTTTCCGTCACGTCGTCGAAGATAGATTACCAACTTCGGTACGTTGGAGAGCCCGAGAAGCGCAAGCAGTTCAGGTAACACAATGGATCCATCGCCCACACATTCGGACTGTCGCAGGTCCAGTCGCACCTCTTCGAGTTGTCGAAGTTGAAGCGACGAGCCAAGCGGTCCTTTGAGCGGATGCCAACCGTTCCATCCGTACGACCATTCGACGCATAGCGTCTTGATGTTCGGAAACCGTCCGACAAGCTCCTGTAATGACGGGGTGCCCAGTCGGAGAAGGTGTTTCGGACCTGCATGAATCGTGAGGGACCTGAAGAGAAGACGCACAGTGTGAGAGATCGGGCCCGAGGCGACACCTCGACTGTGTCTTACTGTACGTTCTCTCGATTCAGACCACTACATTCCGACGACTGCGCGGCGCCCAGCCAACAGTACGGAATACGTAACTCCTGGCTTCGCTCTTCGAGAGCGATCTGGATGTCCCTACAGGTCTGGGTTAATGCCAGGGAAGGATCCGATGACTCGTATGCATTCTGTGTCTTCGTCCTTGGATACGAATGTGATTGACAGTAGCATTGGTCAGGAACATTATCTGGATCCGATGCGATGGCGCTGGCGGCTCGAAGATGATCTTCGATAAGCAGAAGAACGTCGATCGGCAAGCTGGCGAGATTAGGCTCGACGCCCTCTTTATCGTGGACCGACGGTGCTGAAAGCTGGCTCATCTTCACAGAGGAGCCGGCTGAACCGCGAGTTCGGCATCAGCAGGATATCAGAACGATACGCGCGTCCGACTTACCTGAGTACTTGGGTACAAGGGACATGTTCATGGCAAGGTGGACCTCGGGACTTTCAGATGATGGCCATTCAACAGCCTGGCCTTATGTAGTGTATCGCAGCGCAGCTAACTCGTCGCAAATCCGACGCATGGAAACCGCGACTTAGAAAGTCCCGCCAAACGCGCATCGTCAGGCCACAAACCTGACTCATACGTCGTCTCACTCGCGACCAATCATCGGTGCCTGCTGGTGCGTCAGCTGACGGGGACCGAACATGGATGCAAGCTATGGAATGATTCGGCTGGGCCGATCGGGAAGCAGACATGCAAGCTCTGGGCAGAGCTACCACTATATCGCTATCCCACGTACAATTCGTGATGCTATCGTTGAGCAGGAGATATCCCGATCCTGACCTGGAGACAATGTCCGCTGCAACATGACAGGGGGGGCAGGCGTGGTTTAAGATCCAAAATGTCGTCCTTCCTACTTTGCTACACGGAACCGCGCAACGTCATCCATCCTTGTCGACTGTCTGCTTCATCCCGATTAGGCCCTTCTATACTCTCCAGAATCATCGAGACCATCGCTTCCCGTAACGCCTCTACACCATCTTCATTTATATCGGTCGTACAGCCGAGGCGACCCCGAAGCGCGACATCCCCTGACCGGCGGTAGGATACGCTTCCAAGGGTATGGGATTCCGTACGCCATCCGTTGCTGGTCGTGCCGACGAGGCGAAAGTCGATCGCTTCCATTGTCGGCTGTTCCGCAATGAATTGATCCACCATTCCGAGGAGGTGCGAGGCCTCGAAGAACTGATCAAGCTCCAATGTTGCTGGGGGCAGGTCGTACATCAAGATGTCTATCCCGACGATGTGCATGATTCGGAAATCTTGGGGGGCAAAGTGGGCGTTGAGCGTGATCTCGAGCTTGTCGAGGCCGCTGTTTGCAAAGGCTCCGGGGATGTTCTCCGAGATGATTTCGTGTGCCTATCAACCGGGAGCGGGATCATGCGAATGAGCGTTGTCGATGCGATCTGTCGTCGCAGAATCACTTGCCGCATTACACTCCATCTCGAGCGTCGGGCCAACCTTGTAGCTAACCTCCAAGCTCACCTCCTTCACCGTAGGGTACCGCCAGAGACCCTGCAAATTCATCTGAAAGTCCTCCGGGTACGCGTTTCCTCCTAGCAGGTAGTCATCGACGGTGACACAGAGGACGAGCCGCTCCAAATTCGGGAACGACATGTGATCCAGTATCGCGGACATCTCGTTGCGCCACTCGGGATCCGGTTCCATGAAGGGACTCCTCGCCATCCGCGGCTTTCCGACACGCAGTTCCAGTTCACGAAGGGGATGGTCCCGAGTGTCGGCTCCGTCGTCCAAGATTTCGGAATGGTCCAGTTCGTCGCCGGTGCCCTCACGACCTAGTTGCCAGTCGATGATGAGCTTGTCCAGGCGAGGGAGGGCGACCGGGATCGTCCTCAGGGCCATTTTCCTCGGCGCCGAGTGTTTCGAATCGGCTTGTATCAGAAGCGTTCTAGCCAGAGAGAGCTCAGTGACGTCGTAGGGAAAGATGAGAGGCCAGAGACGTACCTAACACTTGTCCGCAAACCTTCCGACATTCCCAGCGTTTCCTCCTCGGCATCGTGACAGACCCCAACCTTGACGCTCCTCCCCAATCGGTGATCAAACACGATCGCCCTCAACCGCTTTGACGCCATTCCAAATGCCAACGCCCCATCCCGATAACATCCGCCGGAACGCACAAGACCCTCGAGTTGACGAGCCGGGGTCGGAGGGAGACAAGGGCAGAGGCGGGGGATCCGCGGGGTGAAGTCGTGGACGTCTTTGGCGGCGGCTCGCAGGTGTTCGGCGATGGCGGTGATGATTTCGGACGGAAGGGCATCGAGGGTTGGAAGGGTGACAAGGGGCATTATGGATATGTGTGACCGGCGAAGAGCTATACGACCATTCAAGATAGGGATCAGCCAGGCATCGAACATTCGTGTTCAGCAGGGCCGGGAGAAGGAGGAGCTCGAGGTGAGGAGACGGTAAGTGAGCACATTGTAAACAAATCAAACGCGTTCGATTCACTGAGCCAGAGTAGAGTAGATTGTCCTTGGGCCAGGTGTATGATCCCTCTCGGAAACCGTATTGCCGCTTCAGGCTCACACCCCGAGCCATCAAACCTCCCTCACCGGACCATGGACACATCACCAGCCTCAACCCCGCGACGGCGCGACGACAGCCACGACGCCGGCACGGACTCGTTTGAGATGCCCAGGATGAACATGCGGGAATACGACGCTTCCGCCCTGATGGACGATCTATCGATCTCCGGAACGCCTCGATACAAACACAAAGGCGGATACGATGACTCTGATTTGCTGGCCGACGATTCGTACGAGTACGAGATGCGGAAAGCGGAGCATCAAGGAGGAGCGGAGGAAGAGGATCTTTCGCGGGATGAAGAATACGGGGATCAATCTGGAGGCGATCAAACCATAACACGGGAAGAAGAGGTACACAGGGGTACCAATACCAACGCTCAAGGCGCTGGAGCCAATTCCGGAAAGTTGAATGGAAAGCCGGTGGATGCGCAGAGAGACGAACGGCTGCGGGCGGCGCTGTTCGAGTTGAGGAAGATGAACGAGGTGTTCGAGAACTACGCCAGGGCTCTCGAGGCTGCGAGACATCACAACGAGGTGAGTATTTCAGGCCTTGCCTTCGCTCCCCACGAATTAGAAGTTCATGTATCACGAGTGACAGAGATTAGCCAAACGTACAGCGCAAACAACACAGTTGCTCGATGAATACGTTGCGTTGCTGAGCCAAACGGAACACACTCAGCGGCTCATCCTGGATAAACGGTGGACAGGCCTCACAGACGTAAGCGGCACGGTCTACTCTCACTACCAGATACCGGCCTTCTGATCTTTCCTCCCTTCAAGTCCCACCACTTGGCAGAGGAGGCAGAACGCGCGCGGATTGAAGAGGAAGAACGTCGACAGCAGGAAGAGGAGCAGGCACGACAGCGGGAGATCGAGATGCAGAGTCAGCGAGAACGCGAGCGTGAAGCCAAGGAACGTGCCGCGGCAGCCTCTTCTACGGCTACCAGTGGTCGACCCGGTTCGGGCAGGATAGGCGTGGGGAAAGGCACGAGAGGAGCTTCCGTATCTGCCAGGGGTTCCGTCCGAGGCAGAGGTAAGCCCAAACAGGCTGGCTTCTTGATACCTTGCTGATGTCCTTCATGGAGTAGTTGGAAGCGGCGTGACAAGAAGTGCGAGCACCTCGGTACCGGCTCCAGCCGCGGGAAACGCATCGGAAATACGCAAACCGTCGGGATCGTTTACGAATGTGAAGAGCAGCGGCTATGGACCGCCTAGAACGCGCCAATGAACAAGACGGTCAGATGCCTGGTGCAATGCCTAGCTAGTACCCTATTATTTGATTTCGACCCATCACTGTTGTGATTCTATCGTTAGTGATCCGAATCAGTTCATTGCATCGTGACATCGGAATCGAACGGCCCCGATCAAAACTTGAATGTATGTGGCGTCTGGCAATCCTTCAAGACCACCGAGCCACGTCATGCCAAGGTCCCTTCGGGACCGCGAGGCCATCGGACAGCATAACTCTGCTATGGTGATCGAAAGCAGAGGTTACTCCCTGCACCTCATGAGAGTCCTGCTGATCTCGTTTGCCGTCAGACTGGGGGACTGCGCGTCGGTGGACGACGTTGATGACTTCACGGCTGAGAACATCTAGATCTACCCTTTGAAACCATTTATACAAGAACCAATTTTTTGAAACAACGATAGCCTTTCAACTTCTATTTCCATTTTGTACCCTTCCGTCAACCTGTGCGTGGATGGCCCAGTCAGCGGGCTGTTCCGCTAGGAATAAGAGAAAGAGAGCTTACAAGTCATGAGCTTTGCGAAGTGGCGAAAGCATAGGCATTCTGGAACAATCGGAACCAAGGACCCTTGCCATTCCAAGTCTTTCCTTGCTCGGCGGGGAACCAACTCATGCTTTCCCGGGTAACGACACGTTCAGGATGCGGCATGATCGCCAATACTCGTCCATTCGGTGTGGAGATGGCGGTGATACCTTCCGGACTGCCGTTCGGGTTGGCCGGGTATTTGGTGGCAGGTTCGCCCTTGTAGTCGACGTAGTGTGCCGCGACCAAGCCATTGGCCTTGAGCTGTTCTTGTTGACCGTCGGCGGTGAACAGGACACGACCTTCGCCGTGGGCGACGGCGATGGGAAGGGACGAGCCTTCCATGCCCTTGAGCAAGACGTTCCTTGACGCTTCCTGGGTGACCTTGATGGACGAGACTCGACCTTCGAATCGACCGCTCCTGTTCGCCTTGAACAGGGGCCAATTTTCGGTGCCCGGGATGATCTCCTTGAGCTGACTGAGGAATTGACAACCGTTGCAGACACCCAAGACAAAGACGTCTTCTCGCTTGAAGAAGGCCTCGAACTCGGAACGGGCGGTACCGTTCAAGAGAACAGACTGGGCCCAACCGTTACCGGCGCCCAGTACATCACCGTACGAGAAACCACCGCAGGCAGCGAGACCGCTGAGCGATTTCAGCGACACCTTGCCGGAGATGATATCCGACATGTGAACGTCGACCGCGTCAAAGCCGGCAGCGGCGAACGACCAACCCATTTCGATTTGGCCGTTGACACCCTGCTCTCGCAAGATGGCAACCTTGGGTCTGTTCGTGGTGTCGGGCGAGACGTCGGGAAGGAAGCCGGCCTGGTAGTCGCAGATGAGACCGGTGTCCTGGTCGTCCAGAATGGCATCGAATTCCTCCTTGGCTGCGATAGGGTCGTCTCGGATCGCCTGCATACGGTACGACGTCTCGGCCCAGAGTTGCTGGAGGGCGCCTCGGGTCGAGGTGTAGATGGAAGTGCCGCCGTGATTGATATTGATCGACTGATCTTCGCGGCCCAAGACGCGACCGACGACGTGAATGTGCTTGGTCGGGAACCCGGCCTTGATGAACGACTCTGAAAAGTGCATGAGATCGGCCTCGCGGACCTGGAACACGGCACCGAGCTCCTCGTTGAAGAGCGCCGCCAAGGCGTCCTCTGAATCCGGCAACGAGTCGACCGAGATGTCGACGCCACATCGCCCGGCGAACGCCATCTCGGCGATCGTGGCGAAAAGGCCGCCGTCGGAGCGGTCGTGGTACGCGAGGACGAGTTCGGGATGCTGCGTCTTGAGCGTCTTGATGGCCGCGAAAAAGGCCTTGATATCCTGCGCGCTTTCCACGTCCGGCGCCTCGTGGCCGAGCTGCTTGAACGTCTGCGCGAGGGCAGATCCTCCCAGTCGTTGCTTGCCCCGGGCCAAGTCGACGAGGACGAGCGAGGTCGCTTCCTTGGTCTTGAACGTCTGCAACTCGGGCGTCCACGTTCGTTCGACATTGTCGACCGGCGCAAACGCCGTGATGATCAGGGAAAGCGGAGCGGTGACCTGCGTAGACTTGCCCTCCTTGTCCTGCCACTTCATCGACATGGACATGCTATCCTTGCCCACGGGGATACCAACGCCGAGCGCGGGGCACAGTTCCTCCCCGATCGCCCGGACGGCCTCGTAGAGCTTGGCGCCCTCGCCTTCATGCGAGGCCGCAGACATCCAGTTGGCGCTGAGCTTGACCTTGTCGAGGGACTCGAGCGACGCGGCCGCCAAGTTGGTCAGGGATTCCGCGACGGCCATCCGGGCGGACGCACCGGCGCTCAGCAGGGCCAGCGGTGTTCGTTCGCCCATGGCCATGGCTTCGCCGACGACGACGTCGAAGCCGTACGAGGATCGGGTGACGGCGACGTCGGCGACAGGGACTTGCCACGGGCCGACCATTTGATCGCGCGTGACGAGGCCCGAGATCGTTCGGTCGCCGATGGTGATCAGGAACGACTTTGATCCGACGGCGGGCAGTCGTAGGACACGGTTGACGGTCTCGGCCATGAGCGAGGTGACGGGGGCCTTGGCGTACTGCGGGATGTAGGACATCAAGCTCGAATCGAACGGCGTCCGCGGCGGGCGGGCCGTCGTCGCGCGTCGCGTCATGCGCGGCGGTTTGCCGAACAAGACGGACATGGCGACGTCGATCGGCTTTTCGCCGAGCAGGCGGTCCGTTACGACGAGCCGCTCCTCCTCGGTCGCCGTGCCGACGACGCTGTACGGCGCGCGCTCGCGCTGCGCGAGAGCCTCGAACACGGCCAGATCGGCGGGCGCGACGGCGAGCACGTACCGCTCCTGGCTCTCGTTGCACCAGATCTCCATGGGGGACATGCCCGGGTCGTCAATCTTGACATCCCGGATCTCAAAGACGGCGCCGAGATCGGAATCATGCACGATCTCGGGCAAGGCGTTGGACAGGCCGCCGGCACCGACATCGTGGATCGACTGAATCGGGTTCTTGTCGCCCAGGGCGACACACGCGTCGATCACCTGCTGCGCCCGTCGTTCCATCTCCGGGTTCTCCCGCTGGACCGAGGCGAAATCCAGGTCGGCGCTCGATGCGCCCGAGGCCATCGAACTTGCCGCGCCGCCGCCCAGGCCGATGAGCATGCCGGGGCCGCCGAGGACGATCAGCTTGGCGCCCGGGTGGACCTTGCTCTTTTTCGCAAAGTCGGGACGGACGTTGCCGAGCCCGCCGGCGATCATGATCGGCTTGTGGTACCCGCGGTACTCTTGTTCTCCCGCGGCGGTCTCGACCTGCTGCAGATACGTCCGCCAGTACCCGCCCAACGCCGGCCGGCCAAACTCGTCGTTGAACGCGGCGGCTCCGAGCGGGGCCTCGAGCATGATATCCAACGCGCTCGCGATATGCGCGGGCCGGCCGACGTCCGTCTCCCAGGGCTGCTCGAACCCGGGAATGAGCAGGTCCGAAACGGTGTACCCTGCGAGCCCGGCCTTGGGCTTGGACCCGCGCCCGACGGCGCCTTCGTCCCGGATCTCGCCGCCCGAGCCCGTGGCGGCGCCCGGGTAAGGGGAGACGGCCGTCGGGTGATTGTGTGTCTCGACCTTGATCAGGATCGGCATCGGTTCCTCGTGCGCGCGGTACGTGTTGTCCGTCGGGTCGACGGCGAATCGCGGGGCGGTGTAGCCCTCGAGGACGGCGGCGTTGTCTTCGTACGCGGAGATGGTGCCCCGGGAGGCAACAACCTTTTCCGTATTCCTGATCATGGCGAACAAACTCTTGTCCATCACGGCGCCATCGATCGTCCACTCGGCATTGAATATCTTGTGCCGACAGTGCTCCGAGTTGACCTGGGCGAACATGAAGAGCTCGACGTCGGTCGGGTTCCGCCGCGCGGCAAGGAAGGCGTCGATCAGGTACGGTATCTCCTCGTCGGACAGGGCGAGGCCGAGCCGGGTGTTGGCTTCCCGCAGGAGGGACACCGGGTCGGACGCGGTGAGGATCGGGATGGTGACGAGCGGTGCCGGCGTCGGCGGCGCGGCGGGGAAGATGGTACCCGGGGCAGGAACGTCCGTGAGCACTTGTTGGGTCATCCGGTCGTGTAGCTGCGGCAGCACGGGGTGCAGATCCGCCAGCGTCAGCGGCTGGGACGAGGTGATCAGGTACAGCTGGCCCCGTTCGAGACGGGCGACGTGCCCGCCCAGGCGACAGATGCGCGCAATGTCCGTCGCTTTCGAGGACCAGGGGGAGATAGTGCCAGCGCGGGGGAGGACGTAGACGGCGAGCACGTGCGCGCCCGGCGTGTCCGCTTCCTCGGCTTGCGAGCGCTGCGTGAACCCGCCGTGGGAGAGCACAGCTGCCACCCAGGCCTTTGTCGAGTCGAGCATAAAGTCATCGCCGTACGTCAACAACTTGTCGAGGATGGCCCGCTCCTCGGATGCGGAAGAGTTGAGCTGGGCGAGGGCGGCATCGGATGTGGGCTGGACGAGGTGCAGGTGGATCGAGTCGACGGCGATGACGGATGGCGTCGAGGAAAAGGCGGCGAGGAGGGCTGCGCGTTTGGTCGGGGTGATGGCTGATCGGCCGGGAAGGAGTAACATGGTGGCTGGGGGGGATTAGCGCGAGGGCAAGGAAGAAGAAGGAGACTTACATCGGATGCAGATCAACTGTCTCCTACGAGTTACTTGACTGAGCCAGGCTGGATCCAGGAGAAGAGAGATGAAACACGATCCCATCCCATTTCTCCTATCCTCTATGAAAACATTTGCATCCGCCTAGACCCGAAAGTGAGGTGTAGCAGGGGAGTCATCGGTGACTACCGCTACCGCTCTTCGGGTACACCTTGAAGGGATCATATAGGTTGCCTGATATGATGCTCTGTAGCGGTGTGTAGCTACTCAGTGAATGGAAGAGTTCGCAGGCAGAGAAAGAGCGATAGACGAGTCAAGCCTGAAGTCGCCGTGAATGACGTGTTTTCCCTCTGAACGTTCAAAACAACCCCGCACCGCGTCGATCACCCTGTCTCAACCGCACATGTGGAATGCATCATGATCCAGCTCGTCACCATACTTGACCTTCAACACTCTCATCGGCCTCCGCCACACGGCCGCCCCGCAACCATGAACATCCTCCGCAACATCGCCACCGCCGCCCTCCAATCCACGGGCGTCACCTTTCCCTTCCACATCGGCGACCGGCTCTCCCTCGGGCCTGTCAACGCGCCCGCGTTCGACGGCAGCGTCATCTGGGACGTGCGGAGCGGCGTGAAAAAGGACGATGGGACGCCGTTGACGTTGTTTGTGTATGATGTTGCTCAGCAGCAAGGGAGGGATGGTCGGGCGTTGATGATGTTGGCGCGGAATGCGTTGCGAAAGCTGCGGACGATACGGCATCCGAATATGTAGGTCGTGCCTTTCCTTGCAGAGTATGTATTGACGCCTTTGGTTCAGTTTAAAGTACATTGATTCCGTCGAGACGGAGACACATGTCTATATCGCCACCGAACGGGTCACCCCGCTCGGCGCCGTCCTCCAGCAATGGCAAGACGGCAAGATCGTCAAGGGCGACGCCGCATCCCGCAAAAAGGGCCAAGAAGAGTGGATCGCATGGGGCCTCAAGAGCGTCGGCGTGAGCACCGCTTTCCTCCCTTGTCTTGTACAACCCTAACCTTCCTTCCGGCGCATAGACAGCCCTGGCATTCCTCAACGCCCCGCCGCTGTCGCAACACCATTCCCTCCTCCTCCCCACCGCGGTATTCATCACGCCCGCCCTCGAATGGCGGCTCGCCGGGTTCGAGGTCCTGAGCGGGAAAGAGGACCCGCAGGGCGTCGCGTGGCTGGGGCAGGGCGTGGGACTGGCGCCCGGGGGCGTGGGGGAGCGGATTGCGCCCGAGGTAAGGAAGGGTGGGTGGGCGGTGTTGAAAGAGTGAGTTCCAGCATCCGAGATGGGAATTGGTTTTGACAAGGGAGCAGGTCGGATCCGGCCGTGACGGATGCCTACTTGTTTGCACTCCTCATCCACACCATCTACAACCCGCAATCACCATTACCCGACCTCACCTCGGCCCCGACACAAGCGACGGCGGGCGCCCTCCCGCGCGCCCTGTTGCCCATCTACAAACGTATGCTGAACCCGAACCCACGGACGCGACTGAGCACGACCTCGTTCGTCCCGGAACTGGACAAGATCGGCTTCTGGGCCGGGAACAGCCTCGTCGAGCTCGTCGATAGCCTGGACGCGTTCGAGCTCGCCTCGGAGGGGGAAAAGGCCGCCCTCCTCCGGCGGATCAAGGAATCCCTCGGGACCCTCCCGCCGCCGTTTTTGATCTCCAAGATCCTGCCCTCGCTCCTGCACTCGCTCTCCCTGCCCGCGGCACCGGCAAGCGCGATCCTCCCGCTCGTGCTCGCGATCGGACGGGACGTGCCCGAGGACAAGTACAGGGACGTCGTGTTGGACCCGGTGGTGCGGCTGTATGCGAGCCCGGATCGGGGGACGCGGATGGCGCTGTTGGATGGGTTGGCCGAGTATGGGGATAGATTGGACAAGGGGTTGGTAAATGATCGGGTGTGGCCGCATCTCGTGAGTCGCGGCTTGTCGGCGTGGGGTGAAGGCTGATGGGTGGTAGATTACCGGGTTTGCGGATACCGTGGCGGTGATACGAGAGGCGACGGTCAAGGCTATCCCCATCATTGCGCCCAAGGTGAGTGACCGCGCGGTATTCCAGACTTTGGCTCAAACCGTGTTGCGCAGCTCTCCGACCGACTGCTCAACAACGACCTCCTCCGACTGCTCGCCAAGATGCAAGTCGATCCGGAACCCTCGATCCGCACCAACACGTGCATCCTCCTCGGCCGGCTCGCGCCCCTCCTCGGCGTAAACACCAAGAAAAAAGTCCTCGTCGCCGCGTTTGCGCGGAGCTTGAAGGATACCTTTGTGCATGCGAGGGTGGCCGGGTTGATGGCGTTGATGGCGACGGTCGAGTACTATGATAAAGACGATTTGGCGGGCAAGGTCGTCCCGAATATGAGTTTTACGTTGGTGGACAAGGAAAAGTGAGTTGCGGGTGATGGGCGTGGGTTGCACAGCTGACGGGGATCGTAGGCTGGTGCGCGATCAGGCGTTCAAGGCGATGCAGATGTTTATGGCCAAGTTGGAGGCCGAGGCAGAGGCCATGGTGCGTAGGATACTTTCTTCGGTCGGAGGATCCGCTCTGACGCTCGGCACAGCCCGACACCGCGATACCGGAAAACGCCTCGCACGGCCAGACCTACGGTCCATCCACGACGACAATGCTCAACGGCAGCCACACGGCCGTCGCGGGCTCCAGCCTCGTCAACAGCGCCACGGGTGCCGCAGGTGCACTCGCCGGATGGGCTATCGCATCCTTGGGTAAACAGCTGCCCGTGTCGGAGCATTCCGCGATCTCCGCCACTCCCGCTCAAGTACAACAGCCATTGTACGCACAGCAAAGCTCGAGCGATTCCTTCCAGTCTACTTCCAATGCCCCTTCGAGGTCGAACACGCCGAGTCAGTCTCGTGTGCCCGCACGAAAGATGGGCGCGATGCAGCTCGGCGGGGCGTCGGGTGGCCGTGCGAGTGCACACAAACCGGGCATGTCGACGTCGCTTGTGGACGAGTTGGCGGGCGAGTTTGAAGAGGATGGGGACGAGGTTGCGAATGCGTGGGGGTCGAGTGATTTGATGGACGTGAATGCGGATGGCGATGACTGGAGTGAGTATGTTCGTGAAGGTGGGAGTCGTCAATCTGATTGTTCGTCATAGGTGCCTTTGAGGAAGCTCCCGTTCCGCTGGGACATAACAAGAACCCAACGCGATCCTCGCACGGAACAAAACAAGAGTCAATGCCAGGTAAGCATTCCCCTTCTCGAACTGTAACGAACGCTCATCTTCGGCCGCAGACGATCCCTGGGCAGAACCCGTTCCCATCATGCCGCAACCCCCGAAACCGAAGCCAGCTGCCCCTTCTGCCAAACCGGTTCGACCGAAGCAAGCACCACCACCCGCCGCGCCAGCACCGGACGACGGATGGGGTGCCGCGCAGGATTCGGATTGGCAAGATGGCGGGCATCAAGTTGCGGCCGATGATAAGCCGTCTCCGCCCGTGAACGTCAGTCTGGCTGGCATGTCGAAAGAGGAGAAGGAAAAGGAAATGGCACGCCGGAGAGAGGAGCGGAAAGCGGTGAGTAGCTTTGGGTTATCATGACGGGCTTCTCGCTGACTTGCGTTCTCAAACTTTCCTAGCGTATTGCAGCGATGAAGAAGAACAAGACATAGCGGGGCGGTATGCATTACTTCTAGTTGTAGTGACTGTTATACGGAAAATCCAGAGGACGGGCGGAAAGCATACCTGCGCATTCTGGTTCGAAGGACAACTTATATGTAGCGCGGCTGTGGCGATTCACCATACTCTTACTGCTGCAGAGACATTGCAGATCGGTCATGGCAGAGCGTTAGACTCCAGCTAATCTCCGAGGCCTTGTAGGCTTGTGGCCCGTCGACTGGTGCGGTGCACCTTACGCGCCGCATCGAACCCGCCCGATTGAGAAGGAACAGCTGTAATGGGTCCCCTCCCAGGTGAACGACAAGTACCATCAATCAATGTACGTTCACGGATAGGAGGTTGATGTCTAACTTTCCACTGTCGGAACTGTCCAACTTGTCCAACTGGCCAAACGAAACTGAAGACTGAAGAATTTGGTGACTAATGACGTGTCATCTTTACCGCCCCTCGCACTCAGCGTTTCAGCCGAGAGTCCGAGGAATATCGCTGGGTGATCCTCGGTTTCCTATTTCCACGTTTACCTCTCCGCGGAACGGCCAAGGTGGAGTTGGACACTGAGACAGTAGCGTTCACAGCATGTCAGCTCTCCCTCAGGAGACGTTGGGCAGTGAGGCTATCGAACCTGATTCGGAGCTGAGGGCGGCTTTGCAGCGCGTCGCAAGGGATCTCGAACAGAACAGTCGGCAGCAGAGACAGAGAGCGGCTGGGTTGCAGCATGGACATTCCGTACACCAGAAGAGCGATAATGGTCAGAGTATTCATGTCGAGGATTTATTGGATCAAGTGAGTCCAAATGTAGTGAAGACATGTACATCGCTAACGCTATCGACCACAGTCAGCCCTAGAGGACACGCCCGTCGATGGCACCTCGTTCACAGGTTCACAAGCAGGAATCGACCCGCGTAATAATGAACAGCCCAGCCGTCCGACACGTATTCCATCCCACGTCTCCTCCATCCCCGACATGGAACAGCATCAGGGAGGACTCCATACTTCAACATTGCGCATGCCAGGAAACACGAATTCGAGTGACATCGTCAACACATTGCTGGATACTGTCCCGACCCTCGGATTCCTCAAGTTTCTCGATGAATGGCTGGAAAGTCGAGGACTCAAGTCTGTCGGTACGTCATGCCTACCTTATGTAACAGTTGTATCTCGTATTCATGCTATGCATTCCATCTCCAGAACGTCCGTCGCCGGTCTTGGAAGAGTGGAAATCTCTAGATCCGAGTCAACGGTCAAGCCACGAAGAACGGGCACGATACGAACTCGGCGTGAGGCAATCCGCGGCTCCAGCAAAGGCTTTGCAAAGAGGACCACGGAACACGAACAGGAAGAGCCGGTCGACAAAGGATTCTGATAGTGGGGATTCAGGGTCGTCGATGGTTGGGAGAGTGTTGGTGGATGAAGAAAAGCGGGCGGTGGATGATATGGCGAAGAATATTGTTCAGCAGGTGAGTATCTCGTCGACTGTGTTCCGTGCACGAGCTGTACTAAAGTGTTCTTCGTCAGCTTGACGTCCTCTACCAAGTATCCGGCACAAACTACCTGTTATTAACGGCCCCGGTATTCCAAGCATCCGATTCGTTCCCCGTTCTATCCCACTCTCCGCCGGCAGAATCGTACTGGCAAGGACTCCGCGGCGGCCCAGGGACCAACCTCGCCAAATTTCTCGCCCTCTCTCATCCCGCCGTCACATGTCGTCGACTCGCCATCCCGCAGGGAGCGCGTTCACTAGACGTCAAGTCGAGATTGAACGCCAGTATGCGGCATATGATTCGGGAGGCGAGTAATGTCGCCGACGCCGAGATGAAGTGGACGCGGCCGGAAAGTTTGGTGCAGATTTATGGAGTCAAGATTGTGGGGTGGCCGATGGGTCCGCCGGGGGCGGATGATGAGATGGTGCCGATGCGGAATCCGAGTAATAACAGCGTTGCGTGAGTATCTCGCATTACCTTTCTGTTCGACGTTGGGCTGAGCACGACTTGTGTCAGGCAAAATAAACTCTTGCTTGGTCGAATTGAAGCTGGAGTCCTGCGTGTCGAGATCGCCACGGAAGCCGATCGGATGACATCCCTCGCCGAGACCGCGCCAGATGGTACCGTCGCGGCGAACCCTCGTGATGGAGAAACGGAACCAGTCACACCCAGCGGTTCAGTCGCGAACGGGTCCGGCAGGCATGGAAGCGGGGACCCTCTTCTCGACGGCGCCCCGGCAGAGTCCTCAACGCGGTCAGCTGAAGATCCCGGTAACAAAAGGCTACGGACAAGCAAACCCCGAGGCATCGCCCCGAACACCAGAACCAAGTATCGCTCCAAGTCGCTCCTGACCCTGAACCCCGATGGCTCAATCCGGCCTGGCGGTCTGGAGGGGAAACGCGGACCAGGTCGGCCGCGAAAAGAACTCCCAATCAGCACGGAGGAATTGCCGCATCTGTCCAACAGCGTCGAGTACCATGCCAACCAACGGCGCATTGCTCAGGAGCAGGAACCAACGTCGGAAACGCTCGTGCAGGAGGAACACCGGATACAGGAGCATGCGGCGGATCCGCAAGATATGTATATCCAGGCTGAAGAACTTGCGGAGAGCAATCAGGAGATGGTGTTGGCGATGATGGGACCGACGCTCGGATCGACAGATGACAGCAGCGGCGACCGCTATCCACTCGATCCCGACGTGGCCGACGACAGGCCGCAGAATGGCGAAGGCAGTGCCCGAGCATCGCATTCGGGCCATGCGCTCGATCAAGCATTGTCCAACATCGAATACTACCAAGTTACCGGACCCAATTTCGGCAATCACACATCCAACCTCACGAGACCGCATACCTTGGCCAACATTACACACTTTCCGTTGGCTCCCCCACCGGATGATCATGATGGATCGCACGATTCGCCGAATCAAACAGAACAGCAATATATTTCGGATTTTGCCAACCGGATGCCGATCATCAGCGCGTACACTAGCCACTTTCCCGATGCAACAGATCAAACTGGAGATGACCAGCAGTCATGGCACGATTCTCGGCACGCGGAAGACCCTCTCTCACATACGGTCAGCGCAGACGCCGGTCAAGCGGTCTTGCTCAGCAGTCGACACCATATCCATCATTCGCAGATGGACGACAATCCCGACATCGTGGACGGTATCGATATGGAAGCGGCCTTTGGCAACCCGCATATCTTGTCGGGTGATCCGCTGAGCGATCGTACCGAAGTAGGGGACATGCCGGACATGAACATGCGTTCGTTCTTGGCGAGTCAGGTGTCGCATCATCAGGATTCCGGGATGGATCATGGTAGCTTGAAGGGGAAGAGGAAAGCGGACACGTTGGGGGATATTGATCAGGAGGAGCAGGACGAAGAGCTGGAGGGGATCCTGAAGAGGACGCGCGCGAGTTGAGTTCGCGGTTTCGCTAAAAGTACTGTATCGTAATACGGCCTTTCTTGTCGAGTTGTATAGTAGAGTTGCGTCATGAATGCACGCTGTCGGTCGTTACATTGGCCCTAAGTATCATGAAGTCAGATGACGACAAGTCGAGAACAAGGAAGGCATGCAGGAAGGCCTGGCCGCGAGAGCTGCTGCGAGGACCCGCGCGCGGAAGCAAGATCTTCCCAAGAAGCAGATAAGATTGTGCTTCGTTCGTCACTCGTTCGTCCTACATCATTTCGTTTACTACTTGCCACCGTTGCTCCCTTGGCCGCACCAACCGCAAGCGCTTCAACACTACGCCTATCCGTAGGAGCGTGGTCCAAGAGTCTCGCAACATCGGCACCCGGTCGCCGAGGCCCGACGAAGCAAGATGGCGCGAACGATGCAAACGGCGAGAAAGACCACCGGAGGTCCGATCCCGAACGCTGCGGAACAAGCACGTCGTCAGAAGGATATGGCAGAGGCAACCTTGAAGGCAGAGGAGGAGGATTTCGTTATGCCATCTGGTGTTCAATGTGAGTCGAATTCCGGTCGGAAGTGATTGATCGTGTCTGATCTTGTTTCTCCTATCCAGCTCAACGTCCCATACAATCACCAGCTGCCTCCTCGTCGAGGACAGACACCACTCCCTCTCTCACGCCAACATACAACCTCCTTGCTGCCGACCTCCCACTCCGGACCATCTTCGCGTTCACCGCCCAGACGCTCAACATTTCATCGGAGCAACTTGAAGGAAAGATGGCAGAGGTTCTGTCGGCCGAGACGCAAGCCCAGAACTACAAGAATCAGGGCAGAAAGAAGAAGGCGGTAAAGGCGAACGTGGATGCGGATGGGATAGAGTGGTTGGACAACTTGAATCCCCGTTACGAGGCGGACGACAGGAATTGCCGGATCTATCAGGAGGAACAGGAGATGCGGCTGGGCATTCAAGTCGAATTCGGGTACGGGAATGATAAGGGAAGGCCGATGCCAGCGTACAGGGAAAAGGGGTCGTATCGGAATGATCCCGCCATCATCAAGGCGCTCACGACGTTAGTCCGACATGCGGTCGGAGACAACAAGAAGCTATTCCTCAAGCAAGATTTCTGCCTGAAGCGGCAGAGCGACACGTCAGTCGACAGTGCAAACCTCAAGAGCATGATCGTTCTAGACGATGAACATCAGGACAACGCATTGTTCCGTTACATCGAAAAGAATTACACTCCAACTCAACGTCAGATCATGCAATATACATCCTGCATACCCGAAGACGGAAAAGCAGAAGAACGACACTGGCGACACGCCCTGGAATCGTTACTTGCGTCTAGAAACCAACAAGACGAACCGTTCACGACCCGGGTCAAAATCTTTCTGGTCAACCGTTCGGACGATACGGTCGACAGGTTGCAATCCGGTCGAGACTTCTCGGGCGCGTTTCCGTATTTTCCGTTCCCCAACCGCTACTTCGACTGGAACTACCAAGACCGCAACAAGGGTATATGGAAATCACTGCGCATCGGCTTTACCTTCGAGGTGTTTGCCAACCCCGCCAAGCTGTACACGACCCCCTCGAATATCGTAAATTTGAACAACCGGCGCATACTGTTACAAGCTTTCTGTCCCGGTCCAGTGGCCAGTCGTGCTTTGGCGTCCGAGAACGCACCCGCTAGCATAACGCTCGACGATTTTTACTCCAACCTCTCACCAGCGCCGATTCCGTCGACCTCGCTGGATGCCTATCAACCAGCCGGAATGACGGCGCAACTCATGCCGTTCCAGAAACGATCAGTGGCGTGGCTTATGCAACGGGAACAGGCGACGGAACCGCGGTACGAGAATATCTGGATGTGGGAGAGGTTGGCTTTGGGCACGGGCGCGGAAACAGTCACTGTTGCGTATAATCGGGTGACGGGAGAGGTCACGCCGTTGTCAGCCTTTGAAGCGTGGAACAAGGGGAAAGGAAAGGCGAAGGAGGTGGATGGAGGATCTAGGGCGTTGGTGTTTGAGGATGAGATACTGCAGGAGGAAAGGGATGATCTTGGCTTGAAGAATATCAGAGGAGGGATGTTGTGTGAAGAGATGGGTTAGTACCTTTTCTCCTTTTCGGGTTGGCTTGAGGGCTCATGTTGCTCGATACAGGACTGGGAAAGACACTCGAAACTATAGCATTAACAATGCTGAGTCGGGAAAGCGGCGTCAAGGACGAAATTCCGATGGGTACTGTCACATATGACCAGGTCCTGGAGCTCAACGTCACCAAGGTTTCAGTGAGCAAAACATGCCCTCTCTTCTGCATTGTCGTCCAGGGTCTGACCTCGGTGTTACAATAGGCGACTCTTATCGTTACGCCAGAGGCCTTGATCCGTCAGTGGCAGTCCGAGATCCGCAAACATGCCCCTGGATTGAAGGTCGTGGTGTATGAAGGGTGGCGATCGGTACACAACCAGTTCTACGCGTCGGCCGGGATAGGCGGGAAGCGGAAGAGGGGTGCGCAGGACGTGGATGCAAACCCTGAGAAATCTACGATGGATAGATGGGTTCAAAAGGTCACACAGGCGGACATAGTCCTCACGACCTATCAAAATTTGGCTGCAGATTGGAACGTCGCCGCACCTCCCGTGAAGCGCGCGAGACGAAGCACCGCTGCTTACGTCGAGTACGCAAGACCGCGTAGCGCGCTGCTGCTCTGCGACTGGCGACGCGTGGCAATAGATGAGATACAGACCCTGGATATCGGTTCCGCCTCTAACGCGGCGAACATGGTAAAATCGATAAAAAGACAGTACTCGCTCGCGATATCCGGGACACCGGCAAAGGTGTCGATCGAAGACCTTGCCTCGTCCATGTCGTTCTTGGGCGCCAACTTCTCAGCACGAGTTTGGAAGCGGCTCTCGACTCCGGCCTTCGCTCCTACGTTCCATGCGATCTTCAATAATATCGCCATCCGCCATGTCAAAGCCAGCTTGTCGCCCGAGGACATGACGATGAAAATTCCTCGACAAACGAGGTATCTTGTACCGATCAAATTGGACAGAGTCGAGCGAGCAGTAAGTTGTTGCATCAGTAGCCATCATGTAGGGATTATTGACATATGATTCCGTCTCCAGTACTACAACGATACATACGAGACCAGCGTCGACGCCCTTCAAAGATCGAGCGGGTTCGAAGATACTGTCCAGCTGCGACGGGTCCTACACACGTTGCGTGGACTTTGCACGCATATTCAGGTTGGGCAACTCGGACCCATAGCAGCGGGAGCCGAACGAATCAGGCTGGATGGCGGCGTGCTCACGATGCTAGAAGCTCTAGGTCGAATGGAAGAGGACGCAGAGAACTTGTTTTTGACTCGGCTTGTGGAGCTCGCGCAGAGCCGGATGCGTCAGGCCCAGTTGCTCGTTTTGGAAAGCTCCTCGAATTGGCCTACGGCGCATACGATATATCAAGACGTGTATCGAGAATGCGACAAGACATTGAAGGATATTCAGCGCAGGATAGAGGCTCGACGAGATACGGTAAACACCATCAATGACGGTCCGGATGCCGACAGCACTACTCGTGACCGCGAAGCCTACATTTCCGTCCTGCGCAGCCGCACGCAGACTTTCCACCTGTTGAAACACGAGGCAGCTTTCCGCTTGGGGGATATCTTCAGTTCAGAATCTGTCGATGATGCAAAGAAGGCAGAAAAGGAGGAAGAATGGTACGGAATCGCCAGCAAAATCCGGTCGGGACTTCTGGAATCGACAGCTCTCGCGTCCAACTCGTACATGGATCAAGTCAAAAACGCCGTTAAGCGCAGCAAGGTCGACGTGTTTGAAGATCTGGAGATCGACTTTGCGAAGCAGCTCGGTTTGTTGGGTACCCGTATCCAAGAGCCCCTCAATATCCGTATCGACGCTTTGAACGACAATGCCGAACTCGTTTGGAACTGCCGTGGTAAAATCGTTGCTAGATTGCTGGAGGCGATTGGGGACAATGTGGAGGATGGTTCCGGTGCTGGTGTTAAGGATTACGATCAGACTCTCGAGGAACAATACGAGTTGGAGTCGAACATGTGGATATACCAGCTAGCAATGGCAGATCGCAGGGAATTCATGACGGAGGTGAGCTTGAGACTGCCCTGGAGGTCGGTCAGTACTGAATATCCGAATCGATCAGGAGCGAACTGCGCTGGCGATGCACGAAGATCGCGCGGCCGCTGCCAGACATGCAGAAGAAGATAACATGGTGGAGCCTGCCGCGCGGAATGCTCCGGCTGGCGGAGCCGCTGGTGCGGACGAAGACATCAAAGCCAAGCTCGTCAAGGAAAGAGATACTATCAGGCTAGCCGCGCAAAAGGGGATTTCGTTAAAAGCAGCGCAATTGGAGTTGAGCCGTGAGTGCACATCTGAAGGGCACGTACTGTACAGCCAACATCCCGCTTTTTCCACAGAGATAGCTGGACGCAGCGATGTGCGCTACCAGGAGTCCTTCATCTGCAAGACCGAAGCCGATCGCTTGAAAGCAGTTATCAAAGCGCAAATGGATATCTCAAAAAGATTGACAGACGAATTCGCGGTCTTCAACTCATGCTTCAATCGTCGTGTGGCTTATTATCGGAATCTCCAGACCATCTCTGATACGCTTGTGGATGTCGAGCTGAAAGGCAGCGTAGAGGATGATCTTGCGCGAAGCACGGATCGGATAATCGCAGCCAAAGCAGCCTATGATAAGGCCAATGCGAGGCGCAGATACGTGAGTCATTCGTCATATCGAAATCCGCACTTCAACTGAAAGCCATTCGCAGCTCGAGTCCATTCGCAATGAGGATGAGGAAACCGCGGTAGAGTGTCCGATTTGTCAAGAAGGTTTCGGCCATAGAGGTGCAAAGGAGATTGTCATCTTGAGTTGCCTGCACCGCGTGAGTTGAATGAGCCATTTCCCTTGTTGCCACGCACGTCTCGGTCATTGACATCCCGCGCCTGCAGCTCTGCGCGCCGTGCTACAAGACGCTCCGCAATAGATTCCGCAAATCTATTTGCCCAACGTGTCGGGCGGAGATAGCATCGGGCGACGACGTAAAGAAAATCACTCTTCAGAAGCCTGAAAGAACCGTGGAAGATGGACTCGGGAAGATTTCTGCGGACGATCAGTCTACGAGCTGGTTATCGGCTCACATCCATCCCGAGCATTTCCTGATTGCTCCAGAGATTAGCGACATGTTGTCTATCAAGGTATCCGGCAGTTGGGGATCCAAGGTACGTCCGTTTGAACAGTTTGCGGACCCCATTATTGACATAGATCCGTGCAGGTCGATCGCCTTGTTCGACATCTGCGCTACTGGCATTTGCGTGAGCCTGAAGTCAAGCACATCATCTTTTCATCATGGAAAGACGCCTTAACGATCGTACAAGCAGCCTTGTCTGCCAATGATATCAGCTGGCTGAGTCGAACCGGAGCGAAGAACGATACCTCCGTACAGCGCTTCAACGAGAACCCTGCAATTACGGCATTCTGTCTCAATGGCGAAAGGGAGAACTCTGGTTTGACCTTAACATCAGCAAGCGTCTGTCACTTGTTGGAACCTGTGATTAACAGCGGCTTCGAAATGCAAGGTAAGCTCCGCACTTCTAGGATCGCTTTCAGCAGCTTTCTGACCAGAGCCTGTGTTGTAGCCATCGGAAGGGTCGACCGTGTGGGACAGGTGAGGGAAACGACAGTATACTGGTGAGCTACAGGAGCGAATCATGTGTTGGACTCAGACTCATAATTCGGTGCAGTTATGCCGCAGAGGACACGGTGGAAGCCAAGATCGTCAACAGAGCGAAGGATAACGGCAACTCCTTGTATGCCAAGGTTCAGAACGACACTGGCAACAGTCGAAGGGCTATCGCAGCTGCTTCGGTAGCACGAAAGGGCGGCGATGACTTGAGCGGAAAGTAAGTCTGATTTTGAGCAATGCTGATCAGAGGTACTGACGTAAACGCTGCGTATAGTCGTGATGACCTTCTCGATTTGCTGTTGCATTAAACAGAATACGTTATCCTGACCATCCGCGTCACGTCTTGCAGAGTTCGAGAAGTTCTCGTTGTACCGGTGATGAGAGGCATAGCTGGCCTGAAAAGGACAATTCATTCCATGTAATCCTTGCTCAGGAACTCCACCGAGAGCCAATCTCTGTTAGAGGAGGCAAGCCGCAAAGCTCCCGTGAAGCGAAGCAAACGAGAGGTTGCAAGCCCCGTCCACATCAAGCGAAATTCGATGCGCATGTTCAGCGCCGAGGGCTGACCAGTGATCGTCCCTGAAAGCAAGCAAGCGGTATTTATGAGATCGCATGATGGCCATGCAGACTGACAGTGTTACTATCTCGCATGGGTTCAATTTCGCTGAAGTCATCTCGTTGCGGGCGCCGTCAATCCTCTACAATCCTTTATGATACTTTGTCTCGGAGGGGTGCAGCCGATATGCTCAGAGCTGATATTCTACTGATCCTCATGCTGCGTATCCTCGTCACCTGACGAGTCCGATTCGTCCTACGCAAGGTTCGAGAGCGATTGGTCAGCTACGAGGCCGTATCCGCGAGGGATCGATCCCGACATACCTGTCCGTAAAAGGCGAATGCCTTGGTCCGATGACCCATATGACCATCACCTCCCCGCTCCTCACTGACGTTTTGACCATCTGCATCAGGGATCGTCGTTTGCACAGGTTTTGGTGTTCCGAGATCCCGCCGTTCGTCATCATCCTGTTGTTGTTCTGTGGATTCGCCATCCTCTGCAGCCGATGGTAATGAGCTCACTTCGCTGATATCATTGGAGCGATCTTCTTTCTTGACGGCATCGCTTTGCGGCGCTGTCCTTGAAGATTCTTGATGTTGCTCGCGCCCCGAAAGCTTGGTCAACCCTCGGTCGAGCGCAGATGTAAACGCTTTGGGACTTAGAGGTCCACCTGGGTGCGCTTTGTGCGGGAAGAAGAAGCGATCTGGCGTGTCCACTCCAGACTTCATGCCATCTTGGCCGAGAAGACCTGCTAACTGTGAAGGCCGCTTTGTCGAATATTTGGGGCGTGACGGAGGCGATTCCCCTCTGGGCTCCTTCGGCGATGTCGACTCTGCCGTGTTGGACGATATGCTAGAAACGCATCACATCAGCTAATGAGCAGTAAAGCCCAGAGATGTACCTACTCGTCGATATCAAAGCCTTCCTCTTCTTCCTCTTCGGAAGTCGTGTCTGTTTCCTCTTCCTGTACCGGTTCTCCCCGTTGCTTGGCCTGCCTCTTACTCTCGTCGTCCGTCTTCTTGGCAAGCGAGTCCTGCCCATCCTGTGCCTCCTGTTTACTGGCCTTTAAGCGTCTCTCGTCTTCCGAAGGCTTGAGTGGTCCGCCCGCGATCTCCCTTCGATCAGCGTTTTTCGAAAGCTTTTCTTTGGCCGACTTTGGCCGGTCTTCTTCCACCACGACGAACGACTTTTGCTTTTCCCGTTCGTTCCAGCGTAGGGTTCGGGAAATCGACTGGAACCAGTCCACGGAACGTTCCTCGGCGCAAACAGTTGGGAAGGGGTACTTCGAGGCGGTAACCTTGATATAATCGCCCTCTAGATATGCCCAAAGCAGGAAAGAATCAGATGCTGGCCATGCCGATGCATCACTTGGAACTCACGTTTCAGCTCGATACGTCCTCTGCCATCGAAACTCGCCCAAGCCGTACTTCTCGAGTTGTACGGCACACACACGCGGACCTCCATCGAATCCGGCAGAAGCATCGGCCTGAACGAAAGCGTATGTGGGCAGATCGGAGAGATCAATAGAGCTGGGATGCCCGGATGCACGAGGGATCCACCAGCGGATAGCGAATATGCTGTTGAGCCTGTCGGTGTTGCGATACAGAGACCGTCGGCTTGCACGGTGGTGAGATGATGGTCGTCGCCTATAACACGATGGGAAGTGCCAGTTGTTAGAGCTTTGTCGATCCGAGTTACGACAAACTCACCGAAAAGCTCCAGCAAACTGACATAAGGACTCGGTCCTCGGTCCACCACCAAATCATTCAATACCTCGAACGTTTCCACCGGCCGCGTCGTGTAACACATAATCTCCTTCTCCTTCTTCTGCCTGCACGGCGGCGCACCCGCATTTGTGCTCTCGAGTGCATCCCATCCTTCCTTGCCCACGCGACTGATGAGGATATCCCCTCCGGTGGATTTGATCGCTTTCCTCTTGGATCCCTTGTGTTTGTCTTCTTCCGGTGCGACGGCGCGGTATACGACGCATGTGAAGCGCATACGGAGGTTGACGCGGATACCGTCGTCGACGACGTGGTCTATCGTTTTTTGGAAATTGGAGTAGTCAAAGTTGGTCAAGAAGCCGAGGGATCCGAGAGCGAAGGGTAGGACGGGTGGAACGATCCTTTGGAAGAGCCATGAAGTGAACAAAACGGTGCCGTCGCCGCCGAGCTGTAAATGCGGATCGTAAGAATTCGTACGTTTTCGCGGAAGTTGGCTGGCTTACCGTGACGACAAAGTCGAATAGATTTGGAGTATTCGAACACATATCCGCGGTCCAGTACCGGAGTTGTCCCTGATCGTTATCCGCATCCCTGCCATTATCGGATCTGCGTTTCGCCCCGCCGATACTACTCGCTCGGCTGAGCAAGCTGACGTCGGAGAGAGACGTGGATAGCGTATGGATCGAAGCCGATGACGATGATCGACGCCTCGGCAAAGGCTTGAAGAACTCGGGATGCTCCTTTTCCAGTCTGGCTGCGTTGAACCTCTTGGACGACCGCAGTTGCGAATCCACGTAGACGACCATCCCCCGTCCATTCGATCGACCGTTGTTCCCGTTCTTCTTGCTCATCAAGTAGACCGCGACCTCCCTCGTCAACTTGATAAGTGCGTTATCCCTCGCTTTCGTGACAATGAGGACGTGCTGGATATTGCTCTTTACTTTGGTTCGACCGAGTTGTTTGCTCATTTCACGCACACCGGTTGCCGTCTCGGCGAGCTGACGGGTAATACTGCCGCCGTCCTCTGCGTCGTCCAGATCCTCCCAAGCTGGTGCCGATACCTGGAGGCGGGACTTGACGCGTGAGCCATCAGAAGGATCAGGACTGATGGTTGATACGGCGGATAAGCCAGGACCGATGTCGACCGATGCATACGGCATCTGTGCGTTTCTCGATGCCGGTGTGCTGGTTTCCGACATGCGTGACAGAGGCAGATCGGCCTTCTGTGAACCCGATCCTCCCGGCTCATCACATCGCTTGTCCTGCTCCTCGTGTCGGTGATTCCCTCCGAGGCTCTGTTGTGAGGTTGAATTCCACGGAGAATGATTGTACGGTGGTGCCGGAAGCTGACCGTATTTTTCTAGGTGACTGTGTACGTAGCATGGGCTCGGTGGTGCTTTGTACATGCCCGTTCGGTTCTTGTCGGGCTCTGGTCTGCTCGCTCCGGGAGAGGAATGCAAGCGGGACAGCGGAGATGGTCGAGAGAGATTTGTCCTCCTTGGTGGGATAGTTGCCGTATTTGACGTCGGGATGACGATCGATGGCTGTCGAGGCGTCTGCGTTTGCGGGGGAGACGAAGGGAACGGAACCCTGGCGGTATCCGGAGTTGAATTCATGGCTTTGAATGACTCTTGAAATTATACGTCGATTGTCGGTAGTCGCAGGCGGTGACGACCGTTGAAGCCGATGCGGCGCAGTGTGGGCTTGTCAGCTGATGGGAAACTGAGAAGAGAAAACAGGTGAGTGCGGTAGTTACTAACTAAAAGCCGGCGTTACAGACTTGGTATGATATGCTACTGTAGAGAGACAATGGTGACGACGAGTGCAGCAACAACGTTTCTTTCCTGCTCGATCTACGAATAATATTCTGGTCTGGATGGGCGGATGGGCGGATCGTCTCCGGTTCGATTCTCCGCGGGTTTGCGGGGAAAGCAGCATCGATTAGGTCATCACCGGACCGCGACCGAGTTTGGGCTGCTTTTTCTGCTTCAAATGTTCTCTGCTCCATGTCGGTGATCTCGAACTGGACTGGAGAGTCACTGGCAGTCTTGTCAGATCACTTACGACTTTAGATGTTGTCTCGTGTCAACTGAACGCGAAAACGGACCTATTGCTACGGCTACCGCCGGTCCTGTCGGCCCCTCGTACCCTCCATATCAGATGAATTACGAGGACTTGTTCGCCCAGACTTCCGGTTTCCCGCCATGCAGTCTGACCATCCAACTACTGGTGCACCACGCTGAGATCCGGTTGAAATTCCTCCCAACCAGATCGCGGCATTTCCGTTGGACCCCCCGGTCGACGGTAGCCCGTCAGTGATTAGAGCGTCAAGCCTCCGCATCTCCCAGGGGAGGCTTCCAGGTCCTCATCCAGCTCGTAAGACCACTAGGCACATCAAACGCACTGGCCCGGCAGAATGTGACTCTACTGCGAAACGTTTCGTCGATGACCAGGATGTCACGAAGGGTTGTCGCATCCCCTCGAATGAGGAAACACAATCGTTAGCGAATGAGATGCTGCTCGAAGTGGCGAGTACGAGATGTCCCCAACTACGGACGTGGCTGGGTATTCTCTGCATTGAACCATAAGCTTGAGGAGCCTGTTTTTCCGCGCTCAACTTGGTCTTCAAGGAGACCGACGAAGCGGTGTGTTGCATTTGTATCCTCCGCGATATACGAAAATCGTTTCAGCATGCTTTCCCTTCAACCCCTGGTATGTCTCTCGAACGGTTCTTCCGAAGGAAACCGAGCAGTCAAGGATTGTTTTCCGTAACCTCAAAAAGGCATCATGAACGTCGGATCTTTCAAGGCAAACAAGGCATTCAGTGGCCTTTCGAAACGCAGTTGTCATGGCGCAGGAGGGGCTCATCTCTCTTCGCACGACACAAGCAGTTGATCTGGGGGCCAGATCGGAACATTACCAGGCTTGGATCGAAGCCGCGCGCTCTGTATTTTTGACCTCGATGTCCTTGAGTGCTTTCTTGTCTCATTCTAGATTGACATGCATCTCGATACAGCGTAATTTCAGGTCGGCCAGTTTGACCAGCGTTTCAAAAATAGTAGGCCAGCCTGACACTTCCGGAGCAGGACGAGCTCCTTAAGCCCAGGCAGATAATCGTCTTGGTCTGTATATCCCATAAATCGACACGGGCCCTCATCACAGCACACCGCCATTCACCCTCATCCTTTGACCTTCAGGTGCTTTTGGCCCGAGTTAATCGACTTGGACTTGAACTTAGACAGGAGTCCATAGATATGCGATTTTGGGAGAGTCTATCGTAGCTCCACCATGTCTTTGATGACCCCTCGTTGATGTTGCAAGGCGTCGATTCCCGTCGCGAATATGTTGCCACTGTAGCACTGCAATATGGAGGCGTCGATTCCCGTCGCGAATATGTTGCCACTGTAGCACTGCAATATGGAACTGCACCCAAATCTTTCTGCGCGTAAGCCAATGGTGCAAGCATTTACTGCGCGCTCAGGCAATGGATCTGCCTATGTCCAGAGAAAAATCAGGCATGTATTCCTGGCCACAGTCTATTGCTCCCTTGTGTCGCATCTATGGAGCCAGAATTATCAGACAGACGAAGGCCAAAAGGCCCTAGATACCAAACATATCCTTAAGTCTCCTGTCTCTATTGCAATATTGTTTCGAAGCCCTAATGGCATGGCTCTCGAGCGCAGGCTGACCAACGATCGTCTGTCGCGCCGAATGCGAAGACAAGGGAAGAACATGTGGGCGCCGACCTGTGAAGAGATTGACGAGCTCACTCAGAACTCAATCGCAGAATCTGATCCTATGTGGCTGATCGGTATTGACCCATTTTGTGGGCAGGCCTCGGTTTGAATGCCTTCTGCCCTTCGCTCTTAGGACGTGACGCCACTTTTGGTTATGTAGAGCACTGCAGAAGAAGTCAAGAGAGGGTGTCCCGCAGAGCTGAAGATCTTGCAAATCGGTTGAATATGGGCAGGCATTCAAGTCGCACCGAACTAAGGCCCGGCGCGCGTTTTCCATAGTGACTGCACAGATCAGATTAAACCATAATCTTCCTGCCCGATGAAGCTCATGGCGCTGTCCCTGCAACGTACGGAGACAAAGTGCTCTTGCGATGGATCGCAATCAAGATATTGGATAATGAAGTTCATGGGTCTGGTTCACGCAACCCTATCGCGTTTCGCCTGCAGCTGCCGGCCAGTCTTGCGCCTGATTGTGATTGATGATCTCTCGCTTTGTAGTCCTCCATTGGGAAAGGCCGTGAGGCGATGGCGTAGAGTAGCAGTATGCACCTTGCACAACCCCCTCACCTTCATGTTCAGGATCGGACGAGCTTCGGGATGCAGACAAACAAACGGTTCGATCACCATCTATCGCGCTAACAACGAAATGTCTCAGCGTCACGATTCTGCCGTGCGTGAAGTACTAAGCACAACAACAACAAACACCCTATACCAGTCCCATTTATACTTGGCTGCTGGTCGTTGATAGTCTACGAGTTCGCGTCTACCTCTCTGATTCTTGCTCGACACTATCCTACGCCAACTGATCTGTGGCGATCACGAAACCCAAGTGTGCGTAAGTGACACATGCGAATTTGGATCGGGACAGTCGAGTTGACAATCTTTTCTCCTCTTAGCCATTCATCAAGCTCTCAAGTCTACGACGATGTCGAACAGCGCTCCAATCACTCGAAGTCGTACCCACCTCGCCAACGAAGACGTCAAATCCTCTCCGAAGCCCCGACGGAACAACAGTACGCGAACGCGACCCGTCAAGTCTGCCATCAAGGTGTTTCAAGATGCTGTTCAGACGACACCCAGCAAGGACGCGGGAAGTGTTCGGACAAGGAGGGCGTTGCAGCCGAGTAACACGAATACTTTGCCGCCAACGCCTTTGAACGATGGGAAGGGAGGACAAAGCGACGTCGCAAAGCCTATCAAAGCATCAGATATCGACACGACAGAGGAAGCTCCGGAGAAGACTACAACATCCGACGACGTTGCGGAAACTATCATCGAAAAACAAGACAGGGACGACCTACAACACGACGAATCACTCTCCCGAGCCCTTGCTCGAAGACTGATCTCCCCCCCATCCAGCCAACAAATCTCTACCCCTGTCCGCAAAGCCGACAATAATCCCGCACAATCGGATCTCACGCAAACGGATTCCGGTCTCTCCATGTTTGCGACCCCTCCGCAAGCGATCAGCTACGCAGACCTTCTTTCGCCTTACTTGTCGCAATCCAAGGTTCCCACTCTACAACCCGTCACGAACGTCGCGGACCTCTTCTTGCCGCTCAACATCTCGCCTTTGGCCTTGTCGCAAGCATACGCGGACGCCCTGAACTCTGTTGCATCCGCTTCATCAATCTACCAGTCTCCAGTCTTTGCCGGCTCTCCTTCGTCGGGTTCCTTCCAGGAGGAAATGTCGCCTCCCGCAACCAACGTCTCTACGCATCGACTTGATCGCTCGCCGAAAGCAAAGATGCGATACAGTCCCTCCCGACAACAGTGGTTCGCGGTAGACGAAGAGACGGGCAGTCCTCGTGTCAGCAAGGAAGACCTGGTCTCGATGGCATCTCCTGGATCACCGACGAAACGGGGTCAGCTCAAGCTGAACGGGACGCAGTTGCTTGATCGGATGGGCGGGAGGAAGGAGAAGAGTGTCAGGATGGCGCAGCACGTTGAGCTCGGGAGGGGGTTTCCGTCGCCGCTTGGCAAGGGAACTAAGGTTGATACGCCGACCAAGGCGGTTGTGGGTGATGCCAAGGATCTGGATGATGTCAGGAGGTTAAGAGAAGCGTCGCTCGAGGTAAGCTATTCAACTTTTATCCGGTTTCGACATCCATTGACGCAACGTGCAGTTCGACTTTGTTCGCGCCACGGGATCTCCAATGTCTGCCAAGACGAGGAACGCCAACGGAGCCTCCCGAATCGTCTCCGATTCAGTCCTCGTTACCTCAGGTTCCGACAACATCCTAGCTACCCCGTCGATTCCAAGCGGATTCGCGGAATTCCTCGCAAAGACCCGAGTTGTCTCCGAACCTCTACCAGCAACATCCGCGGAAGAGGAAGAGAACCTAGCAACCGGCCAATCAGCAAGCAGCAGGCGGAGGAGCAAGCGAAAGAAGGCAAAGTTGCCCGTTCCCGAGCCGGAGAGCGATCCTCTTAGCTGGGATGCGTTGCAGCAGAAGTTTATCCAAGCTCAGGTTCCTCAGGTGGGTCAAAGGCTGCAATCAGGTCGTTCACGCATTGATCGTCCTTGCGTTTACAGGAATACGAGACTATCAGAAGCACGTACGAAAAGGTCGCAGAACAACTCGAGGCGCAGCCTGTTGAGAGCGCGACGGCGGGGGACAGCGCAGCAAAGGACGCGAAGTTTGCATCTGGTATTTCGATTATCGTGCATGCGGCGGATGTCGGTGGACAAGAGGTCCCGGAACTTGCTTGAATCTTGATATGTGGGGATGTGCAAAGCACACGACGGGGGATAGCGCTTAACGAGTCGATTCTAGTTGTTTCGGCGTCGGGTAACGCGGTAATGACTATGTAAGGGAGCGGAAAGATGTATCGTTGTAACGGATGTAATGAATCCTATCGGTAGCGGCATGAAAGCACAGAGAGATCCCTTGTTCTTACAACTGTCTCGACGTTTACATCGTGAAAGAACAAGTTGCCATGGCGCCACGTGCGGTTAGAAGGGTTAGAGGCGGCAACGGGTGAGACATTTAGTATGTGGCCATAGAAAAATACAGCCCGCGTTGGTCGTTCAGTCCATCCACTCTGCACCTCTTCAAACGACTCGGACACCCGTTTCAACTGGACTCTGGATATAAGCGCAAGTGAATACCACCAGGTCTACCCTCGTCCCGGATGAAGCACCAAATACCGTAATCGTCGCTCAACTTGCAGTATAACTCAACATATCCGCCTATATACCTTTCCTCGGATCCTCGCTCCTCGGTCTTCATAAACTACCATCATGTCCCTCAACTTGGATCCCGCCCTGCGGCCACGGGGCCTCATCTACGAAAAAGAGTATACCGCAAAACCAAACTCGATCTCCATGTACCGGACGTCCGATTTCAACATGTATATCCGTCCGCCCAATCCGGACCGTCAGGATGAGCCTCGTGACGACTTTATCATCAGCGGCGTGGTTATCGTACATCTGACGAAACCGAGGAAGGTGAAGACGCTGAGAGTGAAATTCTTGGCTGAAGCCAGGCTGGCGTATCCGGGTGAGTGGCATCTCAGCATTGGAACTGGTCGACGCTAATTCTTCCGCTCATTACAGATCGGCCTTGGGAGGACGACGTGATTTTTGAACGTAATCTGACAATTGACGACGGAAAGAATGGAGTGGAAGGATGGCTCATGGAAGCAGGCCCGCAACGGTACGTTTCCAAGTAATTACACCATTTAACATAATCTGAACACTTGGTATCTCCAGGTTCGAATGGTCTTTCATCCTCCCTGCCACGCTCGCCGGCTTCGACCGCACACCATTCGGCCATATCAGCCATCGGGTCGAAGTCACACTCGAAGGCGTCCCCCAGCGGTCCAATTCGCGGTTCGGTGGATTCTTTGGCGGCGGCACCGGCGGCTCGCGTTCACCATCACGTACTCGATCTCCTTCTCCCGTTGCCCCAGGATACGCTTCGGCCCCAATGTCACGCAAGTCATCGCAAG
The DNA here is from genome assembly GCA_022813745.1 of Naganishia kalamii. Taxonomy (NCBI): domain Eukaryota; kingdom Fungi; phylum Basidiomycota; class Tremellomycetes; order Filobasidiales; family Filobasidiaceae; genus Naganishia; species Naganishia kalamii. Next base: position 220,081 of record JAKLLX010000003.1, on the reverse strand, counting down.
ATCCGTATCATGGCTTCTCCGCGGCTTCGTCGTCGTCGATCCAGCCACAGCGCCGGCAGCCGTCGTCTGGGTCGTCGACTCCGTTCGCGCCGTACACGCCAACATCGCCTCCGCTATCGGAAGAGCCGAGTCCGATTCACGCCGCCTTCCCGTCAAACGTGCAACAAACGGAAAAATTACGGAACGTGAAATGGTTGACGGGGAATATGACAGCGAGTAAGGAGATGTGGATCGTTCCGCTTCCTTCCGAGGATCGAGAAGCCATTCCATTCGAATATCAGACACGGAGCGTCGTTGACGGCCTCGGTCTTGTGCCGTGGTCACTGCAAACCGACGCCATCACAGTCGGCGGGTACATCCTCCTACGAATGGGCTTGACCGACCACAATCCCCTCGCAACAGTATGGGCTATCCGTCTATACATTAACCAAAAGATTTCATTGAAATCACCACGGAGACCGAAAGAAGCGGAAACGACGTTCCCTGCGGCGCATCTGTTAATATTCGAACGAGGGAAATTGCCGCATCCCAAGGATCTGAAGGAGAGGCACCCGCATGAGCCGTTGTGGGATGGGGAGATGGTGCCGTATCGTGTGCAGGGTGCGGATCAGGCGCTGAATGCAAATGAGGTGATACGAATGCCGGACGAGAATCGGTTGAGGCCCTCGACATGTCCTGGGTAAGTCTTGCTTGATTCTCGACGATGCGTGTGCTGAAGATGACGCTTCACAGCACGATAACGCCGATTCGAGTCAGTCACGAGTTCAGTCTGCAGATTTACTTCTCCATTTGGGGAGAAGACGCAGCGGGCAAGCCGCTACCAAAGTCTGGCCCAGGACAGCTCCGGAAAGCTATTCTTTCTCAAGGCGTCTTGATTACCTCGGTAAGTCGACATCTGGAACGATTTCGCCCGTATCAATGCCTGACATCTATCCTCCAGTGCGCTTGTACGAAGAACAACCTCGCCCTGCCTACGTACGAGGATTCCCAGATCCACGAAACCCTTGCTCCGAAACAAGAGATCGAGGCGGACAAGTGCGCATGTGGTGAAAAGCTTTCCGAGCTGGCAGATCGAGAGCTTGCGCGAGAACGGAACGAGGTGGAAGATCCAACCGGGGCGTTGGAGCGAGCGGCGAGTGACTTTGATCGTGGAAGGCGGCGGAAGGCGGAGTACTCGCCGGACGAGCGTAGCCGTGCGGATTATATGTCGTGAACCCTCTGGCCAATCGCCGTTGAACACTACAGACATTGCCACACATGCTATAATCAAGTTGAGATATCCTGCAGTTGTAATCAATCCTACCATACAAAAGCCGTACTCAAAGTACGAGCGTGCGATCCTCTGCGCTGTGCATACAACCATGGCTTGGTGTTGCCCTCTGGATACATAGACCTATTGACCACTAATCTTTTTTGCTGCTGCTGAGAGAGCGGAAGAACTCGTTGTAGGCATTTTCGATATCGAAAAGCATCTGAAAGGATGAAACCAAGCCAGTCATTAGGCATGCAAGAAAGCTCCCTGGACTAAAGACTTGCCTGCCGTGACTGTTCCTCTGTGATCTCATCCGAAGCCTTCATGCCGTTCAACTCAATCAGCCTACGAGAGGGAAATCAGCGTGACTGTCCGAATATGCGCAAACGGAAAGACGCACCAATGCAGGATCTTTCCCCTTCCTTCCCATTCCTGGCTACCCTTGAAGCGAGAGTAGGAAGTCATGAGTTCCGTAAGGAAGGGATGTAGCTGATCTTTTGCCTTGAGGTTTAGCTTGAGTGCGTCCATGAACGTGATGAAGGACTTGCAGCGTCGGATCAGCAAGCAGTCGTGTCAACAAGGATCGTTCGTCTCACCTGTGTCGTCTCGGCAACCCATTTTCCAAGCTCCTCTCCACCCTCTCCTGCATCAGCGCTGTGTTCTACTGTTGCGGGTACGCCTACGATCAGGCGATGCAACGCGGCAGGATAATCCATCCGATAACGTTGCATGAACCCTTCCAATCCCTTCATGCTGTTTGCTGTTTTATATGGCGGATTGTCTAGGTCATCGTGTAGCAGCTTGATGAGTGACTTGTACTGTGCCAGGAGCTTGATACACGCCGGCGCATATCTGAAGCGGGGGTTTGTGAGAGGTGATGAGCGATTCACGTTCGCGCAACAAAGGCAAGACTGACCTACTCTTTACTGGACACCGAATCTCGTACGTATGCTCTCTCTAGGTACTCCAAGCTGACGATAAGGCCATACAGGGTGGCAAAGTTCTCTTGACGTTCCCTTTCCGAGTTGTTTGACCATAAGCGTACCTCTTCGTCGAGATTGAGAGTCGACCGCGAAGACGAAGATGCAGTAGCCATTTCTGAAGACGATCTCCCCTTGCTGTTGGGTGGAATTTAGGAGATTGGGTATTCGTGTCGGATGGTCGCTACGCGACATATGGCGTTGTTCTGAAGCCTGCTAGTGTGTGAAGGGCTGGAAGGGACGCAAGTACTGGATAGACTGTCTTGCTGAATCGTTGAGCCGCTCATATCGCGTCATCTTCAGCGATCGAACATCTTGATCGGATATGGAACGTCGATTATGAAACGTTGAGGCGGCTGTTCAGGCAAGTCAGTTGGCAAGTCACTACGCTTGTATAAGGCTACAGCAGGTCGGCGGGCAGGGAAGCTGGACCGGATCGATCTATTCGATTGGCTCCAAAGCACGAGGGGGATTTTGCGCATGCTGTTCGTTTGAAGTTCATATCTGAGACTTCAGGCCCGGAGACCCAGCATCAAACGATTTCAGGGAATTCTTACAACTCCCGCAGGCGAACCCTGAGATTCTACACCCCCATGTCTTTTTGCTTACATGCACCGTCTCCTCAAACTTTCCTGCAAAGGTCAAGACGAGACGCCACCATCAAAGCTCCGCCCGATTCCACTTCATGCTTCCACCTCGTCCACCTCGTTACGCCGACGGCCGTCTTCGTATGCCCTGTGGAATCAGCTTATCCTCTCCAACCTTCGTGTGAGTCCCAAATTTGGGTACCCTGGATTCCGAATGATTCCGGATGTTTTGATTGAAGCTAGCCGTCAAGGATCCTCATAAAGTCGTCATTGTAGATACAACGCGCTGACAACGTTTAAAGAGCTTCCACAACGACGTGACCCTTTTCAGCAGTGTAGATACCGTCCAAGAACTTTCGGATCTGTAGAAAAGCAAAACGCCAACGTCAGCCGTGTTCCCGTCGAAACTTCCTGCCATGACCACGTACATCCTTCTCCTTGACTCGGCACTTGTCGGTGATCGAGGCGGCGGATTGCGAAACGTTCTCGATGTCGTTACCCTCAATGACGAGCTCGTCCTTGGCACCTTCCTTGATCGTGACACCACCCAACATGGGGCACTTTCGGACAACCTTCTCACCCACTATTCAAGCAGAGACGTCGTCAGCCCCTCATCCCACTACCTGCATCCATCCTCCACGTACAGAAGTTTCGGATCTCGACGGCCTTTCCGTCACCGGCAATGACCGGGTTGATGGGGAAATGGGCGTATACGAGCTTCATCTTGTACTGGAAACCCTTGGTGACACCGGTGATCATGTTGGCGACCATGGACTTGACGGTTCGGAGACAGGCAACGTGCTTTCGTGCACCGTGCCACACGGTGAACTTGGCCTCGGTACCCTTGGGACCCTTGACCTGTAGAACAACGCAATTTCGTCAGATAATAATCTTTCCGGCCCTCTGCCAGGTTGAGCAACAGGTTGGCGGGAGGTGAAACCGGGTTTGTTGGATTGACGAGGCGACCGTTGTTGCGTCGATTATGACCTCCAGTCCAGCTTCTCCGTCCTTCCTCTTCTTCATTTCCCATTTCTCGTGCTTTCCTGTTCCTCCATCACCATTCCTTCTCCGATCCGCTGCTGATACTGCTTTCGCCCTTCCGCCGGTGTCCTCGAATCCAACCTGTTGCTCTCCTGGCTTCCGCACAAACTTACGATCTGGATGTCCATCTGGATGTGCTTGACGGCCTTGGTCAAAGTACCACGGGGACCAGTAACGGTGACGACCCGGGACTTGATCTTGATGTCGACACCCTCGGGGATGGACAAGGATTCGTTGGAGGTAATGTCCTTCATCTTGACGGTCTAGGGGGGATTCTGACTTGTCGGTGTCGGAAAGTCGAGGTGCGGTCGTCCAGAAGAAGAAGGAAAAGGGCGTACGGGCGTCTTGACGCTGGGCCGGTTGGTTTTCCCGATCGTTCGTGCCACCACCTCTGCCAGCGTGTGACGGCGAAACCGAGATTCGCGGTGACGAGGACGCCTGTCGGGATACCGGGCAGTGAGCGGGGTCTCACTTAGATTCTTAGAAGCGCGGCCACGCGCTTGGCCAAGGTGTTCAGAAAAAGATTTATCCAGTCTCTCAAACTCGCGCAAGGGAACTCATTTTGCTACATACCGCGATTTTTGTCAACACTTCATGAAGCCTTTCTGATAACTTCACTTGGGATCAGCAAGCTGATCAGCATCCCATGGCAGGAAGCGACCGTGCTACGAGAGTGGAAACTCTGTGAAGCTTCGTTTTCGAACGACTGTCTTTCTTACTGCCGGAAACCTAACCAGAGACCTCTTCTGCTCCTGCCTCATCTTCATAACATCTCCGCTTTTCTCTTCGCCCCAGATTGGCACATGCATGTACCCCATCTGCTTCTTAAGGTAAAGAATGCTCGCAGGGTATCACTTTCCCACTTCGTAGCCTACTAACATTCGGCAACCATTTTGCCGCGACACACTAAGTGATCTTGCGTCCGAAGATCAGGAATATGGGTGGAACCGAAAACGACCCTTCGATACCCAGTCCTACTTATGCTCCTGATGGGTCCTCTCACACCTGAGTTCCCACTCGTTCCATGAGTCTCGAAATCTTCCTTCTGGAGCCATAGAACCTTGCCATGGTGGCGTATCACCGTATGAATACTGCGGTCGTGCTCAAGTTGAGTCTCTTGTCAGCGCGGCCAGCTGCTCCGTCGTCCTCGTCTCATGTATATGTGAAATATGCCGGCGTTTGCCACTCGTCACGTAGTTAACTGGCGACTGCCTGTGACCTGAAGAAACGGTTGGCATGGCCAGCGCAGTTCCTCGCAAATACGGCCCTACGGGTGGCGAGGCGTCGATTCAACTCGAAGACAGGTCGCAATATACTCAGTTGTAGCTAAGTAAATGCTCTAGAATCCGGCATGCCATTGCCACTTGCTGCCCTGCATGGCGGACCCGTAGTCTCCGTAAGCTCCTTCATGGGTTCTTCGGACAGAGATAACCAACCTATTTCGGTCGCAATCTGAAACGCCAGCAAGTTACTTCCGCAGCTGACTCCGGCTTCGGGATCGGCGCGACGCGTTCTGTCACTCCCGTATTGGCACACCAGGCTTAGCGCACGTTCGAAGTGGAGCGCGAAGGTGATAACAATAGGAGGTGTTGCATCGATTGCATCATTTGCCCCTCGTTTCAGGTTTGCCAGCGGAATAGACGATAGACGATAGAGGTTTTTAGGGATTCAGCGATTCGGACTCGACACAGAAGGACTCTCGACTGGATCGGGATCGAGACGAAGGCTGTGAATAGATTCGAAAGGGATTCGGTATAAAGGGACGTACTAGCTGGAGTATCGATTCTTGGCATTTTGGCCGTGTTAGACAATTTATCAGGCAAGTAGGATGGAATACCTTCCCCTGTTCAAGCTTGATTAAACTACGACGCGACACAGACCCAAAACTTCCTCGACAACCTCTCGACTTGCACGCATTTCCGAGGGACCATGGTTCGAGCAACCCTCCTTTCCACCATCGCCACTTTGGTGATAGCGACACCGTCCATCGCCTCCAATCTCGTATGGTATACCGAACCTGGATCGAATGTGCCAGCATTCTCGACGGGCGAAAAAGTCAAAGGCGTCAACCTTGGAAACTGGTTCATTCTGGTGCGTTACCGCGACAGAGACATCAGAATTTGGCCGAGGGGAATACTGATTATCGCTTGGCGACGACAGGAAAACTGGATGGAGCCTTCTCTTTTTGGGGTGGCTGGTCTGCCAGGAAGAGATAATGATACTCAAGTAATGGACGAATGGACATTCTGTTCGATTCTCGGCAAAACGCGATGCGCCGAGGTTAGTCCACTTGCTCTTCGCGTCACCGTCTCGTACCGCACGCTTATAAGTCTTTCGCAGGTCCTTGAAGAGCACTGGGATACCTGGATCACCGAGGACGATTTCAAGCGAATGGCCGACTATGGGCTGAATACCGTTCGGATTCCGATACCGTACTGGGTTTACAACGTGACCGAAGATGAGCCGTATATCACGCAAAAGCAAATTCCGTATATTCAAAAGGCGTTGAACTGGAGTTCGCTCTATGGCCTGGATGTGATGATGGATCTACATGCTGTGCCAGGTAAGAGCTTGACAACGCGACTGAGGGCATGTCCTGACATTCCGTTATCCAGGCTCGCAATCGACCAACCAAGTCCACACAGGCCACTTCACGCAAGAATCTTTCCATACCGATCCCGCCAACATCGACCGTGCGCTGGACGCTTTGGGCAAATTTGTCGACGAGTTTACGCGTGAGGAGTATGACGGTGTCGTCAAGGCGTAAGTCTATTCTCGGCTCTCATTTCCGACGTCTCTGATAACAAGTCTCCGTAGCTGGGAACTCGTCAATGAGCCGTGGATTGAGTCGTACCAGGCAAACAACATCCCCTGGGACTACTTGGCCGACTTCATGGATCGCGCCTACACCACCGTGCGGGAGCACGAACACGTTATTGCCGGCCAGCACGTGAGCATGGTCGTTGTGCACGACGCATTCCAGCCCTTGGACAACTGGAAGTACTGGTTCACCGAGTCCAAGGGCTCCGAGTGGATAAATTATGGGCTAGATACGCATATCTACCACGCCTGGCCACCCGCTGCCGATTACGACAATTATGGACATATCGCATCTGCTTGTGGAATGAAAGACAGCCTCGCTGCGGCGCAAGAGTGGATTCCTACCGTGAGTCAAACCGACGCGACGTCGGAAGATTATACTCATTCTGTACTTCCCACCCTTAGTTCGTCGGAGAACAGTCCCTCGGAGTTGGCACTTTCTGTGTGGACTACAAGGAATGCTTCAACCTCACTTCGGCAGATTTGATGGCAAACGTCACCGCAGGCAGCTCGGATTCAGACTACAATGGCTTTTACCGAGGATTGTGGGAGTCACAATACCATGCGTACAACCACGGGGCGGGATTCATCTTCTGGAACTGGTTCGTCTTAGTCGGGACATGGAAAGCGCGGGATGGTTTCACTTACGGTCCGTCGCGCTGTATAGGAAAGCGATTTCGCCTGTGTGGTCGTATGAACAATCAGTAGCGCAGCATTGGATTCCCGAAGACCTAACAGATAATCTGTAAGTGGACTGTCCGGCACCTTATGCAGGGTGCTGACCACTTATCAACCTGCCTCCCAGCTGGCAATATGATCCGACGCAGGAATACTGTCTACAAAACTATAATTGGAGCAACGTGCCAACCTACCCCACGACAGCGGCGCCCATTGCTCAAGGGACCAGTCTTCCAACGGGCAAAGCGCTTGCAGTCAACATGACTGCGTCTGGTAAGTCAGGGACCACGTACAACAGTGACTACCGCTGACCGTGAATTTTCTAGCAACCGTCTCAGGCGTCAGTTCCACTGTATCGCAGCAGGTTCCTACACGGAGCTCAAGCGCACTGACGAGTACCTCGTCGATCGTTTCAGCGGGCGGCAGTGCCTCGACGACAATGACAACGAATGCGACTACCTCATCGACCCCTACGAGCTCTGGCAAGCGCGTACATGTCGCCAAGTGTGGGCTGATGTTTTGCGCCAGTGTCGCTCTCTTCGCAGTCTACTGTTAGATAGGAAAGAAAAGGAATGAAGAAGACCAGAGGGAGATCGATAGACAGGTTAGGGATAAGGCAACATAGATGATGGACGCTCCGTATAGACTTCCGTTATATAGTTACATAATAGAGCTTTGAACAACGAGGTAGCATGACACATATCCGACATGTTGTATGCTTGCCATATAGATATATTCTTACTTCCACGTATGTATGCTCCTCAATGCGATAGACAAAAAGTGAAGTCCATAAATACAACCAGGGCTTGGCGCCTACAATACTATTCAACAGGATACATGTATTTAGCACGAAATTGCCGTCTAGGCAATGATCCCTAACGACCGCGAGTGCCGCGGAGGTGACGTCAACTTCATCCCTTCCAAACTCGTGCTGATTTGCTGCGCCGAACGCAATTCCTCTGCAGGCAAGCGACGCCCGGAAGCGGTGCGCGCACCACTGGACCCGGTCAATATTGGCGGACGATCTGATCGGTCCGGCATACGAGTGTCTTCGGGAGTCGTCGATTCGTTCGACGAAATCGATCCCGCTAGCTCGATATCATCGTTTTCGTGATCGGAATCTCCGCTGCTCTCATTTCCGCTACTCTCGGAATCCTCTTCTCCCTTCATTTCCGGGAGAGCTACCTCGTCCCAATGGCGGTACAGCTTGTCGACGTAGACTCGCGATCTCGGCAGGTCATACGGATCAAACGGGAAGAACTGGTCGAGGTCGGTATCCACCAGTGTCTTGCGCCCAATCAGCGGGAATTCGCTCATGTGAGGGATCGCGGCGTTTCCTTTGCTGCCATTGGCTGTCGTAGTCGCCAAGCGGACGTGAGGGCGTGAACTGGCGCTGTTCTCCAGCGCGTTTCGGTTGGCAGACATGATCGAGTAGCAGAACATGAACTTTGTCAGGTCTGCGACCTTGGCAAACATGTCGACGACTCCGGGAAAACAGGCCTGTACCAGCAGGTAAGCACGCGCGACCGGCTTGATCGCTCGTCACTCACCATGAGAGGATTAAGCTGTGAATGAATCGCTTTTTGCAGAATCTTCAAGTCTGGAATCCACTCTGGCTCGTCACCGCCGTCCTCGGCACCGCCACCTTCGTCTTCATCCATCTCCATATCATCCGCAAAACTGGGCACCGTGTCCATTGGCGGTAAGGAATGACGACTTGTTTCCGAACGAAGCGCTTTCCAGCGGAAACAAAAGATCATCATGAGCGCCTGACAGACGGTGTAGAACACGGCGAGACCGTTCGAGGAGACGACGGCTTGCGGATCCACGCGGACTTCGGTGAGGATCCCGTCGATGTATGCCGTAAGGTAGCCGACTACCGTCCGGGTCTGTTGGTCGTCGATGTACTTGGCGCGGCTGACAAAGCTGGCGATATAACTCGCCGCAGCGATTCGGGACACAGCGGCCGGTGTCTGCTCGAACAATGCACGCGAGACGATCAGGCCGAGGAAGAGGTCGGTATACGCCGGCGAGAGCGAGCAGCACCAAAAGACGATGAACTGCGCGCGACGGCAGTGTAGTGTCGGCAGAATTAGACGATCAAAGAGCGAGAGGAGTGTTTGAAAGTGTTGCAGGCGGCCTTCGGGATGTGTGAAAGACCGGTGGATGGGGGGCAGCAATGGGACCATCGAAGGCAATGGTGCAAACGAAACAGACGGTGTTTTGCCTGACTTTGTCGGCGAAGCCGGTCGACTCGACGCGGGCGACCCGTACGCCGCCAGCTGTTTGCGTTTTGCATTCTTTTCCGACCCGCCGACAAAGACTCGCTCGAGGTGACGTAGGAAATGCAGCGAGAGCGCGTCGACTTTTGTGCGCAACTGTTGTAGACGCTTGTACCGTGCTTCGTCGAGTTCCTTTTCCGAGACGACGGATTCGCCATCGACGGATCCTTGTTCGGATTCAATGTCCTCGATGTCAAGCTCTTCTTCCGCGTCCTCCATTGCCTTGTCCAGTTCGTCGTCCCGCAGGTCGAGGGATTCGCTGACGAGTTTCGATAGTGGGTCGTCGTTGAACGTGGATGCCTGGAAGGATTTCGCGATTTCGTCGTCCTCGTCAAGGTCTTCTAGTTCGATTTGGATCTCCACCTGTGCGAAGTCAGCACCAGTCGCCAGCGTAGTAGTGATACTCACATCGATTCGAATCATTCGGTCAATCACCACTTCCCACACCTTGACCGCCACTTCCGGGCAAACTTCCACGAGATCCAACACGTTGCGCACGTACACGCTCATCGCTACCTCGCTCTCTCGTTTATGCGGGAAGTTCTTAACCAGTACGGGCGAAAGAATCGTCGGTAACGTCGGAATGAGTGAAAGCAGATGCGTGATGAGCAGCTGATACCGTGTATGATAGAGCGCGCGCGAGATTGTCGGTGCATCCGATGCGGCGGGCAGACGTTGTTCTACGCGAGAGCGTGAGCAAGCTGACGATGGATATCAGGTGCTTGTGACTTACGCCATCGTAATCCTTTAACGGCCATGACGACGACTTCACTGACCCACTCTGCACGTGAGCTACAGAGGACGCCGCACCATGCCGTGTACGCCTTGACGAAGCGTTCGTCGGATGAGATTGCCCAGGGGATGGCGAGGATGGCGCGGACGAGGGAGGAGTGGTGGAGCGGAGAGAGGAGGGAGATAGAGGACGTGATGGCTTGCAGGATGGGCAGGAGGGCGATAAAGTCGGGAACGGGGAGTAATGGCGATGTGGCAAAGTGAGACAAGAGTTCTTGGTACGGGCCGTCGTCGCCCTGTCGAATAGCGTCAGGGGGCTCGTTCGATAACGAAGAAGACTGCTCACCTGTGTGGACCTCTCCAACGCATTTCTCACAAACTGCCGCATGATCGTGCGCTTGTATCCTCCGTTGATGAATCCTGCAGCATCCGAAGGACCAGCAAGGGGCGTATCCATTCCCGACTCGCTGCCCTCGGGCGTGGCACGCATCGCATCCTTCTGCCTCAGCCTCGTCGCATCGCTCGTGCTCTTGGTCCGTCGTGGCGGCAAGGATGGTGGAGTACCAAAGGACGCCGTTTCGAGTTCACCTCGCGTGCGCTTACGTCCGACTAGGGATGTCGTCCGGAGCGGGATCGGTACGGCGCTCGACATCGGGCGAGGTTGACGACGTTGATATCTTGCGCTGCCGTCCGTGGTCTCTTCAGGTCGGCTTGGGACGTACAAGATTGCCACCACGTTTCGTCACCTTGAAGTGGTTTCGTCCAAACCGCAAGTCACCATCTCCAACTTTCTAGTCACGTGGCGTAAAATGGCTTTATCGAGTTATATGCCCTTTTTGTGGGTATATTACGGACACCGCTTTTTGATTTCTCCTATCCAATTCGGCGTTCGGGAATCGCCGATGACGAGGGGTGGAGGTCATCGTGTTGCTGGTATTCTCGTCCTCCTCCCTCCACGTCGCGGTGCATTTCCCGGTCCGGCGTGGGCTGCTTGCTGACGGGAGATGGTATATAAGAGAGAACGTCGCTGGTCGGGGTAGCGTCGAATTGAGACCAGGATTTATCCACCACAACCGCTACCCAAAAGAAAATCGAACCAATCGTCATCATGGTACCTACCGACAAAGGCCTGCAGAGGGAGAAGGCGTTGTACGTCACAACTCCCCTTCCAGCGCCCCATCGTGCTGACGTCTTGTTTCAGCGACCCTAAGAACATGCTCTTCCGAAACCTCGGAAACAGCGGACTCAGGGTCCCAGTGTTCTCGCTTGGCGGCTGGTTGACCCTCGGTGGAACGCAAAAGGGCGACGTCGTCAAGGAGATCATGCAACTCGCGTTCGACAACGGTAAGCCCGCTCTCTTTTCCCTTCGCTACACAGGCTGACGCCCGGGCGTAGGAATCAACATGTTCGATTCGGCCGAAGGCTACGCCGAGGGAAACTCGGAGGTCGAGATGGGCCGGGTGATCAAGGAGTGCGGATGGCAGCGATCCGACTTGATTATCACGACCAAGATCTTCTTCGGGACGGGCAGGAAGGACTTCAACTCGAGGGGTTTGTCGAGGAAGCATTTGATTGAGGGGTTGAACCATTCGTTGGCGAGGTTGGAGATGGAATACGTGAGTCAACTTTTGGGCGAGTAGACCTCGGACGTAATTCTGACGGTCCGATGTCACACAGGTCGACGTCGTCTTTGCACACCGACCCGACGAGACTGTTCCCATGGAGGAGATCGTTCGGGCGTTCGACTGGTTGATCAACTCTGGAAAGGCCTTTTACTGGGGCACTTCCGAGTGGTCGGCTCAACAGCTTCAAGAGGCGCACGAGGTTGCTGCCAAGCACAACCTGATAGGCCCTACGGCAGAACAGCCGCACTACTCGATGATGCACAGGGAGCGATTCGAAGTCGAATACCACCCCTGTAAGCTTTTTCCAAAAAATCCGCCGCGACTCGGCGCCTGACCTCGTACCAGTGTTCCGAAAGTACAAGATGGGTACCACCACCTGGTCCCCCCTCGACTCGGGCATGTTGACCGGCAAGTACAACGACGGCATCCCCGAAGACTCGCGATACGCGACCAACAAGGAATTCTTCGCCGAGACCGTCAAGAAGCTGAAATCCCCCGAAGGCCAAGCCAAGATTGACCAAGTCAAGCGATTAACCGATCTGGCTGAAAAGTCGTTGGGCTGCTCGATGACCCACTTGGCTTTGGCGTGGGTTATCAAGAATGAAAACGTCTCGACTTGCATCTTGGGCGCTTCCAAGCCCGAGCAGATTGTCGACAACTTGAAGGCGTTGGACGTCTTGCCGAAGTTGACGCCTGATGTCTTGCAACTCATCGAGGATATCTTGGACAACAAGCCCAGCCACCCCGTAAGTTCATTCTTTGCCGCCTTGTCGTCTTGGCACTCATGAAGACTGTTCTCTAGCCCACTTTCGGACGTGAGACTTACCGACTCAAGGGTGCCAGCATTCTCTAAACTCGCTCTTGTTGGCGAAAGCAAAACTACCGTGAATGCTGAAAGAGCCGTTGTATACAAACGAAATGAAATTGAAAAGAGAATCCAGTGATTGAGGAAGAGGCGACTCAGTTTGCGCCGATTCAGTAGCAACGCCTCGGGACGATTTGAGACTTCTCGCGCTCGAAACGCGGAATGGGTGAGACGCCTATCAGAGGACCAGATGCGAGTTTGATCTTAAATATATATAAGTCGAATCCATTCTTGGCCCATTAGTTGATCGCGATTAGATATTTCCATGGGGGTATTTCTCTCCATGCAGTACTGTACTTGATACTGGGCCTCCGAATTGAATACGCCCAATCTACGCCGGCGACGCACGTCTATGGTGCTCTAGACCTACACTCCCTTTGTAAAGCTCTCCACTCCAACCCTCGCAACATCCATCAGCAACCCCTCCATCCCCCACTGCCCCGTCAAGCTAATGCCCACCGGCCACCCATCCGCCTCGCTGTTGCCGTAAGGCACCGAAAGACACGGTAGACCTGCCAACGAAGCGGGCACCGTCAAGAGGTCTTGTGCGTATTCTGGTGTTGCTTGCGGGGTGTCTTCGGTAGGCAGGATAGGTGCGGTTTGAATAGCGGTGGGGTGAAGGATGATGTCCACTCCTCGGGTGTCTGGCGTTGTCTGTACCTCTTGTAGCGGATGCGACGAGCGGAGGACGGCTTGGTAGTCCCCTCGCAGTCGATGGCGCAGCAGCAGCGCCTTGAGATACGAGTTGTTGAACGCACTTCCAAAACAGTCCATCAATACCTGTTGCAAATGTTCAAGTGTACACACTCACTCTGCTGTCAAAGCGTACGTCCCTGCGACTACCCTTTTCCGCACCTCGTCACCCCACCCATCCCGCCTCGCCTTTTCCCGTTCCTCAGCCGTCCCAAGCCCAAACCAGCCTCCACCGAATCGGGCAAGGGTGCTACTTGCCTCGGCACAGGCTAGGACATAGTATGCCGGAAGGGAGAGCCGGATACCGGGGAGGGAGATGGGTTGGATGGATGCACCGAGGGAGGTGAGGTGTTTGAGCAGTGGAGAAAGGGGAACTGGCGTTTGTGATGCCGGTAGGTGTGTTTCCTGAATCGGGGTGTCAGCCGGAGTTATGATGATAGAGAAGGACGTACGATCGGTATCCCGATCCGTAGACCATCTAAGCGCCCGTCTCCAAGTCCCTCGATCCCTCGCAGGGACTGGTGCTCCATCTCCCGTGCCCGTGCCCGCGTTGACGAAGAGGCGCAAGTTGCGTCCTTGGTATCCGGCCTAGAGATGACGTCTGCAGGGGTCTTCGCTCAGCCGACAGACAGTTGAAAGCGGACCTCGAACGTACTAAAAACCGAACGTGTGTCTTCTACCGTTTTTGCCAACACGCCGACGCAATCCAGGGAGTCGGCATAGGATACGACGCCGTACCTATTCCTTTATTAGCTCTCGACCTTGATCTGGTCAACTGATGCGACATACCGACTAACCATCCCGTAACTTGGCTTCAAACCTACGATCCCGCAATACGAAGCCGGTAAACGGATCGACCCGCCTGTATCCGTTCCGAGGGCACTACACACAGCGTAAGCTTTTCCCCAGGAGATAGGAACTAGGTACTCACGCGAACGCTTGACCACTCGCCACGGCAGCCGCACTCCCTCCCGAGCTCCCACCCGCTGATCTCTCCTCCCCCTCGGCCCCTCCGCGCGGCCGGAACGGATTGACAACCCTGTTCGACCCCGGCGGCAGGTTGACGTTCATACTCCCCATGCCGAACTCATCCATACTGGTCTTGCCTACCAGCTCTGCACCGGCGTCCAACAGCGCCCCGACGCATGTCGCGGTGTAAGGGGACTCAAAGGGTTCGCCGGACGGTTTCGTCAGGATAATGGAGGAGCACGTGGTGGGTGAGTGCCGGTAGAGGATGTTGTCTTTGATTGCTATCGGTTTGCCCAGGAGTGCGGTGGAAGTCGGGGAGGGCAGGTGAAGAGGAGTTGAAGGGCGCCATGTGAATGGGTCGATGGTGGCGTTGGCGAGGCGGCGGGAGACGCGCATCGTTGCTGCTGGGGAATGCCAAGGTTCAGGTATAAAGACGTGCAAAGTTACAAGTCGATTCGTCGATTCGATTCTGTCTTACCACGAATTTGTATCCGCTGTAACGACCTCCACCTTACCCCTATCGTTTCAGCCTCAAACGAGTTAGCCGAGTTCAGGTGCACCATGCCCCGAGAGACGACTCGTCAACGCGGCCGTCCTGCAATTTTGGTTAGGGATGGATCGTAGCTGCGGGCTTGACTGCTGCAATATCTCCGTGAGACTCTCTTCTGGAGAAGACGCGCTGATCTGTTGCAAATTCTTTCGGAACTGTACTTTGGGGATGAAAGTCACACGATCGCTCCGCATGCGTCGTTAGATAATCTCGTAGGCCAGCAGCAGTACAGGTGGTAGTAAGGGTCAGATTGGATTCGATGAAGCGTTCTGTGTGCTTCATGTAGACCCGTTACGAAGTCGGAACTCTCTTGTCGAGTCGTGCGTTCCGTCCTTTCGCGACACAACAAAGCCACGAGTTCCGCCATCTGAAAGGCAAAAATTCCTCAGACCCTACCCATAGTCAAGCAGCGAGGGGCTAGAGGAGTCTGGTTCGGCGCTCGATTTACTCAACGTGCTCATATCACTCCCAAGCTACAGCGTTCGCGATGAAATGGTAGATGCGCATCGTTTGTGAATCGCCGCCGGGAGACGAACGCAGTGAAGCTCGAGATCAAGACGTAAATTACAGAAGCACAACTGGGCTGAGAAGAGCTAGTGACTGGAGTAAAAGACGACCGTTCAGTCCTCACTAGGAGCATCAGGGAGGAATCAACAACACAGCAACGATAGAACGAGAGATCGCTCCATGACCCGCAATGACGTGTCTATCCGGAACTTTCCACCGCCCCGCGCTTACCCATGCGCTTCCTTTTCCCCTCCCGGTCGAGGATCAAGACGAGGTCGATCCATCACCGTTCCACCTCTTCCACCTCCTCTCCCAAAGGATGGCCATCATGCCCCCCTCGCCACTACCCTCGCTCAACCTCACACACCAGGACCTGCTCAATACCGCCAACGAGCTATACCGACGCATGGAGGATCCCGGGTTCGCACAGGACGACGCGTACTGGACGAGCTTGCCGATCCATTTGAGGAATTTCATACGGAATGCGCTGCCCTTGGCCGGGAACGTTTCCGCTGGGTCGGGCGTGCTCCCGGGGGGAGTACATGCCGCTGGGGGACAACGCGCGATGTATGCGTTGGCGCAGCAGATCGTCAGTGCCGCGAATACGGGGATGGGAATCGGAGCGGCCGCTGCAGCGATGGCGGCCTCGTCGTCCAGTACACCGGTGACCAACACGTCAATGACCGCCGCACCGCCCATGTCGTTGGACGATCTGGCGACGATGCCGCCAGAGGCAATGATGGCGTATCCTCCGACGGGGACGACACCGGATCCGCGGCAGTATGGATTCTATACGCATCCGGATCATGCGGCGCAGAGAGGGATGCCAGGGATGCCGGGAGGAATGGCCGGCCAGGAGGAGTATCTGCAGGATGATGAGTGAGTCGATCGATCCTTTCGACCAGCGTGGACGTGTCTGACATTCCCTCAGCGACGCCGGTTCCGAGGATTCGGTCAGTCATCTCCCCATGGACGGACTCTCGATCAGCAACGGCGGCGTAACAGATCCCTCGGGCAAGAAGAAGAAGAAAAAGAAGAAGAAGGCCGGTCAGGACGGACAGGAGGTGTCTTCCGCCACGCAAGACGGACCGGGGTACGGTACGCCCGCCGAACGTGCGCAACTGCGGCAGAATATCGCGAGTGCGCAGGCACGCGCAAGGGAGACGGGCATGACGCAGACGCAGACGATGCACTTGTCTTCGGTGCCGCCGCCACAGGGGTACCCGGCGGCGAACGCACAGGTGAATTATGCGACGGCGCCACCACCACCGCCGCCACAGCATCAGCAGCAACCGCAGCAACAACAGATGCTGAAACCTGTTGCGCAACAGCATCAACACCCACATTCGCATCAACACCCCCACTCGCACGCTGCAAGGCCATCGCCTTCTGCCTCGCCTGCTCCTCATCCGCCTCACCCGCAGGCGACGCAACAGCAGCATCAGCAACAGCAAGCCGTTGCCCAGCCGCCTCCTCAGCACGCCCCGAGTTCACGCGCCGCTGGAAAACAGCCAATGCCGTACCTCCCGCCAAATGCGCCTCAGCAACCCAACGCTGCAGGAACCATGCCGCCGCACCCGCAACAAGCCCAGCAGCAGCAACAGCAGCAGCCGGTCCGCTCCGCTCGATCGGCAGGGAAAGCGCCGGTTACGGCTTCCGCTCCGCCGCCTGCGCATCCGACGCACGGACACGCGCATCCGCCATCGAATGCCGCCTCGAGCAAGCAGCCCGCGACGAATGCCGGAGGTCCGGTCATGACCACTTCTACGGCACCCGCCGTCGGGAACGGCAAGGGCAAGGCAACGGCCGCACCGGGACAAGCGGCGTCGCCCGCGCGCGTGTGGCAGACGAGCACGCAAGAGGAACGCGAACAGATCAAGCAGTTCTGGCTGTCCCTTTCCTCGGCGGAACGTGGCGACCTGCTACGCATCGACAAAGAGGTCGTCTTGAAGAAGATCAAGGAACAGTCGAGGCATTCGTGTGCGTGCGCTGTGTGCGGGAGGAAACGATCGGCGATCGAGCAGGAAGTCGAGAGGCTGTACCGGGCGTATGAGGACCAGCTGGAGAGGTTTGCCAAGCGCCAGAGGGATGGGTTTGGACAGCAACAGGCCCAGCACAGTCACCAGGCGCATCCGTATCCGCAGCAGCTCGGTCCGGGGCCGTTCCCGGGGAGTGTGGAGCTCGACAGTATGGGCCAGATCATTCAGCCTGACGAGTTGGCACCACGACGGTCTGGCTCGGGCGCGCAGATGGATGGGTCCGCCGGCGTCGATCTCGGCGAGGAAGATGACGAGGAATACGACGACGATGAAGATGACTACGACGAGGACGAGGAGGAGGATCTGGTGGACGACGAGATTGACGACGGTGCGACCGACGAGGCCGACGACGGGCAAGATGACGATTACGAGGACTCGCCGCAGACGGACCATCGGAAAAACTTGCCGCCGACGAAGCATCGCGCAGGCAGTGCGGCCGATGCTCATCACCATCATCACCACCATCACCATCACCACCACCCGACGCAGAAACAGGCACCAGCAGCGGGGACCGAGCAGAGTGATTTCTATACGTTTGGAGACGGGTTGACAACCATCAAAGGTAAGTCTATCGTCCGATTACGTTTCCCTCCGTGTCAAGAGCACCGCGCTGAGCTCAAACCCTTCTCTTTCTCCCTTCCCCATCTGCGCGTACCTTTCCCGCCCAGGAGGTGTCCTCACCGTCGCCGACGATCTTCTCAAGAACGACTCGACCCGGTTCCTCGAAATGATGGAGCAGCTCGCCGAGAGGCGAATGATGCGCGAGGAAGCGGCGATTCAGATGATGGCCGATGATGATGATGAGCGGGACGATGATGACGAGGATGAGGATGATCTTGATGATGAAGATGATGAGGACGAGTGAGTGCGGTTGACATTCTGCGTCGCAACGTGCTAACTGTTCTGCAGAGACGATGAAGACGACGATGACGTCCTGACAGACGAGCAGCGCGTCGAAGAAGGTCGTCGAATGTTCCAAATCTTTGCCGCAAGATTGTTCGAGCAGCGTGTGCATCAAGCCTGGAAGGAAAAGGTACACCGTGAACAGGCCGAGGCCTTCCTCCGCGAGCTGGAAAACGAGCAAAAGCAAGAGGCGGAAGCGCAGGCGCGAAAGGCAAAGGACGCTCAGAAGAAAAAGGACAAGAAGAAGTGAGCCATCCGCACAACATGGGTTTTACAGCGCTGACCCCCTCTCAGAGCCCAAAAAGAGCGTCAGGAAGCCGACAAGCGACAACGCGAAGCCGAAGCCGCTGCGGAAGCCGCTGCCCTGAAAGCTCTCAAGGAAGCCTCGGAGAAAGAGGCCGCCAAGAAGCGGGAAGAGGAGCGCCAACGCAGGGAAGCCGAGAAAAAGGCTCGTATGGAGGAGGCTATGCGCAAGGAAGAGGAGAAGCGAAAGCGTCTGGCCGAGGAGCGCGAGCGAGAGGCCGAGCGTCTGCGCAAGCAAAAGGAAAAGGATGAGCGTGCCCGTCTAGAAAGGGAGGCTAGGGAAAAGGAACGCAAAGTGGGTCTTTCGTGCTATTCAGAGATTTGCCCACTGACCCTTGCTGTAGGAAAAGGAGGAAAAGGAACGCTTAGCCAAGGAAGCCAAAGAGCGTCAGCAGCGCGAGGAAAAGGCGAGAAAGGCTGCCGAAGAAGAGGCTCGAAAGGAAAAGGCACGCAAGGAAAAGGAGGAACGCGAGGCAAAGGAAAAGGAGGCTCAGGCCGCGGCTCAAGCTCAAGCAGCATCTCGCCTTGCCGCCCAGCAACAGGCCGCTGCCAAGAAGAGTGCAGCCATCGCCTCCCAACAACAGCAACAGGTCAAAGGCCCGAAAGCAGCCCGAGTTCCGGCAACCCGCCAAAAGTCGAATACCCCTCGTTCTTCCACCCCCGCGGCCAACTTGGTACAGCCTTCCGCTGCAGCTCCCGTCGTAACGCCCAGTCTCGCTTCGGCATCCAACAAGGCCGGCCCCTCGGCGCGACCGCCTGTTGCGAACAATGCCATCCGGCCCAATGTCCCGCCGCTTGCCATGCACGGTATGCCGCAGCAAGGACACATGGGTCAGTCTGTCCCTCAGATGATGCCGCCCATGTTCTCGCCAAGCGGGTCGATGCAGCACATGCACAACATGCCGCCTTCGTTTGTCAACGGCAACATGCCGCACAGCGCCAACCCTCGGCAGAACATGTACAACCCGCAAGGTATGCATGTCAAGGGCGGTCCGCCTATGGGACAGAATGCGTTCCCTTCGCAGGTTCCCGCCTTTGCATCGCCAAGGCACATGATGAACAACCCAGCGCCGGCTTCCGGTTACAACGCACCTTTCGGTCAAGGCGGTATGAACACGGGCAGCAGCTTTGGAAACGCCGCGCCTGGTCCGTCCCAAGTCATGTCGCCCGAGGGTCGAAACGTAGGCGAGGCCGCCCCCAGTCCGTTCGACTTGAATGTGGTCGGCGGCATGCGTACGCTTGGACTCGGCCATCCGGCCAAGGCCAGCGGCAAGGCGACCGAGGACGTATTCTCGCCTGCCACTTCCATCGGCCAGTCTGTGCCTTTACGCTCGCACTCCGACCAGACGACTCCTGTGTTGACGGCAACGACTCCGGACTTTAGAAGCGCCTTCAGCAGGCCTGATCCCATCGGTCCCATCGAGCCGATTGGTCGACCTCGCGTTGCCAATGGCTTTGACACGATCGACGAATCTGCGCCTCTGACAGGCACTCTGCGCAAGCCTGATGCTACCGTCTCGGGACAGGCCCTCGGTTCCGCAGCTCTTTCCGCTGGCGCCGAAGAGGTAAAGGATATTCCTGCTCCTCGACGCGTGTCCAACACCGCTGGATTGGGTGGCACTTGGGCTCCGCCTTCTTTGTCAACTTCGACATCCTGGGGTCCTTCTCCATTCGCCATGACTCCCGGTGCAGGTATCTGGGGAGGCTCGACTACTACTTCGCAAGTAGATGCCCCTCACTGGCCGACTGGTGGTAGCACCAACAACTCGCCATTCGGCAAGGGCAAGCTCGCTGCCACTCCTTCTCAACACTCCACGCTTACCAGAGGATTCAATCCTGTAATCTCTGGCGGCGCCGCACCGGAGCCTCCGTCATCATCATCGACATTCTTCTCGCCGATGCAGACACATCACAGTGCACTTCCCAGTCACAACCCGTTCGGTCCGCCTGGACAGACACCGCAGCTACAACAACAATCGGTTCATCACACGCAGCATCAACCAGGACAGCCTCAGCAGCCTCAGCAACGCTTGCTGTAGGGCAGTTCCATCCAGTTTCCAGTCTCAGTTTCCTCTCGTCTACCCTGACAGTCCACCTTGTATTAGGTAGATATCAACCTCGAGGTTGGCTTATATCGCATATCGTCTCAAATTGTTACGAAGTACTTGCATATGTACCTTGCTTTTGAGTTCCATAACATCTCTGTGTGTGATGCGCTCGTGGCATATTAAGGCGGGAAGGTAGATTCGACTTCGGCCGCATCATTCATGCTTTCTTATCTCTCCATTCTCGACGCTCTTTGCTCCACATATTGGTCATGACTCGTAGCTACCACCATCTCCACTTCCTTTCTGCTTCGCCCACGGACTTCATGTGATTGGTCTCGTGCTGCTTGAAATGAACAGACGTTGGTGCACTACGGGCGATCTGCATCAGCGGAAGATAGCTCATGAATGGCCTTGAATGCACGCTTACCCTTGAGACACGGTCGTCGTCGACAACGAGAACCCAGGCTCATGTGATTCCCAAGCGGACGGCATTTGCGGAACAGTGGAACCCATCCATGCGCTTCGTCCCCATGCATCCGTCACCGTTCCTCGACCAGTCCATGCGCTTCCCAGCCTGACTTCGTACCCGATTCCAGTAAGAAACTCGTCAGCCTTGGCTTTAACGTGCCCTGCGACGCCGGAAGAATCGTCCTGTGTTGGCGTGGTTGCGAGAGCGATGATTGGCGCGTAGAGGACACTTGTGGGTGGATAGAAGGCGGGATGCGGCAGAAGACGGGCGTTCAAGAGGTGGATGAGGATGTCGAGGGATTTGATGTTGTAAGGATAGCCTTGCGAGAGACGGGTGATGAGAACGGAGATGATCGTTTTGAGGAGATCTCTGAGTGGCAATCAGCTTTCACTGAGGGAAAGCGGAGGTAGCGGGGTACTCACGGATGCGCCGCATATGTCTTGATCGTATCCAGCTCGACGGGTTCCGCATATCGGCTCTCCTCGTTTGACGCACGCTCCACATATCCCTAGTTGCAGTCCTGATCGTCTGCTTGATTCAGTATTCTAATTCAGACAGTCACGTACCTTGACGACCTCTCGTAGTTCTGCCTCAGTTCGCTGTTTTCTCTTCGCCTCGTCTTCTGGAGACTCTACTGCGCTTGTCGGATGCGGAAGGGCGGGCGACCAGTGACTCCAGGGAACTGCCATAGTGTTTGACCGGAACGAATGCCTGAATGATGAACGATTCCGACTGAGCGCAAACTCTGGTGGCGGTGCCTATGGCTCAGACTGATTTGGGCTTTCACGCGCAGCCGGACTTTGAAGGTCGTTTTGGGCTTTCGACTGGTTTGTCTCGATAGACGGCGGGGAACAGGACAGGACCCCACCTGTGGACGACGTCGATGGCCTTGTCGACGCAACCACGAACGAAAGATAGCAAATGAATCAGAAATATAATACAATATAGCTAGAATGATTGTCCCTGATGGCTTGACTCAACCTGAAACACCCCCTGTTGCGCTTCTTTGACATTTGCGCTTATTACCTTCCAATACCTCCCTCTGCTGTCTTGTCCGTGCGTCTATCATTTCGTCCCTGCTCGTCAGTCTCCCAGTCCCCATCGAGGTGCAGCGCGCTCCTAGTGGTCTCCCCGCCGTAAAGTAAAGATTAGCCATGATTGTCCTTCCCCGGGAATTTACGCCTGAACTGTGGGAACCACTTTCGAGAGCGCTTCTGCTTCGTTTCCTGCACGGCATGTCCTGGTGTCCCGTATATGCCATCGGACCGGCCCCTACCTCTGTATTCGACGTCCTTATTACGAAAAGTGGCCCCATCCGAGCTCTCGAGACTGTCAGCACTCTCCCTCTCTAGCGAATACTCATCAGGGTGAGTGTCATGCTCTGGCGTGGGGGGAATCCCAAAATCGAACTCCATCAACCGGTCTGGCTCGGGTGATCGTGTTGGCGAGAGCTCCGTGTCCATCACCTCGATGAACTTGCTCACTCCGCGTCCTTGTGCATTTCCCTTTCCTTCAGTTTTGACTGGCGGACTCCCCTGACAGGGATTTGGAAAGGGCTGTTCGCCTTTCTTCATGTTAGCAGAGATTCCTCTGCCCAAATCAGATACCTTCTCATCCATGTCCGCCGCAGAGTTGACCAAAGTCGGAGCAGCGGAGTCTCGTGTGTGAGTGGAGCTTCCAGTCCCTCCCTGAGAAGAGGCTTCGAAGCGATGGGCGAGTTCCTGATGATCGCACGGCGCAGAGCTTCTCATCAGCTGGTGCGATTTCATGTCCGAAAAACTTGGTGCGCTTTCCCAAGATTCTTGTAGAGACATTACATGAGCGCCTTTCCTGACGTGGTGCCGGTGACGACAAGCAGCAGGAAGGTTTCGTGAAGAGAAGGGTCCCTGTTGGGCACACCCCTCTCCAGGTGCCTTGCTCCGACTGAGAACCCTCACCTTGTCCCTCTCGATCTGCGACAGGGGGTAGAGCGATTCCCGCCATTGGCTGTCTTTTTCTTGCTCTCGTTCTGAGCGCCAAAGCGGGGTGACGATCGGACCAGTATCGAGTGTTGATTGATAGTCTGAAGGGGTGTTGTCTGTCGCGTCTTCATTCGTGGAGTTGTCATCATCGTCAGTCCGGCTGTGCGAGCTGAAGCTGGGGGACTTGGCGAACGGTATCCACGAGAAGAGAAAGCTGATCCTGTTCTCTGTGGAACCGTCGTGGTCTTTGTGTTTATTCCAACCCATCAGCGTTGTATGCAGTATGGGGCTTGCGTTTCTTTGGACTGCCGATTCGATGATCGGTTCGAGTCAGGAACGGATCGTCGAGTGCTTTGACGCTTAAGAACTTTCTGGGTTCTCAAGCCTAGTCGGAAAGGCCTTTGGAATCGATCATTCTGGCATTAGAATCTCAGTATCAAAAGAAGGACACGAGGAGGTAACCGCTGACGGTCGAGCACGCTGCAGAAACTCTCCTTGGTTCTTCTACAGGGTATCACAGAATGCAAGCGAGATACCAGTCCATTTCTGCGTGCCTTTACGAAGCGAGGTATCATGCGCATGTGAATGCAGATGTTGAGTAAAAATCAACGAAGTCATCCGAGCTCGAAGCCTCGAACTGGCTGCCATGGCCTGAGGAAAAGAGTCATGGTTCCGATATGATCGGGGTGAGTCGTTTAAGATTCGTGCGAGAGGTTGAAGTCGCATCACAAAGCCTCTTCGCATGTAGTGATTTGTCCGCAGTGTCATTAGCTGTCGCAAGGTGACCTAGAAAAAGACGTATACATCGGATTGATTGGAAATATGGTACAACACAGCAAGTGCGACAGCCCATGATGGCTTTATCTAAATCTCAAACACGGTGTGGCACTGTTTCTCGAGCTGGCATTTGTGCCTATCTCTTTGCCTCTTTGTCCCTGTTCTCTCGCTCTCGAATCATCCAGTCTGATCGTGCCTCTGTGATCTTTTAGCCCACTGCGCGCGCATGTGAAGGTCGACTGAACTGAGACACCGCTTCGGTTTCAGTCTTCTCCCCACTCCGGTCCGGAGGTCTGTAGACCGCTCCCGGATTATATGCGCCTGTTCTTCCCTGAGTGCTGGCATACCTATATCCCACATTGGGTGGTCCTGCCTGGGCACTAACGCTCTCGAAAGTTGGTTCGATCGCGCTGTCATGGCGGTCCAGGCGAGTCTGATCCTGCACTTCAAGCCATTTCTGAAGACCCTCTATATCCAACGGCGTCACAGTGTCTTTCTCCTCCAGTGTCATCATCGAGTCAGCATCGTCAGAACTGGCCTCAGAGGAGGCCGGGGTCCCCTTATATGATGGAAGTCTTGCGAAGAAGTCCTCGGGGCTCTCATCGCCCTTGATAAAGCCTCGATGAATTTCTCTGAACATTGCCGAAGCGCCAGGAGTCCAGATGCTCATGAGCGGTTCGTCTCCCTCGCCTCTCCCTGATGACGACTTTTCTCCCCTTAGGGGCGTAGAGTCGAGCTGGCCGAGATCCGAAAGGGACTGCAGCTCGGGCGAAGAGTTCAACGTATCACGCTCTTCGACCAGCGGGTGAGGCAGGATAGTTACCACTCGGGCCTTCTCCGTTATGGGATGAGCGTTGGCTTGCGCGAGCTTGGCAATAAGGTTGGTCCGACACTCCATTCGACTAGAAGCAGGGCCTGAGTCCATCTCATCTCTGCCATCCCAGGCATTAGCGCCGCCAGGACAGTCGGCCGCGTCTGTCGACATGCTCATGAGAGAGTCACGAATCGGGGCCATTTCTGCGGATAGAAACTTGGCTGGAATTTCCAGGATGTCCCCTTCCTGTGACGATGAGCCGCTGTGACGACCCATCGATTCAGAAGCTTGGCTAAGGACTGAATCGGCAGCCAAAAACACCGCGTCCAGCACGCTCTTCGCGTCGAACTCATCCGTCTTGTCGACGCGCTCGAAGGAGAACGGGTGATTCACAGTGGAGAGCATCGAGGGTTCGCTGACAACAATCCCCGTTGCAAGGTGTCTGTGTAGAGGCTCAGTCGTATGCATTGACATTGATGATTCTACTGATCGCACTACACCAGCCAAAGGACTTGGCTTGTTGAGATCCGCTAGGCTGTAGTATGATGGGTCTTCTCTGTATAGGACTGTTTGTTGATCGTGTGGACGTTGTAAGGGTCCCACCTCGTCCTCAGTACTCGGATCTCTCCGACGGGCTGTCAGGCCTCGGCGCCTCCCTAATACTGACCACTTAATGGCCGGCCTCCTTTCCGGCGAAATCAAGCGTTCTGATACAGAATTGGAAGTGGCCGAATCTTTTGGCGAACCGCGAACCATGAAATCTTCTGCGACAAAAGAGAAAGCGTCGGACTTCCGCCTGATCTCGCCGGGGCTCAACAGTTGTGCGTCAGGCTGTCCTAAAGAGCTTTTCGCGATAAACAGTTGATGATCATCGCCGTCAGAACTGAGCGACTCAAAAAGTGGTGTTGTCTGACCCGCTGGTGGAGAGTTTGACGGCGCGTCATTGTCGATGGATGGCGAACCGGTTTCCGTGGGATTGTTCGCGCTACTCCTTGGTGGAGCGAGACTGACATGCATCCCGGTGGAATCTGATGGCAGAGTATCCGCAATAGAACCGTTAACGTAGCGAACAAGTTGCGCCACGACACCCTTGCCGGGACCTTCTGCGCCATCTCCGGCTGGAGTGCTCCATTTGCGATGCAAAAACGGAAACTTCCTCTTTGACTTGTGTTCAGGACGTGGCATCTCTTGAGAACATCCCGCGGACTCTTGCGTGGAACGTCTGCTGCTCGAGCGTCCAAAGGACAAAAGGTCACGGAACGTGCTTGGGGCAAAAAATCGGAATGATTGCGTTGACTCGTTGTCGGAATGACGGAACGACGATTGGCGTCTCCTGTGTCTCCACGTCATCGCGGGCTTCTCGAATGTATGCGAAAGTTCGAACGGGAAGGACGGACTGTCTTGTCGGGGGGAACGAAGGGGATGTCGATCTAGACAGCAGGTGGCGAAAGATGCGGTCTGCTTCTTACCGATTTATATAGCCCTCGGAGCGGCGGTGATATGCCTTTAGCCCCCTCACATGAATGGTGTTACATCAAAGGAAAGAGAGCACGCAATCTTGACAAACCGCGCTGAATCGGGCATCGACGGTTGGTATTGCTTCTTCCTATGCAAGGTGCTGTGCGACTGTGGAAAGATGAGGCGTGTTTCATTTGTGCAGGCGTTTGGGGCGATGCCGGACTGACTGCCTTTCGAGACATAGCCGAATTCACGAAGTTTGACGGTGAGTCGCGAACGGCGACTGTCAGAGCGAGCGCAAGGAGCGCTTCTTCGTGCAGAGTAAGCGATACCTCTCGAGACCAGGTGAGCGAGTGGGTGGCAGAAAGACATTGATGGCCTTAACACAGCAGATAGATCAACTTCATGATCGCATCCATCACAACTCACAGCCGTCCCGTAATTCCGATTCTAGATGTAGCCAATTCGAGCCGCATACGAAGGTGACTAGAAACGCAAGCGTTTCATTCTCCAGATGCGCGGTCTCCATGTCCCCGTCCCATCATCTCATCCCTCTCCACGCAATCCGGACGTTCTCCTTCATAACTTGCTGTCTGCCGTCTTATACGCCGTCGCGTAAACGCTGGGATCTTGACGTTCCGAGGCACCTGTGAGACGGCAGTGGTGTTTGCGCGACGAGAGATGCTGTGATCTGTCGTCGATGAGCGTTCGCTCTGGCAGGAGGCTGATTATCAGTGTTAGATGCACCAAGTCTTGAAGTATCAACGTTCGCAGTCGATTGCTACGGTGCGCCCGGGTTTTTGGCTGCGGTCGTGTCTTGCTTGGCAGCGTTTCGTTTGAAGAGTAGCATACTTCCAGATGGAACGGTGCATTCGCTGTTACCCATTAGCTACGTCTCTCATCCGCTTCGCATCATGTCCTCCGAAATCCGACAACGTCAAAACGCAGAGGTTGTGCCCGTCGTTCCCGCGGAGCCGAGCAGCACAGCAGCGCAGGTCGAAACGACACCGGTCGAACCGCGACCTACAGCTCGTCGATCCAGTCTGTTGCGCAACCTCCTTCTGCTTCTTCTGGCAGCCGGCGCGATCCTTGGTTACCAGCAGGGATACTTTGGTGGATCGGAAAAGCCCAAAGTCATCTACGCGTCGAGGTAAGCTATCTGAACCTTCTTTTCCATTTCATCACCTAAATCATTCTCGCATAGGTACTCTGACGAATACAAGTTCCGCCCCGCTGCATCCCCCGTCATTACCGAAACCCTCAAAGACGGCCGCATCCGGCTCCGCGGCGCCTCTCCCGCCGGCGTAGGCATCGACGCCTCGGACCTCCCGAAGACACCGCAACAGCTCGCTAAGGAACGTCAGGCGGCGCAAGATGAGGCGCTGGAAGCTGCGAAGCGACAGTTGGGAATCAAGTCGCGCAAGAAGAAGGAGAAGAGTAATTTGGAGATTCTGCGGGATTCAGGGATTCCGATGGCTGGGGCTGGACAAGGTGGGGGAGGTGCGGGACCGGGAGGGTTGGGTGGACGTGGATCCGGCGGAGGGCAGATGGGCGGGCCGATGGGCGGTGGACCGATGGGTGGCAAGGGCAAGGGAACGGCTATTCGGGGCGGCAGGAAGGGAATCAAGGTGCGGCTGGGGCAAGACGGAAAGGCGTTGTAATCATGCGCGAATAGGTCTGTGCCTTCGGTGCGCTATATGCAAGCTGATCTTCCGTCTTTCATAATCCGGAGAAAGCAGGACTTCGCTCTCACCGTCATACTGCATTTTCGTTCTCGCATGGAAGTGGTTTTCACATCGAAACACAAATACAACTACCACTGGACTTCCGCTTTGATTGCCCCAATATTCCAATATTCCCTGCACATTACTACCGTCGCCCATGCTGGGCCGGGAGATTTTGGACTTCCGCCCAATGGAGTCGACGGCACTTCCACAACGTCACTGGAAATGAAATTCTGACGAGTTTCAAGCAAAGCCACAGCCAAATTGTTTCCATGCCTCATCGAGAAGGGCTGCCACAGAATCGCGCACTTCCTCATCTGCAACCAAACCATTAACTGATGCCGAGGAGGGTCGGCGCAATCCACTGTGATCAGATTCATTTGCGGAAGTCTCGGGCTGGACCGTGGAGTACGGGGAGATGTCATTCAGACTGTTGTGTCCTATGTTACGATTTCTGTAGCTTGAGGTCCTGCGAACTGTAGCACAACGATGTGATACTGCGAATTAGCGCTTTTGATGTCCGCGGTTGAGTGATACCTCCTACTGTCGCGCTCCTCTGCCCATGATCGCCCGACGGATGCTTCCGTAGGATGAACATTGCCCTCGCTCTGGCCAGAGTATGCATGACCGGCGGACGGCGAAGCAGTTGGTGGGCAGCGCAAGGCCCCTTCTACGGTAGTCTGCTCATATGTGTAAGCATTTGAACCCCCTGAAATACGGTTATATTAACGACATCATCACTTGTCATTTCATATTCGATCCACATGCGGCGACTCACGCCTTGAGCCCTGGGTAGCAGTTCCGACATCACTCGCGGCTGTTGAATATAGCGAACCGACAGAGGGGTTCACACGGTCGCAAAGAAGCTGGTATAGATGCACTCACGTTCGAGTCGCGCCTGACTATTGAAGGTGTCCACCGGAACCGTCACTGCACTTCCAAGTTGAGAGCTATTCGAACCTTGGGGCAAGATCCCCGTACTGAAGGATATAGATCAGTCGATGCTGACGTGCTTCAGAGATTGAAGTACCCATTCTGAATGACTGTCTCAAACACCTCCATAATTTCGTCCCTACCAGCTACCCGGATAGAGGCAAACTCAGGTTTGAGTACGGAGTCTATGGTGCAGCCCACTCGCGGACGACCGTTGGCCTTCAATTTGCTAGATGGAAACTTCTGCCGCTATGGCAAAGCAGCTGTAGTCATTGTCTGAGGAGAGGAGGAACTACAATAGCTCACCACAGAAGACCAGGTCGCATTGGGATCCAGCTTCCG
Source organism: Naganishia kalamii (assembly GCA_022813745.1). Taxonomy (NCBI): domain Eukaryota; kingdom Fungi; phylum Basidiomycota; class Tremellomycetes; order Filobasidiales; family Filobasidiaceae; genus Naganishia; species Naganishia kalamii. The sequence goes on along the minus strand of JAKLLX010000003.1, from coordinate 190,729 downwards.
CAATCCTTCACACACCTCAGAATAACACTCGGGAATCAGCTTTTCGAAAAACTCTAGCCACACACTTTCTCTTCCTTCGGAATCGCTACCATCCTGGGCAAGAGATGACTGCATATTGCGCAACCTTGTCATTAATCTGTCTATCGCCTTTTCAAGAAGTTCGAAGGATCCCGGAGGTAAGTTCGCGCCAGCCGTTGTCTGGAGAAGCTTTTTCATCCTGGATACTGCGGCGAGCGGCTGCTGATGTGACACTTGATGTAACGTTGGGCGAAACAGCTGGCGAAACAGAGCGCTAAGCTGGTCAGACTGCAACGGGGGTAGAGCCAGTTGCAATGCCAATGTATTGGTTTACTTTTGTTTCACGTACGCGTACCGGATAAACAGCGACTGGGCTGCGTATCCCATAGCTGGAGTCAAGCTCATATAGAAGACTCACAAAGCCCGACCCATGAAACCACCTTTGGCTTCACAGCAAAAGTCCTCTGCTGTGCTTCCGCGAGCCTCCTTCAGAGTGGCACCCTTTTATCACATTGCCTGTGGCATTCGGGAAAATGCGGAAAAGCTCCAGCTCCGGTGATGACACTGGCCAAACTTCCCTCATCATCAACGGCGAAAAGCGCGAGCGACTTCAGTTCACTGTGACTTCTAATGGGACATGGTTACAGGCTCCATTCATGCTTATCTCATGGGACGAGTAGACTCTCCTTTCACGATTTTGTAGGCGGTCTTCCGTAGGGAGGCAAAAGCCCCTTCATCCAACCCAAACCTTTCCCTCCCCTTGCGCTGATCGGTCTAGCGTCCGTTCTAGGTCCTGTGATGGCTGTGCTCCTTCTTGCAGGCTTCGATGATCGTCGAGGCGTGCCCGACCCCATGGGCGAGGGCGAAGATTGCACTGCACCGGCGCTCCTCTGGGGCATTCGTGTCGCTCCGTGCGCTTCGCCGCCTCTTGTCCGGCCCGAAACTCGAGGTTGCGCTCCGCGAAGTCGTACATTACCGCTGATCGCTGGGACAGAGGAAAGGCCTTTGGTACGATCGACCGGAAGCACAGTAGCGCTACGGATGTCAAACGGTCGAGCACTCGGCTTTCCTGACGAGGTATTCGGTAGACGACTGGTACTGTACGGCACAAGATTTTTAGTTCTTCAAGCCACAGATTCAGCACCTGCCTGTCCTCACCTGAAATTCTGCATACGGTCACCGCCGCCTGTCATAGGCACCGAAGCCGCGCGAAGGGGTCTAGGTGGACGCATGTTCCCGCCCATAACCCCTTGTTGACCAGATACCGCGGCTGTGTTCATCAGCTGAGGCGTGGATCCTCTCCGCGAAGTATTCATCCATGCATCGGCAAGTGACATGTTTCCAAAGACCTGCTGCATCGGTCCGGTATGCGACGGGTTTCCAAATGCGGCTTGCGATTGCGGTCCCAAATGCGAGGACCATGGCTGCATGAAAGCTGTTGGTGGCGGAGAAAACCCGATCGAGCTCATATTCGACATGGCAGGCCACGGATTATGGTTCAATTGCGACCCCATTTGCATTGCCATCGAGTGAGGATGAATCGGAGTTATGGGCGGCGGCGAGAGCGGTTGTGGCATGTACGGATACGTTTGTATCGGCGGACGAAGAAGAGGCCCCACGGCCGGAGAGCTGATCCGAAAAGGTGACGTTACGATTGTTGGTCCTGGCGGATGGACTGGCGGCGATAACGTTCGGTTCGGATATTTTCCGAGGCGAGGCGTCGAGGTGTCACTTGAGACTGAACGAGACCTCGAGCTAACGGAGCTTTGGCTGGAATCCGAATCCGAGGATTCACTTCGGCCGGATGATCGGGTTCGCCTTCTCGTGCGAGGAAGTACGCGTGATCGTTCTTGTCGCCGGTGATCATGCGAGGCATACATCTCGCGCTCGCGAGACGATGACCTTGTGGCTCCGCGTCGATAGCGTTCTTCATCCACATCTCGACCCCTATCCCGGCGACCCCTATCCCGACCGTTCCTTCTCGTCGGACTGCCGGCATACTCCTCCTTCCTCGATGGTCGAGGCTCGACACGAGAGATGCTGTCTTCCGGGACGACGGTCATATCGTGCGGATTCGTTGATAACGGCGGAAAAGACGAGTTAGCCGTTTGTGTTGACGGCACAATGCGAGGTGAGCGTGAGCGCGATACGATGCTGGGGATTTCCTGCGTCGGTGGTTCGGCGACGGTAGTCCGCTGAGACTTCGTGTGGAGATTCGGCGGTTCACGTTCCGGATGTTTCTTCGTTGAGAGCATAGTCCGAGGAGCGGAGGGTGGATACCGTCTTCGTGGCTGCACCACAGCTTGAACTTCGGTCTGACGTGTCGATCTCTGAGGGACAATACCACATGATTAGTTGAGGTTCAAACTGTGAGACTAGATCGACACATACCTCGCGCTGCAACGATTCCCCTCTATCTCCAACACTACTCTCCGGGATCTCCGTCAACGCAACGTCGGACGGCGGATGATACGGAGTTGGCGCTCTTCGGCCTCGTGTAGGTCTCGTAGATACATCTCCTATATTGGGAGTACGCGTGGATGGAGGAACATCGGTTCCGGTACGTATCGCGATGCTTTCGAGGCGTGCAGTCTGATCCCGCGGAAAGGCTATCTTCTGAGCATCATTGACTTCTTGAGGTAACGATGCCTTGCTGTGCGAAGGACATTGCGCAGGTTGGTCCGAAGTTGTTCCTGCATGTACGACCGGCCTGCGTTCCCGTTGGCCTGGAGTGGTAACGTTGTCGATGGTGTCTCCTCCGTGTGTCGCCGTTTTGGCCTTCGGTTCCGCCATCTGCTCCATCCATCTTCTCCTTTCCGCCATGCTCGCTCTTCGCGACACCGAATGCGTCGGTAACACTGTCCCAGCCTCCGTCCCCTGATCCACATCCCTCCTCCTCATCGTATCTTCCCGCTGTACCACGCCATTCGCGTTGCCTGGTGCAGCGGACGACGGAGATTCCAAGCCAAGGCGGTTCGTCCATTGCTGGATCTGGTTGTACCATCTTGCGTTCAGTGATGCCTCGGATGGAGCGACGGTGTATTCCGAGTAGGAGTAGCTGGACGCCGGGACAGACATGGTGGTTGCAAGACGTGTGGTGCATTTGCACCAGATTGGAGAGGTGAGAACGTCATGACGGTGTGGCGGTGGAGTCGACCTGATCAGGCAATAAAAAGAAGACGAGAAGACAATAAGGAGATCAATCAACTTGGGATTCGCGCTTCGATCACGCCAATCCGATGCGACTGCTAATCTGAAACACGAGAAACACGAGGACTGAAATGAAACGTCAAGGGGACGCATTGTTGCTATAAGGATGTCTTGGAGAAATGCTTAGAATACTATCATGTAACGTCTCAAAATGTCGCAGTCGTTCACACCAACGAATCCATCCAGCAGCGCCGACAAGCCGCCCACCTTCTGGCCCGCGTCTGCGAGCAATCCGCCGCTCACGACTCCCCCGCCCGCATCGCCGCAAGAACCAGCTCCAGACGCCTTTTCTTTCCCATCGGACCGCCACTACTCGCTACATCCACCTGGATACATCTACTACCCGACAACATCCCAAGCCAAGATCTACGCCCTCGCGGAAGAAGACGACCGTGCCGCATTCCGCGATCCCGCGCAGAACCAGTACGACTGGATTCATCCGTTCTCAAGTCCCGTTTACAAGGTTCCCGCGAACTGTGCGGATGTATGGAACACGGTACGCTACGTCGTGGCGAGCAAGTGGGAGCGGGGGGAGGAGGGGAAGTTGAGTAGTGCGATGAGGAGGGCGTTGGCAGAGGTGGTAGAGGAGGCTGAGGGAAAGGACAAGAAAGGCGAGGGAAAGGAGAAGAAGGGAAAGGGAAAGTGAAGACCGGTAAGCTTTCCTCGGACGATCTCACACATGGGCGAGACTTTTCTGACACCCTTCCCTGCTAGTGGTCCGATCAGCCACAGATAAAGGCTCACAACTCACAACTCGATTCAATGAAGTAAACGCTTTGGGTCAATACGACGCATCGAGGAAACATCTCGCTCAGCTGCGAACGGACTCCTTCGTCAGCTTCTTCTCGGCCATTTCGCCATCTCTGCCTCCGTTGAACGACTACCGGTCGACGGTAGCGCAGACTCGCCAACAACGTTCGCATCGCAATCAAACGCGAACGCAGACTATCTACATCGGTTGTAGCTTACTATTTGCTCAAGCCCGCGTTTTCCAAAATGTACAAATCGCTACATATCAGACGCCGAGAAGTCGCGCTCAAGTTCACGGATTCGGAAATCGTCTATGAAGGTCGCTACTACGAAAGTCGCGACCGTCGGCACTCGTGGAAGGCGCCTGGAACTCGAGATCCCGCATCGCCTGCTCGAACTCTTCATCTGTCATCGGCAGCGGGTTGAACACAGGCGCAGGTCGAAGGTGCTGCGTTCCAGCTGAACCAAGAGGAGCTCGAGATCCGTCCCAAGTGAAAGGAGTCACTTGAACGAAGGAGAGCGGCCAGGGTATCAGTACTGATTGCGGTCACATTTGCTTTGACAGGGTTGCTCACTGCCAAATGACCCCCCACTGTAGGTTAGCTCTACACCATCGGGTAGACTGGGCAATGCTCCTGACGATTGTGTTGCAGGTTTTGATGTAGAGGGAACATGGGCGTCCCCCACTTCATCGAGCCTGGCCTTATTCGCGCGTTCGGCCTCTTGCTTGCGACACAGCCTTTCATATGCGCGGAGGAGATATGGCTTCAGGATGACTGTCTTCAAGCGATCCTTCTGCTGACCCTGCCGATTGTTCTTGTACTTCTGTAGAGAGAAACCTGTCATTCGCCGGACATCCGCCGCCAAATCATCAGCCGAAATTGCGTCTTCGAGCTGCCATGTGAGGATCAGCAAATCGATACCACGAGTCATGCAAGATCACCAGCGAGCTCAAGAGTCCGCAAGCAGAACTCTGAAGACTATGACTCACGTTACCCAATCCATTGGCCTTGTCGTATACCCGGACAATTTTGTTTGCATACTTTTCCAAGATGTCTTCCTCTTGTCTCTGGGTCAATTCACCGCCGTGTATCTCTGGCCATAACTCAGACAGCTCCGTTCTAACGTCCTTCCCGAAAGACTTGTTGATCCTTTCGTACTGAAACGGTGCAGCCTGCGGCATGACTGATGTTTCGTTCAGGCGAGAAACACAGACGATCCCAGGATGATACAAGAAGACCTCGATCGAAAGGCGACCGTAGCTTTGCGCTCGGTTCAGGATAGCTTATATAGAAGATCGTTCATCCGTCTGATGCTATTTCGTTGGAATTCCTTTCTCTCAGCCCCATGCAAAAGATAGCTCCTTTCATACATGTGCATCGGCAAAGGAGAGAGCTGACAGCGCCGTGAAGCCATGACCATCGTCATGCGCATTGTCTGAACAACACACCGCCGCCATACGGATCGGCCCAGCGCGTGCAGGGTCAAGTCAGGACGTTTCAGACATGCTCACGCGCATCGCTGGTGCAATTGAGGTTTGTCGATACGTATAAAAGTCGACATCAAACCCATTCTGCTCTCACTCGAGATGGTTCACCAGGATTGCCTGCGGACTATAACAGGACTCAGCATTTGATGCAGAAGTCGCCCTGGTCTGCTTCGCACAAGCTCGCAAAGACGGGTCGAGAACAACTCGAGCGCGTTGTAGGAAAAAATGTTATGGTTCCCACTGCTTAAATCTTCCGCTGCCACTACTTCTTAGCATAGTTCTGAGTATAAATCTCGCGCTTTGATCAATCCCTAGCTGTCAGATAGCTCTTGTAAAGTCGAATCGAAATCGTATGCCTGGTCCCTTTACCGGGATTTCTCAAGCCAGGTTTTGGCGTGTCGGGACTTCCCCGTTCGTCAAGCACACATGATCGCATTTAAACGAGGTCCAGCTCTGCAACATAGTGAAGCTTGACACTTTCCACATGCGCACGCAGACCACTGCGAATCGGCAAAGGTCAGAGACCTATGACAAATGGGGAGAACGGTCATATCGTGATCCTTGATTCTCAGGCGTGACTATTACAGCTGAAGCGGCATCCCTTCAATCTAGTGCGAGGTGTATGGCTCCTTTGAGTCCGAGTCAGGGTTCAGCGTGGCACACATTGTTATGAAGTCCGACATTGCTGCAAACTCATCCTTTGGCATGGCCCCCGGGGTTTGTGGTGGCTCGAGGATCCTGGCAGGCGGCGTTGCAAAGATACTCCCCGACTGGGTCGAGGGTGCATCAGCTAGGCAAAGTCCAGGTATAAGCCACAACCCTTTGACATCCTCCCTGGTGCGTCATATCACTCACGTTCACTATTGTATGTTGCCAGGTCAAAAGAACAAGATAGCCCTTGTCCCGCCAGATCTTCTGGTGGACGCAAATTCCCACTGGAATGTTCTTCCGGAAATCCCATTTGGGCTGGCCAGGTGTCAGGGGTGTGGGCTGAGTCAGTGATGTAGCTTGGGGAAATGAGGCCGGAGGAGCCTGTAGTGCCGTTGTCGAAGCATTGGAAGTCCGCTGGCCCTTTGTCGGACTCAAAGTACAAAGAGGCCACAACGGCAGAGTGGGTAGAGTTTGTACCAGCTAGATGGCCAGGAAAAGTGAGTCAAGATAATGTACAGCCACCGCCCATGCAATAATCTCTTTTTCTTACTTGTATGTGCTGGAGCTTCGTCGACGGGATGGTAAACCGCTGAAGGTGGAAGCAGCATCTGGATCAGCGGTCTATCTCCCACTCGGGCTAAGCGACCTTAGAGCTTACCACTGTACCACGCGGAGTCTGCGGAAGTGGGCGAACGCTTGACGAGCTGATCCTCCTCCAAGCTGTCGCCAATGACACGCCGGTGAGAAGAAGGGAACTCGGTGAAGGCTTGGATGTAGACAAACTTGCTATTCAAGGACATAGTGCCAGGGGTACCGTCGTTGTAATGCTACAGAGGTATCAAAAAGTATTATCAGCTACGTTAGGCAAACTCAAGCTCGACTAGCTTGTGCCACGAGTCCTCTGGTTGTGTCGCCCTGTCGAAACTACTCACATCTGGCGTTACGGTATCAGGCCCAGTCCGAGGAACCGGGAAGGGCTGATATTTCGCCCTCACGACAGTCCCTACTACGCGCAAAACAGGAAAATTTTTCCAGGCCTCCAGCTGGATTTCAGATCTGTTGATCGCATACAACCGTTCCTCAATGTCCTGTATCACTTCTTCTTCGGTTGAAGGAAATTTGAGCCGACGATGATTCTATATGAGGCGTGTCATTTTCGGGAGCGTTCCCTTTCTTATCATCTTCAACCACTGCCGTCTTCACGCCCTGGCTGAGTGGGAAGGGAACTCACTTTGTAGGCGTCTTCAATCTCCCGATGATATAACCTCACAATGCTCTCCGTGCGTTTCCGCGTATGTTCATTTCTCCAAGTTCGTTTCTTCGAGTCTTCGTCCGACGGAACGCTGGTGAGCAGTTTTACAAGCGCTTCCTTAATCTCTTTACCGATCTTGGTGCCGATATACTCGTAGTGATAGTCCAGCTCGGTGTAGTACCGCGAATCTTCCCATAATGCACAACGAGGAATAAGCGGTACAGCGCAATTCGTATAACGGGAGGTCCTCTCGATGTCCATTGCTGCACGATATGCGACAATTAAATGCTCACAGGGAACCAGCAAGAAGGCGGAAGCACAAGTTTCACGGGGAAAAGTTACCGCTTACGCCTTCTGCCCCTACTAGTCGGGTTTCACGCCGCCTGCTCCTTTCATTGCCCCGATAGTGACGATTCTCAAGCATTTTGAATGGTAATATACTCGCTCTTGCTTTGTAGCCAACATCCGACGTGTGTCTTCGCCCGGCTTCGACTGCCAATACATGAAGCATCTCATTGCGTCCACAGCAAGTGTCTCACGTCCGCAAGCGATGCTGAAGTTCCCCTTCATCCGCTGGCGGCCGAATGCTACTGAGCAATGCCATCCTTCCACGTACGCGGTTGAAGGCAAAAGAAGGACATGACGATTGTAGATTAGCAGGGCCTAATAATCTGTTGTTAGCCTCAACATATTCGGTATGCGCCATTGATGAAGGCATCGACATCGAGGGTATGGACACACGACTGCCACGGATCAGAATGAAAGACCGAACAGGATAACTTTTTGGCAGTGCGGACGACCTCAGTCGCCGCTGCCTGCGTCTAGGCTTCTAGCCATGCCCCGTCTCTGACCCATACGCAATCGACGCCGTTGCTTCTTTCCGAAGAGACGAGAAGTAGAGGAGATTACAGGATGAAACGGGAAGACCGAAGACTAAAGGCAACAGCTGATCTGCGCTCTTGTCAGGACAGCATCTTCCTCTGAGGGACAGCAAATTGAACACGAATGAAGACATATCGTGTACGCTCCTCTCGTCTCAGCCCCGTGCAACGTTCGCTCCTTCATCGTAGATCTGCAAGGACAGAGCTCATAGAGCTGTGGGGCAGGGCCAGAATGCGTCATACAGATCATGTCACAAGCACACCAATGACTTACAGATTGGTCCAACTCGCGAGGGTTGCATCGGGACGATCCTTCCGTTTCAGACTTGCTCGGGAACATCGCTAATGCAGTTGATGTGCCCTAATACGCAAGGCACTCGACCTCAATCCCATACTGCTTTTACTCCTTCAGGATCACCTGGAGATTGATATCAGCCTGGAGATTTATATCAGCCAGGATTTTACAGACAGACGCAGAAGTCGCCATGGTCTACTTGTCACAAGCAGATCGTAAAGGCGAATCGGGAACGACTCGAGCGCGCGGAGTAGGGAAGAATGTCATTATTCTCAACTACTGAGTTTTTTACTGCTCTCAGTTCTGCGTGTAAATCTTGCGGCTAGCCATCTCTAGCTGATCTAGCTGATCTGATGTCTTTTCCTGTCTTTTCGTCTTCTTGTCAAGTCACATCGAAAAGACCGTAGCTATTCCGGGATTTCCGAAGTCAGGATTTTGTGTGTCAGGACTTCTTCGTCCCCTCAAATACTACATGACCGCGATGAAGCGCGGTCCAGCTCTGCAACATAATAGGGCTCGACAATACGCATGTTGGCGATTTCGAATCGGTTAAGGCCAAAGACCTTTAACAGCTAGGGAGAATGGTCATATCCTGCTCCTTAACTCTCAGGCGTGACCATTTACAGCTGAAGGGGTATTCTTTATCGTGAGGTGCTTGGATCGTCTGACTCCGAGTCAGAATTTAGAGTCGCACACTTTGATATGAAAGCGGCCATCGCCTCGAACTCGTGCTTAGGCATGATCTTCGGAGACGGCGGGTTCTCGATAGACGACTGTGATATGAAGTCCGCCATCGCTTCGAACTCATCCCTTGGCATGGACACTGGGGATTGCGGTGTCTCGGGAATCTCGGCAGGTGGCGTCGCAAAGATATTTCCGGACTGCATAGACCTTGCACCAGCTAGGCAAAGTCCAGGCATGAGCCACAACGCTGTGATAACCGCCTTTGTGCACCATTTCACTCACGTTCACTATTGTATGTTGCCAGATCGAAAGAACAAGATAGCCCTTGTCCCGCCAGATCTTCTGATGGACGCGAAGTCACACTGGTATGTTCTTCCGGCGAGCCCATCTGGGCTGTCCAGGTTTCAAGGATGTGGGTTGGGCTAGGGGAGATGGCTCCGTAGAAGCAACTGGAAAAGACTGTAGTGCCATTGTCCAAGCGTTGAATGTTCTCTGGCACTTTGTCGCAGTCTAAGTTGGGAGAGGCCACCACACGAAGCTGCACAGAGAATGAGTAAGGTCAGCCATCCCGCGCACTGAAGTTCTGGTGAAAGCGGTGACCCTTTGACATGGAACCAGATCAACTCACCCCTGGAGCAACGGTATCGACCTTTGCCTCGCGAAGAATCTGGTATGGCCGGTATGACCCCTCAACAGCAGATCGAATCCGGCGCAGGATGGGATAATTATTCCATGCTTCATGTCTCGCGACTGTGGGTTTGACTTTGGTCAATCGTCTCTCGATGTCCTGCATTACTTCTGTGTCAGAGGGCACTTTGATCGAAGGCCCAGTCTAGAACGAGTGTCAATTTCCGTGAGCCTTCTATCTGAAGCTGCACTAAACCGGAGGTTTTACCCCTTCAATGCAGTGCAAGTCACTTACTCTGTAAGCATCTACGATAGCCTGATGGATGATCTCCACGATGCATCCAGCACACTCCGCCGTCGATTCCTCTCTTGTGTCTTCCGAATTTTCTTTTACGGGTGTACTTCGGAGTAGCTGGCTCAACACTTTATCAACCTTTGGACCAATTGCAGGGTCGATACTATGGAAATGATAGTCCATTGCACCGTAGCTTCGTGCTGATCTGCCCATGATGTGAGGAAATTCGAAATTGTAACAGTTCCGGATCATCTGTATCATCAGCCACGAGAGCTCGTAACAGTATTAATAGGGAACTAACCGTTCACAGGGAAGCAAGGGTGCGCGAGGTACGAAGCCACAAGAATTGCCGATCGCGCCTTTTGCCCCTTCCGCACATGTTTCAGATTCCCGACTCCTTTCATGACCTCGCCAGCGAAGATCGTCGAGTACTCTAGACGATTGTAGAGTGGCTGGTGCAGTGAAGCATGCATCTGCCAGACACCCTTCGCTCGTCTTCGACTTCCAATTCGAGATCCCTTTAATCAAGACCGCGATTCGACGAGTAGAAGACATTGAGCGACAGCAGATACGTGGCGACGCACATCATTCCTTTCAGACAGTCGCAATCGGACGCAGCTAGACGGTGTCGTGAGCGCAGCAACTGATGAATAGGAAGGTACCTGCAAGCTGTGTAGAAGACAGCACGATCGAGCGTGCACTCTTCCGCGCCCAAAAAGTCCGGCAAGTTGCGAGGAAAAAATCGACGTGGATATGGATACAGGGCTGCAGATGTAGCAAAGGAAGCAATACAGGTTATCTGTGTCTGTAGTTACCGGTCGCTAGTGACCAAGTCTAGCCGTTTCCGGCGTCGGAGCCATACGCAATCGACGATTTGACGTAAAACAGCATGTACGCCTTCTGGTTTAACACCTGCGCAAGCGACGTCGATGTCACTATCCCTCGAACATCAGCGATGCCCAGTCATGCTCTTCCATCGGAAGATACGCACCCTTCTCATCATCGCAGTGGAACCACTCGCACCCGCTCTTCACGTTTGCCCAGTAATGCCCGTTATCGAGTTTGCCCTCGTGCGTAACTACCGTGGAGAGCTGGTACCGGTACATCTCGCGCGGGAGAACGCTCTCTTGCCTGCAAGCGGGCGAGATACGTCAGCAATGGCATCCAATAGATTGACTTAGCGGAACCTACTCGTTGAGCGAGTCGTGCATGTACGGCCGCATATCTAGTTCCGTGGGAAACGTGACCATTGTCTCCACCTTGGACAGATTACTCGAATTCTGCTCAAATCGCTGCCAACAAAAGCGTCAACAATCAATCCATACGGGTAGGCGGGAGACACACCTTGAGCTGAATCGCCAACGTCGTGGGAAGCTGTTTAAACGAAAGCTGTTTCGTCGCGCTCTACCCCACCTTGATCAGTCACCTCCTTATGCACGTCGCACGCACTCACGATCCCGCTGGACGCGGCTTTACACCGACTACAGGTATACGCCTTCGCACTAAGCGTCTCTTTCGCCGTATACCTGCGTACGCATCAGCACACCATCAGATAACCCCATCGAAGCCAACTTACCGGCGGAAGCAGCCCTCCAGCGTGAGGGCCTTGGACGTTGACCCCCCTCCGGCTTGAAGACCAAGACTGATATCCAGGATCGGATCCTCGGTCTTTGTCTGGGCGCCGCAGTTGGCGCAGGTGACGGTCGACAGTAACGTCCCAGCGAACGCGCGGTCTAGGACGGGGAAAATCGGCATGAGTGATGTAAAGAGCGATGGGATAGGATTACTTACGCGCGATACAGGGGCAGTGCATGTGTTTCGTATCGTCGTTCCCGGAATGACTATGTAGCTGATTCAACGCCGCTAAAAAGAACGCGTGTGCATCTGTGCCCGAGAGGTTCAGCACGACCCTTTCCAATATGGCAAGTGAGGTGACAGACCTTGCTGTTCATGCCCCGCCAATTCCGCACTCGCTTTCCACATCGAGAGCAACAACGCCGTCGGCCCAAACGGCGTCGCCTCACCGTTATACGCCTACCACACTACCCATCAGCTCCGGCCTCTTTCCCCGGAAAAGTGACTGACCTCGATGAAGGCGGAATCCATTTCACAGCCCATACACTCCCCGATCCCTCCCGCCGAATGATCGTCTTTCCCCGTCCTCCGCTCGGCCTCGCACGCGCGCCGGGCGTGGCCCGCGTTGAGAAAGTATTGCTTGAGGAGCGGGTTGTGGAAGAAGGCTTGGAGGATGGCGGAGAGGAAACATGTTTGCGAGAGGTTGAGGAGCGGGCGGATGGCTGGGCGGGAGTTCGCGGGGTTTAGTGCGTGGTTCTCGGTGCGCGGAGGGGGACGTACAGTGACATCGTATTGGGTCGCTTCGTTCGATTGCGGCTTTTTCCTCTGGCGTCGGTTTCCACACCTTGAATTTTACCCTCTTCCCATGTTCTTTTCCTCCCATCAGCCCCACAGCCGCACCGCTTCAAAAAGCACATACCGTCACGCGAAATATCCGACCGCTCCTCCATCGTGCGCAATGCGCGATTCCGCCACGTGTCGATGATCTCCGCGTAGACAAAGTCTTCGCATTGGTGGCAGTAGATTGCGCCGGTGAGTCCGTCCACCGCTGCGGAGGAAGTCAGAGACGCGGCTTTTGCGCCATCGAGAGGGAAAGGCTTACAGAACATGTGGCCGGACGATTTAGCGTGTAGCCCTGGATGATCGACCACGACCTTTTTGACTTTGTTCTTGACGGGAGGAGCTCGACTTGGTGCGCGGGAGCTATCACCCGATGAGTTGGCGGATGTGCGTTGGCGTTTGATGCTGATAGTTCTGCGGCATGATACGGTATCGCACTGGAGACAAACGGAGGCTTGGTGCGTTGATTGTTTGCAGTGATGGCAGCTTGGAAGGGATAGTTTCTGCCTTCGTCTCGCGTCCTTTGAAGAGTCAGTTCTCGATCTAGTGCACGGCAACTACACTCACCACGCTGACCGTCATCGGATCCATTTCCTCTCTGACGGACCAGTTGATCACCTTTCGGTACCGCGCCTGCAGGTCCTTGATTTCCTCGGACGAACAGGCATGGAGATGGGCACACACGCCTCCGCCCGAGGGATCGCTCATGGCTTTGGCGGAGGAGATTGGGTATAGTATGGTGAATCAGCCTTGAATGGGAATGAGCGACATCGATATGCCATGATCATCTTGGATGCTGATCGCGGATCCAAATCAAGAAGGGTTCGGCCGCCGGGTTTATGGCAGGAGCTATGGCAGGAATGCAGGCTAAGGCGCTTTTCAGGTAAGCGCGGGGACTCGCATCGATCCCAGCGAGATTCACAGGTGTCGATTTCACCAACAAATCCACCTTTCCTGTCTCCCTATCCCATATCTTCATCCATACATCATGTCCGCCCCCACTCACCCCCTCCTCTACTGCATGGGTAACCCCTTGCTCGATCTCCAGGTCAGCAACGGGGAAGCCTTGTTGAAGAAGTACGACTTGAAGGCCAACGATGCCATTCTTGCCGACGAAAAGCACATGGGAATGTGAGTCGCGCTTCGCTCTTCTCAGTAAGCCTCTGCTGACCCCTCTCAGCTACGATGACGTCGTCAAGGACTACCAGGTCGCCTACGTCGCCGGTGGAGCAGCCCAGAACGCCGCACGAGCCGCCGCGTACGTCTTGCCGCCCAACCACGTCGTCTACGTCGGTGCCGTCGGCAAGGACGAGCTCGCGCAGCAGTTGGAACGGGCCAACGACAAGGAGGGCGTCAAGAGTGCCTACCAGGTCGTCGAGGATGACAAGACGGGTGCGTGTGCCGTCGTCTTGACCGGTCACGATCGGTAAGTGCAAGACCTCGATCGTTTGATGATGCATCGCCCTTACACCTCGCCGCAGATCACTCGTCACTACCCTTCGAGCGGCCGAAAAGTTCTCCCCCTCGCACCTGGCCAAGCCCGAGATCAAGGAACTCATCGACCACGCCAAGTTCTTCTACATCGGTGGCTTCTTCCTGACCCACGGCATCGAGTCCGCCATGGAGGTCGCCAAGGCCGCTTCCGGCCGAGGCAAGGTCGTCGCCCTCAACTTGAGCGCGCCGTTCATCCCCCAGTTCTTCAAGGTCCAGCTTGATCAGCTCTTGCCCTACGTCGACATCTTGATCGGAAACGAGTCCGAGGCCGCGTCGTACGCCGAGGCCCAAGGCATGGCCGTGAGTCCCCTCAGGTCTCCCTCTCCGCACACCCGCTGACCTTGTTGCAGGACTCGACCGTCGGCCAAATCGCCACCGCGATCGCCAACCTCCCGAAACACAACGCGTCCCGTCCCCGACTCGTGATCATCACCCAGGGCGCCGACTCGACCCTCGTCGCGTCCTCCTCGCCCTCCGGCACCGCCGGCAAGTGCAACCTCACCACCTCGGACCCGAACCCCAAGACGTTCCCCGTGCCCAAGCTCGCCGACGACCAGATCGTCGACACCAACGGCGCCGGGGATGCGTTTGCCGGTGGGTTCTTGGGTGCCCATGTGTTGGGCAAGAGCTTGGACGAGTGTATCGAGGTCGGACATCGATTGGGTCAGAGGTGTGTCGGTCAGGTCGGACCGACGTTTGGCGACCGGGTCGACATCTTGAAGGATCTTTAAATGGAGGATCGTCGAAAACCGCTGGCACGAAAATTCGCCGCGGACATCATAGAGTCGTGATATCCAGTTTTACCGTTCAACCATTATATTGTAGGGGCCACCCCACCTGGACTCGAGTCGCGCTCGATAGCGCCAAAAGAAAAAGAAGTTGCATGTAGATCAACTTGACATGTAGCTATGCATCATACAATCGTGTATTACCCGCAGTCGTGCGCGATGCAGCGCTTGTTTCGAAGTGTCGTGTGGCGTCGAGCATTCCCAGCAAGTGTCTAACATACTTCAGTAGTCCTCTCACGACTCTTGCGGCGGCTCGTAAATCACGGATTCCCGATGCTCCTTTCCCGCATATGTAAACGCAACATCCACCTGTCGACGTTTTCGCGCCATCCCGACCCACGCAGAGACATTTCGGATCAACTCGTCTTCCTTGCCGACGTCTTTCAGATCCTGCGCGCTCAGTCCGGCGACCGATGTCGAGCCCGTCTGAGCAAGGTTCTTTTGTTGATGGATGCACAACGAGGCGTAGGCGGATCGGATGGGGTGGAGGATGTACAGCGTGCTGGTCAAGTCGAGGTCCCGTGCGAGGTCGGCGCCGAGGAGCCTGTACTTGACACAGCTGTATTCCTCGTCGTCTTGGATAGATTGCGCGATCTGCGAACGCCCGAGTCAGCGCTGCCATTGCGGCTGTGAAGAAAGGCGGCTCACGAGCTCTGCACATCGTCTCGCCGACTCTGCATCGATACCCTTGACGACCAACTCGGGTCGAACCTCATTGTCCCCTCCCCACCAGGCTCGTACGGCTGGCGCAAGCATCGTTAACCCCTCCACGAAGGCAACAGCGACGCGATCCACATCGAATTCATCAATATCGCAAAAGACGAGATCGACCTGTCGGAGCCACGGGTAGCTGCGCGTCGCCAGGGCTTTTCGGGCGGCTGATTGGCCACTTTGCTTGCTGTACCATCGAATGGGATCGTCGAACGTCGTATCGAGCAACAGCACGAGTCGCGTGTGACATCCGGATGCCGAACAGGCGGAAAGGCCGTCAATCGCGTCTTGGAGAGGAGGTTCGATAGCGTCCAGCAACTCGACCACGTCGTTTGTCCCGAACCGGTACTTTGCGCATAGGTAGACCTCGAGTTCGTTGCTGAGCGTGTCGGGCACGCCGGCAGAGGCATCAATCTTGTACGTGATCGCGGCTTTCAACGTGTCGACGAGGCCTTTTGGGATCCAGTTCTTTCGGTTGGGCCAGGCGACGGAGAAGTGTCGATGCAACGGCGGACCGAGGAGGAACCTTTCTTGTCGTCAGTTTCCGCAACTCCATGGGACCTACGAGGACTCACTCGATATACTTCGCGCCTTTGACAGACTCCAATCGCGCATCCCATCGTTTCTTGCTCCACTCGTCATTCGCATAAAAGTCCATCCCCCACCCGTCATCTTCTTTCTTCCTCTGCTCGCTCGACTCCGACGTGCCGTTCCAGTTCCAATAGACGATCTTGTGACTCTGACGCAACGTCGATTCGTGGATCTCGCGACACGTCGCGTTGAGATTGGCGAGTGTGGCGAAAGCGTGTTCTGAAGCGAGATGGTCGGCGAGGAGGCATACTACTTGGCTCGGGATCCTGGGTCGTGATGGCTAGCCGCAGATCAGAATCAGTTTGATCGAACTGATAGGAGAAAACAGACCCACTTTCTTATGGATTTCTTGTACCGGAGCGCTCCATCCCATTCTTCCCCATCCACCGTCAACGCCCACAGGCACATGCGTCGTCGTCCTCGGTCGAGCGATAGGGAATCCCGAATTGACAAGTGGACGCGGTCGGAACCCATGGTGAGGTCTCAAAGTTGGAAATCGAGCGTTCGGAGGTCTAGCTTGGAATTGCGGGTTCTGAAGTTGGATTTGAATCGGTTGGTGCTGTCCTCGCGGGAAGGGTTGCCATTGAGCCGGGAAGGGCGGAACGGGGAAGAATCCTTGGACCATGGTGTCGTCTTGTGTTCTAGTTGTCGGGACAGGAGATAGTCAACTTCCCACCTTCTACTTGATATACCTTGACCGCTTCTTATTCTCCTGTCGATCGCGTCGCATTAACCCCTTGATGCGGAACAAACCCGAAACGTCGCGTAGGGGTTGTCACACTGGGATGATCAGACAATTTCACAGCGAAGGCAGGGTTCCCAATTGTGCTGCTCACGTTGCACCACGCTCAATGCTGCATGCCGTGCCATTCGAGAGTCTGCTGCACAGCACGATTTGACTGTGAAACTTGCGGTCAGACTGCCCCAATCGTGTTCTGAAATCCATTGTTTCGCGTCATTTGCGATATATCTACAACCCATGCTATACTCCTCGTACCCCGCAGAGTCCACCTTTAGGCTCAAGCGAACTGCAAACCGAAGGTCAGCTCGAATCCCGCGGATCGAAAAGAGAGAGACACTTACCGTTGACAGGTACGATTCCGCTACTATTCGCGCTCGAGCATTCAACGAGAGCTTCATCTCGCTGATCTCCTTGTCGACGTCCTGCATGAATCTTCAACGCCCCGAGTCAGTCTTGGCGTGCGATCCTGGAGGAGGGGAACATACTCGATGATAAAATCGACCAGTTTGTGCTTGAGCATGGTTTCGCCGTGGAAATTGGTGATCAAGAACGAGATATCGTAGCCCTACCAATCACCATCAGCCTCCTGCCTTGACCCACGCCCATCCGCCGACTCACCTCGACAGGTTTCCTCCTCAGAATCACAAAGTTCTCCGCCCGCATCGTCATGAACCGCGTAAACTTTTTGCACAAGATGCGCTCAATCTCGTCCGCCTGCTTGATCGCGATGGATATACGGATACTGTTGATACTCGGTTCCACCAACACGCGTTCGGATTCGTTTCGAGAAATGATCAGGGGGTTCAGGAGGACTTCGACGGATGTTCTGCGAGAAGAGCGGTCAATGGTAGGCGCAGAGAGCGGGAGAAGGGCACGTACCGAGCTTCGATTTCGGGGAGGTTGTGTCGCTCTACGACTTGGGATGAAAAGTTTTCGAGGGTGAGCGCGGCCGTGAGGGTGCTCCTGACGGCGTTGAGGTAGGGACGTAGTGTGTTGGACTGCGGTGAGGTATGGGTTAGCTGGGAGTGAAGGATGTGCGGGTGAGCACTTGCCATTTTGTTGGTTTAAACTCGGCGACGGGAATGGCGTCGCTAGAATTCTCGCAGAGTTGAACGTGAACCCTGCTGTGAACCAGATGCATGAAGGTGAAGCAAGGTGAAGGTCCCTGATGACGAGTACCGCTTGCAGCCAGCACTCGATCAGCCGCGTCTTCTCCAGAGTTGGCTAGACCCTTTGTTTTGTTTTTGTAAAGCGAGACATGGACAATCGATTGCTTTCGCTTTCCCACTTTCTACCTATAATCAACAATCTTATCTCTCACTTCTGCTTCATCCTCCCTGCTTCCCCCTTTTCAATACCCTACAACATGACATCAAGCATTCCCACTCAATCATCCGTCGAGATCAACGGCAAGCACAGGCCAGAGCAGGACGTTCTGGATGCCGGGGTGGCCAAGAAAGCCAAACTCGGAGCGGGAGGCAAAGAGCTGCCCGAACTATACAAGTAAGTCCTCTTTGCCCTCCATACTACCGCTAACCATCGAGCGCTGACACGGAATCTCACCAGATCTACCGGAAATGAAGCCAAAGACCGCCTGGCATTCATGCACATGCTCGAACAACTAAAAGTCCGTCTCCCGGCGCCTCGCAGCAAACACTGCTGACCATACTCTGCAGGTGCAAAAACGCTCAGGATGGATACGTGAAGGCGTCCAAGAGCCAGAGAGGTACGTATCATCACCCGTGGATCCTATTTCCTCGGCTCACGTTCTCGCAGCATCGCGGACCATATGTACCGCATGGCCATGCTGTGCATGTTGATCCCTCTTTCCACGACGGAACGGCCGCTCGACATCGGACGATGTGTACAGGTGAGCGTCACGGACTCTTCCTCTTCCCTCCGTCTAATCGTTTGTACGTAGATGGCACTCGTACACGATCTCGCCGAAGCACAGTACGTTCCCCTCCTCACCAAGATAGCTTCTCGCTCACCCTTTCACCAACAGCGTCGGCGATATCACGCCCGTCGAAGGCGTTTCCCCCGAGATGAAGCACAAACTAGAGCAAGAAGCGATGCATGCGTTCCTGAATGAGATGCTGGGCGGGGAGGGATGCCGTGATGCGCGGGAAAGGATATCCTCACTGTGGGAGGTGAGTCGTTTCTGTTCATTGTTGTTGTGGAAATTGGCTGAGAGCGGATCACGTAGGAGTATGAAGCGCGGGAGACGCCCGAGGCGAAACTCGTCAAGGATCTGGATAGAATAGAGCTCGTCCTCCAAGCGGTGGAATACGAACGGTGTACGTTTCATGCATCGCCCTCCACACGTCGTCTGATCGTATCACAGCACAAGATATCCGGTCCCTCGCACCATTCTTCTCAGGCTCCCTACGTGCGTCTTCCCCTCCGCTGTTCTTGGGATACAACTAACTTTGTCAATAGCACACCTGCACCACCCGGCTGTCCGTGAATGGGCCGAATCACTGCTCGAGGAACGCCGGGAGCTGTGGAAGGCACGCGGACTCGGCGAGGAGGAGCAGAGGGGAATCGAGGGAGTCAGGGTTGGGGGCAAGGTGGATGCCGCAAAGGCAGGCACGAATGGGGTGTGATCGCGATTCGGGGATGGCGAATGTGCAGATTAGATGGGATGACTGGATAGTGGGGTTGCGGAGTTCTGCATGATTAGAGCGGTGTACCTTACTGTATCATTAATACGCATGGGTAGCTCATCCCGAACCAGCTTTCGAGCCCTGAAGCTCGTGCGTTTCCAATTTTGTCTGGAGATGTGCGTTGTCACGCAAAATGCACAGTCGTGTAATAGCCATCGTATTCACATGTGATACACAACCCCGTCCCCCGGATCTACCAGAACTCCTTCCTAAGCTCCCTCGCATCCCTTGCCAACCGCTTCCTCCATGTCCATCCGCTTCGCGCGACTTGCAGTTCGTCCTCCAGACTGGCGCGATGCGATTTCGGCGCCGGCGCAAGTCGTGCAAGGAGGTGTGCCTGATTCGACGGAATGTTGAAGCTACGAGCGCAGAGTCAGGCCTCTGCTATCGCCGAGGGAAAAGAGGAGAAAGACCCACCGCTCCGCCAGGGCTTTTCTTGTCCATTTCGTCGGATCTTGCGAACGTAGCTTCTGGATCTCCGCTACCACTTCGCCCGACAACATCTTGACCACGTCCAACCCCCCTTCTGCGGCTTTACGCTTCGTATACGGCGCACCGGCTTGCACACTTGCCCTGACGTCGGCGGCGCCGCGGGTCCACTTGAGGATGTCGGGGACGACACCGGTCGTGTAACTCGGTGCGGATGGCGGTGGTGCGTAGTGGAATGTTAGGCCTTGCACTGGTGCATCTTGTAGTGTGGATGAAGGTGGCGTGGGCGGTGTCTTGTTGTGTGGTTGAGGACGGGATGTGCCGGCTGTTGGTTTGACCGCTAGTGGGGTCAGCGGGGAGGGGTAGTGCGGTCGTCGGGCTGGGCGGGCATGGTGGATTACTGAGCGGGTGAGTGAGGGGGCCGTGAAGGCCGTGCGGGGCGTCAGGGTGAGCATGGTTGGGTTGAACTGAGGATTGGGTCAAGGTGGAATTGGTGAAGCTGATCTTCATCTCAACTTGGACTTTCGTCGATCAGAGGCGGAGATGAATGTAGCTTTTCCGTGCTTAGGTAATCCCAGTCCTGACATATCCACATCTTCCAGCTTATCCTTCTGCTTCAAGTCCCTGAGATCCCCTGCACTCCTCCCGCATCGTCATGTCGACATACCAACGCATCCCAACATCCGACTCCCCGTACCCACCACACCAAAACCCCGTCACTCGGGCACGATTCGACCGTCCTCCGCCGCCAGTATGGCAACGCATCGGGCTCATTGTCGCGATTCTCGTCATGTTTTGGGTTGCGGTGACTGTTGGCGCTTGGGGACGGACGGGGGAGGTTGCGGAGACGGAATGAGGTGATAATGAAGGCAAGAAGGGTAGATGATGTCGCGATCCCGTTTACTATCGATGGACCGGAAACAGTACGATTTGGGAAGAACAAACAGCTGGACCATCCATCGCGTCGTCCACTTCGCCGTCGACTGTTGGCTCAATCGAAGCCTGGGGGAAGCACACTCGCTCGAAACACGTCGTAAGTACTGCGGAACAATCACGTTGGCAGCGTCTCATTCTCGCGCCGGACAGAACAGCTGTGCGAGACGTCGTTCGTCACTGAACTGGTCGCAATGAGTCGCACGCCCCCCTGAAGCATCACCGAATCCGGCGTGGCATACGGCTCTCGCCCCGGTAGCGCACTTACCGCGGCGACCACGCTTTCAACTCGAGGCTCCCGTCAACTCCGTGCGCGAACATCGGCAAGGGATATCGCGCATCAACCATCAAGTTTCGGTTTCACGCGCGTGGTTTCAGCACCATGCATGGTCTCGCGAACCAGGCTGCCCATGGGAAAACGTCGATATGGACAATACTGGAGCCGTGCCTTCGGGGCTTGACATGCGACGATGGCGCTCGACGGCGACCTATGGTGAACCCGTACACCAGGTCCGGCGGGAAGAGTGGCCCGTCGATGTGTCGGTAAGATTGGGTTGTATCCTTTGAAATTCGCCATTGGTGGTGCGAAAGGATTCCAACTCAAATGGCCATCTGATGGAGAACAATGTGCGATGACTCGGCGCGTTCGGTTCTCGCTTGTCTGGCGCTTGAGCTGGTTCAATATAATAAGGTCCATGCAAAATAGACAGTCATTGCTCGAAGCCTATAGCTACGAATCCACTTTTACATCCTATTCGCACTGTCCTAAAACCACGCAGGCATGCAAGACGACTGCTACCACGCCCTCCTCCCCAAATCACAAAGAACCATCACGCTCTCGGACACGACATACCTCGTCTTCCCCGGCGGGATCTACGGCACCACACACCCAGAGATCCAAGCTATCCTGGACACGCACAACCGGCCGCACGAGCCCAAGCGGAACCACTGGGACGGGCACGGCGAGTGCCTTTCGGAGACGATGTTGCGTTGGAAGGAGATCAATGCGAAGGTGTGTGGGCATAAGGATGCGAATGGGGAGGGGCGGCCGGGGGAGGTATTGTTGGGTGAGAGGATCGAGTGGGAGTATCGTAAGAGGGACGAGGAGATGGTGGGGTTGCCGAGGTCGTTCTGGTTGTTGAAGATCAAGTAGCGGTTATAGCAATGTTGTACCAGTATCAATCAGGTCAATTCAAGGGCGATCGGACGCGATGATGACCTCATCTTTGGTCAAGTCGTTCAACATCTTCATATTCTATTCCTCTTCACATCTTCTAGCACACCCCGATCATGGACACCGCCGCCCTCCAACAGCTCATATCGGAGCACGAATATGATCGCGCACTTGAGCTCGTCCAGCAAGGCCCACCGGAAATCCAACCAGAGTTGAAGAGCTACATCCGTCAACTTCAGTTCACGCATCTTTCACCGGCGACGTATTCACCTGACGTCCTTCGTTCGACGCTGGGAGAGGTCAACGATGATGTCTGGGTCGCACAGGCTTGTGTCGCGATCCTCGGGGACGCTGTAGGGGCAATGGAAGAGTGTGTGAGGATCGGACTGGAACGCACATCGGCCGTCGAGACGCTGCTAAGGGACCGCGAAGCAGGGAAGCCGCAAGATTGGGACGCCCTGCTACAGCTCACGCAGACCGACGAACAACGGACGCTGCTACACCTCCGCGCGACCTTGCTCGACCGACAACACAGGCTCGCGGTGTACACCCGTCTCTTCGGCTCGACGGCGGCGGAAGAAACAGACGAGGACAGCATCGAGATTGATGATCCATGGGCGGATGTCGAGTCGACGTCGTCCGCGGAGCCAGTCGTCTCTTCACCGGCGAATACAACGACTGTCAAGACGCCGGGCGTACCGCTCTCGACCTTTCTCGGCGCGCATATTGTGCAAGTTGCGGTGGTTCTCGCCGCGTCAGGCGATACCTCGTCTTTGCGGCAGTTTTATGAGCAGTATGCGGCGGAGCTCTACCCGTATCGATTAGCCATCTTGGATACCCTGCCGTTACACGTCGCCCCCCAGGAACTGGATGGCGTGCTTCCCGTCCTCGACTTGAACACAAGTACGGAGAAAGCACCCTCAACCACTCAGCCAACCTCCGTAGACGGAATACTCGAACGCCATGCCCCCTCAACACCCATCGACTACCCGACCTCTGCCGCCCTGACAGCCGAGCAACTCTCCAACTGGTACCTCGCCCGCATCAACCGCATCGAATCCGAACACCTCATCGACCTCGCCCTCGAATGGTGCCAAATCGCGCTCTCACACGGCGCGCAGGACCTGCAGGATACGGCGCGGGATCTCGGGTTCTTGATGAAGCTCGTGTACGATGCGCCTCCAGGAGGGCAGGTCTATGGCCTTCAGGAGTGGAGAGGGATGGACGATTATGCGCGGGTCTGTGCGTATCTGGAGGGTTCGAGTCCCGCGACGTTGGCGGGGGATATGAGGCGGCTGGTGGTGCCTTACCTCGAATCTCTGGACGACGCAGAGGGGAAACGGAGGTTACTGCAGCGGTATACACTGGAAGCGCCGTTGGAGAAATCGTTGGCTATCTTCGAGGCGTCAAAGGCCACACTGCCCGTCCGCGAACGAATCATCGACAACGACGTCGATGTCGCCCGACTCGCCCTTGCCCGGCTGTATGGCGACGACTCGGTCGACAGGTGGGATGTGAAGAGCAGTATTTTCGAGTGTCTGCCCGTCTGGGATGTGGCAGGAGATGAATTGGACGAAGAGACGAGTCGGGAGGTGACAGCGACGACGTTGGAATCCCTGGCGTCGTTCATGCAGCCCTCGGCAACACGCGCCGCACCGGGCCCGACTGACCTCTTGCTGTTCTTTGAGCCGCTCCCGTTTGTCGCGCTTTCGCGGGCACTCGATATCCTCGACGTGCACCTCGAGTCTGGGGAAATCCTCGCGAAGTGGAACGTCCCCGCTCCGCTGCGGACGTTCCTGCAAACGGCGTTTGATCGGGAAGAGCAGCGACGGTGGGCTGTCCGTGCGGCCAGGCAGGCGGGAAGAGGGTTTGACGATGAGGATGAATGGGTGTCATTGATGGATGATATGATCAAGTTGAGTGGCGGCGGAGAGGGTTTGCTCCGCGGGGCGTTTGGATTGCTGGGCAAGGAGGAGGTATTGAGGATCTTTTTCGGAGGGGTTCTGAGTGCCGGTCGTGAGTCTTCCTTTCCGGAGTGTTAGACTCGGGCTCATTCTCTGCAGAGTTCGATTTGGCGAAACGGTTGCTCAACGGATCGGAACTCGACGTCCCCCTCGGTCCCGGTGTGGTGGAAAGCCTCGTGTTGGACGCTAGTCGCGAGTTTTACGACAACAGTACTTCGGGAAATATGCATACGGACGGAATGAAGCTGGCTTACGACTGGTACGTTCCAGATCCTTGCGTACGATCCATACTTACATCTCAACAGCCTCGCTGTGGCACCGCCAACACAGGCGATTCGACGCGAGAGGGAGTTCATCGAGGCCACGAGCCGGATCACCTCGTTCGGCGTCAAGTCGCAACGCGGCGACCCGATTTCGCCTCTCGAGATCCGCCTAACCAAGAACCGGCTTGACCTGGTCGCCCTCGTTTTGTCGACAAGTGAAGACGCGTACAAGCACGTCGAGGTCATTCTCGACTTGACTCACAAGCTGGGTTATCGTGGCGATGCAGTGGCCGAAGTACAAGTGCTGGGCATGTTGGCCGAGTCGGCGATGCAGGTGCCCGACTACGAACCGGCTTCCGACATCTGCGATCAGATGATCCGGCTCGTCTCCGAAGTCGGGAAAAAGGTCAACAGCACGGATGCCGACGCCGTTCGAGATGTCTGCTGGAAGACATGTTACCAACTAGGCAGGCAATCCGAATTCGCCGACCTGACCAAACGAATGAACTTTCTCGCCAAGGCGCTCGAGTATTGTCCGCCGGAGATGATGACCGAGTTGCTCGCCGTCTGGCGCAAGCTGGAAGACGGGTACATACGGCTCGAAGAGGCGGCTCGACATAGACGAGTAGCACGCATTCCGGAACCCGAGGGCAGTACGCGAGGCCACAAGCGGACAGGCTCGGCAGCTTCGACTACGTCGACCGAGGGGCGGGGCAGGACAACGGCTGACCAGCAGTTGCTAGGGTCACGGACGGCAGCACGCGCAGCCAAGACGCTCAACAAGGTTGCTCATGATTTCTCTGCTCGGGGATTCGCGTTGCCTTCGCTCGCGACACCCCACTTTTCACGTCCGTCGAGTGCGCAGGGTCGAACGGCTTCGCCTGCAAGGTCTGACGCGGGCGTGAACACACCTCAGGCGATTCGTGAACAGCTTGCCGGGCTGGGAGACAGCCAGGAACAGATCAAGCAACAAGCGAGAAAAGCATTGGTTAAGGGTGTAGGGTGGTTGCTCGGCGCGAACGAGAACGAAATGAAGGAGATGAAGGGGTAGACCTGTATCACATAATATCATGATGCATTCTCTGGCGTATCTGTCCCAGGATTCTCCGTCTGATTACTCCTCTCCGGCTCCGCGTCACCTTGCTCCGGCGTTTTTTCTGGCGTTTGTTCCGGCTGAGGATCCACCTCCATCGCACTTCCCGCCAGGTCCGTATCTGTCAACTCGGGCAACTTGCCCGTCAACATGCTCACTACCCCGCCCTTTTCCCTCGCAATCGTCTCGGCCTTTCGTTTCCCCTTTGCCGGTCCAGGTTTCTTTTTCGGAATACCGTGCTTGGTGTATCCGCGCGGGGCGTCTGGCATCAAGACGCGCTGTACCGAGGTGTTGTGATCCACTGGTGCTGGCTGGCTCGGCGCTGTCATCGGCGCAGTTGAAGGTCCCGCGGTAGATGAAGGTCCACCAACAGCAGAAGAAGTGTCGTCCAACTGCATCAACGGATCCTCGTCCACCTGCATCGGCTGGCTGGTCGCTTCCGACTGGACCTCTGGCTCGACCGCGTCATCCGCCCCGTTCTTATCCTTCTTCGGACCCGGCTTCCTCCTCGACCTCCTCGCCAGGTCCTGCCCATCAATCCGCGGGATCCCGTCCTCTGCGATTTCGCCGTGCGTAGGGATGACGAACCGGTTGCTGAGTGGGTTCTCGCGGACGGTTGTTTTCGGCGCGCGACCTCTGCCGCGACGGGTTCGCGGGGCGAATGCGAAGAAGGGTGCAGGCTGGTCTTCTGTTGGCGAAACGGGGGCGGGAGCGGGAGCATCTTGCGAGGACAAAGGCGCGGGTTTGGCTTTCGATTTCGATTTCGCTGCAGCTGGCTGGATGACGGGCGGAACGTCTCGCGCAAACATGGACGGTCGTGGTTTCTCGGGCTTGCTGGGTTCTGTGGAGTGTACGACCAGCTTGACGGGTTCGAAGGCGATGCGGTGGTTCGTGTGCCCTATGATCGGATGTGAATGCTTGATTGGGTTCTGGGGATCTGTTGAGCTGTCAGCAAGAGTCTCAACGCGGAGTATCGCAACGGACCTCTTGTGTCTCGTGTAAGTATTTCGCTTCCAAGGAGATGCTGCGGTGTTCCGCGAAAGACATCATTCCCAATCTTGAGAAACGGCGTCGGCGTGTCCAGACCCTATAGATTGAATGAGCACGGAGAAGATTGTTTCAAGCAGGAAACTCACGATAAGCTGATAGTCTGTTCCCGTTCCCAGGGTCATGGGATCCGCATTCGGTCCCAAGTCAAGAGTGATGTAGATCTGCGCAGCCATAAGCCCAAGCCTCACATCCCGCGTAATTGAACGTACCTCTTCCTCCTCTTCTTCATACTCGTCCTCCTCGACATCGTGCATCTCCTCATTCTCGCCCTGGAGTCGGCTAGGGCCCGCTTCTGGCCATTCCTGAACGTGCTTCCAGTCCGGTCCAAAGATGGAGCCAGCGACGTAGCCGTTCTGTAGTACCATATTAAGCCGGGAGTCGGCAAGGTTGGCAAGGGGGGGACGACAGCTTAGTGGATACTGCATACAGCATGCATCATCAACTGATATAAGCAACAAGAAGGCAGCTTCGGTGCTGAATGACTTTGTAAACAAATCAGCCTTGTGGGAAACGGAGATAACAATCTCATGCCCGTGGCACACATTGCGAAGGACACCTATACAGGACAGCGCTGCGGTACAGCGGCCATCAGGTCATTTGAACGTGAGGCCTGAACCTCTGAATCAAGCGATGGGAGACATCGTAATCCGGGGCAAGGGTACATCCTTGGATATGGACCCAAAGTCCTTTGACTCGCTCAAAAAGTCCTTGCGCGGATCGACCAGTCCCTCCATGGAGGAGCTTCTTCAGCTTTCTCTCTGGTCTTCGACGGCTCGTGGCGCAACCGGTGAGGCAATACATTATATAAGAATCGTCGACAGCTCTGGGGACGGGGACATTTATCCTTGCGATCCCTTTCTTCCGCTAATCATTTAGAGAGAAAAGGCCCCTCACGTCTTCGTCCCAAATCAGAAAAGTCGCAGATGAGCTCTTCGTCGGTCACCACCTTTGTGGCGGATGCGCTGAAGTTGGAAGGTCCCAAGATGATCTTTACTCCGGAACTCCGAGCTCGCGAAGAAGAGTTTCGCAGGGAACTTGTGGATGGTCCTCCTGTGCAGGATCTTGCCAGGGCTTTCTCGGTCGATAAGGCTGAAGAATTTGGCGCCGCCGTCGACGACTTCTTCCTGGTGCTGAATACTTTCAACAACGATGGAGAAGGAAAAGATGGAGATGTGGCTTACTACGGGAACAACCTGAAGAAAGACATTGAAGCAACTGATCTTATCCGGAAAATGCGTGTGGTCGTACGAGAGACGGAAGGGGGAGGAACTCAGCGGTTCATCTGGTGGCAAATACTTTACTGCCTTGAGTGCATCTACGAGGCAGCTCACGGGGTGCCCTGGGAAGGACGCTTAAGAACGGGTGATGTCCGAGTGATGTGGAATCGGATGAAACTTGGAGTGCGCGACTACATCTCACGTTTGGCCAAGGTAGTCCAGCCCGTGGGTATTTTGGAGCGGGCGCATTTAGCCTTGAGTTCGCACCTGGTTCATCGAGACGACGACGAGGACTCAGAGGTACCGGAGCCGATCCTCGCTTTGACTTTGACGCAAATGGAAGAGCCAGAGGTGAAGGAGGATGTATCATGGGGTGCGTGGGAGAAGCCCAGAACTTGCCGGGAACCAGCGATGGTGAATCGTGTATCTACTGTGAAACTCACGCCAAAAGTCAACAGTCGCAGGAACATGCGCGAGCACTATCGAGTTCTTGACGGATCCTTGATAGATAATACACTCTCGCTCTTCCGATCCACGGTGGAACAAATCCAGAGCCGTTTGCAAATCGGAACGCCAAGCGCGAGCCTCCAGGTGGGCCTAGATAGAAACGTGGACCCTACGGGCAACGACCGCGAGCTAGAACCGCTGCATCGGTCTCAGAAGTCCGAGCAGCAAGTCAGGTTCGACAACATGAGTAGGGAACAGCTGCAGGTGTGGCGCGACGGACTAGATTTGGCAGTTTCGAAGCTGGAGGCCTTCTCGCTTGGCCAATCCGAAAGTACGTACCATTTATCGCTCGCTCTCGCGCGAGCCAGCATTCTGGACGAAATGGATGAGAGCCGGGACGGACTGAGCAGAAGTACCCAAGGCCGTCACGTCACCTTCTCGGAAGAGGTCCAGTTTCAGTCGCGACCTCCAACCCCTGCGAGTCCAGACGCTGGTTCCGACGTGGCGCGAGAGGACCTTATACTATGACTGACTAGAAAGCAAGTCTGGACGTCTAAAGGAGGGGGGTCCAGTATAAGCCGGGAATTCGCAAGGGGGAACCGTTGGATAGCTTAATTAACACTGCATACAGCATCCATCATCATCACAGCAACAAGAACGCAGCTTCGGTGCTGAATGACTTTGTAAACAATCGACCAGGGGTAGAGATAGCAACCTTATGTCCTTGATTCTTTCCGCGACTGTCATATGCATGAGGATGAGGGATACCGCTGGGACACCGGACCTCCTGGGGCCTGGTTATGTACCTGATCACCTATAAATTTGCTCTCCTTTCCCTATCAGCACTCGTGTTCTGGACATCGCGATCCTTTCATTCCGTAAATGATATTTCTGGCCAATCCTTGCGTGCGATATGACGCCTTTGAGCAATATGATCAACGAAATAGCAGTTTCATGATGGCCCCGCAGACGCTCGGAACCCCCTGGAGTCGCAACTGGCATAGTACTCGATTCGAACGGACCAGAGGTAGTACCTTTCTGATAGCCTAAAGCGTCTTCCCGATGTTTCCACGGGGGACGTCTTCTCAAAGGAACAGCTTCATAACGGCTGTGAAGTTCATAGGGTCTTTCCCCTAGACCCTCGTTCGCATAGAAGCGATAAACCGTTACTTATACCCAGCGTTCGTTATATGTTGGGAAGTGACTGCACGCGACATTGAAACAAGTAGGACGTTCGTCTGGCGAGCTGCAGGAACCGAACGGATACACTTACATCGTCCGACATACTCCAGCTATCCGTGTTCACTCTCTTGTCGCGATGTCAACCAGTCAATCATGACGTTGACCCTTTACACCATCGAAGGACCCCAGTTGACTCTCGACGCTGACTTCATTAGCCGGGAGACTCAGCTGCGTCGCACTTCAATGGCTGAGGCGTTGGATTCGCAAGCATCACAACGGGTATTGAACGCGGTAGAAACGTTTCGTACGTCCCTGTCAAGTTTCGGCACAAAATCACTTCCCACCGCGGCTGTTCCCTCAGAGTGGGATGCTGTAGTTGACAGTGTGCGGAAGGCCTCCTTTATGAGGCAGCTAGGGATACAGGCCAGAGCCATTGTGAGCGCCGGGGAGGCTGTCCTGGTCAGCGATCTATGGAAGCTACAGGCGATGTTGGGCAGGGCGGAATCCGAAATTGCGAGCGAAGCTCAGCAGGGATTTTTACAAGCGCGACGGAGTAGGTTAATCGCCTCGGATATCACGTCCAACACGGATTCGACTGCCAAGCTAGGTGTCGAGCTCTTACTACGAGCATGTGTCCTGAGACGTCATGCTTGTGGGGTTCTTCGAGGATCGATAAACAACTTACAGGCGGTCCTCAGGCGGGAATTAGGGGCGCTTAGCATTCTTGGTGAAGTTAAGGTCTCCCTCGAGGCGAGGCAGCATAGCTCACACCAGAAGAAACGATTTGAGACTAAGCATCGCAACGCCGAGCAGTATCTCGCAACGAAAATCAAGGTCTACGCAGCCCGTTCAGAAGAGCTTTTGGATGAAAGCATACGGACACGTCCAGCAAGCTCCATCTTGTATCCCTTCACCAGTGACATCTTTCCTGCGGACCCAAGGAGACTCGACAACGGAATTCAAGATTCTACCTTCAATCACCCAGATATTTCGCACCCCGGAATGGTTGAGACTTGACCAGATTGCACATTGGACACTTTGCGCGCAGCGACTGAAAGAGCTAAGCGCAGCCAAGCTCCAAAAGCCGTGCCGTGAAGGTAAGCATTCTGA
Source organism: Naganishia kalamii (assembly GCA_022813745.1). NCBI lineage: Eukaryota > Fungi > Basidiomycota > Tremellomycetes > Filobasidiales > Filobasidiaceae > Naganishia > Naganishia kalamii. The sequence goes on along the minus strand of JAKLLX010000003.1, from coordinate 160,308 downwards.
GCCGGTAGATAGATATCATGCACGTTAATTCTGTCGTGCGTACAGACGGTCTGATGGGCGACGCCTTCCCGAGAGGACCCACGGAGCCCGAGCGTCTGCCTGATGACGTTGGCCAAGGAGAGGTCGGCTCATCGTCGGCCTCACGTCAATCAACACGGACTGCCGTGAATGACTTTGTTACCGCTGATGGCACGAAACTCTGGACCTCTCAGATGTCGACGACGGATCCCAGTACTCTACCGGACGAGGCCATCGGTTGCCTCGTTGAGGGACTAGAAGAGGTCATTTCAGTCCTCACGAAACTGCAAGGTGTCCCTCTTTCCGATTGGGGGCATTCTCTCTCTGTCCGGACCTTGCTCACTCGCCCTAGTCGGGTGCAGAGAGACAGTGTCGCTTGATGGCGATAAGTCGCAATTAAGTCGGCAGGTATGCGTCACTACGCTTCTCCAGTTGACCTCGGCCTGTTGTCAAGCAGTCGGAAGGGATTCCAGGCATCTTCAAACTGCTGCAAATTGACCTTTGTAAGATAGTCGCAATGTCGTTTATGCATGACAGTTACCTCAGCCCGCTGAGCGAAGCCCGGGCTGTCGGGAAGGCCTTATGCGGCTAGTGTGCCAATTCTTGAGCCCCAGAGCCTCTCACATCTAGGCCCAATGCCATGGATCCTGAACCACTAGTTGGATGTTCTGCCTTCTGGCAACAGCTCTGGCAACGCTCAGCGTTTCAGATTCGGGCACGCCCTGGGGAAGCGGCAAAGCTTTTCTCATGGACAGCGGTGTACAGGCGAAAGAGAACGGGCAGTAGGATAGGCTGTGTTGAATCACAAACTGTACACTGAAAAACGGGAGACAGCACAAGTTACTCTATAATCTGTTTAGCTGGACAAGCTGAAGCTACAGAAAAAAATAGAAAGAGAGAAAGACGCAAACCCTCAAGGTGCGTCCGAAGGCCCGGGCATGAAGTGCGCTAGTCGATCACACCTGGTGAAAACGACAAGGCCAAATGTCATATCGCTCGTGGCTGTCGCATATCCTTCATAAACTCTTAACATCAGCAACGAAATGGCACGAGGAACAGACGGAAAGGCACAGTCAAGTCGTGGACGAGGGTGCGTGTTCTCCAGTCATCGACCATGCCGAAATACTGATAGCTTTGATCCCGTTCCCGTAGCAAGTTCAAGATCTCCCGAGGTGGCGGTCGTCACTTTTCTCGTGACATCGCCGTCGTCGACCAAGAGATGGAGAATCTCGGTCTTGGAGGCTCGGAGGAAGACTCTGAGGAATCGTCCGAGGAGGAAGAAGGTGCCCGTGGTGCGGACCAGCCAGAGATGACGCGTGCGGAACGAAAGGCGATGAAGAAGGCTCAGGCGGGAAAGAGGACGAATACGGCGAGTGCTGTGGGGAACAAGGCATTGCCGCCGCAGAGTGAGGAGGAGGATGAGAGTGAGGAGAGCGAGGATGTGGATAAGATGCTGCAGAGTGGTCCTCTGGCGCGACAGGGCCCGTCAAGAAAGGAGAGGTGCGTCATCAATGTCTGAGGGTGCTCGTTTAATGGCTGACAATCGACCGCAGGGAAGCAGCTGAAAAGAAGGCCGCCGCCGAACGGTATCAGAAGCTTCACGCAGCGGGTACGTTCATGTCAACTCGGAAAAGGCGTATCTTTGACCGGCTTTACTCCTATTATAGGCAAGACTGAACAGGCTCAGAAGGACATGTCCCGTCTCGCCGAGATCCGAAGGAAGCGAGAGGCAGATGCGGCCGCACGAAAGGCTCGTGAGGAAGGTAAGTGACAAGGCTTGTCTGCCATGGAACGTGACTGATCGAACCCCTATAACAGAGGAGAAGCGAGAGGCAGAGGAAAAAAGGCAGGCAAGACTGTCTGGCAAGAAGTAGACTACCGAGGAGTTCTAGGACAGGTCCACATGTATCCCATAGTCTAGATGTCACAACCTCGCCCTGACATCGACATCCTGCGGAAGTCACGCATACTCTTTGGCTTCTTCACTTCTTACGCCTTCATCGCCAAAGACCTCTTCAAACACCTTGTGAATGTTCGGAACCATGTCTTCGGTCTGCATACTTCGTCCCTTTTCCTCGAATGTCCGCCTTGAGCATGTTCGGTTGAATGTGGAACCGCCATAGGCCGCTAGAAGGGCGATGTGTTTGCCCAAATCGGATTCCTTGCTGGGCGGCGGGTGACCGGCGTCCCTGTAAACGGACGTAAACACACATCCTGAATGCCGGCACCAAAAGGACTCACTCGTAGACACCCTTGACCCACTCCCCACCCCACGCCAACAACACGCCCACACTCCCACTCAAGATATCCCCCTGCCCGCCACACCGCTTCAACCCGCCCTTGATCTCATTCTTCAAAATCTCCTGCTTCCCGTCCGTCTGCGCATCCCCAGGCACAAGGGCAGGCGGGATCGGGAACCCATTCGAGACGATGTCGACGGCGCCTTTTTGGAGGATCGTGGTGTTTTCGAGGGCGCGGGAGAGGAGGGGGCAGAGGGTGTCGTGCGGTGCGTTGGGGTCGATTTGCTGTCCAGGAGTCTGTCAGAGAGGAGAAAATGTGGGTCGAGACGGGACATACCATTTTGTCACACAGACGCTTGAATTCCATGACGTTTGGCGTCAAGACGACTCGCGGTACTCCGGGCCAGTTCAAGATTACGGAAGGATCGTTCTATCGACGTCAATTCAGCTTGAACTCTTGATTCCACTCTTGATGTCTCTAGGCCCGTCCAGACTCACAGCAACGAGGAACAATCCGTCGGCGTCCACGACCACGCCCAAATCCGTCTGCTTGGCCAACTCGAATGCCGCTCGTGCGCAGTTTTGGGTATGTTCGCTTCGTCCGAGACCGGGACCGATGATGAGGACGTGCTGCTGGAGGTGTCAGAATTGTCGAACCGGGAGGGGTAGAGAAGGACGTACCAGTCGTTCAAAGATGCCTTTTAGTTCGGCTTTGATCTCTTCAATGGATTTAGCGGGGTCGAGGATCCCGTGGACGATGAGGTCTGATGTAGCGAGATTAGGACGGGAGGTGCACGGAGAGGGATACAGACTTGCCTGGCGAATAGCTCTTGATCGTGGGCGCGGCGTTTGGTTCACAAATGACATGTGCGAGGTCTGCTCCCTACGTAACGCCGAGATTAGATTGTGGATCGTAGATGCAGTTGACCGGAGCTTACGAAACGCATCGCGCCCATGGCGGAGAAGAAGGGTGCACCGGTGTAGCTGTTACACGACTGTGAGCTGTTCGTCTCTCCAGAAGCTAGTCAGTGACCTACTCTCCCGAACCACCAATGACCCCGATTCGCCCTTTCAAACGTCTACGTGAGTCTTTCTGCAAACTTCGGGGACAGGGACTCACCTGCTTGCCCCTTGTGCAGCTTACTCGACAGGGGCGGGATGACCTGCTTGCTGATGATGTTGATGATGTGCTTGTGTTGAGCCATGGTTGCGTTGATTCAGTGTGTTGCCAAGAATGGACGAGGTGGTATCGAAACAAGTAAAAGACGTTGAATCGTGAACCACTGGATTGCTGAAGTTGCAAGCGGGATGCATCGTCAGTGACGTAAGACTCGACGGACAGTGCTTTCCTATTCTCCGCGCCGAAGCCGAATCCAGCGCCGAATCCAGTTGCGAATAAATCCGAGACACGAAAAGCTGACATCTTCCCGGCCATCCCACGTGCCATGACGCCATTCCGAGCGATAGCATTCTCATGAAAAGGCAGATTATCCTTTCGATCTATCGTAACTCGGTCATCCGCGATTCGCGAAGACCGAGCTCGACCGACGTCGATCGTATTGAGCATATGCATTGTTTTCATGTCATTATAGGTTGGGCTGAAGCTACGCATATATCTCGACAACGTATGTGTCTGCTCATCACTCACGCAGGCAGCCGTCGAAGGTGAAGTACCATGGCTCAACCACCTCCGAATATACGTCGGACCTCGTCCAGGGTGTACGACATCCACAATCCGCAAGACCTGAATGAACTCGCGCGCAAGCTCTCCCGTCGACGATCTCGTCGTTCAACCGGTGCCTCGAGGTATACGCCGCAAACACCCGGAGTCGGGGAGACGTCGTACGGCTTTCCTGAAGCAACGCAAGAAGGAACCTATGTCAGCGAGCCAGGACAGTACGGTGATGCGAGTGGTGTAGCGCTCGCGACGCCGTTGGGGGTGCCGAGGTTGAAGTCGTATGGGCAATCGAGGGAAGGAGAAGTATATCAAGGTGGTGAGGAATTGCGGCAGACGACGAGCCGAAGAAGTCGCGCGAGCCAGAGGCCGCGGGAGGAGAGTGTGCGAGAGGACGAAGAGGAAGGGAGTGGTAGTGATAACGACGACGATAGTGAGTTCCCGAAACCAAACACACATCGCTCCCATGGATGAACTCTTTCGTGACTTGTCAGTGGAAACCGAAGACCTCCTCGCCCAGATCTTCGGCGCATCCGGAACCGAAGACCAAGCCCACGTCAAGGAAAACCTCGGGATCTACTGGGAGAACCTGACCGTCTACGGCAAGGGCGCCGGAGAGAGCTACTTCAAGACCCTGGGGAGTCTGCTGGATCCGGTGCTGCACCCCGGGCGGGTGTTTAGCAAGAAGGCTAAAGAGGCGCGGAGCGGGAGGAGGACGTTGATTGATAAATTCGAGGGGGTGGTCAAGCCGGGGGAGATGTGTTTGGTTCTGGGGCGCCCAGGTGAGAACAAATCTGTCTGAGCCGTCGAACCGCCTGACGGCATGCGTGTAGGTTCCGGATGCACGACCCTGCTCAAAGTCCTGGCGGGCTACGATGCCGGTTTCGAGGAAATCGACGGAGAGGTCAAGTTTGGTGATATCTCGATGGAAAAGATGAAGAAGCATTACAGAGGAGAAGTGGCATTCAACGGTAAGTTTGATCCATGACCTGTTGGGAGGAAAGCTAAACGTTTGCCCCGTAGCCGAGGAAGACGTACATATGCCCACGCTGAGCGTGGAGCAAACTCTGCGCTTCGCCGTCTCTTGCCGAGCCCCGCGAGCGAACCAGCGCCATGAAAGCCAATCCCGACAGCAGTTCGTCGACAACTTTATGGACGTCCTCGGCAAAGTCTTTGGCCTCGAGCGTGTCTTTGGAACTCGTGTCGGGAACTCTCAATTGCGAGGTGTCTCTGGCGGAGAAAAGAAACGGGTGTCTATCAGCGAGGTCTTGGCAAGTCGATCGTTGGTGACCATGTGGGATTCCGCCACACGAGGTCTCGATTCGAGTTCGGCCGTGCAATACGTCAAAGCGCTGCGAGCGTTGACGAACTTGACGAAAGGATCAACACTCGTCACGCTGTATCAAGCAAGTGACAGCCTGTGGGACCTATTCGACAAGGTCTTGCTGATTGACGCCGGTAAACTCGTCTACTTTGGCCCTACCGAGGATGCCATCAAGTATTTTGAAGAGACGATCGGATTTGAACGGCAGCCTAGGCAAACCGCGACTGACTACTTGAACTCGTGCACGGACCCTGTCGCCCGAAAAGCAAAAGAGGGATTCGAGGGCAAGGTGCCTACCAGTCCCGAAGAGATGGCGAAGCGATGGCAAGAGTCGGACGACAAGAAGCGAGCGGATGAGGAGTTGAAGGACTACAAGCAGTATCTTCAAGACCATCCCCGTGCCAAAGCTCTTCAAGAGTCGACCGAGCATGAACGTGAAAAGGACAAGCGAAGCGCCGGCAGCAACTACACCATCTCTCTCTGGCGACAAATCACCCTTCTCACTCGACGACAGACGCAACTCATCCTCCGGGATCGACCTGCTTTGGCGGCAAAGTATGGCGGAGCGATTTTCCAGGCGTTGATCGCAGGAAGCGCGTTCTACAATCAGCAATACACCACCAACTCGGCCTTTACCTTTGGTGGTGCTGCGTTCTTGTCCATCTTGTTCATGTCGCTGCAAGGTCTCGCCGAGCTCACCAATCAGTATCAGTTGCGACCGATTCTGATTAGACATCAAGGATTCTCGTTTTACCGCATGAGCGCGTTTGCTCTGTCGCAGGTGTTGATTGACGCTGTGAGTGCATGTTCGCATCATGCCGCTTTGGCGATACTGACATTTTACCCCTAGCCCGTCATCGCAGGCTCTTCCCTCGTATTCAGTATCATTCTCTACTTCCTCGTCAACCTTAAACGCGAGCCTGGGCAATTCTTCATCTTCTGGCTGTTCCTCTGGCTCATCTCGATGACGACGTACGCCTTGTTCCGATGCCTTGCTGCCATCACGCCCTCGCTCGATGTGGCTACCCGATTCTCCGGTCTCCTCATTCAAGCCATCGTCGTATATGCAGGTTATACCTTGGCGTTCCCCAACATGCGTTACTACTTTAGATGGATTCCCTGGATCAACCCGGCTTACTATGGGTGAGTATCTCTGATAATCGGAGAGAGCGATTGCTAAACACATATGCAGTTTCGAGGCCATTGTTGCGAATCAATTCCATCACACGAACTTGGAATGCGCTCAAGGCAGCTACGTGCCCTTCGGTCCGACCTACACGGATCCCGCGTACGGGTCTTGTACCCTGGCAGGATCTCAACCAGGTCAACAGTTTGTGGACGGAGATGCGTACATCAAAGCGCAATTTTCTTACAGTTACGGACATGTCTGGAGGAATTTGGGTGCCCTGTTCGGTTTTTTGATTTTGTAAGTCACAAAGACGCAATATCTTGACAGTCGCTGACGTTCTTCCGTGCTCAGATTCGTTCTGATTAACATGATCGGCCTCGAATTGGCTTTACGGCCCGGCCAGGAAGGTGCGAGCATTGTCGAATACAAACGCACGAAGAACGCCGCGATCAATAAAAAAGGAGACAAGGAAGATACCCGGGAGCAAGGACATCAAAACGGCAATGAGGACCACCGCGACTCTTCTGCTTCCAGTGACGCCACTGTACGACCTGAAGAGGATATCCAGCCGCACAAGTCAATCTTTACCTTTGAGAACGTCAACTACACTGTTCCTGTGAAGGGCGGCTCAAGGCAACTGTTGACAAACTGCCGAGGCATGGTCAAGCCTGGGCGGATGGTTGCCCTTATGGGAGCATCAGGCGCCGGTATGTTGGATCACATTCACGTCTGAAGATCATTACTCACACAGATGACACTCCTAGGTAAGACGACTCTGTTGTCCGCCCTGTGCCAACGATTGGGTACTGCTGAAGGAGACTTCCAACTCGACGGGCAGCCTTTGCCTCCAGCTTTCCAGCGAATGGTCGGTTTTGCCGAGCAGGCCGATGTGCACGACGAATGGTCCACGGTCAGAGAGGCTTTCCGATTCAGTGCTATCCTGCGACAACCCAAGACGGTCAGCCGAGAAGACAAGCACAAGTATGTCGAGACTGTCATCGACTTGCTCGAGTTGCGCGATTATGCAGAGGCAAGAATCGGTAGGTCTCTATCTTGAATTCCCGACGGGTGGCTAACAAACCATCTCACAAAAAGGTTCCGGGCTATCCATCGAAATCCAGAAGCGTGTTACTATCGGAGGTAGGTGTTCGATCGGCCCTTTCCCCTTGCCCTCAAGCTGATAGCCTACGTATAGTGGAACTGTCTGCCAAACCGAGTTTGCTCTTTTTCTTGGATGAACCTACGAGTGGTCTTGACGGTCAGGTAGGATAAAGAGCAACTACGTCGAGCAAAGCGGCTGACAAAACCCTGACAGGGCGCATGGAACTTGTGTCGATTCTTGCGAAAGCTCGTGTCCAACGACCAGGCGATCTTGGCGACTATCCATCAACCCAGTTCCGAGCTCTTGTTCCAGTTTGACGATTTGTTATTGCTCGCTCGAGGCGGGAAGACGGTCTACAATGGGCCGATCGGCAAGCAAGGAGAAACGATGATCAAATACTTCGAGTCGAACGGCGCGAAGAAGATCGAAAAGGGCGCGAATCCGAGGTGCGTTTATAGGCCTGACTTGCTGAGGCGAACAGTGATCGACTTTGCAACAGTGAATGGGCGATCGATATTATCGGACGCACTGAGGACAAAGACTGGCCAAAGCTCTGGGAAGAGAGCGAGCAAAACAAGAAACTTGCCGAAGAAATTCACAAGGTCCAGCAAGAGCGCAAGAGCAAGCCTGTTGCCGAAGATGTCGACAGGACCAGCAAATATGCGGCGTCATACTGGACTCAAACACAACAGTTATTCAAGAGGACGTTTACCGGCTACTGGCGAGACGTCGGATACATCTCGGGCAAACTCTTCTTGCATATCTTTACGGCCTTGTTCAATGGTCTCACGTTCCTGAAACTCGGCAACGCGGTCATCGACAACCAGGTCAGTCGCAGGAAAGGTCATGTCTACAATATGCCTAACTCCTCTGCAGGGCACACTCTTCTCGATCTTCATCTTCCTCACCACCGCTCCACCGCTCATCCAGCAACTTCAACCCCAATTCCTTCGTCTTCGAGGGCTGTACGAAGCCCGAGAAGGTGCCGCCAAGATCTACTCCTGGGTCCCGCTCGTCGCGTCGGCCGTGTTTGTTGAATGGCCGATATCGGTGCTGGCTGGTTGGATCTACTTTGCCATCTGGTGGAATCTAGTTGGGTTCCCTGGCGGGGGCAGGGCAGGATACGGGTTCTTGCTTGTCACCTTGTTTGAGCTGTATTTGCCGACGTTTGTGAGTAGACTCGAGGAGGTCGCCCGTGCGGGAGGACTAATCTTGCTTCCAGGGTCAAATGCTGGCTGCTATTGCACCCAACGCTTTCGTCGCATCGCTACTCGTGCCCATCTTCTTCACTTTCGTCATCCTGTTCTCTGGTATGCGCCGCTATCCAATCGCGTTGGCCATTCGCTAATCGCTCGACTTCCAGGTGTCCTGGTTCCTCCTATGGCGTTGCCATACTTCTGTGAGTACCGTCCGCGTTGTCTTGTTCCGGTACTAATTCCGCGACGCAGGGCGATCTTGGATGCTTCCCTTGACGCCGTTCCGATACCTTTTGAGTTCGTTGCTCAACGTCACCTTGCATAACAAGACTATTCGTAAGTCAGTTTTCTAGGCGTATCTTTTGGCGTACTAACGGTTGGCGGTGCAGAATGCAGCAACAAGGAATACGTGACGTTTGACCCGCCTCCGGGACAAACCTGCTCTGCGTATATGCAGGTACGTTAGAGGGTCAGTAGCATCCCGGGGACATTTACCGACTTTCTCTTCTGCTTGATAGGCATTCTTCGCATCGGGCAATCCGGGATACTTGGAATCGGTTACGGAGAACGCCATGGCCAACTGCCGATACTGCCAGTACTCGAATGCGGACCAGTACCTCGCGACGCTCGAGGTATACTGGTACAATTTGGCTCGCGACATCGGCGTCTTTGTCTGCTACATTGTGGCGGACATCGCTCTCGTGAGTAGCTTTCGATGACATCGGTCGTGCGCATCTAACCCCGCATCATACAGGTCTTCCTACTCACCTGGCTCGTCCACTTCCGCTCGAACCCATTCAAAGCGTTCGCCGGAAAGAAGTCGCGCAGGAACTCGACGCCCTCGACTGAAGCTCAGAACGGCAAGGAGCAGGGCGATGGAGGTGAAAAAGGAAAAGGATATGCAGCTGCGCCTGCACCTGCTGCCGCGACGGCTTGAGGCAACTCTTTTCCTATGGTCGCTTTGGACATTTTCTTTTAACTGTATCTTGTGGCGGTAGATCGTAGACTGGTCATGATGGATAATATGTAACATACGAGTCTGCTCTGTTGGTTTACGAGGACCTGTCTTGTTGGCGACTCACTGAAGGTCGTCTTCGACTCCACTGGCACGCCTACTTAGAAGCGCGTCATTGCCTCTAAGCGCGTGGACTATTCACCAATTATGAGGTGTAAGAATCCTCGTCTCCTGCCGTTGTAAATAAACATAATCCGCCAACATCGTTCATCCACCTTCTACATCGTCATGCCGCCCAAACGAAAGGCACGAACCACCGAACCAAGCGAACTCTCTCTCGACCCATCGCTCACGCCATCGAACCAAGATGACGTGCCCTCAACCACTGCAGGTTCGAGCAAACGCACCAAAACGACAACGGGGAAGAGCAAAAGTGCCACCATAAGTGCCGAGCGGAAAGAAGCGAATCGGCTCGCAGCGGAACGGAGCCGTGTGCGGAGGGCGACAAGGGCGGGTATCTTGGAGCAGACGGCCAAGGGACTGGCCGAGGAGAATTTGGTGTTGAAGGAGCGGATAAAGAAGTTGGTTGCGATGGGTGTCAGTGTCGATGCGGGAGTAGCGGTCGCGGAAGGGTTGCCAGAGGGGGCGGGGCAGATCGCAGTAGAGCCGGAGAACTCGGGGGAACGCTCGACGCCTGTCCTGGAGGTGATGACGGACTTGCAGCCCGACATCACGACTGCTGCTTCGATCAGTGTCGAATTCCCGCCGACGGTACTGCGGACGAGCAACAAAAGCAGTCTTCAACTGGAAATGGAAACACACTTCCGTAATCAAATCGACGAGCTCCAGACCCTTCTCCAAGAAAAGCGAGAACAACTCGGATCTGGCATGGAAGAAACCATGGAGGGTCCGGAAGATCTCGAGACAGAACATCGTCAAATCCAGGACATCAACAACCGCTTACAAGAGGAGATCAGCACACTTCACGACGCCATCGCCCGCATACGTGCGGATCACGCGAAAGCCAAGACGGTCAACGAACGACTACGGACACGAGTGCGCGAGACCGAGGCGGAGTTGCTTGTCAAGGAAGGCGTGGCGAGGACGGCTGCAGATGCTGGATTTAGGATCGATGAGAGCCGGTCGGACGTCCAGCGAGCTTTCAAAGATCTGAAACGACACCTTGGCTTGTTGATTGGTGTAAGTCGCGCCGATTCTGGTAGTTACGGCCCTGTCTGACCATATCCTTGCAGCATTTCAATCCAGGCTTTATCGAGCCTGATCTACCGGAACAGGAGGCCCTCGTCGTCCCGGCGCCATACGAAAGTGCGCCGCTTCCGGAACCACAGAAACGAGGTCGTCCGCCCCTATCCAAGGCCAACAAGGCTTCCTCCTTACGTACCACCCGTAAACATTCGGTCGGCGAATCCATGTCACCCGGAGACCCGAACATCCCGCACGATTCGCTCCCGGCAGCAGGATCCTCCACCGGACCCGGCACCAAATCCTCTCGCGCGAAGAAACGCTACGAACCAAGTAAAGTCCGGTACCGCCTCGACGCGGACCCGGACGTGATCTACATCGAGGAGCGGGAAATCATCCAGAACGAGGACGGGGAGCAGGAGATTGTGCACGTCAGCAAGAAGCCGGTGTATAACCCTCGTCCGCGGTCCGGGGCGGGGAGGAAGCCTGGCTCGGGGAAGCAAAAGGCGCAATCGGTTGCGCATGGGGAGGATGAGCTGCGTGAGCTTTCGGGGGACGGCGTAGGGGAAGAATACGCAAGTACAGAGATGGAGCGGGATGTCGTGATGGTGGATCCGAGTTTGGAGAGTCATGGTACGCTTCAGACGCTGCACGAGGCCGAGGGGACGATTCAGACGCTGCATGAGGCAGAGCAGATGGCTTGACGGAAAGTTGTAGCTTGTTGTATCCTTGCTTTACATATGAGAGAATTATGGAAGGAGGAAGGACAAAGTCAACACATGCTGCGCTAAAGACGCGACGATTCCGCAAGTGAGACAACGCTCGGACGTGGATCAAAGCGACACCTTCGTCTTGATTTCCTTTATACTGTCTGCCCGACTCACCGACACTATGCATCTCATCACCTGGTTGCTAGGCCTGCTGGCACTGGCATATCCCATCCAAGTGAGTCCTGCCTCGGGACCCTCACACGCAAGCTGCTGATGGCGCGTTTTCGTCGAAAGGCACTGCACTTTTACCTTGATTCAAGTGAACAGCGATGTTTCCTGGAAGAGTTGCCGTCGGATACCATCGTGGAAGGTGATGTATTTGGCTGTTCTTCAGAAGGTTGTTACTGATCTGGCATCACGTAGGCCACTACAAGGCGCTTGAATGGGTAGAAGACGCGAAAGAGTGGAAGATCAATAATGATATGGGCGTACAAGTGACCGTCGAGGTGCGTTCGGAGGAGCGGTTCCTGCGACGCCTAATGGGTTGGCTGACCTTGGGCTGGATGGATAGGAGGTCAAGAGCGGAACGATCGTGGCGGATGTCAAAGGCAAGCCTGAGGGAAAGTTTACGTTTACGTCGCATGATCCCGGTACGATCCCCGTTCTGCCAAAGGGCACTCTGAGTGACTGATCCGTCCGTCGAGTGTAGGAGATCACACGATCTGCCTGAAGTCAAGCTCGCATTCGGGGTACTTTACGACGACGCACATCAAGTTCTACCTCGACATCAACGTCGGCGCATTGCGCCACGACCCTTCGTACGTCCTTGCCCTTCACCCACCTTCGCTCGACTGAACTCACCCCTTCTCGCAGGCAAGACACGTCCCACATGTCCACACTCGCAACCAAGCTGCGCGACCTGAACGAAAAGATTGACGGCATCCGGCGCGAACAGCAGTACCAGCGCGAGATCGAGTCCGTGTTCCGCGATGCCAGTGAACGGGTCAACAAGCGCGCGATGTGGTGGAGCTTTTTGCAGATGGCGGTGTTGATCGGTGCGGGGGCGTGGCAGATGCGGCATCTGAAGGTCAGTTTTCGGGATAAGGCGATGGGGGTGGAGCTAATGCTTTGGATATAGGTGTTTTTCGAAGACAAAAAGCTTAGGTGATGAAATGGAGAATACGCTGGGCCATGGGATGTACTCTTACAGTATATGGGTCATCGATAATAAGCATGTCTGGCTTGATCTCCGCTACACCTCTCGTCTTCAAAGCTCTGAATCCTTGAATCCCTGAAACCTGAGATACCACGGGGGTTCCAGCCAGGTATGAGGGGGTTCGCGCTCTTCGTGACGTAAGATTCGTCGAGTGAAACACGATCTTCGTGCAGCTGACAGATTCATGCAAGTGAAGATCCTGTTCACCCTGCTCCTCACTTCAGGTTTCCCCACCACCTACACCATGTCCCGTCGCTCAGGCAAATCCACCTCCCGCTGGCCACCGCACGGCCCATCGTCCACCGCGAGCCGCGCAAGCCATCTCAAGCGAACGCTCCTGGCCAATTCCCTCGTCTGGAAAGACGTCGACCGCTGTGCGGAATTGGGAGACGGCAATGAAGTCGGGAGTACCGGGTGTGTGAACGCTCTTTCGTGGGCAGACGATGGGGGGATGTTGATTGCTGCTGGAGATGATACGAGGTGAGTGTAGAAAGTATGGTATGCATATCGTCGCTGAGGTTATGTCGGAAGAATCTGCATGTGGAAGCCAGACAACGACGTCGCAGCTACGCCAGAGAACCCCTACCCTTTCAAGCTGGACGACACCATATCCACCGGGCACACACAAAACATCTTTTCCGCCAAGTTTCTTCCTGGTGCTTCGCACATGACGATTGCGAGTTGCGCAGGGGATGCTCAGATTCTGGTGTATGATGTCGAACGGCTCGATCGTCTCGTTACCAGTGGGTTCCGAAGTAGACTGGGAGAGTTGAACGGCAGGGAGGGAGCGGGTGTGAGAAAGTTGCTGTGTCACCGTGATCGCGTCAAGAGGATATCAACCGAGGTGAGCCCTTAAGCCTGTTCGTAGACTTTACGGCTGACTCCCGCAGGACAACCCACACATCTTCCTCACTGTCTCTGAAGACGGTACCGTCCGTCAACACGACCTCCGCACAACGCACAACTGCCGCTCCGGCTGCCCCTCGCCGCTAATGACGACCCTCTCCTCGATCCAGCTATACTCGCTCTCCGTCTCCAAGATCAACCCGTACCTATTCACCGTCGCCGGTACATCGCCTTATGCCTTTCTCCAGGATAGACGGATGGTCCGACCGATGAAGGAGGAATGGGCAACAGGAGGATTCGCGGGCGGAGAGGCAGATCAGGGGCACAAGGTGCACTGCGTGCGGCGGTTCGGGCTGGATCCGAATGCCGAGGAGGAGGAGGATGCGGCGGGGGAAGTGCAAGGAATGACAGAGGACGAAAGAGCGCGCAGGCGGGAAGCGACGAGACGGCGTAGACATATGGTGAGGCATATCACGGCTGTCGATATGTCGGATCATAACGCGGAAGACGTGAGTCGTCTCTCGCATCAATTGCTCGGACACGGCTGACCCGTCTCGTATAGTTGATCGTTTGTAAGCGACCTTGATCCTGACGGGATGAAACTGACCTACGTGGACAGCATTCTCCGGACATTCGATCGGCTTATTCTCGATCCACGACGATCCACCAGAAACATCCATTCGATCCGTTCGCCCGCGCAATTCTCCGGTGCCTAATGCGTCGAACGTCGGCAGCAAGAGACGCCGTGGATCTTCTGGAGCCAGTCGGCTGCAGAGGAGCGGAGTGGAACGGTTCGCGAGCCGCGAACGGGAGGTGGAACCGGAAGTACAAGGAACGGAGGGATCGGGCCAGGACAATGGCAAGGCGGGTTCTGACGACGAGGATGAGCCCTCTTCGGATACAGCGATGCCACCACCGGAATCAGGAACCGATCAAGACGAACCCGACCCTCCGGTCGAGCCGCATCGACACGTCTATGGCTCTGGCATATCAGCACAAGATCTCATGGTCTCTGACGACGACGACGCCGAGAATCCAGATCGCGCAGACGGAGAAGACGATTCGGACGGCGACGACGACATGAGCGCCGATGAAGAAGAACTCGAAGCCATACTAGCAGACGAGGAAGACGGCCTCTACCCAGCAGAGGGCACAGAAACCTCTCCCTTCTCCACGGCGCCCATCGTCCACCCTCGACGACTCTATCGCGGCGCGCGAAACGTCGAGACCGTCAAAGACGTCACGTTCCTGGGAGCAGAAAAGAACTTTATCGGCAGCGGAAGCGACGATGGGAATTTCTTCGTGTGGTCGAAAGAGGGCAAGCTCGAGGGCATTTGGGAAGGCGATAGCGCCGTTGTCAATGTGATTGAGCAGCATCCGTCGTTGCCACTCTGTGCAGTGTCTGGAATTGATTCCACAGTCAAGGCGAGTCAGCTCAGAGAGATCTATTCCGGTGCTGACGTCTTCCATAGCTCTTCGCGCCTCTACACGAACCACCACCGGTATCTTTCAAGCGCATTCAAAACGCCGAAAACATCATCCGCGCCAACACGCAGTCGGATCGCCAAAGGGGACTAGGTGGACGTATGGCGCTGCTCAGTTCGTATGCAAGGTTCTTGGCATCGAACGCCGGAGCAGGATTGGTCGAGGTGGAAGATGATGGAGAAGGGTTGCGCGATTGTGCATTGCAGTGATACGGATCATTATTCGTGTACAACTGGACTATTATATACAACCTGCAGTATTCTCGCTTAGCACGCTCGACCTTTCCCCTTGGACGAGTTGATAGGCGGCGCAATCGTGCTTTCATCCTATAACACAAAGGTCAATTTTCGTTCACTTGACGACTTCCTTCGACATACCGGTTCGCACTTATTGATGCATGGAATTAGCTCTTGCTACTGGCTGCATTTTGTTTGAACTCACCTCTGCTCCAAGAGACACCTCCACCGTCCCATCAGCAAGCAGCCAAATCCTCGTCTTGCTCTCATCGGGATCACACTTCCTCCCCTGCAACGCCTGCGGACACCCTGCCCATCTCCTAATCCAGCCGTCAGCCCTCTGTCCTCCGATTAACCCGGGCAACTCACTTCCAGACGTCAGGATCGAGCGGTTCGTCCGGATCTGTTGACGAGTCGAGCGGGATACCGCGGCCGAATGGGTGGTTGAGGGTATATAGGGAATGCATGCCTAGAGACGCACAGTGTCAACACGGCATCATCGAGGATTCCGTGAGCTACTGACGTTTCTCGAAACATGCGAAGAAACGGGGCAAGATCGCTCTGACGAGTTCCGGTGCGCAGACGAACGACGAGCCGGTGATGTCGTCTTCGTGGACATGGAGCTGCCGAATTTTGTTAGAACTGGCGTTTGTGGGAATGTGGGTGGCTTACCTTGAATGACATTGTGAACGCCGGCAAGGCGAGATCATGGACCAGTGATGGCTGGATATGCATCTTCACAGTCACTAAAGCAGGAATGAGATGAGTATTCTAGTGCAAGCATGGGAACTTACCATCACGTATCTCCCCGTCCATCAGCGTATCCCACAGCAAACACCTCTTGATACGACACTTGCCGATCGGACACGTCCCATGCTCTTCCCCCAGTCGAGGAAGGTGCTCGTCCTGCAAACCGAGCAGTTTCCGCTTCTCCTGCTGTGCGCGGGAGACGGTTCTTCGTGTCGTTCCAGTCACTGACTCGATTCCCGGAAGTGATGGTACGTGGATGGTGATCTCCCGGCAAGGGCACACGGCACGACTCGCAGCGAGGAGGTCTTGTACCATCAACGAACGGATCATCTTGCAAACGTTTGTGTCTGGCGGGTCGAGGTAGAGGTCGAAGATGTCGTCGCACGGCGGGGAGGGACAGCATGGTGTCAGTGGTTTTGCGTCGTGATGAGCATGTTCAATCGACGTTTCAGCGTCTTGGGGATGTCCCGTAGTGCTTGAGCGTCTCTTCTTTGCTTTCTTCTTCCGGAGTCCTTTGGGAAGTTGGCAGACGTGAGTCGGCAATGATACCGGAACGAGCTTTGTCGTCGGCGGTGATGCTGGAGGTGTGAGGGGGAGCTGGGCTGAGTAGTGCATGATAGGCTGAGAGCATGAGTGACGACATGGTTGCAGTCGTCGTCACTGACATGTTATATACCGAGATCGTCGGGTGATAACTGCATAACTGGGATGAGTACCCACTCGGCGTGCAGTCGCGGATGGATGATCGCGTCATCAGTCGTGCTTCATCTCACTAACTACCTCTCAGGTAGTCTAAGCTCTAGTCTACTACCGTCAATCCTTCTCCAACTGCTTCATCTTGCGCTCTACCACACTCCGTATCGGACACGCAGTCGACGCTACCACGTCCGGTCTCTCCTGGCCCGCGAGATTCGTCACGCTCTGCTCGTCGACGGCTTTGTAGAACTTGTCACAGCAGCGGTAGAGGGCAGCGACGTAGGCTTCGCATTTGGCTTGGTTGTACGATGTGCGGGAGAGGCAGGACTGGATGGCGCATGCTGTGAGGAAAGGGCTCAGCTCTGGGTTGTGAAGAGCGGGATGAGGTTTTACCTTCGTCTTGACATGATTGACGGTCGACGTTGAGGCGTGTTGCCTATGATAGCAGCCGTCAGGAAAGGCCGAGAACACCATACACCTGCACTTACGTGGACCATCTTGGCTGATAGTGTCGTTAACTCGAGAAAGGATATCGACGGAATATAACAGGGGTACAACAGGTCGACGATGTGCGCCGCGAAACCATCCTCATCTTCCGTCCACGTGCGGTGATCGATTCTGCGTATATAGCATGTCGCGAGCTCTTCAAAGTCCCGTTTGACTGTCTTTGCGCCTAGGAATTCCCCGACGTTCGCCATGCCAGCATCGACGATCGCTCCAGCGGTGCTATCCACCACCGAAATAACCCCCTCCATCGACCCCTCATCCATCCGCCTAGAAACTCTCGACAAATCCACAACACTTTCGACCTTACGTCAAGTTGCAGAATGCATCATCATCTCCCTCGAACTCGGCTCGCCCGTGTGGGAGAACATCATCCCCGGCCCTCGAGATCCGCTCGACGTTCAAATCGATCGAGCAGCGCTGCAGCATCGACTGGCGTTGAGAAGCGGTGAAAAGGTGTATGTTCGTGCGGTCGGGACGGTAAAAGGGGAAGAGCGGACCCTGGGTGTTGCAATCTGGTACAGGCCCGGGGTGAGGTATCATCCTCTGACGAGGGACGAGATGTCCGACGAAGAGAAGGAAGCGTACGTGGGGTACGATATGGTGTTTCGGGATGCGTTTTTCGGCGGGTTTCAAGGGTATAGGGATAAGCTCATGGGCGATGATCTATATTGGTATGCACTGCGCTTCTTCACAGAAACCTCGCTGATCGGACGTGTAGGTACCTATCTATCCTCGTCGTCCACCCCGACGCGCAAAAGCTTAGAATCGGCAGTCGACTGCTCGACCACGGCTTGCGGAACCTCGTCCAGCCGGGAAACCCGACGATATTGGAAGCCACGCCGGCAGGAGAGAGACTGTATGCCAGTCGAGGGTTTGTGAAGGAGCTCGAGTTTACCCTTGCCGAGCAGTACCCGGGCATGGGGGAGATGAAGTTTCCGTTGTACCGCCGTCCGGCGGAGACGTGATAGCAGATGACGATAATTTCCTGCAGAGCAGAACATGGACATCTCTTCATCCTTGAGAATGCATGGATCGTGTCCACCAAAGCTTTGAAATGTGTCTATACCAAATTGTATCCCTCTGATCAAGCATCTCCCCCCCGGCTATTTGGCACCCTGCGCTGGCGGCTCCGACGTCCCGACCAGAGCGATCGCCACGCCAGCACCCGCGATATAGATCCAATACTTTTGGAAGAACGACTGCTCGACGGGAGGCTTGATGGCGCCTGTGGTACCTGCCTGAGCGGCGGGCAAGGCTGATGCCATACGTGGGCTATCAAGAGCAGTCAGCGAAGCAAGGCATCGAGAAGCGAGAAAGAACACGTACCTCGGCAAAACATCCTTTGTCTTCAGGACAACTTCAACATCTCGTGCACTTCCGTCCCATGTGCGGGGTACGTTCATCCCCCGCGTGTCCTCTGGGCACCCAGTCCCGGTGACGTTCGATTGTAGGCGGTAGGTGATGCCGTATGGCTGGAGCGTGGGATGTGATTCGAGGTCGCCTGTTGGTGACGGTGAGGTGTGGCTTGATAGATGAAGGGTGATTGTTTCCTTGTCTGCGTGGAGGAGATGGCACTGCGAGGGAAGGGCTGTAAGCATCGATACAGGCAGAGAAGCTATGCTTGGCCAGTTTTCGAGGTAGATGAGAGACTACGACGCTTGTCTTCTTCTTTATGGAGGGATCCGACATTAGGAAGTGTCCACTCTTTCGACAGTGGCATTGTCGTCTGGGTGCATCTCGCCACTACCTGACGCATCGATATTCCCGTTTGGGGATCAAGCGGACGCGACAACATGAGACCGTCGTCCGTACGCAAGCGTTTCCGAAGCTCTGTGGCTGACCGTCCCTCCTGTCATCCTCCGTTTCACTGCAATCCTCTCGCTATCGTGGCAAGAGGCCGAAACGACACTCCGAAAAGACGATAAGGTACTCACAGCTCTCACAGCACTTCTCGGCCATTCCTCCTCGTCCCTGCCGTCAACCTGAACCGCGACCTGAACCCACGCCCGTTCCAGATCCACCGTTTCGGCTTCAGCTGCCTTTCCCTCGGCCTTCACAAACCTTCCCCTAGGTGGCACAACACCTCCCGTACCCGTCTGCAATGCTAATGCATAGCTTGCGACATCGATGTCCGTCTCGACTGTGCCGTAGGTGACGAATGGCGCTGTTGGGCTTGAGGGATCCACGAGGCGCCGATGGAGGGTGTACGATGTGTGGGATGGTGTTGCCGAGGCGAGGGAGAGTGTGAGAGCTGTGAGGATGGCGAAGAGCTTCATTGTTGCAGGAATGGGAGGAACGACAGACGAGATGATTAAGGATTTGAATAGCTGAAATGAAGCTTGAATATAATTATTGGTAAAGAGTACGTAAACGTCACAAAAAGGCCAAATATTGAAAGCGCGACAACCGCGCTCGGCCCGAAGGCTCAAGTCAGAAACTAGGACCATCATCAGTCACAGCTTGCTGTTGTGGAATCTCTTCTGCTGCGCTCTCACGGCACTTTTTCGCATCAACATGTCGTCCCATGAAGGCAGCGCACCACCAGATCAACAGACGACCGACCAGCCCGCGAAAAAACGAGCCAAATTCACGCGGACTCGAGGCGTAGGTTGCGAAACCTGTCGACGGTACGTACGGCGAACTCACCTTGTATCACGCTGATGGCCGTCGTGCTTTTCCAGGAGAAAGAAGAAGTGCGCGGGAATCGACGCAATCTTCAAGACCTGCCTTGGATGTCGGAAGAACGGACTCGTCTGTCTTCCCTGGGGATCGGATCATCCGCAGTATTCAGGCAACGAGGCGCACGATGCCGGGAGGAGCGGGAGTTTGGTTTCCCATGAGCGAGGGGAGAGGTCTGGGACGTCGGTAGATCTGCAACGGGAGTCGACAAGGACTGGTCCGTCGGCAGCATCTTCGGTTTTGCCGCATCAATCCGTTCAAGTCTTCCACCCTCCTCCAATCGCGGCTCCGTCAATCCCAATACCGCCGCCCCAAGTCGCGCCACCACCGATATTCCAAGCCGATCCCGACTACGACCCGCATGCCACATACCCCGGACTAGACGAACCCATGTCTCCGAACACTGCGGCCATATGGATGGCTTTGATCCAGTATACGGAACCCGATGCACATATGCAGACGAGTGGACAGGCGATGTTGGGCCAGAATGAGATGGGGCAGCAGTATCCGTCGTTACGTCCGGATGCGGAGGAAAATGGATATGGTATGGTGGGGACAGGTGTGACGTTGGCGTCTACAGATCAATCGGGACAGGTAAGTCTCAAGCTAGAATCTTGAACGTCGCTAACCCCTATCAGGCTTCGACAGAGGTGTTAACAATGGAATACGGCAAGTGGCAACGCCTCAAAACCTCCCACCCGTCGCTGATCCCCTCTCGCAGCCCTCGACCCGCGGACAGACCTCCGTAAACACCCGCACACGCAACAACTCCTCAACCTCTACCTCGAAATTGCCGACCGCTGGCTCCCGACTTTTCCCCCGGGTTCGAACAACCCCATGCGCGCCGCGATCGACAGCTTGCATAATTCACCGGCAAGCGTCTGTGTCCGGAGCGCGCTTGCCTCGGCGTACGTCCGGTGTGTGAAACCAGAGGAAAGGAGGGAAAGGGCTGGGCAGAGGCCGTTGCCAAAGCCGTTGACGGTGGATCTGGAGCGGTTGTTTATGGATACCGGGATCAGCTCGATTTCTGCGAATCCGCCGGATTTGAGCTTGTCGAACAAGTTGTGGTGTATCATTGATTTTCGTGAGTTGCTTCTTTTGATGCTTGGATCCCGGCTGACACTGCGCAGAACTGTATTACTTTACGCATTCTTCGGCGTTTCAGGGAATGGAGGTGATGAAGATGGCCGCGGACATCATCCATCAGGAATTCGGGGAGACGCCCGAGCTCGTCGTGTCGCTGTTGTATCGACAGCAGACGTTTGGCGCGAGGACTTTTGCCCTCGGTGACATCAGCCGCTGTCTCTTGGATCGAGGCGAGCGTTGCATGTGAGTCGAGAGTTCTCTCGGGGATGCAAGTGCTGATGTTTGGATAGCTTTGATCTCATCGGAAAAAACGACGACGATCCGCACATCCCGGCATCCATGGCGCTCGGGGCGAACGACTCGAACTGGATATCGGGCAACGCGTGGCTCGGCCAACCGATGTCGATCGCGCTGATGATAGCGTCCATCGTTGACCTAGTAGCGGACATCAAGGATGCCGAGGCAGAGGGCGTCAGGTGGACCGAGGGGTTTATGGACAGGGGTTTTGCGATTGAGCAGAGGATAAAGAAGAAGGATTTCTCGAGGTCGGCTGGGGACGCGGGCGTAGGGGAGCCGCCGATTGGAGTGGTGCTTGGGGATCTCTGGAAAGCGGTGCGTTGATTGAAAGCGTTCTGTGCTGTGCTGATTTGATTACCTTGCAGACCGCATTGACGGTTCTCTACCAATCCGTGTTCGGATACGGCCCGCTCCATCCCAACCTACGCCAAGCGCTGGCAGAGATGCGTCGGACGCTCAACATTGCATTCCAGCATGGATTCCGCAACCCATCCCTGTCACGACTGCCTCAACTGTTTGGCTACCTGTCGTGCCCCGTCTTCTTCGCCGGTACGCTAGCCGTAACGACCGAGGATAGGCAATGGGCTCGACGGATGATGGAGCGCCTCGGTCCGGAGCAGGTATGGAAGGATAATCTTGCGTTGCTCGAGGGTGTTTGGCGCGAGATGGACGACCGGGGCTGGCCTGTGGACTGGTACGAGTACATGGTGAGGCACAAGTTGTGGGCGGGATTCTATTAGGTAATCTCGCCAGGTCGGCTTCGCGTCGAAATCGCGTCATGATGACGATCTAACGGCGTTGCGTTGCGAGGGTTATATAGACGTCGACGTGGTGCTTGGTTGTATCTCTCTCATTGAATCATCCATCATGTCGTCCGATCTTCAGTTCCTCGTCGGTTCCTACACCACCTCGATCGCCCTCGTCTCGTTCAACCCAGAGACAAAGCGACTCGCCCGCGTATCGAGCTCAGCCGTCGGTCCCTCGCCAACATGGGTCGAAGCATCAAAGGTTCCATCCCTCGCCGGCAAGGTCTTTTACGCCGTCAACGAGATGGCCGGAAAGATTGTCAGTCTCGAACTGAAGGATGACAAGCTGCAGGTCGTCGGGATGGGCGTCACCAAGGGAGACCCTGCGCATGTGCTTGCGTTGAAGGACGGAAGTGGAGTCATCGCTACCAACGTGAGTGAACCGCTTCCCACGACATTCAGCGCTAACGACGGCACAGTACGGCGGCGGCTCTGCCATCTTCTACCCAGTCGACCCGCAAACCGGACACTTGCCCGCCGCGCCGACCGGAGCACTCGCGACCCTCACCCCGTCCTTCCTCGCTTCAC
Source organism: Naganishia kalamii (assembly GCA_022813745.1). Classification (NCBI taxonomy): domain Eukaryota; kingdom Fungi; phylum Basidiomycota; class Tremellomycetes; order Filobasidiales; family Filobasidiaceae; genus Naganishia; species Naganishia kalamii. The sequence goes on along the minus strand of JAKLLX010000003.1, from coordinate 137,624 downwards.
ACCCGCCTCTCCTGAACTTCACCTTTGCGTACCCTCACACCGGGCCCGACAAGGGACGACAGGAGGCCTCGCATCCCCATCAAGCGCTCGAGGGCGAAGAGGGGCTCGTCTATGTTCCGGATCTGGGAAGTGACAAGATTTGGATCATCCGAAGGGTGGAGAATAAGGAGGGGTTGGAGGTTATTGGCGAGATGAGGTTGCCTGGTGGAGCGGGACCTCGACATGCGGCACTGTCCCCTGATGGTACGTTATGCATATCCGTTGTCGTTCTACGCTAACGGGGTGTTTCAGGAAAACACCTCTACGTCCTCACCGAGCTCTCGCACGAAGTCTTCGTCTACCCGACGCCCTCGCCCTCCCAACTCGGCAAGGATTCCATCCCCATCGAACCTCTGACATACCAAGGCTACGAGATCGTTCCGGAAGAGATTCCCAGGCAGTTCAGGAAGCCGATGAACGCTGGCGAAATCATCGTCAGTCCGCTCAGCGGACGTACCATCTACGCCTCGAACCGGGGCCAAGTCGACTTGAACTCGGAGATTCCGGCCGACGCCAAGGGTGATGGGATTGCGGTGCTTACGCTTTCCGAGGACGGGACCAAGGTCGAGTCGCATACCATTGTTCGAACTGGCACCAACTTTATTCGAGGGATGGGCGTTACCAAGGATGGACGATGGTTGGCTACCGTTGGGCAAAAGGACGGGAACGTCGAGGTGTACGAGTGCACGGGCGCTCGAGGGGAAGAGTTGGTCTTGACGGCGAGGTTGGAGGCTGGAGATGTGAACGGACTGGGCGTGACGTTGTTGCCGACCGATGTCTTGTGGTTCTGATTGAAAGGACAAGTATAGAGATGTATAGAGTCACATTGTACAGAATGAATCCTTGCAAGCAATACACTACTTGATGAGATACAACGCGAAGAAACAATCTTCCAGAACGTTTGGCGGTTGACATCTGATCCCGGCATGCCTTGGCGAATCCATACACGGTTTGGCGGCTTTCTGCGCTCCTATCTATATCAAATGCGAAACTCCTTGCCCGATGAACGTACGGATGCCTACAACGCAAACTGAATGAGCTCTTCCGAGCACTCTCTGGAGGGTTTGCGTCAAACTCACATCTCTCGGGAAGTCGGGATTGCGTTTCTCTCCGTCACCGCATTCCTATGCGTGTGGATCTACTCCGATCTCCCCTCGTCTAACGATAATCCCATCCTCTCTTCGCTCGATGGTATCCCTTGTGATCCTCGGATCGACTCCATCGTGAAAGGTGATATGAAAATGTTTTGCTGAATGGCCACAGATGTTGAGCGCGCTGTACCAGTCGCGAGCATCGTCATTTGGAGGCAAAATCTTGATCGATTCTTCTGCTGCTCGACCGATAACGTTGGAAGCACGATTGAAATCTTCCAGCACAACATCGTAGGCGATCCGCAATTCTCCAATGTCGAACGGAATTGGGCAGTACACATACAGGGTCAAGTCGACGATGCATGGATTGCGCTGGTATGCGAGAGATATCTTCGGGGTGCGGTAAGCTTCCCGTACTACGGATCGGTCAAACAGACAGCTTACTCCGCCACAAGTTTGTAACAGTTCCCCCTTATTCGTCGGCCACATGATGAAGATCGGAAGCCGTTGCCTTTTCCTCCGCGCTTCAGAGCTCGAAGTCCGAATTAGGGTCGTGAACTCGATGATGGTTATCGCAAGTACTTCAGACGCGTGATGAGGACATGACGACGGATTTTCGAAAAGATCAACCTCGTCGATGATCATCGGCAACTCCGCGTTGGGAAACTGGATAGAGGGCGCCGCTTGTGCGAAGCTGCACCCAACTGAGTAAGGCTCCACCATGACAATCACCCTGTTGAGTCTGCCGACTTTGCCCGATGGATTTCGCTTCATCTTGTTCAGGTTGTATACGAGGCCGAGGGACTGGAGCAGCATCGGTAAATCTTGACTGCCGTATTGATACTTGGGCCAAATAAAAACCATCATGATGTTCATGTCTGACTCGCCGTGGGGCGAAATGGAGACTGAAGCCTTGATGGGTACGTGCGGCGCGTCCTGAAAATCGTGCAACGGTCGATCCGGGCTGCACCGGGCGGGATCGTCTTTCAGCCCTTCATCTACCTCCACGAAAAACCTCAAGAACCATCATGATCGCCTCGATATCGTGGGTCCTGTTATTCAGGAACTACTCACCGAATGTAGTGCGCTCCCGACGAACGTTTCAACCTGTGCCATTGATCTGCCTGATTTGCTTTGTTGTACCGGTGAATCACAAGTTTGTACAATGTCGGCAACGTTTCTTCATGGACCACATGGGACGCGACGTTGAGATTTGCGAGAGTCTTCAACTGAAGGTCTTGCTGGAGAAACTTTGCAATGACACCGATCACGTCAGGGGGCAAGATGAGATGTTGTCCAATCTAGAGAAGCATAAACAAGGTCAGCGGGGAGTGCAGAATCTACGACGAGTCGAGGGCGTGTGGGTAGGGTCTACTTACAGCGTTACTCCTATTCCGTTGCTGTTTCGTTTTCTTCGCGGATTTGTTTTTCTTTGACGGCATGATGGATATGTGACCGAATCCAGGTGTCAGGTGTTTGTTCCAATGCAGGAAAATGTTCTCCTCAATACTGAGTCGTAGGGCAAGTGACTGCAACAGACGACGACCTGTGCATCTTCGTAATATATGTACTTCTGCAAGCGCTTGACGGATTCCCACACTCGGCTAAGCGAGCTACCCCTGAATTTATCACGTGACCCAGCTTCGCGTTTCATCTAGGTATTTCCGGGGAAACGGCATCATACGGTGGCTGAAGATGCGCGCATTCGCTTGATCTACTCTGCCCGGTCACCTTCATCATGAGGGGATGGAAGATGCCAGTCACGGAAATACACGTCGATACACTCTTGATCACGCGAGGTAGCTGTAGTGCTTTTGCAAGGGGTTTATTCGCGCCTCCTCTGTGTTGACAGGAATCAATCTGTGTCCCAAAGGCGGGTGCTACCTTTCATCTGGGATAGGGGCTGGTGTCTCTTGGACTACTGAAGGTTAACGCTCCAAATGGGTACAAAAGGTTGGTGAGACAGCATACCCACGCCTTTCCACCTTAGTCTTCCGCCATTTCCGCCGTATCGCTCTTCTGACTCATCGCGTCATCCCAAGCAAAACATGTCGTCTGAACAACTCGACAATCAGAACACCATCGTCGCTGAACAGATTGACGTCCCCATCGGTGAGTCTGATCGCACGAGTTGGTGAAAGGGATTCGCGGTCGCTCACCTGACATGTGAAGCTGAATGTCACGCGGAAGACTCTTCGATGAAAAAGGGCGAGGAAGCTCCAGTTCAGTCTGATGATTGTCTCTGCAAGCTGCTGGTGGAAACCAAAGCTCGGGAGAGACCAGTACCATATCCAGTACCCTCAACAGTATCGATCAACAATGCTGACGGAGTCCCCTTGAGTGTATCGTTCTACAATGCTATGAAAGAACTCGGGATCGACGGAGATCCGGAAGCTATGCTCAAGGTACCTGAAGATCCCGAAGCCCAAATCGCGCACTTGGACAAGCTGCGACGCACGATTGAGCATTTCTTCACAGCGATTCGTGAACATGTCAAGATCATCGAGAAGATGGGTCTTCCCTTGCACTGTCCTGGAGAACCCGACCATCTGAAAGCTGCCCTCCATGATCTAGATAAGCAGTTGAGGGCAATCAAGCAACACACAGTGTACCACTGCCTTCGTAAAGGCACAGACACCTCTACAGGCTCCGACCAGGGCACCTTCTTCTTCCACTTGTTGCTCCGACAGCCAGAGCTGGTCAAGGACTGGATGTGGTCCCTCTCCTTGCTCAACAGCGCCTTGGGCAAATACCGCTTGGAGGAAAAGGTGTCGGACGATATCTTTGCTCGGACAAAGATCATTAACGATACGGCAGACTGGATCCGGGGGATTATGAGAAATATCGTGCTGGAGCATGAGCAGCAGATATTGTCGTTTTGCGCTTATCTGCTAGGCTATGGGGAAAGCTCGGGCATCAAGGTCATCCCTGAGACTAGTCTCGGCATCCGGTTTGCTCTCCAGCAGGCACGTGATGTTTGTCCCGCCATCAGGACGAAGGACTTCTACAGGATGGTTGAGGGGTATATCGAGCAGGGGATCGAGAGGAAACGGCATGGGGAGTGTGTCGTCGTAGTCAATGTGGTTCAGCTTTTGGAGGAAGAAGTAGTTTCTAGAGACAGCGGGGAAGGGAAGTTTATGGACGGAGGTGTATAGACATTGTACCATGGGTAGATATTGCCGCTCCCCTTGAGCAAGTCATGACTTTATGCCCTCCAGGCTCCGCGACGCAGCTCAGTCAGGCAGGTAATGCCAACGGCTGGTAGCGGTCCATAAACCTGGAGACTGGTCAGTCTCGGCCGGTAGGTGATAAATGTAAGGAACGGCGGGCGGCTGTCAGGAACGAAGGGCAGTAGATGCTTAAACTGCTACGTCGAATTTCAAACCTGTCATATAGCTCGATACGGTCATACGGAGTCGAAAAGTCTTTGTGTTCCTGTTACTTGTAAACTGTTCCTACGATCCATCTTGCAGCATAAGCATAACGTTAGAGTAGCCACCACATAGATATGCCTCACCACACGAGTCATTATCGTCATTATCCCCGTCGCAAGCTTTGGCCTATGATGAGATCTCACGGCACTATTTCCCCATATTTGGGGCTTTGGGCTACCTTTGTTCGATTTCAGGGGCAAACGTCTCATGTACAATCGAAGAATAGAGCTTCAATCAGTATAAATAGCTTTGAACAACCAGAGTTGTCTCCTGAATGAGACCTCTTAGTCCGTTGGCTTTTTCTTGAAACTTACATCGCATTTTCCAGCATACTTTGAGGTGCGAACTACTCATAACAACATGACGGCCGCCCGAATCGACAAGCTCATCGATAGCCAAGTCTCCTCTGACCTTATCTCAACCGGTGAGCCAGCGCATGGTCGATAAAGCGATCAACGTCGCTGATCCGACCTGTATAGCTGAATGCGACGTGAGCGACAGCCAGACAACCAGTGCCCAGGGCCTTAGCAGAGCCGAAGCTCGAGCTAAACCGATTTCCGATGATGTTGATGCTGAAAGTGCACTTTCCCGAGCGATCAAGAGAATGGGACTTCATCTGGAAAATGCCTTTGTGATCCCGGAAGACCAGGAGGCCAGGGACGAGCATCTTTCCAAAGTCAAAAGAGGCATTCAATATCTGCACGATGACATTCGCCATGATTTCGATATGCTTGAAAGAACGGGTCTTCCCGTGCAACATCCAGGAGAGCCCGGTCATCTTCAAGCTGCCGTTGATGCGCTCAAGACTCAACTCGGTAAAGTCAGTGGAAAGGCTGTGTTTACCTGCGCCGGGAAGAACTTGGATATAGACTCCAGCTCCTGCCGAGGCACCACCTTCTATCATCTGATGATCCGCGATTCAGCGCTCGTCAAGGATTGGTTGAAACATGTTTCTTCTCTCACTGCCATCTTGCGAGAATACCGGACTGTGGATACCGTGTCAGACAGTATCTTTGAGCTGACGCAGAGGATGAGTTGCATATCCCACGAGGTCTGTCAGTCGATGAGGAAGGTTCCGCTGGCGCAAGAGCAGCAGACATTATCGTTCTGCGCATATCTTTTGTCGTATGCGCAATCGTTGGATGTCAAGGTCATCCCGGAAACCAGTCTGGAGATCTGGTTCGCTTTGAAGCAGGCGCGTGACGTGTGTCACGACATCAAGGCAAAGGACGGCTACCAGTGTCTCGAGGGATATATCGAGCAAGGGGCCGCGCGAAAGCGCGACGAGCAGGACGTCGTAGTAGACCTGGTTCAGCTTCTGGAGGAGGAGCTGAAATCCCGGTACAATATGAGAGTGGAGCTTTCCGCGTAATGCCCCTCTATATTTTGATGAGGAGTTAGGCACCCTCTGACGTTGTAGTCTCTGTACCAGGCGACAAATATTTCTGGCTTTATGCCACTGGTGGCGTTCATGTGGCAGAGTGACGACTTGCTCGTGCCGGGAATGCGAGAAAGTTCTCTGTCTTCAAACTGACCTGGAAAGAGTCTCATGCGAAAGAGAGTGCGACGAAAAGTGCGAGCGTATCAACAGCTGCGTCGACAGTGAGAAGATAACGAGATTTGCTCTTGGCGCTCCAATCAAAGTAGTGCCATAAGGTCTGACACCAGTATCATGCATCAGAACACGAGACCGACTGATACATGGTACTTCATACGTATCATATCCAGCAGCCATTCACTGGAGGCGTCCACGAATTACAGACAGCCAGACAACGATGTTAGTCGGCCGATTCAATTTCCAGAATGTTTTGCCATGATGTACAGATGATACGCACATTACATGGTACCCTGAGACTCCTTTCACCTCTGTGGGCCATTCGTCCAGTACCTCCCTTGATAGCAGCTGTCTGCGTAAGATATATAGATCGAAGGGGCTAGCGTTGAAGGTCGGGTGTCCCCATTCGAGTCTTGTCATCATCTTCACCGCTTACATTCAGATCCCGAACCGTCACGCTGCAACAACCAATCTCACCAAATGTCAGAGTCCACGTCACCCGCTCCGATAGCTGTGCCTGTCCACGTAAAGGTAAACGATGAGGTTGAGCAGAGTGCGTTCCACCTAGGTATCAGTACAGCGATTATGCACTCATGCGGGTCGAGTCAGAGTCCTCAAACTGACTGAGCGATACTTCCAGACAGCACAAAGGTCGAAACCCCACAGACAAATCTTTCGTCTCCCACCAAGGCCCAGAGCGCATGCAAGGCCATCAAGGTTTCAGAGACATATGAAGACGCTATGAAGGCCCTCAAACTTGATCCGAAGACTGCCTTTGATTTGGCCGGCGCGTCTTCCGAGGAAGAAGTGCGCCGTCGAGGTGTGAACAAGATCCTTGGCAGATTGGCAAAGGATATATCACAAAGAATCAAGGACGTGAAGAAACTGGGATTGCCTTTGCGATATCCTTTTCAGCCGGACCATGTCAAAGTTGTGGAAGGTTTGTTCGAAGAGAGGTTCATGGATTCGGTGGAGGCCTCAGGATATCGACCCGACTTTATGAAGAGCCTTGTCTATTCGGGCTTTCTGTTTGCCACTGCCTTGGAGCGATACAAGCAACTCATCCTAGGCAAAAACAAGATCTTCGACTCCCTGAAGATCGTCGTTGACTTCGCAGAGAGGCTACAGCAACAGATTCGACAAATCCAAGTGGAGGGTGAGCAGGCTTTCCTGTTTGAATGCGCGCGTCAGATCGAATCCGCTCCGGAAAGAGGGCTTAGAATCCTTCCCAAGTCGGCGTATGCGATACGACTCGCCTTGGGGCAAGCAGAGGCCACCGGCATGCTGAAGTCTCGAGTCAATGCGTTTCGATGGCTCGAAGGGTATATCACAAGAAGGTTAGCGCAGGAGTCTGGGCAGCCTGACAATGGGCTCATTGTCATAGATGTCATCAAGGGTTTGGAAGAGGACATTGAGACGTACTGCGGTGCGAAGATACGGGTTCGGATTTAGGTAGACATCGATGTTTGGTAAATGTGGACTTTTCTATTCTTGTATTGTTACGATGATAGGTTAGAGAACCAGAACGTGCCTGTACGGTATATTGGTTTATGCCGGACGTCTTCTCTACCTGGCGGAATGTCATACATGCGCAATGGTTTACGACTGCAAGAAAACATGTACCTCTTGTTATATGCGAAAAGCGGAACAATTTGTTTCTGATGTCTAGCCTCTCTCCGCTATATCCTCAAGTCGCAAGTATTTACAAACCGTATCGTGGGTACCAGCAACCTTCTACGAGTCCCTTTCCTCTGGCGACCGCATGGACCGCATGATGAGCTGGTCCTTTCAAGCTGTGAGTTTTGAATGTCAGGTGTCACCCTGTTTACAAGCGCGCTTTCATCACCTCCTCGCTGCCTCGAGCGCTCGCGACACAAGTCAGTCGCAGGCGTATTTCCATTGCTCATGAACATGGCGTACTTCTGTACAGAACATCGTGCCGAGATTGACGGTAACTTGATACACATCGGGTCTATTGCACTCGTTGAAGGTATGTTGGATCCTTTATGGCAGCTCTCCCCCGCTTCCTTTCTTCGCCAGCATGTTTCAAGGATGTTTCTCCAATCACACTTGAGACGGTGCTGGGGTCTGATCTATATAGCCAGCTCTCTCGCCAGTCTGGGAAGGATTGCCCGCAGCTACACTCCCTCTTCACTCCAAGTGGTTTCGTCAAATAGTAAATCCCACAAACATGCCAACTCAAGCGGAGCACGACGACCAGGCTGCGATCATATATAGCGGGAGCGGTCGGGCGGGTAGCCTTTTCAGTACGTATTCCAGCAGATCCAAGTAAAAAGGCTGACAATTCACAGGCGCAGCCAAAACCGAAGAGAGCGAGAAAGGCGACGGAGATAACCTTTCGTCCGCCGAAGTCAAGGTTCCGACTTGCGCACCCCCACCCCGTGCTTCGACCCCCGTCCAGCAGACGATTTCGATAAAGGAATCGTTCTCAGATGCTCTCGACTTCATGGCATTAGACCCAGAGACTGCTTTTTCTCCTGAACAAACCAAGCAAAAGGTCTTGCGCAAATGGCTTCTCCACCTTCACGACAGCATCTTAGAGAGCGTCAAGGATCTCAACGAAAGGCGCCTCCCTCTAAGGTACCCCGGCCCATCTGATCCCGTCAAAGAGGCAAGAGATGCCATGATCCACGTCGAGAAACTCTTGTCATCCGGCATCATCTATGATCTCTCGTCGAATATCAAAGAAGCGGATTATTCCGTGGAACGTGGGCGATTCAACTTCATGTATCACCTCATGGAACGTCAACCAATTTTTCTCAAAAACATGCTGTACTTGTCATTCATGCTTTCCCAAGGCATGAACATGTACCGCCGACGTACGCCCGAGGGAAAGCCGGTCTATAGGACCGACGGGACCTTGCGGACCATTATCAAATTGGCCGAACAGGTCCAGGGAGTCGCAAAGGGTATCGAATTGGAAAGGGAGCATCAGCTGCTCGCCCTCTGCGCAATAGTTGCGCAGCAGGCTTTGAACAAGGGAATCGATCTCCGGCCCAATTCTTCTCACGCCATCCGCTGCGCACTAGAACAAGCCAAGATCGTGGGGGCGATGAAATACGATGTCATGTTTGGGGTGCTCGACTCGTACCTCATGCGCATGGACCGAAGCGAGATAGCGTCAGATGGGTTGCGGAAGGGTCAGGTCGTGGATATCTGCAAAGACCTGCAAGATGATGTCAAAGTTCATTGTGGTCTGGATGTCCACATCGAGGTCTGATAGGAACGGATCGTTATATTGCCCATTGTGTCGTTGTTGTACCATCATTGTATTGCATTATTCCAGAGCACTCACATCGCCTACTGCCCGCTCACTGATAAGACTCTTTTCCGCGCACCCCATGGCAACATCGACTACTCGATCAACTTCGCTCGTCCAATGCCTGCCGTTGATCTGCGCGAGTAGGCCACCGACAAATGAATCACCCGCGCCGGTCGTTGAGACGATGGTAGGCAAGGCCTTTGCTGCGTAGTGAGCCAGGACAAGTCGCTGTGATTTGCCTGATTCGGTAGTGAAGTCGTGGAACACCTTTGTTGATGCTCGCCCCGTGGCCGTCCCCTTTGCCACCGAGGCCGACTGCACGCCCAGGTACACTACCCCCTTGTCGCCACACTTGAGCCAGATATTTCCCACCCACGGCAACAAGCTGACCATCATCTGCGCCACACCTTCTTGAGCGATCCAAGCCTGTCCGCTCCTTTTGGCGAGCCGTTCGACGCTGCTTCGCCAGTTCTGATCGAGTTGCAATGAGTCGATGAAGGCCCACCAGTGTTCCGTGTCCAAGAGCCCCTTGCTGCGGAGGGCATCGTATAATGCCTTGAGTTCGAGGTTATTCGGCGTGTAGTGTGTGATGAGTGGGCGCTGGTTCGGCGTAGGTTGATGTTGCTGGATCGCGGGGAGGATACGCATCATCTTTGGCAGCGACGTGGGATCATGGACGACCGAAATCTCGCGACGATGACATTCACGCAAGATCTCCGTCATGACATCGGGCGTCAAGTTGGCATCGAACGCAACCGTCTTTGGCTGATGCTTGTCCAGCGCATCTCGGATCTACAAACACGTCCCTCAGCTTATGCTTCGCGAACCGAGTGGGTCCACTCACATCTCGAGTGGTCATAGTCTCGACAATATCCATATCCGCCACCCCGACGACCAAGCCCGCCTTGTCATCCAAAATCAAATTACACACGGCCGTCCTCGCTCCCCCCTTGCCCGTCAACAGCCCATCCGTCCGCATTCCCGCATTCTTCATCTCCCGATCCAGAAGCAACCCGAACGAATCCACCACCGTTTCACCTCCCACCTCCTGTGCGCCCACAGCGGAGACCAGCATGACTTTCCCACCAGACAGCCGACTCGCACACTCGGCAATGTTCCGTCCGACGCCGCCGGGGGTAAGTTGAAGTCGCCCGGGAGCGGTGGAGTGCATGGCGGAGGAGACGTCGCCGGAGGTGATGCGGGAGGTGATGTCGATCGCCGCTGAGCCAAAGACGAGAATTTCCGGCGGCGCGTTGGACGGGGGTGAGAATTTCGGTGACGCGGGCGGAGTCATGGGGAGGTCTAGGCCTGAGTGAAAGGACTAATCGTAAGCGTCAATACATAATTCCTGTCCGTCGCTGTTGACTCACGCTTGTCGCCGCAGGACCTCGCTGCAACTTATTGAGCTCCGCTGCGATCCTGCCCCCAATCCTCGCATTATTCTCAATCAACGCGATATCTACCCTGTATCAGCACAGACCCATCTCCTTTTTCTCAGATTACTCACTAGATTCTAACGCCTTGCCCTTTGTCAACTCCCCGACGCGCTTCAGCAACCACGGCGTGACCTCTTTTCCTCTCTTGTCAACGCCTTGCTCAATGGATTCCCGAACGGCTTGTTCGACGGCTTCCTGGATGACGGCGCCTTGCGCATGGTACTGCGAGGGGATGGGACATGCGAACAGCTGGGCTTGCGGCGTGGGAAGAGTCAGGGAGGTGTCTGTAATGAACATGTTAGTGCTTGTGTGGGGTCGTGTACGACGACGCACGAAGGAGGCCCGCGGCTTCGGCGGCGTTTCGGACAAAGAAGTTGGACTGAAGAAATCAACGATGTTCGTCAGCGATATTCACACCTATTCCCCGTCTCTTGACGACATACCTTGAAACCCGACTTCGGGCTATAGAAGGCCGGGAAGTCATCCGTCTCTCCGACGGTCGTCACATTCACTCCCAACGTTTCCTGTCCCTTCATCAGCTCAGACCCCTCTCTTCATCACGATCGGACTCACCAACACCTCCAACGTCAACCCCAGATCCAAAATACTTTTCGCACCCGCACAAACAACGCCCATCGGCGTCCGGCCCAACTCGTGCAAGTCTGCACTGACATCCATGCTTCGTTCGGCGCCACGATGGACACCGCCGATGCCGCCGGTGACAAAGACGTCGATCCCGACCTGGCGAGCGAGCATCATCGTTCCCGCGACGGTCGTTCCCGCGTCCAGACGGGCGTACAAGCCCCTCGCGAGATCCCGGCGAGAGAGTTTGATTGATTTGGCGTTGACAGCAGGATCGGAGAGACGCGCCAGTTCGGCGGGAGTAAGGCCGATGTGGATCTTGCCTTGGATAAGGGCGATGGTCGCGGGAAGGGAAGACTGTTCCCTGATGAGGGATTCGACGGAAAGTGCGCATTCGTAGTTTGTCGGGTGGGGCATGCCTTGACAGAAGAGGTCGTCAAACATCGTCCAAATAGAGGTAAGGAGATTACGTACCGTGGGTGACGATCGCTGTCTCGAGGGCAACAACGCCTTTTGAGCCAGTCTCCAACGCATGTTCCACTTCGGGGAGGACGACCAGTTTATCTCCCTACGAACAAGTCAGCGCGTTTTCCATTTCGCGGAGGGAGCGACGTACCCATGCTGCCTTTGCTTTCGCGAGCGTGGATAGTCCGCGAGCGGAGCGTGCGGGTTTGGCGACGAGTCGTAGCATTGTTCGTGAGGTGAGAGGAAGCATGAAGCAGGGGCGGTAAGAAGATGATTTGTTCTATTTGAGCCGAAGGATAGGAGAAAAGTGATCGAACATTGCCGGTCCGGTTTGCGACTGAGAAGAGGGGAGCATGCGGTTCATGATCTGAAGTTGGCGTTGAGCTAGCTATTGGAATATTCGGTCATCTTACGTCTGCTGTCGGCTCAGGACCACCATGTCACAAGACGAGTTCGCCGCCGCTCTTGCCCGTGTCACAGACCACATAACAACCCGTAACACGACTCTCTCCGACTCTCCACCCATCCCGACGCGCGAATCCATCGACTCAGCCCTCACCGCACTTCCCCCCGCCATCCCCTCCGATGGCCTCGGCGTAACAGACACCATTCGACACTTGATAAGCGATATCGCACCGGGCCTGCTGCAGGGACATGCGGGGTCAAGGTTCTTCGGTCTCGTCACGGGGGGAGTGACACCTGCGTCGCAGTTGGCTGATATTCTAGGGAGCTCATGTACGTCCCTTTCCCCTCCAGCATGACATCCACTGACCCCGTCGAAGACGATGAGAGCCTACAAATCAACTTTCCCGTGAGCCCTCCCCCTCCATACGGTCAAACTAAGCTGACTCCTAGAAGGATGCAACCATGGCCGTCGCCCTCGAACAAAGAGCCCTCGATATGGTTCTCGATTTGCTGGATATTCCGCGGGAAACATTCCGGGGACGGACAGTAACGACCGGTGCTACCGCAAGCAACATCATGGGACTCGGTAAGCGTTCGCCCTCCCCCTCTTTCCTAGCCATATGTATGCTAATCCTGTGCGAAGCATGCGCGCGGGACGCACTCCTTCTGAAAAGCCCACATCTTCCTTCCGACTACAGCATTGCAGAGCACGGATTTCCCGCCCCTATCTCGGGAGAGGCAGCGATCAAAGTCCTTACCGTGAAAGCGCACGGCTCGATTCTGAAAGCCGCCGCGGTGACTGGTTTGGGAAGGGCGAATGTGCGTGATATACCGGCTCGGAAGAGGGGAGAAGGGGATCCGTGGGGACTGGGATTCGATCTGGAGGTATTGGAAGAGGATTTGAGGCACGCGAGGGGAGTGGGACAGGGTATGATCGTTGTCGTTACATTGGGAGAAGTGAACACTGTGAGTCCGCCTGGGGAAGATAGATTACGCACATCACTGAATGATACCTCTTCAGGGCGGCTTCTCACCCGATATTCAAGCCATCTCCGCCCTCTGTAAAGCTTACCAAGCATGGCTACACATCGACGCCGGTCAGTCCTCCTATTCATTACAGAGGAGAAGGAAGACTGATCCCTCTCGGCTAGCGTTCGGCGGCTTCGCGGCGCTCTTACCGCGGTATGCGTACCTGTCGGGGGAGATGGCGTTGGCGGATAGCTTGACATTGGACGGTAAGCCCTTCCCAATCCGAGCTCGTCGTTGATCTCGCTCATTGTTCGTTCGCGCAGCTCACAAGTGGCTAAACGTCCGTCTTTTCATACTCCTATCCGAGGTATTGAAATAGCTGATACGATGCCCTGCAGGTACCGTACGATACAGCGATGTTCTACACCCGCCAAGCCTTGGATCTCCAACGCACGTTCGGCCCCTCTCCGCGTCATGGAACTCCAGCATACCTACAAGTCCACGCCGCCCCCAGCGACACCTCGCACCTCTCGTCCGAGGTACAGGAACTCCGCACATGGCACGCCAGTCTGCCAAGTCCGCTGAATTGCGGGATTGAAAATTCGCGCCGGTTTAGGGCGTTGCCGTTGTATGCTGGGCTGATGGAGCAGGGGAAGGCGGGGTACGCTGGTGAGTTCTCCGTTCTGAATGAGGTGGGAAGAGGCTGATGCCTCAATAGATATCGTCAAGAGGAACTGTAATTTCGCGCGGCGGATTGAAGGATGGATGTCAGATCCGTCTAGTGGCGGCCAGTGGTACACCGTCATCAACATCGAACCATCAACGGCTACTGTACCACTCAACATCGTCCTCTTCCGCGCCAAGGAGGAGACACCCTACCCGCCCAGCGACGCTACATCGACGCCTCGTCTCCTACACGCGATCAATAGCCAGCGTTTGGTCTATGTCACTGCGACGAGCTGGGAGAATGTGGGTGCGTTGAGGATCGCTGTGTCGAACTGGCGGACGGGGTTGGAGGGAGATGGGGATTTTGAGGCGCTTACGGAGGCGCTCAGGGGTGCGATGAGGGCCTGTTGAATGGAATGCTTGTCGTGGATGTGTGTTGAGGCCTTGAGGGCCTCTGGTGAAGATGTTCCATCAAAGGTATGGATAAACCATCAAAAGAACGTTGAATATAAGGAATCTTGATGGAAGCTCGGCCTTCATCACGGTCACGGTATCCTACCTGGATTTGTTGTTTGAATGTTTGATGACCTTCGTCGTGCTGTTGCAATCTGTATTCGTCACGATCCTGAACCTCGAGCAATGGCCTCGCCGATCATCGGAACATCAAGAGAGGCCACAATCCCCGAGACCTCCGACGCACCGACAGCGTCTCCCGAAGATGTCTGCTTGCGACTGACTTCCACCCGAGGGATGATGATCATCGGCATCACGGCTGCGACACGGCTCATCGATGACATGTAGTGAGTCAACCCGCTGGCGGTATCGTCAACGCGAAGGTAAAGACTGCCTTGCGCCTGTTTCAAGTTATAGTGCAGTAACCATTGCCCTTCCAACCATCGGGCGGGACCTGAATATTTCATCGGGGACGCTACCCTGGATCTTGAGCGGGGTGAGTCCTGCACCAAGCCAGTACCATGATCACGGAGTTTCAGATGCTGACCCACCGAACTCTTCCTGCAGTACGCCCTAACCTACGGAGGCTTCCTCCTCCTCTTCGCCGCCGTCTCGGACCACATCGGACCCCGCCCCGTCTTCACCCTCGGCATGCTCTGGCTCACCTGCTGGTCCCTCGCGGCGTCTTTCGCTCCATCAGCCGTAGTTCTGATCATCGCGCGAGCAATGCAGGGAATTGGGGCGGCGGCGACGGTCCCCGCAGCGATAGGGACGATAGGAGTGGTGTTTCAGGGGCAGGCGCAGAATATTGCGATGGCTTGTTTCGGGGCGGGAGGTTCCGTCGGGTGAGTCTTCTGAAAGACGATTAGCCAGTCTGTGTTTGGCTCTGATAACGTCGCTTTGTTCGTAAAGCTGGATGCTTGGACTTTTTCTAGGTGGGATCCTCTCTGGCACTCTGGGATGGGTATGTTTGAGAACAGAGCCACCGCTGATCATCGCTGATCGACCGAATTATCCAGGAATATGTTTTCCGTATCCTCTCTCCAATCACGGCGCTTCTTGCCGTTGCGGCATGGTTCGTCTTTCCAAAGGCTCACAGAGCACTTCCACGCCGGAAGATTCTGGAAATGGATATAACGGGAACCTTTATAATAACATCGTCAGTAATGCCATTGCGATCAGGTCTAGTATTGACTCTGCTTTCAGGGCCTGTGTCCTTCTGGTTTTTGCGCTTTCAAGCTCTGTGATATATGGCTGGAAAACAGTCAGTTGAACGATAGCTCGCTAATAAACGACGGAAACTAATCGCTCGAATGGTTCAGGCAATGGTGATCGCTCCCCTGATAGTATCCGTCATTCTATTCCCAGCCTTTATTTACGTTGAGCACAAAGTATATTACCTACCCCTCCTCGGAATGTACAAGAGATTGACATGTGCTCGGGCATAGTCGAAATATCCCATCATGCCTCTTAAGTTGTGGTTCCTGCCGGGATTTGCAGCCACCATGCTGACAGGACTCGCGTTTCACGCATGGTACGTCTCTCACTATCGCTCAGGCTCAGCGAGGCGCTGACCCTGATTCCAACGCAGGTGGGGAACCTTCGTCTACTATATCGTTTTGATCTCCCAAGATGTTTTGGGCCTATCAGCAGTGCAAACGGGGATTCGAATTATCCCGTTCAGCGTATTCGGTATGCGAAACTCTAGATGAAGGAATGATATGCCGCTAATGACTTGACTGGTCACTTGTCAGGATTCATTGTCACGCTGTCAGTCGGGGTTGCGGTCAAGTACTGGTCTGTAAAGTTACTCGTCATCATCGGCCTGATCGTGGGAATCTTCGCCGTCTTACCTTCGACGATGGCCAAGGCGTCGGATAGCTTCTGGACCGTAAGCCGTCCATAGTGTGGTGACCTTCTACCAGCTTGAAAACGATCTTCTCGGGGACAGTCAGTCTTCCCGGGCGCCATGATGAGCGCCTTCTGTTGTTCAGTCGTCTGGAACGCGCTGGCCATCGGTCTCGTAGCTTCGGTGCCAACTAATGTCAAGGGTCTAGCGGGTATGTATCCCATATGCGCTGGATGATCGGTACTGAATACTGATCCGCCTCGTCCTGCCAGGTGGACTCATCACCACCGCCTTCCAGATCGGGTCCGCATTGGGTCTCGCCATTTGCAGTCTTCCGCAGCACGCCGTACTTCACCGCCTTCAAAAGCAAGGGTCCTTAAACGACGAGGAGATTCAGCTCAAGTCGTTTGTGGCTGGACTTTGGGCCTCCATGGCTATGGCAGCCGTCGCCCTGCTGATTGCGATCGTGGGTATGAGATGGGGCATGCGACCGAATCAACCGGAAGAGACGGTCGAGCAGACAACTGAAGTAGTCAAGGCAGAGAAGGTGTGATGGCAGCCATGTTATTTCTCCTTGTCGACCTGCTGTATTCAGAAAGGCATTCGAGACGGACAAGGCTGTCTCTGGACGCGGTGGACATATGGCATGGCATGAATAAGATGTCAAGGTCATGAAACTAAGCACAACACACTTCCGCAACGAGGTCACCTTCCTGGCATCATCAAATTGAAGGCGTTTTGCAGTTTGTCTGGAGGCTTGTTGCGTCGTTTCGTTGTTTGTTTCGGTTGGACGCGCGATTTGCTTGCTTCCTTGCCAAGGTTCGAAGGTATTGCACCCCGGGGCTTGGTGATATTTGGCGATACCTCGACGACCTCGAACTCGTCATCGCTGATGACGATTGAATCGCGTCCTCCAAGGCACTTGTCGATATGTCGATTTAGCTCAATGTTGGTGGTGCCGCTTTTCAGATTGGTATTGCACACCGGGCATACCACCGGATCCTTTAAGCCATGAGTGAGATTCTTGCGGAGTTTCTTGCGAGGTGATTCCGTCGAGGCTCTTCGGTGCCCATCATCCACCGAAGCGGTCTCGCTTGTCGCTCTTGGGCGTTTGGACTCCGCAAGGAACTGCAGGCCGGTCAGATCCGGCTGTGCCATCGGGTTATCAAATTCGCTCACCTTATCCAGTCCTCCTTGCGGCCCCTGAAGATCCTTCAAGTGAGTCATGCGAATGCCCAAGAGCCTAATCTTCAAGGGAAATTCTTTCTCCAACAGCTCCTTGGCATACTGTGAGAGCGTCAACAAAGCCCCCGCCAAAGCGTAGATCACTTACTGGGTATATGTCTGCTGCCGTGTTGACATATTTGCTCAAGGAGGCCTGTCTTGTCTTGACTACGCAAAGGTTAGTATACCGCAGAAAGATTCTCGCGGGGGCTCAAATTACCTTCATAAGTGTGGGTCTATGACTAAAGCATTAGCTCCAATTCTCAAGAGCTGCTTTCTGGAAGCTCACCTTGAACTTGACACAAACACAACGCCCTGCGAACCCGGTCCGCGCTAGATCCCTCTCCAACTCGTCCGCAATATGTTGGAGCGTATCCAGAATGTCCGTTTCATCCGATTTGTCGGAGAATGTCCTGCATTTCACGTCAGCTTGAACCAACTTCGTTTGGCTGCACTTACCTTTCGCAGCCTACGCTCTTCCGCTCTTCCCTGCGTCCCGGCTGTACGACGTTACTCCCAATTCCGAGATACGCCTTGAGGAGCGACTCGAGTCCGAGGTAGTGATCCATGAGGTTGATCACCGCGCGATGCTTGTACACATCCCCGCACGTCTCGACACCCATGCTCGTCAGAATCCTCTCTGCCACTCGTCCTATACCGGGAATACGTCTGATCGGCAAATCCCTCATGAACGCCCGAACCACCTTGCCATCGGATTCCAATTCGTATTGGCCGTTGGGTTTGTTCTTGTCGCTGCAGATCTTGGCCAGGACCTTGTTGGGCGCAATGCCAGCGGAGATAGTGAGACCGGTTTCTGCTTCGACGTCGGCGCGTAGCTGTGAGACGACAGCTTCGGCGGACATTTCGTGTAGGGCCATGTACGGCGTGATGCTATGTGGATGTAAGCAGTTGAAAAACGAGGGTTTCATGTGGAACTTACTTTAGGTATCCTTCGTCCAGACCGGCCATGGCGAGATTCTCGTCATACTGCGCAAGGTCAGCCAAAAAGTAGGGGACATTTGATGGGACCTACACGTGATAGAACATCGATGACTTTCTTTGAAGCTTCGGAATAGTCTGCAAAGTTGTTCTTGACACTGCAATACACAACTCAGCAAAGAGTTACGTCAAACATTCGAGACACCTACAATATCAGGTGAGGACATAGTTTCTTGGCGATGAATCCCGCCATTCCTGATCGGACACCGTACTTTCGCGCTTCGTACTGTCATGCCATGTCAGCTTCGTTCTTATTTGCGTCGTTAGATACTTACGGATGCGGTCGTACACACACCTCCCCCTACGGCGAAAGCCTTCCCCTTCAGCGAAGGGTCTCTGTTGACCTCGACGTTCGCATACTATTGCAGATTTAGCTTGGCTCCGAGATCAACGCATACTGACTTACGAAAGCATCCAGGTCAACGTGAACGATCTTCTGGGTAAGGTCTCTGGTCGCTTCCAGTCGAGTGATCTATGCAGCACTGAGCGTTAGTGCGAATCCACCCTTGCAGCGAAACCACTGACCATTTCATTGGCTTCCCTTTCGAGTTTGGGGAGGTTCGCATGTTTGAGTAACTCTTCTTTCTACGCTTCCATCAGTCTCTCCGGTCAGCGGCGGTACCATGCCCGGCTTACCTTCTTCATCAACGCCTCAATCCGCTTGTTGAGCTGTTCATTCTTCGCTTGCTCCCTCAAGAAGAACTTGGAATTCTTGCTGGCCTCCGCTATTATCCTGTTTACTTCCGCCTGATCCCTCGTCAAGCCTGACTTCATCACCGATTGTCCTGACAAGTACCGCTGGAAGTCGGTTTCCTTTTTCGCTTGCGTCGAGATGACTGGTTTGCGCAAGTCTTCCTGTACCACCGGTGCTGCTCTCGGCAAGTCATTTCCAGTATCCTCTTCCGCCTCTGCCCTCGCTAGCTCCTCCAAAAACTCCCCGTCATAATCCTGTGCATCCTCGACATCGGATATATCGTCGAACTCGTCTGGCGTATCGAGCGTCATTCGAGACGAAGAGGCGAAAGCGTTCGGTGTCCGATCCATCCTGCCGTCTCTGCCTTCCGCGCCGCCGTTTTTCTTCGCCAAGTCGGATTCCTGATCTGCTGTCGGGTGCGCTGTCAGCGAGATCCAGAGTCAAGAGCCTGGATGACCCTGACGGAGTCAACAGCGACATGATGCAATCATGCAGCTCATCAAGCATGTTTCACAAATCGTAAACAGTGCTATTCGTTCGCTTTGCATCCGTTCACGAGTGCCAATCCCGGCCGCCGTCTCGGGATTCGCCACCGGCACGTCTTCGCCCGTCCTTGAGTCTCTCGGCGAGGGTCATACGGTTGCTCAGTGGTGAAAAAGAATGGGAATAGCTGCAATCGCGCACTCGAAGGCGACTCCTTTATGGAACACCCCTGACGAGACAGGAAGCATGCGACATATTTCGTATATAAACGGACCTCTTTGTTGGTGTACTGGTCTCCATCGCCAACTGCACTCGCCAGGCTTCCTCCTTTCGATTCTGATCTACGGGTCCTACAATTCCGCTCTTCAATCTTCCAACGATGCCGTATATACGGGCACCATCGCTGACTAGCTCCCTGACCACTTGCGCTCGTTCCCTTCACAAGGATCCTACCGAATGCACTCACGAATGTAACGGTGCCGAAAGCGTACGGAACGAGACGTCTTTGAACGCGTCTCAGCAGGAGCCCGGCGACTTCCAGGAGTCTGTCGTGATGACGGCGACAGAGGAAGTTTCTCCTCCGGGCACAGAGTATTCGGAAGGAAGGTGGTACCGAGGGCATACTCTTTGGGGTCCCAGAAATCAGATGATACGAATAGGTTTCGGGTACGAGAACGGCCATGAATTCGCATCAATAGGTATGTGGTTCCTCGCTACTGAAGAACATATTGACATCATTAATAAAGACGAATTCAGACAGCGCTACAGCAAAGCAATACATGATGAAGGCAAGAGAAGCATGTATACCGTACGCAAGATGCTAAGGGATATCTGGAACGAACTCCCAATCCATGGCGATCAACCAGGCCTTCCTTCGTGGGTCGAGGACCGTGCCCGCAAGGTAATTAGCCAAAGGCTCGCTAAATCCCAGCCTTGGGAGGCCGAGGCCCGGCGCCTAATAGACCTCCGGGCATCATGATGTGTAAATGCCTTCAGCCGACAAAGGCAAAATACTTCCTAGGGAGTGGTGTGATAGGTCAGGGTGTGCAGTCTGGAATCACGGGAGATAGAGTGATTTTCAGTCTTCGGATGTTGACATTGCGAAAGAGATCTCGCATGTCCATAAAAGCATCTGGCAGAGTTGTAACGCTCATTACAAGTTGTCGCGAGACGCAGAGACAGAAACCCGTGAGGAGAAAACGTGTAGAGCCGAGCAGATGGTGAACCCAAGGCTTTCCGTACACGCCATTCCTCTGCACTCTTCACAAACGGCTTCGACGGGTGCTAGACAGCCCGTTGAATGGCTGAAGGAGCCTCCGAGAGTCCGGTCAAGTCGACTATTCCGTTGACTTCGCCGACCACCGAGCGAGGAGCTGGATTGTCCGAGGGCGATACCTGCTCTGATGTTGTTTGCAATGCAGCGACTCTTTCGCGTCGCTCACCACCATCGGCTCTCTCCAATCGGGATAGATGCTCTTGCTCGGTGGCGGCAGTCGAGATGCCCGTCATGCTGTTCATTCGTTCAGCACGTACCGTGCCGTGTTCGACGTTGCTGGTCAAACCACGGCGGAACTCATCGTCTGCATCGAATGCAGAGTCTGTTGTCACACCGCCTGAATGGTGGGATCGTACTGCATCGTTCAGTTGTTCGTTTTGCGGAAGGAGATCTGGTCTAGTAGCTGGCGGTTGTCTCCCTGCGGAAGTTGGCTGGGTTCCGTCATCTGGATTCAGGTGGCGAGCCTGTATTGTGACATGGCTGTGATTGACTATCAGGGCCTGACGGTCCTCGCCCGCACTCGGATAGGGATTGCTATTCCTGTCAGCTGGGCAGTAACATGATCCCGGATGGTCAGACGACCCGTCCTCGCGGAGAAAGTGCCTTGGAGCAAATGGCGACTGTCTCCTTGCGACATTTGGCTGGATCCCACGATTCGCGATTTGAGGATCCGATCGATCCGGAAATGGTTCTGTGCGGAGGGACGGGCGCATGCGTGTAGGTCCAGAAGATCCCTCGATGTTTCGCATGTTCTGGTCAGCAGTGTGCCGGTGCTGCTGTTGGAGTTGGAGCAGCGACCCTGGATAGAATGGGGCAGGGCGTTGATCCGGCGGAAGACTGGCAAGTCTCTCTGTCAATGAGCTACGAGAAGGCAGCACATTCGTACCCTGTCCACAGCGAATCACGTTGAGAGGCGCATCTGCTCCGATACCGGTCTTCGGCTCCGGGCAGCTCACGTCTGATTCATTCCCCGCAGGTTTCGTGTCCGCGACGTAACTGGTTGGAGGAGATGTCGGAACAGACTGATCCTGCGAGTTCAGTGTCGCGTCCGTAGATGTTGTTGCCCTCGGAATCAGGGATGGGCTCCCATCCGAATCGACCTCGCTGCAATCTTCGTTCGGGGAGATGTAAAAACGCCCGATGCCGGATGATGCACGTTCATCTGTAATGCCGACTGACGACTTCATGTCATCGACAAACACAGGCGGCTTGATTGCTCCACCATTCTTGCCGTTGGTATGTGCAGATGTGCCAGACCTGAACGATCCCGCGTGGAGAGGATTGCCAGAGACACTAGATGGCGGAACACGTCCGTTCCTCTTTCGCGAATCGGTGTCGATAGCGATAGGTCGCGCGCATGACTCCTTTCTGAATGCTTTGGTCGAGGGCCGAACTACCGAAGGAGAAGACGATCCCGCAGGAGGGGAGTGATGCGAAGAATCCAACGAGAGCTGTGTTCGCCTCTTATGGTTCAGCGGCTGCTTGGGAAGAGAGCCTCCCGTCATTCCAGAAAACGGAGGGCGCACGGTGGCGATAACGAAGAGCTACGATAGATGGATTCAGTACCTCGCCAGTCTGGCAACGCTCACAACTTACGGTTCGAAGCCAGGCCTTCTTCACGTCATAGTCCATCTGCCTGTATCTTTCTCTGTCTTCTAGGATCAGAAGAAGCTCACTCCAAGACACTGTACCCTGAAACACTTGGCAGATGATCGCCTGATACGCCTCCACGGCGGGAGTCTCGGCTCTTGATTCGAAACCAATCGCCAGGAACGGCCACGCTGAGAGATAGAGTCCGCCTTCCCGCTGAGTCCACGTAGCACAGGATTTCTGAAGAGGAAGAGTCATCAGCGGAACGGAACATGCGCACCGTTTAATGCTTACCCTGTTTCCTCTCCATGGCTTTGGCATCTGACAGCATCTGAACCAGGGCCGCAATTCCTTCTTGACGGCTAGGTGAAGCTCCTGCAGCTCGACGAGCTCCTCCATCGACAGAGTAATCAAGACATTACCCATTCGATCATCGATGTGAAGGATTTCGCTTGCACATCGCAGCAGGGGATGAATAGGACTTCGAGTTCGAAGAACCGGGAATTTGATCATCAGGCTCCGCAGTGCTGCTTCCCTTCTAGCTTGGGAGGTAACGTTGTTGGTGGTCGTTTGTAAGTCAAGAGGAGTAAACGCAGTCGGGTTGCGCGAGAAGTCGAATTGCGAAGGACCCATTGGGAAGGGGATGGCTTCTGGAAGTATCACTTCCGCAGAGTAAGAGGCATTTTCCAAACGTGCGGCTTGTGCTTGATGACGAGACGGCCAGACTTCTTCAGAAGTGGTCGAGCTGATGATAGGAGAAGAGGGAGAATCATGCTGTGATACGTGATTTCGAGTTGGATTCAACGTTCCTGCGCTCTCCGCTGACGTTGAAAGCCCCAGAGCATTGACCGAGCTGATCTTGGGTCCCGACGACATGGTATCTTGCTGTGCGCTGATGGCGGAACGAGATGTGTCGCGCAAGATAGATGCTGAAGATCGTCGCGAGGCAGTCGGGACTGTTTGGGTCTCCACGGGCGTTGGTTCGAGTTTACCGCGGGGATTCTGGCTTTTCTGTCCCTCACTGGACATGTTGGGGGACTGGAATGACAAGAATACTGGTGTGAGGACTGACAATACCGGTTGATGGGCAGGTTGATGGAGGTTCTACTTGTGGCGAAGGTATCTGACGTAATCAAGGGACACGTCACCGGTACCAAGAAAGCGCGTTCGCGCTTAGAAAATTGCAGCGACACATCCAGCAGCAGGATATAAGGCTTGCACCTGTCGACCCCCATTCCACCTTTACTTTGCTCCCTACAGGACTTCGGTCCCGTGCGGAACAGGTCACCCTTTTAAAGAGAGTAGTTTCCCAATGTTGCTCCGATTTGACTGACTGCTAAGCCGCAAGGCGAGCAGTTGCGTCACCGGTCGTCGAGCGTCAACGGGTGCCTTGAGCATTTCACTGTTATGGTGGGTCGAACATCTTAGTCCCCTTCTTCTTGCCTATACCTTTGGTGGTGTGCTTTCTGATGGGAGCATTGGGTTTGAGGAGGGGCGGTAGTTCGTACATGTATTTCGATTAGATGAACCTTATCCAAAGCAGTCTTTTGCCTGTCTCCACGTCTTATGAACATGTCATTCTTCATCTGCTTTTGAGTTTGCTCATGAATCGTGGCGGTCGGTAATGTGGCAGGATAGCGTAATCGCCTCCAACTTGCGTTCGAAAGTGGCCATGATCACAATTGCATAGTCCCCCGGTGCAAGAACACGAAACGCTATGCCATAGGATCCAGAAATCTATAGCTCATCCTTCCTCCTACTGCCCCTCGACGACGCAAATACAGCCTCCAGACCTACGCAGCGCATCAGTACCAATCCTACGCATTTGAACTCGGTTGACTCACCTTCTCTAGTCTTGTCCGAAATGGCAGACGGCATCACAACAGAGTATTCCACGTAGAGATCACCTTGTGGTAATTGGCCATATGGTGGCATCTGTATTCGCACGTCGTCAGTGGCTGCAGATGTCAAAGAATGGGAATCACTTACGCCTTCGCCCTTGAACACTTCCACGTAGCCTACAAGATCTTCGGTAAGCCCAGAACACCTTAAGCCAAAGCCAAAACATACCTGGTTGCGTCGTCCCTGGCCGTTTTATCGATACCACATGTCCGTCCAAATGCGTAATATTACGCTCGAACCCAAGCAGAGCCTGCACCCCGAATCAGCAGACTTCCCCAAGAACGCTTCGCACACTCACCTCATCCACGGACAGAACCTCCCTCCGATACAGCCCCGCATCCTTCCGTCTCCATCCACCCGCCTCTCCCACTCCCGCACGACTCCGCACCCTGATAATCACGTCTCCCGCTTCCCAATCCGGACTTTCATCCGCTTCGCCCTCGAGGACCGTTTCCCAGCCTTCCGGTGCGCCTGGTGGGACGTCCACTTCCAGTGTGTTTGGGTGGGACATTGTTTTGGCGCCTTTACAGTGCGGACAGGCGCGGTGGATGACTTTGCCCTTTCCGGCGCAGGTGTTACATCTGCGAGCCAGGATTAGCGATGGTGGAGATGCGGCTGATGTGGACTCACGTTGTTTGCATGTTGGTGAACATGCCTGGGAACACTTGGGCGCGCTGAATGACCATTCCTCGTCCGTTGCATGTTCCGCATTGTTTGATGTCGCCGTCTGTCATGGCGCCTGATCCACGACAGTGATCACACAGGATCTGACGTGGTACCGTGACCTGCCGACCGAGGTGTCAAGGCGGTTCGAGATCTGGAAGGAAGAAAGCTCACCTCGACGTGCTTTCCGTTGTACATGTCCGCCAGATCAACTTCCAACGTCGTCAACATGCTCGGCCCCCTCTTCTCCTGCTGCCTTTGCCCGCCTACAACGTAATGGTGAGCGGCTACTCACAGCACCCTAAGACTGTACTCGCCGAAGAATTGACTGAACATGTCAAAGGGATTATGGTGCCCGCCTCCCTGTTTCTGAGCTTCATGCTGTTTCAGACCCTCAGAGCCGTATCGGTCGTAAATTGAGCGTGTTTCCGTATCGCTCAAGACTTCGTAGGCTGCAAAGTCGGAACGGTCAGCTCATTTGGCGTCTCCCCTGACTCGTATAAAGGCCTACCTTCTGAGATGGCGATAAACTTTTCCTCGGCATCCGGAGAGTTGTTCTTGTCTGGGTGGTACTTCCGACTCAATTTCTGCAGCAAGAAGGATCAGCATCGACACTAGACCCGAATACAGAACTACTGACCTTGTACGCCTTTTTGATATCGCTCTCCGACGCTGCCTTCTTCACTATGACGCGAAGATGAGCAGAGCGTCTCCCAAGGGCATCCGCAAACTTACAGCCTAGCGTCCCGTAGAGATCCGCCGCACGAACGAGACAGAGTGTGACGACGGCCAGTGCCAGCTGGATCCAGCCGTTTCGGAAGAGCATGCTCGGGAGGTGTATAGCGTCTAGGAGATGGGCAGCATGCAGGGCTACAAGGTATGCTCAAGGAGGAAGCCAATGAAGACGAGTGCAATCGGGTCGTTGCAACGATGGGAGTGAGACATCCACGTCCAAATTCAATCTCGCTTTGCATCCGCAGATTGCCTCAGCTTCAGCTTCACCTCGAGCTCTCGGGTAGCAATTCTCGTGTGCTTGACATGGACTAACGATATCAAGTACAATGACAAACGGATACAACACCTCTGACGACGACTCTAAAGAGCCTAAGCCAGATACTTTAACAAATTCTTATCACTTTCGTCCCTCTCCAGATACTACATAATGCGAAAATCAGCTACGCTCCGGCAATCAACCAACCCGACTCACCTCGCGTTCAATCAAGCTCTCCACCTGCGTCTTGATCGCCTTGACCTCAGGCTGGAACATATTCTTCACCGCATCTACAACCTGATTGATCAAATCGGGTAACTTGAGTGCCTTCTTGCCCTTCATGATCCGCACGATCTGTGCGTCGAGTGTCAGGTTTCGGTCTTCGAATACCTTTTCGTTGGTCTGGCGGGACTCCTCGGCCTATAGAACGCGTGAGCACGTGCATAAGAATAGAGAGAGCGGGTACTTGCCGTCATGTCCTGTTGCAGCTGATTGATCTTGAACTTGACCCGATCCTCTCGCGTAAACCCGCCGTTCCAGATAAACTTGTCGGTCGGGTCGACGTCCTTCCCCGGCGGGCGCTTGACGAGCATTCGCGTGACTTTAAGGGCATATAGCGACTGAAGCGTGCGGATAAGCTCTTGTCGCTCTGCAGAAGCAGTCAGTATACACCCATCTCAGAGTCGCGCCAACGTACCTATCCCAGTTCGCGCGAAAATCTCCTCAAACGTCAATGACTTGGTATCGTTGAACTGTAACAGCACCATCGCTTGGAATAAGCTGACATCGATCTCCTTGTTTCCCGCCGGAAAGCGCGCCGTCATGGTGACCGTGCTATGCTGATGACGCCACGAAAGCACTCGGCCGGAAAAGGTATGGCCGTACCAGGACGAAAAGTCATCCAGTTGTTGTTGCATCTACGGGGCGCGTCAGCGCTAGCCACCTGGGGATGGGCGTACTCACATCTCGTGGCACGGATAGCTGTTCCCATCCCGTAGTCAATTGCTTGTACCTGGAGGAGAGCAGCGTCAAACGCGGATCCGAATACCGCCCGACATACTCACGGAGGCCACTGTCCCTGACTGAGCACGTTGACGCTGAGGTTACTCGGCTCCTTGCCGTTCTTCATCCGCGCTTCCGTCCATTTCTTGTTCATGCTGCGACCACCGGTCAGCCCTGAAACACACGGCATCGAGAGACCTACTCTTCAGACTGCGCCAGATCCTTCATCATCGCGTCTCCCGTCGTAAACTCCTCTCCGAATTCTACAAAGGGTGAGCTTTACATCACATCACCAAGCAAGCGACTCACCCGCCTGAAGCTTCTTGACCATCTTGATCTCATCCTCGTTACTCGCCGAACGACCAGACAACAAGCGCTTGGCCAGCTGATTGATATAAAATTCCTTGAAGATATCCTTGTCTTTCGTAAACTTGACAAGATCCACCATCTCGTCCATCTGTTGGTCCCATTCCTGGTCGGATTTCTGGCCTTGGCCGCGTTCCATGAGTTTGTGCAAGTGTTTAGCTGAGCACAGGTTAGCATTCGTTCCCCACGCAGCGCATAGGACCCACCGATCAACTCGGCCGGAACAGCCTTGCGCGTCTCCATCCCGACCTTCAACCCATCTCTCACCTCGCCCTCCAACGCGAGCCGTCTACGTGCCTCCTTGGTTTCCCCCGCGGCGGTCTTGAACGCCGCCGGGTTCGCCGGATCAGCAGGGTCGTACAGTGATGCAATGGACGAGTCGCAGAAGCGTTTGAAGGTGAGGAGGGAGGATACCATAGTGGCGTCGTTTTCCGGGTTGGAGATGAGTGCCGTTGCGTGTGTCTGAAATCCAGTCAGCAGATGCAGTCATTCCGAGTGCGGGGACATACCTTGACGTGCTCTGACAGTGCCTTTCGAAACTCGGTGAACTTTTTGACACTGCTCAACAGCGTATACAGTCTCTTCAACGCCGGCACATCAGACGCATCCATCGCCTCGGTAAGCGCTATAACAGGATCAGCAACCTATCACACGCTTTCCCTGAAGCACTGACCTCTCCCGGCAACCTCGACCACAAGCTTCTCCACGACCTCCCGATCAAGCACCTCTTTGACCTGCTTCCACGCCTCCTTTGCCTTGCTCTGCACGACGGACCCATCTGAGTTCACCGCGTTCGGCTGGAAAAGGTACTCTGCCCGCCCCTGCGTCTCCTGCATCTTATCCGCGCACCAGCGGACAAAGGCGGTCGCTCTTCCCGCGGTACCGGATAACACTTCGGCTTGGCGTTGGGCGGCGGAGGCGGTGAGGTATGAACCGGTGGTGGAGACGAAGAGGTCGATGTATGGCTGCGCGGCGGAAAGGCGGAGGGAAAAGGTGGTGAATGTGCGGATGACGTGTTGGTCGATCTGAGCGAGTTCGCTGATGGGTCCTGGGTGTTCGCTGCGAAAGGTGTTAGACCCAATATGAAACAGGTAGGCGCACTTACGTATCGGCGTGCGCGAGTTGTTCTTTTAGCCATTGCCCCTTGGCGGAAGTGGATCGCTCTTGGATCGATTGTTCCTCCAACACTGTCTCCTTGAACACCTGTGCCGCGAACCGACTACACAGCGAATCAGCGCCGGCCTTGCCTCCAAGGAGCGGACATACACTAGACCCAACGTCTCGCGTCCCGAGGCAATACAGATCCGATCCCCCAGCAAGACGACCGACGCCAATCGGTTCTACGATACCATCAGCTCTGCCCAAACCGAGAAGAGAATCACTCACCGTCGATCGTTCCCATACGTTCCACTGCTCGAGCAGTAACCTCAAAAACTGCAACCCGCTACCCGATCCAGGGACACGAGCGCTCGCGCGGACCTGTCGCTGGACCTCGGCTGAGTATGAGCGAATAACATCCCTGGCTGCCTCGCATAGTTGACTGGCTGTGCGGACTTCCCCTCCGGTGCGTTTGGCGTTGGTCAAGAGGCGGACACATAGAGCGTATAGCGAATGAAGGGATTGCTCGTCGAGCGGCTGGTTCCGTATGACAAGGGGGAAACAGTTGATGAGTGTGCTGTATGCTTTGTCGCTGTCGAAGGACGGACGAGCTGAACAGAGGTTAGCTTGACCTCGAGAGTGGAACAGAAGGCGTCGTACCGGGAAAAGAGAGCCTGATACGCTTCACGGATTCCGCGCCGCCTTGTTCTGTGGCGGGTTTCGTGGGATCGGGCATGGCGGTGAACGCTCTTCCCCTCGAGGGGAGAACGAGATGGGCCATGATGGTGGAGCTTAGAGCGATGGCTATGGACCAGGAGGGTATAGTGTCTCGACTTTATCGATGAAAGCTCTGAAGATCGTCATCTCCATTCGGCGATGAGCGGCGCCCAGAGTCGGTCAACGCGACTTGTCATACAACCTCTACTGCGGCGCGGGCTTCCTATACAACGGGAACCGCAGCTCCTCCAGCCCCTTGTACTCCTGACAAACGGGGAACTCTTCCTCCTTGACGAACCCGCGGCTCTCGTACAACCTCTTGCCCGCCACCGAGGACTCGAGTATCGTCGCCCGATTCTCCGCGTCGGCCCAGGCGATCCCTTGGTCGAGGAGTTGGCTGCCGACTTTGAATTTCTGGAGGTCGGGATGAACGGCGAGGACGGAGAGGTACCTGCGAGAGTGTCAGCACTTTCCTTGACGAGATGCGGAGGGGACCCACCAGTACGGCTCGGACCCCATCAGCTTGTCCCGGTGCTCCTGCAGCGTTCCCCTCCATACATTCCGAAACTCCAGATTATACCCCTGATACGCATACTTTTCCGCCTCGCTCATCTTGTCCGCGTCCAAGTCGTGCCACCGGTACCCGGGCTTGCCCCACACGGCAACGCCCGCGATCCGCTCTTCTGCGTCGGGAAACTTGGCCCACGCAACGACGTAGACGAGGTCCGGGTGCGCGCAGTCCATCCGGTGCTGCTCGGCACCGGCGGCGGCCATCTCTTCAAGCGGAGGGCGAGGCGGTGGGTACATGTGTGCCCATATCGGGCTGTCCGAGCCAAAGGCCGCGCCGAATACTTTAAAGATTTCGACAAAGACGGGGAGAGGGGTGGTGTCGTCGAGGACTTGAAGGCGGATTTCTGGAGCGGCGCGGGTTATGGACATGTTGGTGAGGCGAGGCAGTGAAAGGTAAGGGCTGTAGGCAGCGATTGGGCCGGCAGTAGCTCTTGTAGCTTTATTGCATGCCAAGTCAGCGAGACGATGAGTCAACATCAAGGTCCACGTGGTGCATGTCTCGGCCCGGCCCGTCAGTATGTTGGCTAGTTTGACTTGGTGAGCCACTTGGTGACTTGGAATTGATATCATCCATGCTACAATGCACACCCTACCGCTCGGCAAACAACTCTCCCAGCGTCTCCAAGCTATCCTCCACGCCATGCCTAATGAAATGCCCCTGCAGACTCGCCATGCTGACCCGCCGCCGCCGCCTCATATTCTCCTCGACAATCTCCCGCACCCGCTTCCCGAGCTCCCCGACACGCGCATCATCCACCGGCGTCTCCTGCGCACGCATCACGCCGCTCTTCCCGTCCCCCGTGTCCTCGGGCGTCGTTCGCGTTCCGTAAAACTTGACAAACAGCCGTTCCGCCTGTTCCGGCATTGCGTCATCCAACAGTTCCTTGACGTCGACCCGCCCGGGGCGGACGAGCGCCGGGTCGAGAAGGGAAAAGTGGTTGGTGGTCATGAAGATGATGCGTTCTTCCGACGAGGTGACGCCGTCGAGGGCGTTGAGCAGGCCGGAGAATGTGACGGCGGATTTGTACCTGCGCGGCGTTAGCGACGTAGAAACAGCGGAGCGGCGGGGGGGGACTCACCCGTCTTCGGACGTTTGCACGCGCTTGTTGAACGCGGCGTCGATATCCTCGAGCAAGATGAAGCTCCGCTCCGGCGCAATACCCAACAGATAATTCAACTTGTCGTCCGTCAACCCGCGCTCCGACAAGTTCAACACGCAGATATTGTACGACAGCGCGCCCGCCAGGGCCTGGATGAACGATGTCTTGCCACTGCCCGGCGGCCCGTGGAACAGGTATCCCCGGCGATACGGAATCCCCCGCTCCGCATACCACTTGCCCCGCCCGAGGAACCGCTTCAGATCACCGACGACGCGCTCGGCCATCCCCTCGGCTAGGACGACGCTCCCCAGGTCCCGCTTCCGACGTGGCTTGCCCAGGGGCCGCCATTCGGTGCCCCATGCGGTGTAGACGACCGTCTTGCCCTCCGTCCCGCGGTCCGCGAGCGCCCGGGCTTCGGAGAGTAACGACGGGAAGAGGTGCCGGTCCCGGGAAAGGGTGGTGAGCGTGATTGTTTCCCAGGGCGTGCCCGAGTGCAGGTCCATCAGTTTGCTATCCCGTTCGCGCTTGACCTGAGGAGGTATCAGCGCGCGAAGAAGAGGCGGGCGAGGGGACGGACCTGCATCCATGCGCCCTTGTATTTAAAGTAGTGCGTCCCCGGGCCCGGAACGAGGTTGAACATTGCTTCCGAACTGCCATTCTCATGTTGCTTGTACGTCGTCTCCACCGCCAACTCGTGGCTCCGCATGCCGACCATGCCCTGTGGTGCGCCCTTCAGACGGGAGGAAAAAGTGACCGGCTCTGCTGGAGGGGCGTTGGCGGCCATCCATTCGAGGAACCACGGGTAGGAACGGTCCTTGGACGGGATCTCGAGCGTGACGAGGAGCCGGCGGTGGGCGAGCGTCGCGGCGAGGGTTGTCGAGCGGCGGAGGAGGGTGAACGCGACGCCGATGCCCTGCGAGGGGGCGTTAGTGAGGATGGGTCCGGAAGGGAGGGACGTACCATCAGGCCGGCGCCTGCGGAGAAATACGGACTGTGGATGGTCAGCGACGAACGCAGTTGTCTTGTGCGTGACGTACTTGTTCTCCATTGCCCCGGAGATGAAGCCCCTTATCCCGCCCATGGGAGCCACCTCACTCGTCCCCAGTACTTGATCCTTGACTACCGCTGGAACTGGAAGACTGTCCGACATGATTGCTTATCCTCAAGGGAAATGTCAGCCCAAACTGCAACATCAAGAAAAAGGAGATGATGTCTCAACCTTTGATCGGGCGGAATCAAATCACCGATGACGCCCTTTACCTTTCCTCTATCTTGCTCTTCCTCTTCCTCTGTGACTCAAGGAAGCGAAGCCCAGGGAAGATGGACACCCTCCACGCCCGCGTACAAGCACTCGCACGACAAGTAGACTCCCTCCGCCACCGCGCAGACCAACTCGAGATGTCATGGGATCCACGTACGCCCTTTCCCCTCCCCGGTGTCTTCTTCCTTCGCTGATGTCTGGATAGCATCACAGCCGACACGACGATGGGCTCGTTCCTCGGATACAGCACCAGTCGAGATCCCGGCCGCGAGGAAGTCGGGGTCGGGGAGTGCGGAGATGCATGCCTCGGCCGGGGAACGACGCCGCGCGAGGCTCGCCGCGGTGATGCGTGATAACCCAGCTTTACAGGGTTCCGCCCTTCCGAACGGAGGAGAAATGAACGCAGAGACACCGCAGGGCTCTGGTTCGGCTTCAGCACGAACGGAAACGTCCGTCGCCGCTCGTGCGCGGATCGAGGATCCGGCCGCGCAGAGAAGCGATGCAGGCGACGACAGGAGTTTCGGGGCGTTTACTATCCGGCGGCAAACAATGGCGGAGCGAGCGGAGAGAGCAAGGGCACGAGCTGTCGCGGATACCAACGATTCCGGGGGACCATCGGACACTACACCGCAGATCAGTACCTCGTCGAGTTCAGGAACACCACGTGCATCCGCATCGCACGCGAACAACGCGGATCCATCCAATTCCACGGATGCGGTATCAAGTACGAACCCGTACCGGACACGAGATACGCCCTCGGGAGCATACGAAGCGCTCCAACGCCTTCGTCAACGCGCGCAAGAGCTCGACCCACCCGAACGGGGAACCCATGGGCCCGTGATCGTCGTCGATGATCCCGCGCCGATCAGTAGGGAGACGATCGCCATCGGCCCCGTACGCGGGTTCGCCGCGGTCGTCGCGCGCGATGCAGTCGCCGCCGAACGAGGGGCGGTGCGCAGGCCACGCGGGACCGTCGTCAGTGCGACAAGGGCTCGTGGGGACGGTGATATCGGGTTGGAGCGGGAGGGGATGACCAGTCGTGGGCGATTGGTCGCGGAGCGCGCGCGCGAGGCCGCTGCCTCCGGGAACGCGGAAGCGGAAGCCGACGTCGCGGAGAGCCGGGAACAAGCGTATGCCCACTGGATCGCCACCCGCAGCGCAGGCCCGGCGCGCGAAGCACGAGCACGTCGCGAGGCGGAACAGAGCGCGGAAGATGCAGCGGAGGCAGAAAGGTACGACGGATGGGTTCAACCGCGGACCGTGCGATCGACGCGCGCACCACGCCGGTTCCCCGACGTAGACGACGCGCGGCGGCCCCGGCTGGCGGATCTCATCCGTGCGCATCGACTCGAGGTCGAGGATGAATTCCCGACGCCCGCGGAGGCCGCCCGAACGGGGCTGATGGACCGTGTCCGACGTCTCGCGGATTCCGCATCCGTCCTCGAGGCGCCCGAGGAGCCGGATTCCGCGTCGGATTCGTTTGGGGACGCGGCGCTGGCTGAGTTGAGGCTGTTGCAGAACACGGTGACGCGGTTGAATGATCGGCTGGAGGTGGCGAGGAGTAACATGGCGATGCTCTCTGCCGCGCGGAGTTCGCTGCGGGAGCATGAGGAGCATGTCGAGCGGATGGCGGCGCAGCAGGTGGGGAGGGTGTCGGGCGAATCCGCGAGGACGGGCGAGAGGGTATGGGAGACAACGCAGGCCCAGACATTGGCACGACGGCCTTCCTTCCCGAGCGCGAGGACGCCATCACATCCGCACCATCGTCCGCGTATCGATCCGGCCAACCCAATCGCGCTGGTAATCAACATGGACAACATGAACAGCTTTGACGTCAATTTCGACGGAAACATCATCTTTCGGCCCATCTCGGCGCGCGAGCCGGATCGCGAGTTGGTCGCGCGGTGTCTGTCGATGCTTCCGGGCGGAAGGGACGGTACGCCTTCACGATGGATGCGGTTGACGGGCGGGATTCATGGACGCCCGAGGCGAGCGGGCACAAGTGCGGGGTTCTGGGTCCGCTGGGTCTGTCAAGATGTCGAAGCGAGCGGAATACGACATCGGTCGATGGATATGACGACGCTCCCACGGATCACCGGCTTTGATTTCGCCGTCTCGCCACCAGACGACGATGCCTTTGTCCGCGCCGACGAAATCGAGTTCTACACCGCGCGCACGCGACTCCACTCGACGACGGGGCCGTGGATGCATTCCCGCGTGAGGGTGGAACCATTTGAACATGATCCGCCGGCCGCTGCGTGGGGAACGTCAGCGCACGTGAGGCAGTCCGTTCAGCAGCTCGGAGGACTCGCGGCGGGGCATTATATGCGATATCATCTCGACGAACGACGCGTCGAGGCGCGGCACGATCGGTCGACACAAGCGTCCCCGTCCCGTGGGTCTCTCGAACGCGTGCTCGATTCCTACGAATCCCTCGGCATGGGCTTG
The DNA here is from genome assembly GCA_022813745.1 of Naganishia kalamii. NCBI lineage: Eukaryota > Fungi > Basidiomycota > Tremellomycetes > Filobasidiales > Filobasidiaceae > Naganishia > Naganishia kalamii. Next base: position 103,013 of record JAKLLX010000003.1, on the reverse strand, counting down.
ACATCCGACGCCGTCCCGGCCGCCAACGCCATAGGCGAAACCACCGATCCGGACACGGCCTGGCTGATGGGCTACGAGCCGGCGATCGGGCAGATCCGGGCGTCGTGGCGTGCGCATTATCGCAGAACGCGGGAAGAAGATCCTCGTGTGGGTGCCGCGGTGTTTACGCAGACGGCATTGGCGCAGACGAGGCGTGAGGGGTCGAGGACGAATGCGCTTTGGTCGAGAGGTGAGTGCCACGGAAATGCGCTCGATCGCAGCTGATCGCGCGGCGTAGATTACCTGGATGAGAATGGCGTGCCCCTGCCTGCGCGGCCGGTCAATGAAGTCGTTCAATCGATGCGGGAAGAGACAACGCCGGACTCGGTGTCGAGAACCGCGGGGTCGGGAGACTCGGCTCCCGTGCGGATCACCTACGTGTAGCGTTATAGCCATGCCGATCAGCAGCGGTCGTTGAACGATAACATGTGATCCATCTACAACGTGATACAACCTCCTCCGCTACCTACGCACACTCGGCGTCGTATCCTGCACCGCCAATTGCTTCATCATGCCTGCCAGTCCCTGTCCTGGCCTGACGCGCACTTCGGGACGTTGTCTCGGTGCGTTCTTCTCGGCGGATTTTGCTGATGCGGCAGCGGCACCGGGGACGGTTCGTTTTGGTGTGGCCTTGACGACCGGGGCGAGCTTGACCTTTTCCGTGGCCGTTGACTGCGTCGGCTTGACTTCCGAGACCGTCGACTGCGTCGGCGTCGCGCCGCTACTCTTCGGCTTCAACCCGAGATCCCTAAAGATCCCCCCGGGCCTCGGCGGCCTCTCCTTCTTCACTTCCGCCTGCTTCGTCTCCACCGGCGCATCCTTCCGCGACTCCTTTTGCGGATCCCGGTACTTGTTGAACCCGATCCCAAACTCGGGTTTCTTGCCCAGCTCCGGGATCTCGATGGCGTCGATCTCCGCGTCGAGCCGATCGTCTTCGGATGTACGGTGGACGTCGAACCGGTCGTTGGGCTCGTCGTCAGAGTCATCTCGTTTCACGTCAAACTCCCTCTCCTCTTCCTCCTCGTCATCCTCGGAATCCCAATTCCTCGCGCTCTTCTCCTCCTGTCGTTTCACCTTGCGCTGATAATTCTTCTTCTGGGCCTTGGTCATCCCCGCCGTCGGATCCCCCGCCTTGGCGGACGGAATCGCATACGTCGACGGCGTGGCGGACGTCGCGCCCGGGATGAACCCCTTCATCCGTTCGGATTCGAGCTTGCCCCGGGATTTGTAGGCGATTCGGTCTTCGATCGGGACGTAGCCTTCGCGGATGCGGAGTTCTTTGCGTTGGCTGTTGAGACGAGCGAGGGGTCAGCGGTGTGTTCGTGGTGAGAAAGTGCGAGGGATAGGAGACGGACCTTCCATCTTTTCGAACGGTCTGCGGGACCACTCGCTTCCCGATCGACGGGTCCTTGACGATGCCGCTTGTTGTTTGTGCTGGTTCCCAGGGGTACGAGTCCATGGCGGTGGTCGTGGGGTGTCGTGGTGAGGAGTAGCCAGGAGATGAGGAGATGTAAGGTTCCTTCAGGTTTCCTGCTTCATGACGTGTGTGATCGCGCTTATCTGCCTGTTGGTCCTCCGCTTCGGGGGTCTATACTGGGTCTATACGTTCATGCAGGCTTGGACGTTGTGCATCTCTCGTACATTCCTCCAATTACACCAGCCACAACACCAGCTACAACACCCCTCTCCAGAACCGACAAGCGGCAGATCCAACAAGCCTCGCACCACGCACGGCGCAACGTACAACTCGGGCTTGGCGCGGACCGAACGAGACACACGGTATAAGTATGTACTGCACCATGGCTCGTTTACTCTTTCCCTCGGGACACCAGCGTCCTAGAACGTCATGCGGCTCCGACTCGTCGTTTTGACGTCGCTCATATTTCAAGCGTATGCTCAAGCCGTCAACGAAACGTACACCAAGGACCTCATCAGTGGTTTAAAGTACGTCTCGACTAAACTGAGGGGATTCAGCAGCTGATAATCGTGGACAGCGGTGCAAACTTGACCGCTCTTGCGACGGCGTTGGAATCCATTGAAGGCACATCCCAGGGCACGGCGCTCTTCGCTGCGCTTCCGGGAGTGCCAAAGACCCTGTTTGCGCCGGTCAACGAGGTAAGTCGACGGAGACGAAAGTTCCATCTGATACCTGCTGATCAGTTGATCAAGGCTTTCGCACGTCTGTCGGAGGACGTCTCTCGCAATACGACACTGTTGGCCGATACTCTCTCGTGAGTCCTTATCAAAGTCTCTCCACGCGGACCGGATTCTGACTCGCTCGTGAAAGATACCACGTCCTGCAAGGCGAGATAGACCCCCTCAAGATCATTCGAGCCCCGGAACATGGTTTCTACTCGACGCTGTACGCCACCCAAGTATTCTCGACGAATCGGTACGTACGCATTCACTCGTGCCCAACCTCTGCATGACTCGAGCTCTGCGTTCGCCGGGACAGATCGCAGATAACCATCGTCAGCTTGGTGAATGGAACGGACGCGAAAGAGCGGATCGCGTTTCCGTATCAGAATGGCGGGACGGCGTACGCTCACATCGAGCCGGTCGACGTGGCGAATCTAAGGGTTTATCCTGTCGACTCGGTAAGCGTGGGAAAGTGTTCTGTGCGACACGGTGGAAAGCTGAAGCCTCGGACGTAGGTTCTTGCTCTACCGCCCAGCGCTGAACAGGCTGCGAGAACGTATGCACCGGCTTTCGCGGCCGCTCTTGGACAAGCCGGTCCGATGGAACCACTGTCGTATGTTCTCCCTGCCCTCTATCGTCCAATCCGTTGCTCATCCGCCTTGCAGCTCCAGACCGGTCACGATGATGTTCGCGCCTGAAGACGCAGCATGGACAGACGCAGCCGATTGGTTGAAGACGTTATCCGCTTCCCAACTGAATGCCGTGCATTCGAACCACGTAAGCACCCCTCTGATCCCCTGGACACACCGCTGATGGTTCCCACAGCTCGTAAACGGCTCCGACATGTACACCTCGATCTTCCGCGGTAAAGTCCTCTCGGACGCCGGGCAAGTCCTCGAGATGTCGCGCAATGCGAGCGGGTACTTTGTGTCGTCGGGGATGACGACGGCGAGGGTCGTCCGGCCGGATGTGCTCCTTGCGAATGGGGTGGTGCATGTGATTGATCGGGTGTTGAGGAATACTGAAGTGGCAGTGAATGTGACGTCGTCTGCGGTGGGCAGGAAGCGGCTGTCTGTGGGTACCGCTGCGACGAGTTGGGCGGTCGGTATCATCGTGGGTATGGCGTTGATCTAGAAGATTACAGAGGCGCATAAGAGCATGTGTTGTAGGATTGATATCGTCGTTGTGAAATAGGGTCCATGCGCGAGAATACAAAGGTCGCTCTCATTCGCCATCATCGCATTGAACGACATCCCACGCCACCCAGCAGAACGTCCTGGGCGGTTGCTACATTCTGGCTGAAAGTCCTCTTCAGGTCGACTGCCTCATCACACGACGTGTATGCGATCGCGATTATCTGCTCCGGAGCTTCCATCACCGTCTTCTACACCTCGGGCCCCTCTTTCCTCTACCTCCTTTCCTTCGGGGATCAAAGCTGTTCGAGTGATCTCTCCTTCCTTTGGCAATCGTTAGACATCGCCTTCAGACACCGCTGGCGACTTCCCGTAAAACTGGGAATCGCCTTCAAGATATAAGCCACGGGCATCATGGACGACCTCTATGCGCATCGGACGCCCTCCAGACGATCAGGATGCGTTGCGGAATCGCCTGCTTCCTATCGCTCGCAGTGGGAGCGTATGCACAAGTCGTCAACGACACCTACATCAAAAACCTGATCGATGGCTTAAAGTCCGTATTCCCTCCTTCTGCGCTGCGCGTCTCGTGTGCTGATTCGCTACACACAGCACGGCAAACTTTACCGCCTTCTCCGGCGCGATCCTGGCGGTTTCATCAACGCCTGAAGGAACGGCACTCTTGGCTGCCCTTCCGTCTCCTTCCGAAACTGGCAACAAATGGTTATTCGCGCCGACAAACGAGGTACGTCCGGACGTCTCCTGCAGGTTCCGTCGAGTGTCTCTGATGACTGTCTTGCTGGAGCAGGCGTTGGCCGCTGTGCCGGAGGACGTTTCCCGGGATTCTGCGTTGATGGCAAGGATCCTATCGTAAGCTTTCTATCTCACATGACCCCGGCAATCGTGCTCAGTCCCCATTCGAAGATACCACGTCCTCGCGGCAGACATCCCCCCTTCCCTAATACCCTCCTCCCCGGATCACGCCATCATGCCGACATACTACTTCAGCGGAATGCTTCCGTTAAACAAGTAGGTCTGCGTTTTCCTGTTGTCGGGCATATCTCAAAGTGTGTATGAGCAGGTCGCAGGTCGTCGTTTTTAGTCGGGTGAACGGGCCGGATGGCAAAGAGCGGATCGGGATAGAGCATCAGAACGGAGGGACAGCGTACGCTGCCGCGGAGGCGGTGGATGTCGGGGATCTCAAGGTGTTTGCCGTTGACACGGTAAGCAGGGACGGACTACTTTCAGTGGAAAAAACGCCAAGTCCGGGAACAGGTCCTCGCCTCGCCCGGGAACGTGGCGGACGTCGTAAAGACACAGACGCCCGCCCTCTCGAACGTGATGGAACAAGCCGGTCTCCTCGACGCCCTCACGTACGTCCCTCTCACCGAGTCTCCTTGTCCCGCGCTTACGCCGCGCGTACCGGGGTTCCGTGTATAGCGCAGCAAAAGGGATCACCCTCTTTGCGCCGGAAGACGCGGCGTGGCGCGAGGCCGCATCGTCGTTGAGCAGATTGTACACGGCACAATTACATACCATACAAGCGAATCAGGTACGTTCGCCGTCTTCCCCTAGTCCTCACGCTTCGCTGATGCCGTGGGCAGTTGATCAACGGCACTGTGGTGAACACCGTCGTCGGCTTCCCCTCCACCTACATCTCCGCTGCAGGGCAAGATCTCGAGTTGACGAGAAACGAGACGGGCGACTACGTCTCCTCTGGCGGGTCGACCGCGAAAATCGTCCGCGCGGACGTGGCGCTCGCGAACGGAATCATGCACGTCATCGACCGTGTCCTCCTCAACACGGAAAGCGCGACGCCGGCGACGACGCCGACGACGGCGGGAGGTGGCGCCGCGGGTTCTCCCACCGGAGGCGCTGTCGGTTCTGCAAGTGCGCGGGACGATCCGGGCGAGACGGGCAAGGTATCATCTGCTTTGCAGGGGCCGTTTGTGTGCGTGGGAATGGGTTCATGGGTCTTGGCGGCGCTTCTGGGTGTCGGTGGAGGCCTGGTGCATCTCTAATGCGTAGTTTACACAGACAGTTGCATTAAGGATAGGAAGTTGTATTGCTTGTTGTACCGCCCTCGATGGACACTCGTGAATGCCTGCATTGTCTGGGAGCGGGTTGATCGAGGCTCTTGCTTTTTCGCGATGGTGAGACGTCCGGTCGACCCTCGACTTTTCGGCCTGTTAGCATCATGTTGAAGCCGATGTAGCGTATCAGCTACGCTCGGCTCCCAGCGCAAGGGCGCCTCCAAGTACAACATGAGGACATGAGGGTATTCGTGTAGAGTTACATTTCAAATTGCAGTCGCCTTTGTCGCGTCTAGTTTACAACAGGTTCAAGAGGGTTCATATTTTCCAGGCGAGTAAGTTTCGATCGAGCTCGGCACGCACGACCATCGCAGGGTTCCTAGAAGGTTAGCTTGACTTCACCGACAGTACTAAACGACGCGGAGAAGCCAAAGCCAGGCGGGGGCGCGTGGTGGAAAGGCGGTGGAGTGTAAGGATGGCCATGCGGTGGGCCTCGAGGTGGTCCGTCGGGTCGCCTGTGAGGTTCATCGGGACCGCGGTGGCCGTGACGTTTACCTCTAGGGGATTGATCGGGTCCGCGAGGGAAAGGGGGAGGCCTAAACAGGACTTTAGATCAGTCGATTCGAGCGAATGAAGCGCGACTGGTGGACTTACGGTCCGCCTCCGGCCATTCGAGCCATATCAAATTCCCGCTCGACCGCGAATCGCTCATCGCCCTCTATTTTCAAGGGGTTGGACATGTGACAACCTTCCGTGTCGTTGCCGGACTTGACGAATCCCTCGACAAAGGCGCCCGTCGGAGTCTTGACTTCGCGGTCGATAATCAAGGTCTTGTCTCGTTCGTTGGCGAGCACGACCTGTCCGACCTTGACGCCGGCCTTGAATTTGCCCTACGAGAAAAGATGTCAGCTTCTGCGCGCTATCCTCTTCTGCAGGGCTTACCTTGTAATCTTCGGCGAGCTTGACGTGAACCTTTCCAGTATCGCTGTATACGGAGGAGACCAGGGCAGCTTCTTCCAAGTGATTGAGGTAGGTCAAGTGGATGTTGCCAGTGCTCGAGGACGCGTGAACTCGGACCAAGGGAGGTGGGTGATGGTGATGTTGGTCCGGGCCAGCAGGGAGAGGCGGTCGTCGATCTTGCGGCGGGAAAGGTGGCCTTCGGTCGTGAGGAGGAGGAGGCCGTCGGTGGTCGGGTGGAGGGGGCCTTCGATGATCGGGTGGACCAGGGCGACGATGATCTGGAGGCGGCGGCGGAAGATTCTCTCCCGGAGGCGGACGCTTCTCGCCGAAATCAAAACTATCTTCATCGGCGATTTCGTCTTCCGTGAACGGATCTGCGGCCTCGACATCTTCTTCGCTCGACGGCCAGAACCAACGCTTTCCGAACCGAGAAGGCGGTTCACTGCCGGTGGGCCCTCGTCCCGGGGGGCCGCGGTGCTTGGGATGTTTGTGGTGTTTGTCATGTTTGCCAGGCTTGTGCGGAGGCGGAGGGAAAGAAGGTTTATGCAGATTGACTTTGGCAGTGATGTTACCACTGTAAGAGAGAACATCAGCAAACGTCAGGCTAGACAATAAGAGTCACTTACGTAGATGTCTTGAGATCAAGTTCATGGCTGACATTGAATGTACCAGAGATATCACCAGTGCCGCTGCTGACACGCAGCAGTCCCACTTGGAGGTTGTTCGCCTCGAAGCCGCTGAGCAGACTGTCGATTTCAAGATAGGGGAACATGATTTCTTGCATGCTCTCGGGAATGTCGAGAGTCGCTTCTGCTCCTCGAAGAATGATTGGCGGCATGACCTCGAATGTAGACGGGACTCGGAGAATGACGTTGTAGGTCTTGCTGTCGATGTCTTCGCCTTCAGATGCCTTGAATCGGATGAAGAGCCTGTCCTGAGTGGCGAAAGCTTCTACGAAGGAAGTTTCGTCAACATTGGTGTCTTCAGACGTCTGCAGAACAAGGTAGGCTTGTTGCAACTCCGTGTCGTCTTCTTGGATAGACAAGGACCCTTTGACGTCTTGGTCCCAGGAGACTTCGAGAGCCTGGTAGGGCTGCAGGTATAGGGGCAAGGATGTCTTGCTGTCGATCTCCTCGACTCCAAGGTGTACAGTGGGGTTGAATGTGACATCAATAGGGATCGGCTGCAGAGTGACAGGAATCAGCTCGAGTTCCAACACACTGTTCAAACACATACCTCTTCAAATGGCGCGCCGACCCAGTTGTGCTTCCTGGCGCCGTGTCTTCCTCCACGCGCAAAGCCTTGATGAACGATTCGCATGCTGGCAAAAATGATCCACAGCGAAGCTAGGATGCTGACGATTCTTGATAGCAAGGGGAGTTGACGGTAACGCTCGAGGCTTCTAGTGATAAAGCTCTTCTTGCGCTGAACCGGGGTTGCTGTCGTTTCCGGATCGGTCTTCTCTGCACTGAGCGGCAACGTTTCGAAGAACCTGTTGTCCCTTTCGTGTTCTTTGCCACTTAGGCCAAGCATATTGATGAGCCTGGTCCGTCAATGTGGATCTTGTATGTCGAATACTGGGTCGAGGGCAGCGGGAGAAGGGGACTGTGTTATATGCATGACCAGAGGCTTCACCACCACTACCTGGCTCACAATGATTTTTTCCGCAGGAAATTGACACACTGCGGTGGCGATACGCAGCTCCTTCAGATGCCATCACGCCACCTGATGCTGTACCAAGTCCGTAGATGGTATGCCACAAGGTCCGCGCAGTCGACTTTAAGCTGACGTTCCCGTTGGATCCACACGCTACGTGACATATTTCAGCTGGTTCCGCAGGTCTCAGATTCCGCCGAATCGTTCCTACAGCTGTTCCTACCTCGTTATCTTATCCGATATGGGCAACCCACCGGCAGATCGATATACCGTCGCTGCGCAAGACCGTTTGCCAGCTGATTATGCCAACAGTCGCAGTCAGTCGGCAGCAACTGCGCTTGAACGGCGACAGCTGAGACACAAGCGCAGCTCGGGCGCACGCAGCGGAATCCAAACCCATTCCGCATCGTGCTGCGACCGTGCTGCGACCGTGCTGCGAGGCTGCGCCATGTGGATATCGGCCGTCCACGTTACCCACCTATAGCTCATGTCCAGATCGTCCAGAAACACGCAAAGGATCGTGCGCAGGAAGTCTTGGCGACAATCTATTCTGGTTTGTGTGAGATGACAGCACACCCCCGGCCTAGACTCCGCGATACTGTTGCAAGAATCCCGCGACTGTCCGGCGAGAGGGTCTGCGTTGGGAGGAGGGGCAACCACCAGCTCATCCACCTTCGGGTTTCACATCGTTGACAGCACCACTGACAGTAGTCCCAGTCCAGTCCCGCTTCAACATCCCCGATCTACCGCCTGATCGACCTGCATTCATCCATGCATACGCCATTACTGTTATACACTGGAGCCCACATCTCCCCCTAGATCTATGGTCCTTCAGTCTTGAGCCTGTGGACAGAATCAGCATCGATACTTGCAACCCTATGGTGATTTGACTACTCACGATGATCGACCCGCACGCAGGATCTCATCCGTGTTCAACAAGTTGGTAGCGATGACAGAGCTGATTTGGCAGATCAGCTTCAGGTTGCAGAAACGCAGTGGCGCCGGCTTACCAGGAATGAATCATCTGACGCTTGACACGGTAGTTGTCCCAGACACCTTCCACCGTAGGGTCGAATGGTTCACCCGTCTTCAGGTGCAGACCAACAACGTGACCTTCAGCGGCTTCCTCCTATAATTGCGATGGTCAGCTCAGTTGCAACGGATATATCATCGCTACGCACCTGCAAACCGACAATCGCATCCTGCACATCGAATCCACCATTTGCAGCCAGCGTCTTGGGGATGACCAACAAGGCCTCTGCAAACGCCTTGACACCCAACTTTTGCCTGCCCTTGGCGTCGGCCGTTCCACGACCCGTCAAGTGCTCCGCACATGCGACCTCGAAGGCTCCGGCACCGGGAATGAGGGACTCGTCCTCGATCGCGTTCTTTACCGATCGAAGACCGTCTCGAAGCGCGTCGGTGATTTGCTGGATGGTGTGCGGGTTCGGACCCTTAACCAAAAGGGTAACACTCTTGGGCTCCTTGACTTGCTCGATGAAAGTGTACTTTTCTTCGCCGAGGGTGTGTTCGTATATCAGGCCAGCGTAACCAAGAATATCCGGGGTAAGGTCCTCGACCGAGTTTTGAGCGGTACCTCCGCATGCGTATTGCAGACTATCACGGGGATGAGCACGAGCAGCAAAGGGACCTTGACTTGACTCACCGTTCCATATTCCTCCTCTTTGCCCGTCGCAAAGCCATAATACCGTTCTTGGCCAAGACATCCAAGCTCATCGGGTCGATACCCTTTTGGTTGACGATCACAAACTTCTTTTCCTTTTCCTTCGAGTCCGATGCCTGACCGTCCTTGCCGAGTTCCCGATCACAGACGGCGTTCTTGAACGCGATGATCTTGCGGAGTCGGTCGTCAATGAATTTACGTTCGGATTCGATCAGCTTTTCTCGCTGCTCGGCGGACGAGTAGAAGAAGCCAGAGTTGACCTCGCTGTTTGGACGTTAGCCTGATTCAACGAATTGTAAGGTCGGTTACTCACGTCTTTTCGTATTCCAACGACACGTTCAGCGTCAAGATGTACGCATTCTCCACCCGCTTCGGCATATCCGGGTGCCTCGCGCCGTGATCAAGTACCAAACCCCTGACAAGGGTCGTATCCGTATCCGTCTTGTGCTGCATCTTCATAATCTCCACCATGTGCAAGTCGATCGGCTCGGGCTTTCCGTCCTCGTCGTTGGTGCGGATGGCGAGTACGGCGTCGGTGATGTCGGCTGCGAGCTGAGTGGCCAGCTTAGCGTGAAGCTTGGTAGCGAGGGAGGTGTGGGCGACGGCGACAAGGGCTGCTCGGTCGAGTTCCGGGGTGACTTTGAAGGTTTCCAGGAACTGCACCAGGATTATTAGCACCATGACGGTATTCGAGAGAAAGGTATCTCACCTTGAGAGCCTCCTTCTTGGCAATGTCAAATCCTTCACCGATAACACGCGGGTGCACGCCTTCCGAAATGTATCGATCGGCCTGCTTGAGCAGTTCTCCGACCAAGAGTACGACAGAGGTCGTTCCGTCACCACACTGTTCGTCCTGCGCTACGGCTGTTCGTGCGATCATTGCGGCGGTGGGGTTCTGTAGGCAGATTGTCAGGTCGGCAAGAAACGTTGTGTTAAGGTGCAGCTTACCTGGATCTGCATTTCGGACAATAGCACTTTGCCATCCTGCAACCCATTTCAGTCAGCCCCCGCAATCAGTGCCCATTATCAGTCACTTACCTTGGTCATCTTGATCTGTCCACTGCCATCCACCAACATCTTGATCGTCCCCCTCGGTCCCAAGTTGCTCTTGACGACATTGGCCAAACCGATCGCGCCCATGGTGTTGACCTGGAGGGCCTGCGTTCGGCGGATGCTCTCCGCTCTCGGGTTGATGAGTTCTATGGAAGACATGGTGGGGTATGCGTCCTGGGTTGTTGGGTTCAAGGGGATGATACTATGACAGAGTAGATGATCTGATCAAAAGTTGGCTCAGGCAGTTGCTCAGGCAACGCGTTTCTCGAATAAATGCGGACGCGCGTAAAGGGCCAGAGTTGGGGGTGAACGTCAGCCTGAGGACTTGGGATTCAAGCGATCATGTCGATCAGTGGCGTTCTTGCATGACGTTCAAGGTGGTCAGGCCATATCTGAACAGCATCATGCAGTCATTCCATATCCTCGCGATAATACATGACCGAAATACAACGTTACTAGTACACTGGTACACAAGCCAGTGGGGCTAAGCCATCGTGAGGCATCGTCAGACCCTCGACTAGTCTAGCTGCATATCATCAGACATCAGCTCCGTCTTTGGCTTTGCAATCCCCCTATCAAAGCGTCATATCAGCTCCACCCTTTCCACAAGCTCCACATCCACTCACTTCTCATATCCCCAACTCTTGTTGAAATACTCATTCGGATGGCTCACGCTCACCCCCTCTCCCAACCCCTCGCCCTTCTTGACGTCTTTCGGATGCGTGATCTCGAACACTCGGGTACACGCCAGATGGTAGTGCTGCTTCTTGACTTGGTCCATGACTTCGCGCATCTCGGGCGAACCGGTGTTGATGGAATAGTGCTGAGAGAGGAAGGTCTGTAGTGTTTCCGGGGCAAAGTGGCGGTACGGGCATCCGTGCGAGTCCGTCGGGCCGGGCTGGTTGCTGGTGAGGATCTGTTGGCAGCTGAGGTATGAAGGTCAGTCATGGTTACTGCGAGATAGGACATATCCTTACCTCTTTGCCGGGTAGTTCATGCGTTTGCCCTCTTGTCCATAGCTATGTCGGATATTGTACTTGTGCTCCTTGTTGAACTTGTCGTCTGTCATCTGACTGAAACCTCGACGCCAGTACACCAAGGCCTCCTCGAGGGGCAACCCTAGGGCCTATACAAGAAGGTCAGCCAAGATCAAACAACAACTTGGTCATCACGCACCTTCAAGAACAACCCAAACTGCAACCTTGCAAAATGCTTCAAATGATGATCTCGCTTCAGTCTGTTCCACAGATTATACTGGCAAGCCGGGAAATGCTTGACGGCCAACGCATCGACCATGTCTGCCGTGACCTTCGTGCTGTTTGGATCGTCATCGGTCTCGCCAAAGAAGTTGCTCTCGATAGATACGTTGGAGAGGAATGATTGCGCGAGGTGGCCGAGGATCGGCATCAGTCGGTCGTCTTCGTCCATCCGGGGGAGCGACTTGGCGGTGAGCTAATAGGAGGGAAACTTTAGTATACAAAAGAGCCTATGTACGACGGGAGCTGCTCACCTCCAGCGCTCGTTCCAGATTACTCCTGAATGCTTGAAGGACCAAACTGATCTGATGACTTTGCGGTACGTACGCCATTCCGCCCTTGACGAAGACTTTCCGCGGTCCAACAAGATCAGGAACGTTATACCACGGTACCTGCGAAACATATCAGTATACGACCTTTGTCCATACTCCGCAGACATACCTTGACCCACGACTCGCTCGCGAACGCGTTATCCCTCTGAGAACCCCACGACATGCATGCCTTCAACTGCTTTTCGTACATCCTCTTCTCGGTTTCGTCCACTGCTGTCCAGTCGAAATTCAGGCTCTTGAGGAACTGTGAACGCTCGTGTTGGTCGTCCGAGTCGAATCTCTGCCTGAATAGCTCGAGCTCTGTACGGATAAACTTTTCACGAAGGTCCGGGCTACTCATGTTTGTTAGAGAAGTATACACAGAGGCGTCGGTCTAACTCACCTTCGGCAGAATGCCAACCGCAGAATCCAGTGTCCAACTTCATCTGCACGTCTTTCCTCGTCCACGTCGATATTTCTTGCCGTGTTGCTGGATAACGGCAGATGAGATTTGATTTGCGTTGCTATCAGTTCTCTGAGTTGTGCTTGCGGCAATGATCGTTCTTGCAGTGAGTGAATGGCGGTCAAGACTGGTAGAAACCGATGTCAGCACGCCATGCTATTGCTGATCGATGCTGCACAAACCTTTGAGCCTAGCGATGGCAAACGTCTCGAACTCCTCCAAGGTGATATCCAACGCGGGAGGACTCGTATAGCTGCATGAGGATGTCGGGATCAGCCAAGAAACAACGGTGGGGCGTGGCGAAAACTCACAAATTCAACCGGTACGGATACTTGAGATTCCTGTTCCCTCCATCGCTAGAACGCCGACGACTTCCCCCCGGACGGGACGTTGAAGCATCACCGTATGTCTGAGGTGGAGGTGCTGTACGAGAGGTCGCCTTGAACATAACGGTTGTGTGTGAACGAGCTGGGTAGTTGCTGGTCAATCCAGGAGTAGATCGAAGAGCTAGCTGCTATAGCTGGGTCTGAACTTTGATTGACCCGCGCGGCGACGCGTTTCATGTGATCCTTCCTCCTCCACTTCTGTTTGTGAGCGCGTTTGAGCAGGTCTTCCTATCTCTTCTGAGAGTCTTCTGTGTTCCTCATCGCATCCTTCGCCGTTGCCTCCCTTTCTGGGCTGTTGACTAACGATCCATATACTTATACAGCGGTATCACGATCCGCCTCTTTGTGGTGATGTGCATCAGCTTCACCATACCAGCTCCCTTGAAATGCGGTTTCCAATCATCATCTTCACATTGCTCTCGGCTCAAGTCTATGCGGCTTACAAGGCTCCAGGGCTTAACGATACTTACATCGAGCACCTCATCAACGCCTTAAAGTACGTATCATCCAGATTCCAGCGATCCATCAGCTAATGACTGTCGGTATCGCTCACACAGCGCCGCAAACTTTACCGCCCTCGGCAGTGCAATCCAATCGATTTCGAACACAACTGAAGGTACTGATTTCCTCGCCACTCTGCCGGGAAAGGAGGGACGGCCACGGGTATTGCTTGCGCCTGTCAACGATGTAAGCGCTTCAAACATATTCCCAGAGGCCGTTGCTGATGATCGTCTTGATAAAGGCGTTCGCATCCGTTCCGGAGGAAGTGTCTCGTAATGCCACGTTGATGGTCAACACTCTTAGGTCCGTCCGCCCCCATGAAGTGATGCACGGATTCCTGATTCGCTTCGTACCAAGATATCACGTTACCGACCGCGAACCTCGAAACCTCAGCAAATTCCCCGAGCATGACTTTTTCGGAACGCTTTACGCAAGGCCGCAGCATGATTATCCTCTGTACGCCGCACGTTCCTCTAGACCCGCCCAGCGTTGTCCGACTCTGCTACTCGTCGGACAGAGGACAGTCCGTCCTTGCCAGCTTGGTGAACGATACTGAGGGCAAGGAGCGCATCGGTATCCCTTATCAGAACGGCGGGATGGCATACGCGGATGTCTTCCCGCTGGATATTGGGGTCTGGAATATGATTGTTCACCCTATCGATTCGGTAAGCCATAGTTCTTTAGAAACGGCGGAAACCTGAAGTACCTGCTCTAGGTGCTCGTGTTGCCACAGGGCCTGGATCGAGTCGCGAAAGCCCACGCACCTGCTTTCGCTAACGCCATGGAACAAGCTGGTCTCATGGGATTTTACGCGTACGTGCCTCTAGAGTGGCTTTGGTCTCCTGTTTACCAAATTGATGCAGTTCCAGATTGGGAGGTATGACAATGTTTGTGCCCGAAGACGCAGCCTGGCAAAGCGCGGCCGGGTGGGTGGGTGCCTTGTCCCCCGACCGTCTCCGAGCCGTTCTTTCCCACCATGTAAGCCTGTCCCCGCGCTCCTAGCCAGGTACGCGGGCTAATTCACCGCAAGCAGTTCGCCAACACGACCGAGCTCAATACCCGCACCTTTGATTACTATGGAAACAAGGTCTACTCGGAAGCCGGCCAATACATCACCCTGTCGCGCAACGACACCGGGTACTATGTATCCTCGAATTTGACGACGGCCAAGGTGGTCAAGACGGATGTGCCCGTTGCGAATGGGGTGTTGCACGTCATCGATCGGGTGCTGATGATGAACGAGGTGGCGACGGATGCGGTGTCGTCCGCTGTGGGTACTCGCTTCTTGCCTAGCGGGAACGCGGGGTGGATCTTAGCGATGTCTGTCACTGCCGTATGTATAGCGATGATCTAGAAGCCGATACATCAGTCATGAGGTGCTTGTACGCGGGATGATCGAGGTTGAAGGGCTTCTGTTGTTATGGAACAAGGGCGTCTTGAAGACTTCATAACTTTACATAAAGAAAGTCGTTTGAGTTTGCCATCTTTCGTGGGTTGCCTCGCTAGTGCCTTGATGACGAGGAAGGGGGGAGATTCCGCGAAGACAGAACTGGCTGTCCGTGCGACACGGACGATGGGGGACACAGATGCTAAATCGTCCATACTCTTGCTCTTTCTGGATCTTCGGCGCAAATGCCGATTACAATCCCAACACATCGTACCACATGCGTCAGCCATCCTCTACAGTGACACCCCGCTCACAGCGAAACCCGCGGCGACCGCCAGAGCCCATGCCACAGTCCCGGCAGATACAGACGAGACAGCCAACGCAGATGACACCTTTCCCGTCGCCAACGCATTGCTAGTAGAAGTCGCAGTTGGGAAAAGGGCCGTTGCCGTGCCTTCGGTGTTCGTGAGTACCCTATCGATAACATGCATGATCCCATTGGCGAGGGGAACGTTCTTTTTGACGATCTTTGCTGTCGTCCCGCCGGTGGACACGTAGTAGCCCGTGTCATTGTACGACAATCTCAGATTCTGGCCCGCGCCCGAGGAGTGATTACCGGGAAAAAGATTGGTGGGAAGAACCCACATGATGAGCTGACAATCCGGTATCAGTGCGTGCGTGCGCGGAGCAGGGACAGGGCAGGCGGGGTCGAGAGACGTACATGGTTCGCCAGTACGGTGCGTAGTTGATCCTCCGACAACGCGTTCTGCCAGTCTGTTGCGTTCTGCCACGCGGCATCGTCTGGCGCAAAGAGGGTGATCCCTGCAGCGACAGCGCTGTAGCGATCACCTGCGGCGCCGCTGTCGGGTATCCCGTCAGACGCCGGACGAGGAGGACAGTCAAAGAGACGCACGTGAGCTGGGGGAGGATGGCAGCTTTCTCCATTACGTTCGAGAGCACGGGTGTGTGGGCTTTCACTACGTCGCCTACGTTTCCTGGCAAGGCCAAGACCTGCGCGGGATTCAGCGTAACCCCCCTTTGCTGCAGGACAGAGTTTTGCTTACCTTGTCAATGGCAAACACTCCTTCAGATCCCCGACGTCGACCGCCTCGGTAGATGCATACGCCCTCCCTCCCTTCTGATACCCTACCGCGATTCTCTCCTTCCCATCTGTATCGTGCGCGCGGTTAAGAATCATCACCTGCGTCCTATTTCATACACGCGGAGAACTTGAGCGAAGCCCCAAAAGAGAGGACGAGCATGTACGTACAGGACTGTGGGCAGCGTTTCGCTCCAATAGTATGTCGGCATGATAGTCTGTCCCGGGGCGGCATTGATTCCTTCTGGAAAGTTGCTGCCTGACATGACGTGGTAGCTGCAGAGAATAGGACCAGCCAATGAGATCTAGAATGGTGGATTCATGTGATAGGGATGACAAACGATAGGATGTTTGCCATCAACGTAGCATTACGGGAGACATCCTCGGTCACCGCCGCAAACGCCTGTTCCGCAACATGGTGATTAGGACGTTCCATCGCCAGAAGGCCAAGGCCGCTCACTTCGTTCGTTGGCGCCAGCAACGATTTCCTGCCGTATCCAGGAGGAGCGGGAAGCTTCGCCAACAGAGCCGATCCTTCCGCCGTGGAAGAGATTGACTGGAAGGCGCCGGCGAGGGCTGTGAAATTAGCCGAGCTGTGTGTGACACACGGGTCAGCGAACAGGAACATGGTTTTCCAGATTGCCATAAAGCATACTTTAACCCTTCAATGAGATCCTTGAGGTAGGTTCCGTTGAATTCTTGAGCGTAAACGTTTGCACTGCGAGCAGCGTGAGGACCGGGATCACGAAACGCATGTTGGCCAGTGGACGAAAAGATACGAGTGCCGACGGGATAGCTGACGGGATGCTTCATTCATTCTGCGTGATTTATAGGTTGACGTTCGGAAGGAGCCCTTTTTCGAGAGCCAAAGGAGTTGCCAAAGGACAGAGATTGTTTGAAAACAATAGCTTTGAGATCCAAAGGCAGATAAGCATTGATGGAAGGATGGAAGGTAAAGAATCATAGGAACCGAGACAAGCATTCAAAATACAGCTGTTCACACCCATGCATATGCAAAGTTGATTGAAGCAGCAAGCAGCCTCTCTAAGCGTGTCGTCGGGGGCGACTTGGGCGACTCCACAGCTTTAATCTGGACCGACATAAACGACCCACAATGCCCCATCACTCAATGTAGGGTAGACCCGGAGACGACAAGGTCAAGCCTGCCAAAAGGCACGATTACGGAGAGGAAAGATGCCGTCCTGGCAATCTGCTCAATGTCACGAATACAATACAACGTGCCGGCAAATGCATATGCTACAATTGCAACTCAACTACATGCACCTGTTCATGACGGTAGTGGCCGATCATCAGACGTTCCCGATCCGCCCATGGCCTCATCTGCATCTTCCTGAGCTCTGGCTAGCTCCGTTGTCATCTATCGGAAAAGTCCATCAGTAATAGCCCACACGGCTCACACCCATGACTGACCATATCGGCGGCATCCATGGCCGTCCCAGCCTCCTCCTCTTCATCGTCGTCATCATCGTCGTCCTCAAAGTCGGAAAGATGTGGTGCATTCCCTTCATCTGGATACTCGTCGTAGTTCTCCTCGAACCAGTGTTCCTCGTGATCCACAAACTCGGTATCCGCCTCTGCATTCGCATCTCTGACGCGCCGCACACGTTTCGTTGTTCTTTCGTCATCTTCATCGGGGACGAGTGGCACTTCGCTGAGTCCCGACTTGCGTGGTCTCTTTCTGTTCGGCGTTGGCGGGCGGCTGAACGGCACGTCAGTACCGTGTCCGAAGTGCTGAGCGACCTACTCACTCGTCCATCACACTGCCATCATCCGTATCGCGATCCGTCGTTTCAGAAGCCGTGTCATCCTCATCCGCCATCAACTCTTCCATCTCCTTGTCCATATCTTCCAGCTCTTCCTGGTCCAGCATAAAGTCGCCCTCGACAGGCACCACCCTCTCGCTCGATGGGGTATCCGGCGCTGACAGAGCGCCAGGCGTACGAGGAGGACTAGTCGGCGGTGTTTTTGACTCTGCGACTTCCGCCTTGTCCGACTTTGATGCGCTTGAGGCGGACTTTGCGACTGGACGGATCAGATACGGCTCTTCTTGTTGTCGATGCCACATGTCGAGAGAGTGTTTGAGCCAGTCTCGCCAGACGACCTTTACACCAGGCTTTCGCAAAGCTTCTGCTACCTTTTGCGTATCGGTCTAGAGTAGCCGAATCAGACACGATTCCGTCCTTGAAGGCGATGACTTACCTGTCCGGTCACCAGATGTGTCACTCCGGAAGACAGTCTTGTTGTACATCGCGCTCCGAACATGGTTGCCAGAATCCAATACTCGTTCCTGATTGACGTCGATCAGCCCATAGCGCTCGACGTTCATGTCGCACTTACTCTTGAGGTGGTTGCTGTAGGGGAATGATCCCCGAGAAGCAGATCACACAGCCCTTCAGCACCTTTCTCTGCATATGAGGTATGATGTGCTAATAGTGGAATGAGTTCTGAACTCTAAGACGGCCGAATTGTAGCTCACCCTGACGTCGAAGAGGATCTTGGGATCCGGTTCTGATGATGGCGGTATTCTGAGTCCACCCTTGACTTGCGACAATGCTTCGAAGAATCGTCCGTGAATCTCGCGCAGGACCTGTTCCGTTATCAACAAGTGGTCATGCTGTCTTCAACAGAGACGTACCATATCCACTCGCTTAAGTTCCTTGTCATCATTCTTGAGAAGAGCCTGCTTGTGATGCGGAATCTCGGGGTTCGAGCCATTGGTAGTAGACGCAGTAAGGGTACCTTCCGTCGACACCGTATCCTTTGACTCCGCCGCCGGTACTTCTTCACCCGACTTTTCCTCTGCTTGCTTCTCCAACGCTTCCTGCTTCTTCTTCAATGGCCTCGCCTCCATCTGGTCTTCCAGTGCCTTTGCACGCTTGAGCGCAATCTGGTCCTGCAGCGATGCGTCATCGTCCTCCGCGATGTCGGGTGGAGTTGTCCCTCGTACAGCGGGAACGTCGGTCGCTCGTGGCTTGACGAATGTCGAGTTGATGTCGCCCATTCCGACGAAGAAGTCGACTGCGGGCGTTGTCAGCAAACAATACAAAGAACGCAAAGGAAGACTTACAAGGCACCACTTTGACCAGGTTCGGACCGTGACTCCAGACTTCCCATCTATCGTCGATAATGACGACCATACTCTGATCTGTCGGGAAAAGCCGCTTCAAGTTCTTGACAGCCGCACCTAGGACATTGGAATCAGCCGTGCACATGCCTTACAGAATGCCATACTCACTTCCGCTTTCGTCCCTGCTCAGGATCCTCTCGCTGAAGTACTTTCCATTCGGATCGATTCCCTTGCATACTGCATTGGCGTACGAACGAGAACCGGCAGTGTAGACGTGCATCTCATAGAGCTTGGACATCTTCTCCAGAAACTCGGGAAGTCCAGGTCTGAGTATCTGTCAGCACAGACAGACATCAAGTGCGGGCTGAACTCACCTTGGCTTGATGTAATACCAGCACATATCCTCGTGTCGGATGACCTGTCGGTATTTCCCCTTCAAATGTGGCGGTAACTCGTTTGGCAGTTGAAACCTAAACACGTCCTTGATGGCGTCCGCATTCGGGTTGTTTGATTCCGTCTCCTTGCCTTCGGTGGTCTCTCCGTCAACCTTTGTGTCCTCGGAAGACTTGGCTCCCTCGGCCGCCTCTTTCGTATCCTCTGGCTTCCGCGCCTCGACCGCACCGGACTCGGGCCTTCCCTCCGCCGCACGCAACTCGCATACGTTCGAGCCCTTGCCGAAGCACTCGTCGAGCCATTCTCCGATTGTGGGATCCACAGCGGCGTGGATGATCGTTTGATCCAGATCTACGACGAGGATCAGGCGTTTCTCTGTAAGGAGCTTGACACGGGCCTCGAGGGCGATCTTGTGTGCTTGCTAAATGTATTGGTCAGTACAGGCGATAACGGCTGTATGAAGTACCTACGTCGTACGAAACCTTGACCCGAGAATCGTCGTGTGATATCTCGATACCTTGATTCGCGCTGCCCTGTTCTGGTCTCGATGCGCGTGATGGTCCTCCGCCGTATGACGAGACATCGATCGCTTGGGATGTTGAAAGGTAGTCTTGTCTGATGTTCAGAAGCGATTAGCCATGGTCTCGCTGCTTTCGCGAGAACGACGGCTCACGTTGACAGGTCCTTGCCGCAAACGGCGCACATTCCGCTGAATTGTACTGGATGAGAGCAAGGCTGCTGAATATGAATGACCCTTTGGCTGATGACAAAGGAATGTCAGACGCAGTGTCAGCCCGCAGAGGTACAGAAGAACTTCGCATCTACTCACCCAGGACCGTATATCGTCATCTTCTCCCTCACACTCTCATCCCACTGCACGACTTCCCCCTCGATCGAGCTCTCCCACATGGCGATCAGTGTGTCATTCCCCTGCTTCCTCTTCTTGCTGTTTGCCGCAGGATCTCCGGCTTCACGGAGCAGCGAGTTGTCGACGTTGTATGAGTAGGACAGTACGTTCTGGCCTCGGGCGATGTGTTCGCCTGGCTTGACGAGAAATTTGGAGATGGTGATCGGGTAAGGGAGGTTGGAGGGGAGGGAAAGGACGGTGGGGAGTTGGTCGAGTTCGTCCATGATTGGGAAGTGAATGGACCTCGGAGTAGGTGTTGTAGTATGTTCTTGGTCGATGGGATATGTTCAGGTTAGAGAGTTGCCAGAGTTGTGTTCAGCCCATGACACGAATGCAGCTATACCCTGCTCGATCACCTTCCGGGTATATATCTTACATTTGTTTGCTGACGTCATGATTTTGGGAGCTTCTGCTTTCATTCCTTCGTGCGACTACAGGATCCTCGACAGCTTCGTCGACTCACAGCTCGATAAAGGATGTCGTGTTTGGGGTAGCAGAGCATAATCCAAGCATCGTCGACGTTCGAGATTGTGGGGTCCGGTCTGCCTGAGACGAGCAGCTGAAAATTGGCGATACCTCCGTACCTCTTGGAAATGGGGTCGGAACAATGAGAACCAGATACACAACGCAGACTTGCTCAACAGCAGAGTACAGATATGTTAAGCTACAAGAAGATCCAAAGAACAAACCGTCAAGGATGAAGGAATGTGAAAGAGAAATGGAAGACAGACGGACTATGCTGAGGCGGATCGACACGTACCCTCGACATTGCCCCTGCCTAGTGGATTATGAGGCGAGACGAGATGTGACTCCGCCATCAACCTGTGTTCATTTTTGTTGAGGGTCTTCAGTGAGCCGTCAGAACCCTGCTTTTAGATAAGCTGTCAAGTCACACATATTCCCTTAATCTGCATTGCGACTGACGTGCATCGGTCCTACCACCCAACGGCTCGCTCGTCGAGATAAACGGCGCTCCCCGGCACTCTCCCAATACCAAGCACCATTCTGCGACATCGCATGAGACAGTGCAGACCACCATCACCCGAAATTCATGGAAAAGGATGAACAATGAATCCAATGGAGCTGGCGTAACGCTATCTCATATGCATATATCCCTTCCATTTATACCCAATCTAGCATGCAAAGGCTACAGGCCGCACAAGCGGACACACCCCCTGCCAATCATAAGCAACTATAGGATGGCCTTGCCGCCGGATTCGAGAACCCAAGCGTAGACTCAATTGAAGTTCTCTGTGGAGAAAGGAGGACCAGGCCGCCGACCTCCTGCGTGGGAAGGACACATGTCAAGCAGCCACACCCGACATGATCCTCTGATGCCATGTGGTATTTCTCCAAGAACTCCTTCATAAGCTTCATCTCCTCCTGCAGTGGTGTCGGAAGGGTGTTGATACCACGGAACTTAATGGGAGCCGGGCCCAGTCCATCTGAGCCCGATGTTGCTGGGACAACGCACGAACCGATCGGTACCGAGAAGAAGGAAGGATCTCGGGCAGTAATGACACTGGATGGCGCATATGAGTTATCTTGCGTTAACATATAACCCAAGTATTCCTGGTCAAGCTGGTAATCGTATGTACGTTGCGCTTGTGAGCTGTCGTCAACGACCCCAAAGGTCAAGGGCGCGATATCACCTGGCTGTACCTCTATGTATGTCGGCCTAATCGGTGCGACTGTCGAAACCGAACCGTATCGCTCATCCCAGCGACCTAGCTTATCCTTGAAATGTTGGACAAATTGTGGTCCGGGCCTTCCCAGGGACCTCGAGTTAACAGTCCGCCATCTATCGCCAGCGTTATGCCACATTATCCTAAGATCAACTCCGAGTTCCTCTACCGACGGCACTCGCCCTGGCTGTTGAAACGACGGGTACGCATCAACAGTCTGGAGACCCAGTCTAAAGGTTCACGTACCTTGAAATGCTCAACGGTGTCTTCGAGGATCTTGACCACTGCCTCGGCGCCGTTCTTCAGCAAGTGGTCTGTTTCAGGATGACGTTCAGTTGCGCTATACCCGTGTACAGCCTCTCGCAGTCCATCCAGCAGCGTATAGATCGGCGTCTTGATGGAATCTTTCCAGCTTCCAGGGTCGATTACCGCGTAATTGAATGGATCTTCCAACCCACGCATGCTGAATGTATTGTTGAGTAGATACAGAACGATACGCGTATGAATAGCCGACTGAAGCACGATAGCAGAAGAAAATCTGCACACATCTAGCCTACCCTATAAAACATGAATCCATGAATACTGGCATCGACCTCTGTAGGGAAATGCTCCTTTGTGGATAGAAGACCCCAAGTGCCGCTTGACTTCTCTGAGCGTTCAAATCGGGTCTTTGGGCCAGTTTGTATGCATTAAGGCAGCAGCATCAGGGGAAGATTCGCCTGTGTAGGGTTTTGCGTGATTGAAACGAGCGTCTCAAAGGATGGGAATCCCTAATCAGCATCCTTCCATCCTTCATTTGCCGATACTTGTCGTGACGTGCGTCAAAGGGCCTCCTTCTTTCGTGAGCGCTGCACCTAGCTGATCTTTGACATGCCACTTGTCTGCAAACTGTGATATCTTCCTGCCCTCGATCTGATCTGTTATCGGGACTGACGTGTATGGGTCTTATTACCACCCGATGGCTTGTCAAGGTATACGGCCCTGCCCTGCGACCCACGCAGATTCCTTTCCAAGTCAAGGCTGAAAAGGGATCTACTCCCACAGAGCGACACTGATTATGACCGAAGTCCTTCGACAACCAGGGAACTTGTCCCTCACTTCAAGCTCGACCCAGTAGCGGCCATCGAGGCTCAGGTACCGGCTGCACTACGCACGAAGCATGCGCCGAACCCTCGAAGCAGTCTTCAGACCGTCTCGCCCTCGCAAAGAGACGAATCTGCCGGCAACATCATCAAACAGCCCCCTACCGGCGGAGAGATATGTCAACCGCTACCATGTTCGATATACACACCCGACTTTTAAACCGAAACTTCGACTAGTAAACTGGATTACTTACAATGAGACCAAGTACGACCCCCCGGTAGTTGCGCTTCTCGCACGAACTTCTTTCTTGCAGAGCACTTGATAGCTGCGCTCGAAAGAGTAGACCCAAAGCATCCCAGAAGCTGTGCTGCAGTGACGTCGCGCCACGCAGATACGGAATCGACGCTTCAGAGGGGCATGCGAGGAAGCGGTGAGAACGCAGTCACGCATCACTAACACATATACAACCATGTATTGAAACCTGAAGGAAACCACTAGACCCTGAACTGGTGTCCAAACTATGACCACGCTCTATCCAAAACGTTCCCTTAGCTTGCCATCCATAATCGAGCAGAGGGCGGTGTGATTTGCTTAATGAGAGGGGAAACACTCAGATTGTGTAGCCTTGGTGTGTCCAGGTTGTGGCAAGCGCTCGGAGGCGCCGTCGTCTGCCGTGTAGGACGATGCTTCTGCGAATGAGCAGCCGTGCTCATCGTCGCAGCCGAAAAGAGAATCATTACCATGCTTTCGCATGAACTCTTCCATAACCCGATTCTCTTCCTCCAGCTCCCATATAAGAGGTTGTCCCATCCGGCAGGGTGGCCCAGGTATCCACCACGGTCTTGCAGAGTATTCAAACTGGCTTGCGGTGGCCGCTAAATCCAGGCGACCTGTGGCTGAAGCCGGTGGAAGAAAGCGCACAATGTTCGGCGCAACGGGGAAGGAGGAATGTCCGTCTCCAGTATAACTAGACGTCACATACGAATAATTTTGCTTGGGAGGAGGAGGCATACCCTGGTTGCCCCAAGTGTTTTGTGAGCTGTCGGGAGCTGTCGAGGTATGGGCCTCCTTTTCCGATGTCATCGGAGTAAGCATTTTCAAAACACTTTTCGGGACAAGACCATAACGTTCGTCCCAACCTCCAAGCCTTTCGTGGAAACTTGCGCTGAAGTCGCATCGTGCGGCTTTCCCGTTAGCAGACCGCCAACGATCGCCAGAGTTCCACCACAATCTCTGGATATCACTCTCGAGTTCCCATGCCAAGGGCACTCGCAGTCGATAAGCCTGTTAAGACCGAGATGAGCGTCAGCTTTCCATATATACATTAGGACCAGTGCGGACAAGATTGTCAAGTGCGGATCTAGCAGTCAACTCACCTCGGAAGTCGCAACGGCGCCATGCAGGACGTCGGCCACTGTTTTGGCAGATCGTCTCACCAACTCTCTTGTCTCTCTGTTCTTACCGTGGAGGCTGATGGCACCGCGATGGCGCGTTTTGTCATTCACAGCCCTTCGGAGGCCATCTAGGAGCTTGAAAATGGGCGCATGAATGGAGTCTCGCCAGCTCGTCGGATCGATCACCTCGAAGTAGTATGGTTTTTGCGAGGCGCTCCTTCCAGCTCGAGGCATGAGGTGACGTGGATGGCGGAGAAAGTTATGAAAGTACTTGACAGATAGTTGGAAGTACTCGACAGATAGTTCGATAGCAGAACGAAACATTGCCTACGACGCATCCAGCCTAATATATATATATGGTCAGAAAGGGCGTCCGCTGTTTGCCGTTAGGGGATCCTTTGTGACTGGAGGCCAGGAGAAGCACACCCTTGCCTTCTCCCAACTTCCGAGTCCGGTCACTATGCTGGCCAGTTGGCTGCAGGGCAGCAGTCGCGGGGGAAGAATCGCCTGCGCAAGGGCACGCGCGAGCGACGACGACCGTCAAAGGAGACCTCAATGACCAAAGGTGGAAAGAATATGCGCGCCCTTCAGTGAGCCGAGAAAACGAGCCTGTCACCAGGAAGGGCTTTCATAACATCTATTACAAGTTTCAGGGGATCAGAGAAGTCTTGTCCGTCGAATGAGAGCACAGGGGGGCATACCCAAATGCCGCAGACTTGCTTTGTCCGGACGAGCGGTCGAAGGTATTTGCGTCTGTCGTGTAGGAGTATTCTTCTGCGAATGAGCAACCGTGCTCATCATGGCACCCGAAAAGGTAAAGACCCTGCTCTCGCATGAACCCTTCCATATTTGAAATCTCTGTCTCCATCTCCGATATAAGGCTTTGTCCCATCCGGCAGGGTGGTCCGGGATTCCACCACGGTCTTGCAGAGTACACACACTGCCTTCGGTTGGCCGGCAAATCCAGGCGACCTGTAGCTGAAGCTGGTGGCAGAGAGCGGCCACTGTTCGATACCACGGAGAAGGACGAATGTCCATCTCCAGTATAGCTGGACATCGCATACGAACCACCTTGCGTCAGGGGATACCTCATATCCAGAGCTGTATCAAGTGAGCCGTTGCCAACGCTCGGGACGGTAGATGGCGGAACCTCATTTGCCGGCGCAATTGGATACGATACAGCCGGAACGGCCGTCGACGTCCGGCTGTACCGCTCGTTCCATCCCGCAAGCTGTTTCGTAAACTGTCCATCGAAATGGCATCCACCGGACTTTCCGATGGACTTGGTGTTATGATTGAATTTCCATCGCGCACCAGCGTTGGCCCACATTGCCTGGATATCCCTTCTAATTTCATCTGCCAAAGGCACCCGAGCAGGCTGTTGCGAATTCATGTGTCAACGTTTGTACTCACAAGAACAGATCTATCCCGCTTGTGATAGACCGATCGCGAACCTAGGGTTGTACTCACTTTGTGCTCTTCAACCGCGTTATGTAGGATCTTGACCACTGCTTCAGCGCAGCGTATCACCAGAGAGGATTTTTGAGGGTTGGGAACTTGATTAGGCTGGGCCCCGCCATGCACATCCTGCCTCAGGTTATCCAGCAGCTCATAAATCGGCAGTTGAATTGAATTTCGCCAATTGCCAGGGTTGATCGTTTCGATAGAGTATACACCTCGCTTTTGCGACATTCTGGGATTTCAAGTTGGCACCGAGCGAGACAGGTAGTCGACTAAAGGATCGCTCGCAGGAGAAATAGTTGCTGAGGAATCTGGTCCTAAGTACTCGCATCAACGTCTGCTGGGAGGATAGGGTTCCTTTGTCATCGAGGCCTTCGACTACTCACTTAGCTTCTCTGAGCTTCCGAAATCATCTGTCAACAGGACAGCAGGCGCCGGGGGAACATTCCCCATGGCGTGATCGGTTGCGCGTCCTTTATAGAAGGCGCTCGTGTCGCAGAGGTCGGTACCAGCAGCTGTACGAGCCGGATCGACGCCGTCTGCTCGAATCTTCCCCTGAGGGTGTTCTTTCTGAGACCCCCTCCGCTGACCCTTCCAGGCACTCTGAGCTGTGACATAGCGGTGCCTTCCAGACGGATATTGCGAACGACGTACCCGCTCATATCAGTCGATGCCTCTCAAGGCAGCGCAATCCGACTTATCCTGTGCTTGGCCGTTTTCCGGTCGATAGGCTTTCGAGGCAACCGATTGACGTATCGTGCAGTAGGGTTCGGGGTATGCTACTCGACCACTGCAGGCGACGGCACAAGCGAGACCTCCGCGACTGACTCTTAACGAGTGGAGCGCACTACCATGCTTGATGAATACACAATCCCAAATCAAAAAGTACAACCCGACGCCACCCCCTTCGTCTCTCTACCACCCGCCTGCGCGATCACTTGACGAGCATATACACATTCTCGCCTATCAACAGGTCTGCCACCGCACCCCGTATGATTTCCGGATGGGCAAGGACAAACCGCCGAAGGAGAGGTAGGTGGTTTGTTGGAGGCGGACATGTATCGGGCGAAGCAGGGACGAATACGATGCTAGAGTCGACGCATAGTGGGACGAGCGTCATCGATACGGCGGCAGTCATCGGGAAGCTCATCACAACCACGATGTTGCGACGGTGCGATGACATCAAGTCAGATATGGCCAATCACTAACCCCAAAAATGCATCGGGAGAGCAAGCCAGCAAGGCACAGCAAAGCACAGCAAAGCACAGCAAAGCACAGCAAAGCAGAATGTAGTTGACCTAACACCATTTCACATATATAGATATGGAAAAGGAATTCATTCATACCCTAATCTCGGCTTCACACGCTGCAGACTACAGACTGGACGAGCCCCCTTGTCACTCATTACTCATAGTCGACTAGAAGGCGGCGTTGTCGTTTGATTAGAGGAGTCATACCTAGGTTCCATGAGCGTTCCTTGTTGAAACAGGAGGGCCTGGCTGTCGACCTCTTGCATGGAATAGGGACGTGCCAAGTAGTCGCAGCCGACATGATTTTCGGAGGCAATGTCATGTTTCCGCAAGAACATTTCGATGAGCCGGATCTCATTCTGCCACGGCTCCCCAAGGGTCCCGCGATCGGTATAGCGGATCGCAATGTTCGCAGAATCCGGCACTTCTGCCTCTAGGCTTGCTGGAAGAAAGTACTCACTGTCCGGTGCCAGGAAGCAGGAGGAGCCTCGGCCTGCGGTGAAAATAGATGGCGCAAATGGATCTTCTTGCGTCAATGGATAACCCTTGACCCGCTTAGGCTGCTTGATGTTTGTACATTGTGGGAAGATGTCAATCCTGTCAGTCCCCGAGAACAAAGAGCGCGAAACACTATCTTTCAGCGTAATCTGAATTCGCTCCACCGGAACTGTCAAGACAAGGTCAACTACTGAATGCCTTGTATACTGTCTATAGCTGTACTCACCTGTCAAGCCAAGGTCAACTACTGAATGCCTTGGCTTCACAGGTGAGCAGGATACAATGCGAGAGGATAGGTTCGTATATATGGGGCGCGCGAGTGGACACCATTTTCTCGCTTTGCAGCGGGGGCATGAATTTTGCAGTGGGGTCAAATTCGCGTGCTGCAGCGGGGTTCAGAGTTGTGTCTCAACTCGATGTTTACACTTTTATTACACGTCACATCGTTTCCTACCTAGTTTGCCCGTTTCTCAAGCCTGCAAGCTTTACGATACAAGGCAAATTGGCAAACAGTTACCCTTACCTTACGCACTTGTTGCCACAGCACCTCCCTCTCCCTCATGGATCCACTTCAGCTCGTCACCGCAGTATCCGCCTATGTACAAGAGCGCCAACTTCCGGTCAACCGGTACCTGGCAGATGTGAACCGACATCCCGTTGAGCTTCCCGATCACGTTGAGTCCTTGCATCATCTATTATCTCGTCTCGCCGACGTTGTTCTGGAAAAGATCCCACTGCCGGCGTATGCTGGCCATTATCATTCTACGTTAAGATTGATAGAGAGCTTGGAGGCATTGGAGGAGGGGTTTTCGAGGGATCTCCCCGCGATAGCGGGCGGGACCACCCTGCGCCGGGATATCTCGAAAGAGACTCTTAAAGAGATGATGAAAGCGAAGATGACGGACGGTCAGATCGGCAAGGCCTTCGGCTGTAGTGCCAAAACGATATATCGTCGACGGCATGAATTGGTGCTTCATCGTCGAGCACTAATGAAAAGCACCCCCGACGAGATTCTGCGCGAGGTAGACCTATGCTCCCTGTACTGCGAGTTGATCCTTTGCTGAAACGAGATCGCTATCCATCTGTAGCATATCAATGAGTATCTCTCCGCCCAAAACAAGCCCAAGATGGGTGTCGTCATGACGATGGGACACCTGCGAGAGATCGAGGTACCCCATACTCGTGAGCAAGTTCGCATCATCATGCACGAGCTCGATCCGGTCCAGTATGAAGCCCGCGGCAGCGAAACCACCCGCCGGCGAGATTGTTTCGTCCCGTTTGTCAATTCTGTATGGCATATGGACGGCCATCACAAACTGATCGACTGGAAAATCGTCATTCACGGCGCTATCGACGGGAAAAGTCATGTAATCACATTCATGCATGCCAGCGACAACAACAGGGCGGATACCGTCCGGGCCTTGTTTCTGGAGGGTACGGAACAATGGGGCTGGCCTCAGAGGGTCCGCGTGGATCACGGCGGTGAAAACCTCGGTGTGAAGATGGAGATTGAGCTCAGGAGAGGTGAGGAGATGCCACTCTACATGTAATGCGTTTTGAGGAAGTAACATGTTCACGATCTTCAGGGGAAGGAAGGGGCTCCTTCATCCAAGGCGGCTCGACGCACAATCAGCGAATCGAGCGCCTGTGGGTAGACGTCAGGAGAGGAGTCGTCGACAAGTACCGCGGAATCTTCCACCATCTGCAAGCACTCCACATGCTGGACAATAAAGATGCTCTCCATCTTTACTGTCTACACTTTGTATATCTTCCAATGATCAACAAATCGTTGAAGATGTGGGCGGCCAGCTGGAACAATCATGGCATGTCGACCCCTGGACTCGGTGGTATGACACCTCTGGGACAATGGTACATGGGTATGTGATATTCGAGTTTGAAAATACAAGCAGCCGACATCTTCTCACCATCTCATCTCGCAGGGGGTATTGCCGCCCGCCAGAACGGTTTTCACATCGATTACCAACCGTGGCCAAGCGAGGAGGAGGAGGAGAGACTATGGCAGGAATACCTTGAGGGTGTACGCTTGATGGACGCGGCGGAGTACCGAGTGAGGGGACAAGGGCCGGACGAAGAGCGTGAGCCGAGGGAGCGGGATACCCATGTCCACGTCGAGAGGTTCGGAGAATACTTGCCGGAGGTCTTGTACGACCCGTTGACTATCGAGTACCTGGAGCGCGAGTTTGGAGCGCCAGACGGAATCGAAGCTGATGACGGGATGGGAAGGTATGCGGCATTGTTGGAATTTGTACAGAACTTCTTGCATAGATACAGGCGGTAGATGCCAAACGTGTATATTCATTTCATATTCTATAAAACTGCACGACATCAGCACGATGGGTCGGGAGATGAAGGGATCTATCTCAATACTCACTATTTACGAGAACACCTGATCAATTGGCGAGGTCTCGCGGTCTGGTCCTGCTTCGTAACTCTCGTCCTGGCAGGGATTCTGACATCAAAAGGCAAATCAGCTGTAGAAGGGGAACGAACGCGTGTGAGGACATACCCTCAACCACCGTACCCGATGCCGAAGCCTCATTGATCGGCGTCTCCGTCGATGTTGCTTGGTCCGTTAGCGACGGAGCCTCCCATCCGCTCAGCGAGCTGGTGATGGGCGCGGGTGCCGGTGCCAGAACGGAGGGAACGATGGATGGAGGGACAGGTGGAGCAGTGACCGCTCGAGCGGTTTCGACGGGCGGACTGGGCTCCATGACCGCCGCGCTCCGCGCTGCTGACGACGACAAAGTGAGACGGATTGCGGTCGGCCGGCGGGGTTGAGGCTCTGGGCTGGGGCTTTCGTCTATCTCGATGATCTCGGGCGATTGGTGTCGAGTGCGCTTGTGCCCCCTTGCGTCCAGATCCTCCACCTTGGGCTTGACATCTTCCACTACCCGCGGCTTGATATCCTTCCCTTCATCACGACCGATGCTGCGTGTCTTGTTCTTGATCATCGCATGGACTTGCTCGAAGAAGTGGTAATTCGCATTGCTGGACAAGATGGACGCTTGTATTTTGCGTCCGAGGAGGTACTTGGCGTCGTCGGGCACGATAGCTTTGTTTCTTTTGGCGAACATAAGCTTGACGACGGCACTTGCATCGATGTCATCTCCGTTATCCGAATCCGACTCTTGGTGGCGACCGCGGGGGTCAACCTGAAGCTGAACCTGGGCTGTGGACGCGACGAAGGTCTGCCGTTGTGACGGCGCTGATGTATAGATCTCGCCGGGGCCGAAGTTTGCGTCATCCTTCGGGGGTGTAGGATGAAATGCGTAGCCCTCCCGCGCATGTGTGTCCAGATCCGCCAAGAATTCCGTCATGAAAGGGTTATCCTCCTCGTCGAAATGCCCATGAATGTCGATGTACGCCTGCTTCGTCATCCTGAAGAAACGTTCCATCCATTCGCGCTCGATCATATGCTCCTCGTACGACGGTGCACGCCATCCAGTGAAGATGACGAATGCGTGTGCGCAGCCTCTCAAGCCTGCTGAGATGCTGGAAGCTCCGTTCGGCAAGGTGAGAATAGGCCGAGTGTCCGGACTAAGTAATTTGCCGTCTGGTTGATGCTTGACGATATCGATACCCTCAGTTGGAAACTTTACGGGGGGGAAGTGTGGTGCGGGCGGGTTGTTTTCGAATGAGAGACGAATTACTTCGATCAAAGTCGAATTCTTGTACGATGCATAGAGCTCGACCTCCCGGCTGTGTCCACTGTCGATCAACCACCGGACTTGAATCGTCTTGACCTCGTCGTCCGATGAAAATAAAGCGAGGGATGCGCGGAGCAACGGTGACGCCCAGATGAGATGGAACTAAGAGCGAGGATGTCAGGTAAGCGTCCTCCTCTAAGGAATGGTATCCGGAGCCGTACCCGAGTATGTCCATCCTTCCCGAACACGACAGCTTTCCCCTTCGGTCGTTCTATCTCGGGGGTTTCGGACGGCGGGGCGCTTTGCTTCTTGCCCGCTTTGCCCTTGAGGGGATAGTTGGACATGAACTGCTGAGGTTGACGTGATGACCCGACCGCCGGTTTCCCATACGCCGGATTTCGGGGTGTCTGCCTCAACACCTCCATCAAATCCACCGGCGATCTCCCGTCCTCCACTTGGTCCGAACGATAGTCATTTCCCGTGGCTCCTTGGCCGCGAAGGTCCGTAGTGTTGGCTGTCGCCGAGTAGCGCAACGTGGAATTGTTTGCTGTAGAGCTGGATGGTGATTGATAGTTATACACGGCGGCGTTGTTGCTGGACGATCCGGGAGGAACGTTGATGGCAGGCTGACGGGACGCAGCGGAGGATGATTGACCGGAGGACTTGGCTAATTGTTCCCGTAGGCCTTGCATTTCGACCATCATTCGATGAACGTCTTCACTTGAAAACGAGTGGCTGCCATTGGTGTTCGACATCCTGAAGTGTTTGCAAGTGATACGGCAACGTCTGGAGCGAGAGGTTAGATCAGCGTCATGTATGGTGAGATAGGGCAGTACGTCGTCAAGGCCAAGCACACATACATCGGGGCACAGTGGGCCACACGGGTGAGCAGCAGCAACTGATGGGAGTGAGGACGCAGACCTGGATGGTACGTCAGCGCGGACGACACAAGGAACGAAGATGACTGCTCACAAGATGGCCGTAGCAAGGTGGGGTCGCTGTGCGGCGAGATGGGCGGACTGGTGACCTGACGCCTTTCCTGATTGAATGACTTTGCAACGCACTCGACTTGACTTCCGAAAAGCGGCTAGTTTTTCCGATCGACCGTCTGTTGACAAGACCATTTCCCACGCTGGACCGTCCCAAGAATAGTTCGCGTGACGTGTACAGTCCGGCAGTATCGCCTGATCCAACAAATCCCTCCAAAGGCGTCTCCTATATGTCTTATCTCTCCCACTCATGCCATACTCGTGCGTCCCGTGTGGAGCGACTTGTTTCCGGATGAAGGTGGCCAACCCGAGCTCATCATAGTAACGGGTTTGATCCAGGACGTCTTACGTCTCTGCCGAAGCTCGGACAGCGCCCCTACCCGGCTTCTCCCAACGTGAGGTCATGTGGCGCGTGGCCTTCCCTTCATCCGTACTGACAGCGGTCATCTGCATTGCCGGAAACAGCTCTTCAGGGGACACACGAGGAAGCGATGGTGGGGCGCAGTGAGATGCTTGCAGACCATACGAGACGAAGCGGGAGGAGAGACTTTGTAGACACAGCGATATACCTATTGACATACATGCTGATCAGCAGAGCATTCATACAGCAGCAGAAGAAGCTTTTCACGTACTGCCGGAAAAAAATTTGACAGCGTTTTCCCCCCTGGGAAACGCGAGATGACACGCCACGACCAGATTCCTTGCACAAGCCACCCTGCACCAACACACCACACCGACACACCACGCCACGCTCCTGCCACCAACATCTTCGCCAACCGCATCCTCCGTCCCACTCTCCCGCTCGCACTCCCATCATTCTTTCCAAAGCCATGCCAACATCATTCTTGCTTGTTCGCGTCTTGCTGACATCGGATCCGTGGGACGAAGAGTTCAGCGCAGCGGCGAAGGAAGGGGGAATGAAGATCTTGACGCAAAGGCGACCCGATTGGAATGGCGAAAGCGAGCTGTATGAATGTTAGCAACAGACAGACAATCAGCGTGTTCAAGCTGACTTGGAGGTCTCAGTTCTGTTCGACCCCGGTGAGACCCCCCACTGCAAACGTAATCAGACCCGCTGAAAAAAGCGATGTCTCATCGGCAAAATAAGTACGTTGTCCACTCGCGCGCGCCATACGTATATACTCCGCGGCAAGGAAAAGATTCTAAGCTAAGCGCGATCGCGCTGACGCGCCAACACTAGTTCAACAGGAACGGCTTTCGAAAGTGGACCGTAACGTTCGTCCCATTTCGCGAGCTTCAGCTTGCCCAAAAGAGTTGCGGGGAAGTCGCATGGTACGCCCTTCCCGTGAGCTGTTCCGTGATGATACCGCCAGCGGACGCCGGCATTGGACCACAGTTTACTGATATCACGTTTAAGATCCTTTGTCGAGGGCACTTGAGAAGGCTGTTTGTAAAGTACCGGAAAGGCGTCAACTTCCTTGTTGCAAAGAACGGAGCTTGTCTGTATGTAACCGAGTCCAAGGGTTAGCTCACCTTGAAACTGTCAACTGCGTCTTGGACGATAGTAACCACTGCTCTGGCAGTGACATCCATCAACATGTCAACTATAACACGATCCTCATTGCCGCTGCTTTCAAGAAGACGGCCCATCTCGCCGTACCAGTCCTCTCGCAGGTCATCTAGCAACTTATCAATCGGTGTCTGTATGGTGTCGTACCAAGTCGAAGAATCAATTACCTGGAAGTTGAATGGTTTGCTATCAGCTCGCCGAGGCATGGTGCAACTGAGCCT
The DNA here is from genome assembly GCA_022813745.1 of Naganishia kalamii. Classification (NCBI taxonomy): domain Eukaryota; kingdom Fungi; phylum Basidiomycota; class Tremellomycetes; order Filobasidiales; family Filobasidiaceae; genus Naganishia; species Naganishia kalamii. Next base: position 68,745 of record JAKLLX010000003.1, on the reverse strand, counting down.
GTCCAAGAGTGATCAAAGCAGCCAACCACAGGATGGAGGGAAGAGGCAAATGCTCGACATGAAGTCATGAACTGTCTACGCATCTAGCCTATAAGTATGTTCCGGCCAGGTCGAGGCCCCGTTGTTTGCTGATCTGGGCTTCCTTTGTGGTGGAAGACGACAGAACCACTTTATTGACTTCTATGAGGTTCCGAATCCAGCAGTAGTGAAACTCGCCATTCCTGAGCAGGGCAGCGGTCACAGGGAAAGATTCGCCTGCGCAAGGGCACGCGCGACCGACAGAAGACGTCAATGACCAAAGGTGGAAAGAGTATGATGAGTGCCCTTCAGTGAGCCGAGGAAACGAGTCTGTCAACAGGAAGGGCTCTTTTGCGCATGGGCGCCTCCTCAGTGGTCCGTCGCGCCTTGCTCCCATGCAAGCTGTGGAGTCGTCCCGTTTTCTCGGGATCTGTCATTGCGACTGACGTGCTGCGGTCCGCACACCTGGGGGCTCGTGATGATGAATGCTGCACCCCCAGGACCGAGCTCTTTCATCATCACGTCCCCGTTCCATCAGCCTCGGGCTCAGCCGCGGCTGACGGCGCTGCAACTACCGGCCGTTATGCCCACGCGACACGCGCCGAACCCTCGACGTCGAGCTGTAACGGTCCCGCTCACACGACGCGCCACTCCTTCCGACGAAATGCCCAGACCGTTCCGCTAAGCGCGGGGGATACGCACAAACACTACCATGCTTGATGAATACACAATCCCAAACCAAAAGTACAACCCCACACGCCACCCCCTTCCGACTCTCTACCACCCGCCCCGCGCGCGATCACTTGACGAGCAGGTACACATTCTCGCCTATCACCAGGTTCGCCAGCGCGCGATACGAGCCGCGGATGGCCATCAGGAGGCCGCCGAAGGAGAGGTAGGCGGTGCTACCGAAGGGTGGGTTAGATGGAAGGATGGCAAGGAGCGGGGGACGTACGTCTGGCTGTCGCCTTTTCTTGATTCGTCGAATTTGTAGATCTAGGGGGTGGGCGTTAGTGAGATCGAGGGGGAGTTTGGAGGGTGGCTGGTGTGGACGGTGCGAGGAGTGATGTCGATCCCTGGTCAGATGACCGGCCGGGGATTCTAGCCTAAATCGACGGCGAGCGTCCCCGTCGGTTGTCTCCTATCTCGAGACGAGGGGGGACGACGTCCGTCGTAGCGCGTATCCGACGACGTGATTACCGCCTTTCGCCTGCCGCCTACGACGTCCGCCGAGTGACCACGCAGGGGGACCCCTGTCCTCGCCCAACCGCAAGCAAAGCTCCACCACGAGTCCGCAAACACCTGCACTCACCTTGCCGTACATCACATAATCATAATCCGCCGCCAACCCTTCCTCCCCACCGCGCCACATCTCACGCTTGCCCGCCTCCCTTGCATCGGCGCCGGAGCCCGAGACGCCCGTGTCGAGGGACCGGGCGAGCGCGATGTGTGCTTTCGCGCCCGGTTTGAATTGGTACAGCTCGCACGCGTAGTCGAGGTGGACTTCGATTGCGGTGTCTTCTGCGTAGCCGGTCATGCGGGATACTAGGGGGGGGGGTGTCAGTGATGCTTGCGCTGTGTGAATGGAAGGTGCGTACCTTTGTCGAACTTCTTGCCCTCCTTGTCAATGTCCTGGAGAGGAGTCAGTCGTTGGCCGTGCGTGGGATGGGGGTACGTACGGTGACGGTGAACACGCTTGTGAAGAGGATGTTTTCCGAGTCCGCCATGGTGTCTGTTTCTCTCTGTGTTGAAGATGAGGGGATGTAGACAGGATAGGTGAAGAGATGATACCTTCAGTCGACACTTTACTTTGTGTTACCCATCTCATCACGTGACCCCGATCGGAAACTGAGACCTCGCTATAACTCGATGACGATATCCCTGACTCTTCCCTTCCCTTCCCTCTCTCCCAGCAAGATGGACCCCTACGACCTGACACAGCTCATCCGCGCCATAGCCGAGCCCCGATCGGACCACGGGGTGGAAAAAGATGTCCTCACAGACCTACTTGGCCTCGGACAGGACCCGCAGGATAAGGAACGGATGCGTGCGTATGCGCGGCGGCGGGTGGAGCAAGAGTTTCTGCAGCCCGTCCGGGACCTAGAGGGCGAACACATCGGGCACTGGCAGATGTGAGCTCCCCCTAAAAACCGCAAAAACCGCGCGTGCAAAGCTCATCCCGGTATCGCTAGGCTTAACCCGGTCGCCATCCCGATCCCGAAACCGGAGCTAGACACCCTTCCGCCGACGCACACCGTCATCCCCCTCCTGCGCGGGCTGGACGGCGTCTTTGCCGGATGGAAGGAAACCTACGCGCCGCCCCCCGCGCCGGCGCCCACCGCTTCCGGGTCGACGGAGCGCAAGCCGGGCGGGATGATGACCTTTGTCCGCGGCAAGGGGAGTTATGTGCCGTTCAAGCCGGGCGGGTTGGATGAGGATGCGTTCGTGGACGAGGGAGGAGAGGAGACGGAGGAGGAGCGCGCGCGGCGGGAGGCGGAGGAGGAGGAGGCGATGGGCAAGGCGTGGAAGACGGTTGCGCCCGGTATGAAGCGCGGTCTGAAACTCGACGGAGGTGGGTACCCGTTGCCTTTTCACTAGAAGCCTGGTAGTAACGTCTTGCCCCGGTAGCGGACGAGTTCCTGCGTGACGTGTTGGGCGAGGCATCGTTTACCGCCCCTGTAAAACGGCGCAAGAGGCCGTGGCAGCAGATCGGGGTGGGCACGGATATGCAGGATGGCCCGGTGGAGCTCGATGAGAATATGGCGGTGAGGTCCTTGCCCCGAGAGAGAGGGGTGTGTACTGATGGGTGGGTAGGTCCAGCCGCATCGTGCGCCGCGGAATGAAGTCAGAAGCGAGATTGACGATCTTCTGCCGATCTCTGTAAGCCATACTTTCAGTGTTTATCTGACTACGTGGAAGTCTGACAATTTCTTGTTCTCGCGCAGCGACTGCCCGCCCCTCCGACCACGCGAAGGAGACGAGGTCCGCCGAAGAGGGAGTGGGCGCATATCGTCGACGTCAATCAGCCGATGGAGAACGTGAGTCTTTCCCGCTTGTCCATTCTCGAGCGATTCGTTGATCAATTCTCGGACGGTTTCAGTTCCACGAAATGGTGCCCGAGATGGCACACAAAGTAAGTCGTCTTCCCATACTTCTGGCATCGCTGACCTCGCGCGCTCCGACAGTACCCCTTTGAACTGGATACGTTCCAAAAGGAAGCAGTCTACCACCTCGAGATGGGCGACTCGGTCTTTGTGGCGGCGCATACGAGTGCCGGTAAGACCGTCGTTGCCGAGTACGCTATCAGCTTGGCGATGAAACACATGACCAGGTTCGTCGGCTTTTCCTATCGAGTCACGCGGCGAATGCTGATTGGGAGGTTGTTGAAAAAGAGCGATCTACACCTCGCCCATCAAAGCGCTATCGAACCAAAAGTTCCGGGATTTCAAGACGACCTATGGCGCGGAGAACGTGGGCATCCTGACGGGAGACGTGCAGATCAACCCGGAAGCGCCGTGCTTGATCGTGAGTTACCCTCCAAGTCCCGAAGCGGAGTCGTTGACGTTCGGGATAGATGACGACCGAGATTCTGCGGAGCATGCTCTACCGCGGGGCGGACTTGATCAGGGATGTGGAATTCGTTATTTTCGATGAAGTGCATTACGTCAATGACGCAGAGGTAAGTATCGATGAGCTTTCGCCCTGGGCTCAACTGATAGTTTCGTTAGCGAGGTGTGGTCTGGGAAGAGGTCATCATCATGTTGCCGGAACACATCAACATTATTCTGTTATCGGCTACCGTACCGAATACTCACGAGTTTGCTTCTTGGGTCGGGTAAGCTGGCATTCCCTCTCTCTGGACCGCCGCTGACGCTGATTGGGGTGCAGACGGACCAAGAAAAAGGATATCTACGTCATTTCCACACCGAAGCGGCCCGTACCACTGGAGCATTACCTCTGGGCTGGCAAGGAACTGCACAAGATTGTCGATGCGTCCGGCCATTTCTTGCCAGAAGGGTAAGTCGTGGCCAAGCACATGGGGCGTAACTGACGACCCTACCTTACAGCTATAAGGCGGCCGGGGAGTCGCTCAAGCGAAAACAAGAGAAAGAGCGGGAAGCAGCGGGTCTGCCTCCTCTCCAGCGGACCGGTGGGAGAGGAATGCCCGCTCGAGGCGGCGCACGAGGGCTTCCCAACGGCCGTGGGACACCTCCTGCTCGTGGAGGCAGAGGCGGCGCGCAGACCGGTCGAGGTGGATCCAACGGAGTCACGCATTACGGCGCGCATAAATCCTACGGCGGGGCGGGCTCGATGGATAAGAACCTGTGGTCGCAGTTGGTCAATCACCTCAAGAAGATTGATCTTTTGCCCGTCGTCGTGTTCACGTTCAGCAAGAAACGGTGCGAGGCCAACGCGGCAAGTCTTTCTGCTGTGGATCTGAATGTGGCGAGCGAGAAGAGTGAAGTGCATGTCACGGTGGAAAAGGCGCTTACTCGGCTGAAAGGTATGTGAGGCGCTCGTTGTGATCGCGCAACCTGACACTCTTGGGTACCAGGATCGGACAAGAAGCTGCCGCAGATCGCACGAATGCGGGAACTCCTCATGCGAGGCATCGGCGTGCATCACGGAGGATTACTTCCAATCGTCAAGGAAGTCGTCGAAATCCTCTTTTCTCGAGGTCTCGTCAAAGTCCTGTTCGCCACGGAAACCTTTGCGATGGGCGTCAACATGCCGGCAAAGAGTGTCGTCTTTTCGCATATACGCAAGCACGACGGCACAAACTTCCGAACGCTGGAGCCGGGAGAGTACACGCAGATGGCTGGCAGAGCGGGTCGACGAGGGTTGGACTCGACGGGTACCGTTATCATCATCGGGGGTGATGAGCTGCCAGAGGTGAGTGGATGCAAATCTTCAGGTTTGACGAAGCTCACACAATATCTGCACAGCAATCGACCTTGACGGAGATGATGCTCGGCACACCGAACAAGCTTACCTCGCAATTCCGCTTGACCTACAACATGATTCTTAATCTGCTCAGAGTCGAGGCATTGCGAGTGGAGGAAATGATCAAGCGAAGTTTCTCCGAGAACGCATCACAGGCTTTGGCGCCTGAACAGCAACGACAAGTGGAAGCGGTAAGTCGAGGTGGTCCACCATCAAACATTTTTCTGATTGCCTTCTCAGACCGAACGGCGGCTTGCCAAGCTTGCAAAGGTCGACTGCGACGTTTGCTCGTCGGATATCGAGGCGTTCTACGATGTGTCTGCCGAGGTTGCTCGCAAGAATACCTTGTTGATACAAGCTGCGGCCACACACCATCAAGGCAACAAGACCATGAGTTCCGGTCGAGTCGTCTTGCTCTATGACAAGGTGAGACATGTTTTCAACTGTCGTACCCCTTCGCTGACGAGTGGGACAGCACTTCCGCGGTAACCTCGGTATCGTCCTGCGGCCTTCGCCTGGTCTGATTGATCCCGACTCGGTGGATCAACCGTCCGACGAGGGACTCAGGACGTACTGGGTGTTTGCACTGGTGTCCAAGGCAACCAAGGACAAGGAGGATGGTAAGTGGGAGTCTGCTCACGATGATCAGTTTGTTGATTTGCTGCCTTAGACTTTGAAGCCAAAACCGCACCTCCTCGCTGGAGGGTCTCTCTAGATGAGAATCCACTCGTGGAGCCAACGTGGGAAATCGTCACGGTGGCCACATCTAGTATCAACCTGGTGGTGAACAGGGTGGAAAAGGTCAGTCTCTGGCGGACATGTCTTGACCTACGTTGACACCGATTTCAAGGTCGATGTCAATGCAGTTCTAGACAAGAGCAACCCAGAAGCTATCGAAGCTACGCTTGCATCACTCAGGGAGATTTACGACTCGCTCAAGCAGAATGAAACCCTGCCTGAAGTGGAATGGACAAGGATGCGACAACTCGATTTCCAAGAAGCGCTCAAGGCGAGGAACAAACTCGCAGAACGATTGAAGTCGATGAGCTGTAGACTTTGTGCGGACTTTGCGGAGCATGTAAGTCAGATCATAGAATCTGCGTGACATTCGCTGACGACATTGATCCCAAAGTACGAGATCTTGCACGAACGCAAGTTGATCGAGGTGGATCTGCAGCAGCTCAAGCTCGCCCTTTCCGACCAGAACCTGGAGCTCCTGCCCGATTACGAACAGCGGGTCGACGTGCTCAAACATTTGCAGTTTATCGACGACAACGCCACTGTTTTGCTGAAGGGTCGGGTGGCATGCGAGGTATGCCCCTTCTCGCCCAACGCGTGAGATCTGGCTGAATTGACATGGAACCATATCGCAGATCAACTCGTCCAACGAGCTCGTACTCACCGAATTGATCTTGGATAATATCCTGGCAGACTATACGGCGGAAGAGGTCGTCGCGCTGCTGTCTGTATTCATCTTTGTCGAGAAGACAGAGTCTGCACCGCAGATTCCCGAAAAGGTTCAACAGGTATGTCGACCGGTTCGGGTTCTTCGGCAGCTATCTGACCAATTGGTGCACAGGGTCTGGACGTCATCTTCGGAATTGCAGAACGTATCGAGGCAGTCCAGGATGCACACTCGGTCAGACATGACGAGTTCGTCACGCAATGGAAACACGGTCTCGTCGAGGTCGTCTACGAGTGGGCAAAGGGAATGGTACGCATAATCTTTATGACATACAACTCTATGCTAATTATCCTTCTTGCAGCCATTCGACCAGATTACAGATCTCACGGATGTTCCCGAGGGAACGATTGTCCGATGCATCACCCGTCTCGACGAGACTTGTCGAGAAGTCAGGGACGCCGCGCGAGTGATTGGCGATCGTGACTTATTCGAGAAGATGGAAGAAGCACAAGCACTGATCAAGCGAGACAGTAAGTCATGTGTTCCAGAGTGCGGCTGCAGCTTGCTTACAATGTGTCCCTAGTCGTCTTTGCTGCCAGTCTATACTTCTAGACTAACACGGGCGAACATTCATTATTGTGATCTAAATCGAATGCGGGAACAACATACCCTTGTACGGCATTGGCGCATATAGTCATATACATGCACAATCATACTCTCTCATGATGGCACAAGGAAGCCAATCATGCAAGTGTCCATCATGAAATCCACGTTAACCCATGCGTGGGTGAGCACTATCGGACATCAGGTCAGCTCCAAGGCCTTCGCGGAAGACAGGTCGTCGAGCCACTCACTGAAGAGCTTAGTCCCATCTCGTCCTGCGCAGCGCATGAGCTCCTTTTCTCCTCCAGGATGGAAACGAAGGTATGGCGTTAAGTTGTAGACTTTTCCGTTGAATGCGGACCAGGCGTCTCCTGGCGTGTTGTGCTATGGTAGCGAGGAGACAAGATGTCAGTTAAGTGGACAGGGTGTAACCCTCGATGTTACGCACCTTTTTTAGCTCTTCCACCGTCACCCTGATCGGCATCATGTATCCTGCCCTCAACATCGGATCTCCCGAACTCTTCACCCTCGCCCAATCCAACGGACTACACCCCGGCGCCAGCGCCACCTTTTGCCGCTTCTTGACCGCCGGATTCGGCTTCTTGGTCGTCGTTGGCGGCGTTTGGAGACTTGACGCTAGGTTGAGTTCCATGTCGCGACGGGGAGGGGAGAGTGTCCGTGATGAGTCGCTTGAAGAAGGGGATGGCGGCTCGACGTCAAAGTCGATCTCCGGTATCGGAGCTGTGGCGATCGATGGCGGCGGGACTTTACTACGCTGAGCGGAGTCCATCAGGGGGAATGAAGGTGGTGCATCGATATTGTCTGTTGAATCTGTTGGAATTGGTTCGGAAGTCTTCTCGTCGGACTCTGGCTTGGGCGTCGATTCGGCCTTCGTAGACCAAAATGGTAATCTGGGAATCGCCTGGGTGATACATTAGATGACGCTCTGACGCCGGTCGAGGCAGTTTAAACTTACAAAGGACATGGTTGCCAATGGAGAAAGGGTGGAAGAGGACGCGATACGTTGAAGGAGTCAGTGAGATGATTGTTCAACTGTTGAGATTATAAGATCATGGCAAGAATCCGCCTTCGATCGCTGGGAAAGCTTTGTTTACTTTGTGATATAGGCTTGTTTTATAGTGAGACACGAGCGTCCCCCTTCGATGGTCGCCTTACTGCTCCCCTCGCCTCCCTAGATTCCCCTCATGGCATTTGAGGCTGCAATCCAATACGCATGTCGTCGTATACATAGCATATCTGAAGAAATAATGTGATCATATGCTCAATGCACATAGTTCACCTCATTTCCGCTGCAGGATACGCCGCACCTGGTACATGCGAACCCATGTGCGCAGCCACGTACCCGGTAGAGTAAGGATTCATACCTGGCACGAGCTTCTAGGAGGACCTTTAGGACAATCCCAGCCCTTAGAACTCGACAGGAAAGGTGCTTTCATCGGAAAGATTATAGCAGCATTTGGCAGAGAGCGCTTCCATGCAATCTGCTGGATACCGCATCGTACTAGAATCGAGCGCAGCCACTTGCCGCTTCGAGTGAGCAAGGAGCACAAGTACGCCCAAAAGACATAGGGATAACTCTAGATACACCCGTCGCAATTGTAGCGAGCTTCGTAGCAATCGGTCTAAACCTCGGAGAGAGTATATTTATTTCGCGTACACTGGAGTGCTCTAGAACTGGCATATTCCTTTCTCTTTCCACTCAACTTAAGCGAGCTCTCCAGTCTCGCTGCCATAGCTTAGAAGGAGGTCAAGGCTTGGGTCGATGATGTTGGGGTCGAAAAGGCTTCCACCAAGGTAGAACGATCCATCTATTTCTGGCGCAACCTGGACATGGTCAGCTGGAGCCTGGGCGCCTAACACGCACGTAGAAAGGATGTCAGCATTGCAAGTCGTGGGGTCGCTCGGGTTTGATGATATACATACATAGAGTTGGGTTCTGGGCTTGACCATTACCTTGAGAATCAGCCCTGCTCTCTGCCACATACTCGGCAGTTCTACGAGAGGTATTTGCATTAGAAGAGAGCGTCGGCGTTGAGGTGGATGGGCGAGTCTGAAGCCGATCTCTAGCAGCGGGATGGTCCTCTGTGTCTTGTTCCAAGAGCTTTTGTAGGGTAGCTCCTACAACGAGCTTTGACAACTTCCCTGCCCGAACCTTCGCTTGCTTGGTCTCCATTATCCACATGTTGAGACGGCTTATCTGCAGATCACTGATCTGAGCGGGTCGATGGGCAGGCTCTAGGTCGGATTTTGGTAGGTGATGATGAGTCAGTATCAAGTATCAAGCAGCCTTGAGAGGGTCAGGAATGTCTGAGCTTGCACCACGGCATAATGCTTACATTCACTTCTTTGGGGACTATATTGAAGAATTTCTGCTGCTTGATGCGCGACTGAATTGTTTGGGCACATCCCCTGATGATTCGGTACATTGCAATGTCGGTTGCAGTATGTTCTTCGTGCGGATATCTGCACCAACTGGTGGGTGAGGGATTGGCCAGCTCATATCCGTGATCTCGCGACGCACATCGCATCCCACCTCATCGACAATCCGCGGCAAGCTCTCAAACATATTCTCGGCCGCTTCTCCGATGGTGATCTTCAGCCCATCCCAGTCCAGTGTTTCCGGGGCGACACTTGACTTAGTCGATGATGGGATCTTGCGCTTACATACGCTCGTGCGTCTTCTGACCGTCTTTTGTCATCTCGATGTAGGGGTCCTTAGCTTGGAGTACTTGTGATAACGAGCAATTGAGCAAGATATCCAATTCGCTGAATTGAGAAACTTGAGACAGGCGACGGTGCTCGCAGAATAGAGAAGCTGAAGATTATGCATGTACCTTTACCGACAGACCCTCATATATATATCGTACATAGCAGCGTTCTAAATCTTGGGGGTACAAATGCTATCTGTCAAAGGTTAAACAGAAGCTGAATCACCGTGAAACTTCACTGACCGCACTGTGGGGTATACTGCTTTTACCCACTGGCCTTCCTTTGGCACACGGGCATATTCAAACAATGCTCTGTTTATGACTGCCGTTCACAAACAGCGTTCACCAATGATGATTCGCGTGCTGTAGCCGTTCATTCGCATTGTCTCTAACATGCGGGCTGAGAATGAAGCAATACGACGTAGCCGTAGCGACGCGATTCGCAGGGCAGATGCAGTTTCTCCCATTGCCCGTTCACGCGACTGCAGGTCCGAGTCGATGTCACGTGCGGTTTCACATCGGATAACAATGTTCATACACTCCCCTGCCGACCCATGCCTGACGGGGACATTTCTGTGCAACGCCTGCCTGCACATATGAAGATAAACCGCGATTGGCATATCGAGAACGCGCAGGCAGCGCGATACAAATCATCCTATAGCTTGTATCTACCATCTATCTCTACTCAGGAACCCCTTCGCCTCTGCCCGATTGCCCATCCGTTTCCTCAACAAAGCACTTTTGCCGTACGGAATTAACGCCATGCCCAATTCATACAAGCCAAACTGAGTCTTTCCTGCGCACTGCGACTCCCCTAGACCAGATCCAGAAGACAAACTAGGTGGGTCAGTCTTTATTGAGAATGAAACTTAAACTCGGGTGTTTTGTGCCAGTTCCGCCAGTGCCGTCCCCAAGGATTGTGACCCCACTCTGTTCTCCTCGATAGACGAGGAACGCGGGAGTAGCAATTCGCACTGAAGGTCGTCGTCTGTCGGAGATCATAGGGTCCACAAGCTCACGCCAATCCCAATCGCCAGACGCACACATCGCAAAATCCAAACACCGAAACAACGACCAGGAATGCACGATGGACTCATTCCGTAGCGCCTGTCTCCCTTGAATGGCCTTTCTTGTAGTTCAACGCCAAGAGCAGGATGCATCGGTGGCGGGAACGCTACCCGAAGTGACCATCGAGGCAAGAGCGCGAGGTCAATAGGATGAGGGCAGCTCCAATGCCTCTACTGCCTGTTTCGAAGTATAAGTCTGCAATCAAAATACAGCAATCTGAACAATGGGCTGTTCTCGACCCGCTATGTAATCACTGCTAACGTCATTTCAGGGTGACTCATATTACTACGGATGCATTGTGATAGGATGCATTGGGAGGCATCTCAGAATTGTCTGTCTGAACCGTCTGAATCCCCGTGTCCGTGCCCGTCTGTGTTCCGCTGATTGACTGAGTGGTCTTCCGAGACATGCGATCCAAAAGGTCCTGAAAGGAAGCTGTATACCCGAGTCCATGATGGCCGCTGCACTCGTCGGGGATGTCTTTGAGCGGGGGAACAGAGATCGCTGGTACTATCAAGTATCAGTGCAACATCCCAGACCGGCACCGACAGACATACGTTGAGAAAGATTATGAGATTGGCTGGATGGTTGACGCCAACTCGTTGGAACAGGCAGGATGATTCTACCACCACCTGATTCAGCGGTTGAGGGAAAGTGTCACACCGAGGGAATGGCGTTAACCAAATAATTCGCTTGAGATTGCTTCTGAAACTGCTCCAATAAATGCCAGAGAGTGGCGCAATATTCTAGGCCATGGAGTTTTGATTTCTCTCCTATCTGTGGAGCTCCCTCCGTCTTTGTCCTGGCAGTTCCGAGCCAGCCTTTCAAGTGACGGGGTCCTATATCCGAGATAAGTGACGGCCGGGAACCTCGAGTCTACCAGTACAGACATCAGATGGCGATCAGTCGACAATATACCAGTGTCGGCAGCGACTGACTTATTTAGTCTGTCACACTTACCGTCGGGTGAGCTGATAACCAGTTAATATAACTGGTTTCGCAATGTTTCATGCTGTTTGACTGGATCTCGAGAAAGCAAGCGTGAATTGCTCGATACAGCTCTCTATCCGTCGGGGTATGTCCTTTCTGCGGGCTAAGACACCAGGTCGGTCGATGCTCGGCCTCGACGATTATGGCGTCCGGGTGCACTCCTACACCTTGACATAATTCTCTATTGACGATCTCCAACAAGGTCATAAACATCTTCTCTGCAGCTTCCTGCACAATTCCTCGGAGCGTTTTGAAACGGTCGAATCGAGGGCGAGGCATTTGGTCTCGGTTCTTCTGCGCTCGACTGAGCTCCTGACAGGACTAGTCGCGGGTGTGGTAGTCGAACGTAATATCGTCTGCGCTTGATCAAAGGAGAAGATTTGGCGAATGTAGGTTCAGCTGGCGCGACTTCGATACTTGCCCGATTCAGTAGATGATATCTAAGCCTAAACGTTAGGGGCACAAATTGAGACTTATATAGCTCCATGGCCAAAGGTAAAAAAACTAGAGGAAAGGTGAGTCAAGGACGAGGTGGCGCCTAACCTGCCCGCCCCCAGGCTATGCAGGAGCACCTCCATATCCCCTGAGTCGAGGCTCCGGAGAATATTCCTTTATTACCCCATTTCGCAGCTCAAGGGATACCCGTCTGTTCCCCTGACTACAACTCCAACGTGCGATCAGCGTGCTGACCAATCAGAATATGCTCATTTCGACTAGGATCGTGGCCGACCCACTGGAAGTACACGAGCATCAGCACAGCTGGTCGAAGTCAGCGAATGCGACAAGTATCTACTTTGATGGCGGTGCGGTGTGCGAGCGTAGTCCTGGTAATCATGAGTGACGCAAAAACGGGTCGTACAGATGACTATGCTTATAGTGCTGTTATGCATCATTTCATGGGCCCAAAGGTAAGGAAACACACAAATCCTGTAGAGATACGACTCTCCACCCAACCTTCTTGGACAGACTTCGCACACTTCGTAGACTTCGTGCGCTTCACGAACTTCATGGACTTCGTGCACTTCGCGAACTTCGTAGACTTCGTAGACTTCGTGCACTTCGCCTGCCCTTGGGGACAGTCAAGGACAGATGGACAGTCCAGACATGTATATATAGCAGGCCTTCTGCCGTTGTAATAGCTCTCATGACTTATAAATCACCCTTTGACACACGATAATTTCGAAGCTACTGAGTGCAAGACTTTCTCAGGATTAGCTACCCTTCGTCTTCCACTTGAGTAACCATCATCAGCTCTGTCTTGAGTAACAAGAGTACATCGCTTCTGCTAGATCCCTTAACAACGGCGGTGCTATCAGGCGTAGCCAGATAGACCACTTGCCCGCGCGACAAATCCGACGGGCAGCTCTGTACATGTATGTGTAGAACGCACGTGCAGATACACACCATCTATAGCTCCCATAAACCTTCTCATTCTGCGGGGATCCGCCCAAATATACACACGTTTCTTCAACAGGAAGTCCTCCTCTACAGCGTTGACGGCACGGCCGATTCTTACAAGTCAAACTGAGTTTCTGCTGCTCATTGCGACTTTCCAGGCTGCTTCCAGAAGACAGACTAGGTGGGTTAGTCCTTATTGAGAATGAAGCTTAAACTTGGGTGCTTTGTGCCAGTTCCGCCAGTGCTGTCCCCGGACGTGGAGGATTGTGACAGGATAGGGGGGGCTAGAGATGACAGTGTCACTATGGCGCAAGCCTATTCATGCTGAAAGAGTACCTACTGTGCTGTGTGCCGCTGACACGGCTTGACCGTGCAGAGGACACATCGGTTTTTGCGTGATCCGTACCTGAAATGACAAGAGGGGTCGCATAGCTTAAAGCGGCCCCTGATGAAGACGGGGCCTGATGGGACAGGTTTCTACCATAGTGTCCTGCCTCAGGACGCCCCAGCAGATCCCAAATTCGAGCACAAACTGGGAGGTGCCCGAGATTCTTCCGGTCACTCTTCACATCAGCCAACCACCTTTTCAGCTGGTGGACACCTAGGTCCGATAGTTGTGCAGTCCTCCCTGTCGTACCCTACAAAATGTATCAGTTACCAGACAACCATGAATCAAAGCCCTCGTTCGCGGAGCATGCGAGGCGTTGTGTCTATCTGATTTGCTTACCGACTGATCTGCACGTAATTGACTCTCGAATTGTCCGCTCTCCAACCGGATCTCATATGCACAAGCCCGAATTGCCTCCAAGATCTCACCATCAATCCAGGTGTGTCGCGCATCGGGATTATTGCACCAAGTTTTGGACTCTGGGTCAAATCCTTCCCAGTGTATCTCTGGCCCTCGTGAGCCCTTTCTATTCACTATCCCCAGCAGCGCTTCAAACATATTCTGAGCAGCTCGTTGAATGACCCCTTGCAGCGGACCCCAGTCCACTGTGGCCGTTCCCCTGCCTTTGCCGGTCTTTGTCTTGGCTTTAGGCATACTAGTGAGGATGTCAAGGGTGGTATCCAAGTGCTGATATCGACCTCGATTTGCCAAAGAAGATATATCCCAAGTCAACGACCAGCTGGTGCAGCATAGTCTAATTGTTTTTCAAAAGAGAGGAGAGAGAAACGATCAAGTAGCCTCCTTGATATACCTGTATAGCTCACTTCACACTACAGACCCAGCAAACTGCATACAAAAGGAGTTCACGCTCGGAGTACAGCCCAGCAAGGCAGATCTGCCGACGCAGAATGGCGGTTTCAAAACGTCGATCCTTTATAGCCGCTCCTCGACTCAAGGGATACCGACCTGTTGCCCCTGATTTCCGCCCTCAGTCCACCAACGCGGCGACCAATCAGAATTCCCTCATCGGAACTGAAAACGGCGCGCCTGAAGTCGAGCTGAAAAGCTGGCTGGGTACCCCTCATTCCTCAATCAGATGTGCACACACCTCCTATGTCGCCGACTCTTACTACAACGTTCGCTCGACTTCACAGGCAGTGTTGATCTATGATCATTCGCTCACTGCAAGTAAGCATAATGTCAAGTACAGCTGCTGGAGCATGAGCCGGGTGTCAATCAGTTCGAGGTGCTCCTACGACGCCACGGAGTGGATAGATAGATGCACGATTCATTGATCTGAGGTCGTTTCGCTGCATCTTCTCATTCTCTCCGCATTCGCAATCAGAGGCTGGAATCGACGAGCGATCGTCGGTCGCATATCTGATGACAAAGTGTGATCAATTCTTCTGCCCACTTCGCACGGTGGGACATCTCTATACAACTCTTGTCTTTACGTGTTCATACGGCGCGTGTATCGGAAACGTACCACATATCCCGTTTACAAAGCATCTATTGTCCATCTATTCATCCATTTACGCAGAACCCCCATATCCCCGACTGCCCACTCGTTTCCTCTGCACAAAGTTCTCCCCATACGGCGCCAACGCCATCAAGGATTCAAACAAGGTCAGACTACGTCCACCGGTGATCGCGAGAGCGTTCGGACTGGTCGGGGCGATCGTCACGTCGGTCGGTAAGATACGGTCGGCCCACTTGAATTCGAGCGTTAATCTGGGTGCGAACAGTCGAGGGATGAAGGGCAGCATCGGTGGTTGGGTGACACTCGGAGCAGTCGCAGCAACGAGAGATTCTTCCGGCGTCGACCCTTCGCCGAGGTTATCAGTTGGATCCACCCCCGACGAACTACCTTGCTGTGACATTTGGTACGTCTTGATCGCGACCGAATCTAAAGGCACCGGCGGCATCCCAACCCATATTCCGCTACGGTTGCAGAATGCCGTGTGAGCGGTGCGCGCTTCATGCAAGCTCGCGTCGTCGGGCTCCGGGGCGATGTTGTAAGAGGACTGACGAGAGTGTCGGAGAGCTTCGAACCTCTGGGACGGCGTTCGCGGCATCTGGTAGCGGGAGGTCGATGCGTCACTTGTGCGTCGAGAACGGGGAGGTGTTCCCGGCGAAGGTGTCTCTCGGTTCACGGCTTTCGAGGCTGGGTCCGCGTTCTTCTCGGTCGAAGCGGTCTTCCTGATCTGCTTGTCGCTTGTTCCATCACTCGTTGAGACATCTTGAACGTCACGCCCTCTGCCTTGTTTGTCGTCGGCCATTCTTGCTCCCTCGTTTCCCTCGCTCACGAAAACCTCCTTCCCTTCGCCACTCGTCGTCGGATCAAGCACAACACCACCACCGACTCCCGGACTCATCGTCTGCGCCGCACGGTAGCCGTCGCGTTGACTCTCGTCATCCACAGCCATCGCAGACCGCGGGAACTCGAGGAACGCCAAACGGGGTGTCGCAGGCGGTTCAAGAGCCGAGGATGAATCCTCTTCCCTGGCCGCGGAGATAGAAGTCGTCGCCTGTTGAACCGCAACTGACGACGAATCATGCTTCTGTTCGACCGATAGACCAATAGGATTTCCTCCGGACGCACTTGGCGTAGCCTGTCTGGTTGCGTCGGATGTCGTCGAAAGCGCAGCGATCTTTCCGGAGTCGGATTTCGCGTCGGTTTCCAAGTCCGTCTTGGCATTTGCGTTGGCGAATACGGCACCTTGTGCCCCGCGCGGCAATCCACAGTCCATTTTCGAGATTCTCGCTGCACCATCCGCCGCGTCCGCCTTCTCCGTGTCCGAAAACGAAACGCGTCGTTCTCTTCGTTTCGATTCCCGCTGCTCCTCTCCCTGTCGCTCCTTTGCTCCGTGCTGCGAAGGCTGAGCATCGACGTCCGGCATGCCCTGCTTCTGCGGATCCATCGAACGCGGCACGACCGATTCCGATCCACGTATTAAAGGCGTGTAAGCGAAAAGAGGTGCATCCTGCATCGGCGTTGGGACTCGACTTTCCTCGACGACTGGTTCGAGCGGTGCGAGACTGTACGTATACGAGGGCGAGACGATGCTTTGCACCGGAGGCGTTGATGCGTACGGATGCGGTGAAGGCGGGATGCTGCTTTCCAACGGAAGCGTTGGCTGACTTTGCACAGGGACCGTAGGCTGGTTGATGGGTTTCTGTGAGGCGGAGAAGACGTCTGGGATGTCGATCGCTGCGGGAGGCGAATAGGCGTTTGGAATCTTTGCGCTGATGAGTTGTTCGGAAGGCGTCTTCGGAGGGACGTCGACGTCGTGACTTTGCGTAGCAACATCTTCGGTCGTAGAAAGAGCTGTTGATCCCGTCCCGATCCATCGTTGGAAAGCAATCCCGCTGCCTTCTTCTTCGACTTTCAATTCCTCGTCCGCCTTTCTGGGTCTCTCGTCGTCCGCCTCTCTCGTGTTGGCGTCGTCCGTTCCGGCCTTTAATGACATATCCCTCTGCGCGGGACTACGGCTGATATAACTCCTCGACGGTTCCGCATCAATGAAACTCCTATCGAATGGTGCGATGGGCGGACCGAGGCTGGGGATATCGTGCGATTCGAGTATCTTGTGTGATGAAAGAGGAGTCTGGGAGGAGGTCTGGAGAAAGGTCAGCGTCTTTCGTGCAATAGGAGTAATGTAGACGTACCGATTCAACCACGTTCGTTGTGTATCCTGTTCGTGCGGTATCGATCTTCTGCTCATCGTTCCTCGCCGTGAGTTGGTGCGATGTATTGTGTGACGAAGGAGATTGGTGAGGGTTCTGAAGGATTATTAGTATCTTTCCTGTGATAGGAATGATCCGGACGTACGGATTCGACAACGTGCGTCGCATGGCTTGTTCGGGCTCTGTTCATCTTTTGCTCATCGTCTTCTGCCGCACTTTGATGCTGTGTAGTGGGAGATGACGGAGATTGGGGAGAGATCTAGGGAAGTTTTTCAGCATACCTCCCGCATGACAGGCTGAGCCGGACGTACCTCTTCAACAACGTGCGTCGCGTATCCCGTTCGTGCCCATTCGTCCGTCGAGCCTTCATTCACCGCCGCGAAACCAGTCAACCCCAGAACATCACCACCAGCAGAGCTCCTTTCCCCACGAGACGTAGCGACAGTCTCCACCACCGCAACAGGCGACGGACGAACTATTGCTGACTTCGCAATGTGTTTGGATGTCGGCGAGGGGGAAATTTGCGTGACTGACGAGAGGGATGATGTCAGTCGATGGTGCTGCGCGGACGTCGGGGTGTGAGGTTGTTCTGTGTGCTTCTGTGGTCGTAGCGGCGTCCCCGCGCCATGAGAAGCACTTCCCTCTTCCCGACTCCTATCCGCAAACGAATCCGATAACCTCGACGTGCTCCCCGTCAACCTCCCCGGCGAGTCTCCGTGCAACGAGGCATCGCTCTTTCGTCGGCTCTTGAACTCTTTCCATGACGAGTTGATATTTGAGGTACTTCGTCTCAAGAGTTTCTTGAAGGGTGATTCGCGTTGGGAGATACTGGTTTGGGAGGGCGAGGTGGTGAAGACTGGTGCGGCGGGTTCTGGAGCAGGAATTTGAGGTGGGATCGAGGTTGAAGAGGTGGACGGGGTGACGCCTTTGTTGCGTTTGCCTTTCTTACTCTTGAAGGAAGGCATGGCGGTTGAGGTGAATGGAAGATAGATGATGAATGAAGCATCGTGTTTCAGTCTTATCTTTACGCTATACCCAGTCACTCCCGACTCTGGTTATCAACGGCTTTCGCCGGCCCGTCATCGACATAAAGCAGCATTGATCCTCTTCACTTTCTCTTTACCTTCTCTTCCTTCTCTTCACCTCTCAACGTCAATCATGCCCCTCTCCATCTCCCAACGCCGCATCCTCCTCCTCATCGCCGCAACAACAGTCTCTCTTTCCTCCGGCACAAACTACCTCTTCTCGGCATATGGGCCGCAGCTCGGAAGCCAGCTACACCTCTCCTCGACCCAACTCAACCTCATCGGCATCGCCGGAAACCTCGGCGTATACACCTCGGGACCCGTCTGGGGCATCTTCATCGACCGCCGAGGCCCACGCGGAGTGCTCGCCTGCGCCGCGGGATTGGTTGCAGTCGGGTACGGAGGCGTACGGTGGATTTACCTCGCCGGCGAGACAGGGGAAAAAGCGGCCTCGGGAACGGTGTGGGCCCTGGCGGCGTGTATGCTCATGACGGGCTACGCGGCGTCGGCGGGGCTTAATGCGTCGGTGAATACGGTCGCGCGGTCGTTTCCCTCCTCGTCAAGGGCGACGGCGACGGGAATCACCCTTGCGGGTTTTGGACTGTCGGCGTTCTTGTTCTCCACTGTCGCGCATGTGTTGTTCGAGGGACGGACAGAAGCGTTTTTGGCGCTGTTGGCGGTCGGGACGGCGGTGGGGATGCTCGTCGGTGTCGTTGGTGTCAGGCCGATTCACTATGTGGAGGAGGGGTATGTCGAGGAAGGCTACGCGCCGGTTGGAGGGGAAGATGCGGTGGAGGATTCGCCGGGTGTCAAGGCGCTCGCGTTGACGAGGTCACGGTCGACCGAGGTCGTATCCGTCGATGCGCTGGATCAACAAGACGAACTGGAGACTAGCAAGCACTTAGAAGAGGTACAAATCGTATCCGTGGAAGTGACGGGAACAGCGCTATTCCGCTCTCTCGATTTCTGGATCATCACCGCGATCCTCGCACTGCGTACGTCCCCTTCTCTTCCTTCTCTTCTTCTAAAGCTAAACCCACTTTCAGTAAGCGGCACAGGTCTCATGTACATCAACAATGTCGGCTCTGTCGTCCGCTCCCTCGCGACAGCCGATTTGAAGCACAACTGGAAAGCGGGAGAGGTCGCCAAGGTGCAGGCAACGCAGGTGTCGGTGATTTCGATCTGGAATTGTCTGGGACGGATTTCTATGGGTGGGTTTCTTGTTGCTGAACAGGGCATTGCGCTGATGAGGGTTGTAGGAATGCTTTCGGATTATGCGAAAACTCGATACGGCATCAATCGCGTATGTTCTCCTTCTTCCCGCTGATGATCCTGACTGATCTCGAGGGACAACCAAGGTCTGGTTCACCCTTCTCATCGCTTCCATCTTCCTCGCGTCGCAACTAGCCGCCCAAATGACAACGGATCTCAGCGCATTGTCTCAGGTGTCTGGGTTGTTGGGCATGGCGTACGGGAATCTGTTCGCGTTGTTGCCGATTGTGGTGCTGGAGTGGTTTGGACTCGGTCAGTCCTCCTGTACAAAAAGTCTGAGAACGAGAATTGATCCGGTTCCTCTGTTCAGCAAACTTTTCGATGGTGAGTTGTCCCTGCGATATCATGCTTTCTAGCTGTCTCTGATATGGTCATTTGCAGAACTGGGGAATCGTCTCCCTTGCGCCCGGGCTGGGAGGCAACGTCGCCAACTTGATCTTTGGCCGTGTATATGATTCGCATGTCGTGCGTACCTCTCGTCTTGCTTTGTATGCAGACTGACACTTTGCGTTGGCAGCCCGTCGCCGAGGCCACGACGAATCTCCTACGCCGCGCCGTCTCCGTTCTCACTCGCGGGGGAACCATCTCTGATTCATCAGATCACTCTCACGACTGCAAGTCCTCCCTCGATTTGTCCCCCATACCACCTGCTAACTTGCCATAACAGGCCGCCTTGGGACAGAATGTTACGCCACCGCCTTCCGCATAACAACCATCTGGTGCTGCATCGCGTTTGCGCTGGGGCTCTTTGTTGCGCTCAGGCATGAACGGAAGAGTCGGGCGGAGCGGAGAAGAGGGTAAGCTGTGATGTGAGTCGTAAGATGGTGAGCTGATTGGTCGGGATAGGCTGCAGAAACGCAAGTGGTCGACTGTC
This sequence comes from Naganishia kalamii, assembly GCA_022813745.1. NCBI lineage: Eukaryota > Fungi > Basidiomycota > Tremellomycetes > Filobasidiales > Filobasidiaceae > Naganishia > Naganishia kalamii. The sequence continues at coordinate 48,344 of JAKLLX010000003.1, read as the reverse complement.
GGGGAGGAGAGTGAGGAATCGTGATGTCTGCAAGTATGGACGTTGAGCCATGTCCGATCTGGGTGATAGATATCGCTGAGAACAAAGTTGTATTCACTAAATATAGATCATGATACAGTAGGTGTTATACATGCCAACTGTCTTGTTGACCCAGCTTCTCACCGAAGCTACAAGACTCTTGACAGATCATATTTCGCCACTCAAGCTCTGACGCGGGACATCATGCTTCCAGGCTCCAATTGACTCTCCGATGCCTATTCGTCTAGTTCTCCGGATCGGCCGATGCTGGATGTGAATACTCTAGACGTTTCCGGATGAGTGTTCCAGAACCAAGCTTCTGTATCCCAGGACAAATCAGTTGATTTCAAGTTAACAAAAGCCTTTCGGCATCTTGAGGTAAAGACGCTTACCATATTCGGTCATTGGTCCCTGAAGTATAGGGTAATGCAGGACGATGAAACCGAGACTCGCCAGGTGTGCGGAGTCGACAGCAGTCGTGTCAAAGGATGTTAGACTATGGTCACTGGAATGCGGCGCCCGTGAGTACCCGCCTGATGGCTGAGCTTCACTCTCGGAATCGTGCGGGCTCAAAGCGTCCAAAACATATGCTCCAAAGTCGAAAGTCATATTCCCAACATCTGCGCACTCGGGATCGACCTCTTTTTGGACCTCAGTGATGATACCTTGAAGCATTTGAGGAGTCGAATCATCCGAAATAGGCTATGTCATTTTCGGAATCACATTGATGAGCACGGATCCCGAATTTCATCTTTCCAGTCAGGCGATCTTACCGCAAGCGAGTCATAATGGCGAATGATCCGGTCGATCTCAGCGCCGCTGGCTTTGATGATCCGCGAAATTGCTTTCTCCTCCTCGAAGTGCTTAAGTAGAATCTGGTACATCAGCAGTCGTCGCCCTCTTTCTTTGGGGCTGCATGTCGTCACTTACACGCTCACCAAGCAACTCTCGTGTAATCTCCTTGTGCACATCCGTCAACATCGCCTTGACGGTAGCGCGAATCTTTGAGTCTCTTTCATCTTTCAGCAGCGCTGTCCGGGTTCGCTTCGTCTTGGTCGGGCCAACTTGTTGCTGCTCGGCTTGCAACGAACGCGGTGTTTGCAGAACCCGGGGCATCTTGTAAAAGTATACGGCTAAGAAGCGATGATAATCCTTCCGGTCACGAGTTCTGGCTTTTCAACGCTGTTACCGACTAGAGTAAATTCAGCTGCGATATTGCTCCCGCAGGCGAGGGGTCAAAGCGTACTCAGCACGAGACGTATATATCGCATATAGGCGACTGGAGATGTGCGGCAAAGACACTGTATCAATTTCGCTCATATGACTCGTGGCTATCATCTCCTTTGGCTCAATTGTAAAGATCCCCTTGCGGCGCAAAGGAGCTCCCCTTGTAATGCATACGCTCAAGGGGGCTGTTAAAACAGCGCACTTCCGTGTATTCTACACATGCTACACTGCCTGCAATTCGACTGATTCCCATAATTCGCGATCAATTGGTCCGTCATCATTGTCCTGTTTCCCTACCAATTTCTCGGTTCGCCCGTATACCTGTGTGCAATGTGACAGCTGTGTGGCCCTGATCTTAGCGCTGCGTTGCTTTCGAAATTTCGCTCACGCCATATCTCAAAAAGCCCGTGCCTCTGTCCTGAGAAGGCTCTTGCGACAACATGCCCGGTCTTACTTTCGGACCCATGCCCAGTCTTACTTCCGGACCCAATGGATCACGCCCATATGAAAAGCTGATCACAGTCCCTACCCGTCACGTATATATACCGTATACCCACCCCGGCCAAAGGTCGTCTTATTCCGAATGCTGTACCATTGCTTAACATTTGCGCTCGGGCTACTTGTTGCGCTGACCCCGAGGCATGGGCAGAAGTTGGGCGGAAAGCGGAAGAGGGTAAGTTGTGAGGTGAGTCGTGAGCTGTGAGCTGATTGATTGGGATAGGCTGCAGAAACTCCGGGGAGGAGGATGACGAGACGTGATTTACGAGATGGTGGATGGCAGCGCTGCTCCAGGCTTGGAAGATAAACATTGTTGAGAATAGGGTTGTATCGCCGAAATATAGATGATCATAAGGTTTGTAATACAGTATGTACACTGTCGAATGGGGTTTCATGTCAGGTTGAGTTGCCAAGCTTCTGGCCAATGGGAACAAGACTCCCCCGCCAACCAGCTCGTCCGCCACCTCCACTATGCTTGTCTAGCTGCCATGGGGAATGGCGACGTTGGACTGATTTTACGGTTCTCCGGTTGCATCGATGGGCGAAACGCCTGTGAACCCAATCGCATGAAGATTTCCGAACAACGTATCTATAACATTGCACAAACAAGGTGAAATAAAATTAATGACGGACCTATCGAGCGACTGATGCAAAACTACTTGCCGAAATCCTGATCAAGGGTCCTTTGGACATCGAGATCGGACAACTCGCTCAAAGAATCACTGGGTAGAGATGTCGACAATGTGAAAGGGTTTGCCTCAGTGTTCGGGGCAGTTGGTGACTGAGCTGTACTACTCGATCCTTTGGCGCTTACAGTGCTCCCGAATCCAAAGCCGAAGACTATGTGCCCAACGTTTTCGTACTCAGGATCAAGCTCTTTCTTTGCCTCAGTGACGATCTCTCCAACTCTTCGAGGGCTGAATACATTTAATACGGGCTGTGTGGCTTATACTTATGAGCACAGATCCTTAGTTTCATCTCCGCGAACGCCTTCTTACCTCACACAGAGCGTATCTCTGAAGTATCGTCTCAATTTGGTTGTCGCTTCTATGAATGATCTCTGAAATCCTCTTTTCTGCGTCGGTGTGCTCTCGTAGCGGCGTCGTGCACCAGGTCTTGATGCCCAGTATGCTTCGCTTCTTCTGGATGTCGTGCTTTACTGGTCCTTCAAACTGACCCCTCTCAATCGCCTCGCCCACATCTCTCAACATCGATCGTACGACAGCTTCCACCGCTGATCGTCTTTCTTTCTCCAGGCGAGTTTTCTCCTGCCTTTGGGAATACGAGATCCGCGGCGTGGATGCCTTGGGCATTTCGATGAGTTTGCTGGGAGATATTGATGTCCTAGAATCACAAAGATGTGACGCAAGCTTGAGACCACCAGAAAGAAGTAAAGCAAGAGCCAATGCCAGAGAGGTGGCGCGTCTTCATTATCTTCTCCTATCATAGGACACCTCATGCAGTACGCTATTTGGGTACGAAGAAACCCCTGTAAGTCATTGTATTGAGCTCATCTTCGGAGGGCTGGTTGCCAACCATCCGTTTGCTCCATTGTGAATCCCCCTTGGACTGACAAAGGATACGTTCTAGGGGACTTTGACTGAGCTCAATTCTGCGCACCCTTCCGTCTGGCCCAATTTGAGGGCAATGACGTGATGGGTCCAACGTTTGCGCATCAAGCCCGTGCGCCCAAAGAGGGGGTGTTGGTTCTTGCCTAGGCCGTATCCCAAAAAGCCGCGCACTGTTGCTTTGGACTGTTCAACTACTGTTCACGCATAGAAGGCCGAGGCCGGCGTTACCTACCTGGCAACTCGGTCGCTTCATCTTCTCTTGTCGTGAGCCCCGCTCTAAAATCAGGGGGCAAAGTCAAAAGAACGTTACTGTCACAAGGTACTCGGATAAGCTCAGCTCTGACTAGACATATACACAGCCACTATTATTACTCGTAAATATCCTTCCGAAAGGCTGCACTCTCCGAAGTTGTCACAAAATCTCGCCCGTTTGAAAAGCCGGTGAAAGTCTACCCGGGAAGAGCGGCCTTACACTGAAGCCGATACTGAAGAAGAAGATGGCACTGCAACGCTGGAACAATGTTAGTCAAGGGTGATGTACGTTGGCTGTGTCGGAGTATCTGAGATCGTCTGCGCCGCACGGGTCGCGAGACTCGTACCGCGACCGAAACTGGCACTCTTGACCGTGTCGTCCCCTGGATGCGTCGTCGCAGAGGCAATTATAGACCCTGGTGGCCTAATCTGCCCTTCATTCTGTAGAGCTGAAAGGCACGGAATGACTCTCGGCCGCAAGTATTTCAGTAACCCGAGAAATCTCCCCTGACTATCAATGGTCAGAGCTTGCTTGCGGAATTTTGCCCAAACGATCTGGCCTTTTAGGGCTTCCAAGCCCTAAAGCAGTGTAGGGCATGAGTCAACATCATGCACCTTGCTCCGCTTTCTTGCGGAAGGTGTCATACCTCTTGCTCCCAACTGGTCAACTTTTTGACCAGCAACTCAACATGTTCATCGATCAACGTCGCGAGCTCCGAGTCCACCTCAGAATGGTCCTCCCATGGGCGCTCGCACCAGGTGCCTAGTTCCCTCCTCCTATCTTGATCCTCCCGGCTGTGTCCCACCGGCGCTGGCTTGCCTGATATCACATCAAGCATTGCCGAAATCAGATCTGTTGCAACGACTCGCACATCTTCGAGTCTCCTCTCCTTTTCCGTGGGAATCCGCTCCTCTTTCGTTCGGCAATCCGGCCGCTTTCTGGACACTCTAGATACTGAAGATACTTTAGGCATTTTCCACCCTGGAGTACGACGGAGTACGGTAGGCAGATGATGGTAGTTTTGGCCGCCGGGTTGCAAGTATGAAAGTCAGTCGCGCAGGACTCCTGGTTGGGAAAGATCGAGCTTGCATCATAAGTCTCTCGGTGCTTCAATGCCTATATACCTTCGAGGCAGACAACATCTGTGATCAGAATACAGCTGGACAAAGGATACCCCAATTTGAACACAGATTATTCACAGGCAAGTTCCTTTTGCTGGCCTGCGATCTTTGCGATGTATATCGGTCCTTCTGGCGACGTCTTAGAAGTTACGGCTCGTTTGGCAGCGCTGTAGAGTTTCGTTTTGCCCGTACCCTTACTAAAATGGACATTCGCCATAAGTTGCCGAAGCCTCTTCTGGACACAGAAAATGTACATCCAAGAGCACATGTTGAAGATGTATCTTGCATAAAAGAAATCCGAGCGCATGTCGCAAAGACCAATGTGCTCGACAAGCCTGGGCTATTCCCGTCTGGGCGCTCCTCTCTTAGCAGGTAGTCTCTGTCTGGCTATCGGCCTCCTTCCTTTGGCTTTTTCCCTTGAACATTCTCCTCGTCCGACGCGCTTGAGTTCTTCGAGTAGGATGCCTTTCATGGGTTGATATTATCTGCCATTGCCCTCTGCGGACCAGTATCGTACTCGGAAGGTCGTAGCAAGAACTGGTCTCAGAGGCAAAAGAAGCGCAGAACATGAAACGCTGGCATTGCTAGCTTTTCGGACGCCCTAAAGCCAGGACCGTCGGGACGATATGCACAGGGAGAGGAGGTGCGACACTGCGGTGTGGCATCTGTTTCGGTTCTGGAAGTTCTTCCCACGAATTCCGAAGGAGACATCTGCATCGGCATTTCGTATGAGTCAACTCCGACTTCCGGCGCTCATTGAGGAAGGCCTTGGAGTTTCTGGGGAAGGGTAATTTCCGAATGATCGCGAGGACTTCATGAACACTGCAGCGCGTTCTCCCTTGCGGAGTCACCATCCGCTTATTACCTCTGGTCGTTCGACCGAAATCCTGAATCATCATCCCCATGAAGCTCGCCACTGTCCTCTCGCATGGGCTATGTATATTTCACATGACCGTCGGCACCTTGTCTCGTCACGTATAAGTCCGACCTCACCGAGGACGCGACAAATATACAGGTAGATCGTCGTATCGTCCGAATTCTTCTCTTTCCATGAATTGTGGTCTTACCAGTACCGTGCACTGGAAACAAGCTCTGCAAGGACCTCGCGAGTAAGGAAGCGTCGCCCTGCGATCAAGGGCTGAGGCCATTCCTCGCACTGTCGGGACATTGCAGGTCGCTTTGCCGAGAGAGAGAGAAGCGAGACACCGACGTTCTGGTGGCCGCTGTTGCCTGCCTGTCAAGACTGACAACACGTCTAACCGGAACGCAAACGTTGTTGCGCTACTTAGTGACGAGATAAAATGACGTTGGCGAGTAATTATGCGATGATAACCATTATATATTTTCACTTGTGCAGACTGACATGATGAGCAACCACGGCATTCCTACCACCCATCCAAACTTCTTTTAATCCTCAGTCATACCGCATCTTCAAATGCCAACGCTCCTCCTTCCACCAGATATGCTTCATCCTCGCCACATAACCTTTCCCCTCAAACCAGCTTCTCCCCAGCACGGCATCCGGCCCGACCGGGTGCTTCGCTGCACCCTTTCCTTCGTATTCCCTTTCTCCGCGGACCTAGACACCTAGTACCGCACACGCTCCCGTCCGTTCTTCGAGATGATATCTGCAAATCATGCCAGCAGTCAGTGCGCCTCCTCACGCCCAAGCATCAAATCGAACACTCACACCAGGCATAAATAACCCCCGGAAGCCAGCCCAAGACCGTCAACGCGATGCTGATCCAGAACGCAGCGCCGCATCCTACTTTTGCGAATGGTCCGATTGGTGGAAGAAGGATACTGAGGAGGTAGAGGAGGATGTCGCCGCCCGTTGATACTGTTTTGGCCATTGCGAGTAGTTGAGGGTTGCTTGACGACGGGGAAGAGTTTTGCGGTATGGATTGTGTCTGTGAAGAGAGAAGTCGTTTTTGAAGGTTGACGTTACTCACCGTCTCTTATACCTCGTTTTCAGCCCAAGCCACGTCGGAGCACGCAACCGCCAAGTCCCCGAATCGGCCTCCTGGTTACTCCCGAGACGGCATCCGCAGCGTCGCCGGGAACGCAATCATTACGTTCGGATAGACGTTTGAAAACTCGAATCAAGAGCAACTGCGAGAGCGTCACAAAAAGTCAAGGCGGTGCGACGCGATTCGCTCGTGTCTCGCCGGTTATGGATCCGCAGTCGGAGGGTGACGTCAACTGGTCGTCAGCCGGGACCGAAGATATAGGCGCACAGCTGAAGACATCGGATGCCAAGTCCGCAGAGCCGTCCGCAGTGGGAGAGGAGCATGTAGCTGCTGACGGCTAGGTCATACAGACAGAAGGAGTCTTTGAGACACGACCTAAAGCCGCCTTCGCGTCATGATCGGTGCCGACGCACTGCACGAATGAGCAAATTTGCGTCGGCAATGTGATACATGCCATATACAGGTATCCCAAACGACGTGAGCTACTTTGCCAACCGCTCCAGCAACCGCCTCGCCCCGCCCTTGACCAGTTCCCCTCCGGCACTCGCGGCAAGCCCCGCCACCATCTTGACATTCCGCCACGACTCCATCCCATCCGCCAGCCTTTCATACGCCCTGCCCTCCCTCGCTGCGCCGCCGCCACTCGCAGACGCGCGCGCGCCCACACGGCCCATCAAGAGCTTCTTCACCGGTCCGAGCTCGTTGATGACGTCCATGCCGATCCCGCGGGCCCAGGTGATGCCGGGGAGGCGCGTGCCGAACAGGTAGTGCAGTTTGTCCGTGGTGGAGAGGAGGAGATGGTTGGCCGGGTATCGTTCGCGCGTGTATGGGAGGAGGGAGGTATATGCGCCTGTCGGAAGCGTCAGCGATGAGATATATTCGAAAACAGATCGTGACTGACCGTGATCGCCGCCCTGACGTCTCACGTTCTCCCACACCTCGCCCAACACCTTGACATCCGCCAAGCCCATATTCAGGCCCTGCCCGGCCAACGGATGAATCGTATGTGCCGCATCGCCGACGAGCACCGTCCGATCGCCGATATAGCTTTCCGCGTGGGAGAGCTTGAGCGGGAACGAGGCGATGCTCGCGGGTGCAACAGATGCGATTGGAGGCGGGAGGGATCGTGCGCGGTCCGCGGTGAGATTCGTGAGGACTTGATCCCATTTCTCCTCGAGTATTTGAGCGTCGATCGGCGTCCCGGACGTATGCGAAGCCAACACCTGCGCGTTGACCGCTTCCAGCCCCGGTTCATCCATAAAGAACCCCAAGTTCACCATCACCGCCAACCGTTCCGCGCCCAAGGCCTTGTACGCCTCGGCCAGGGCCGGCGTCGTGCTCCAGACCATCGTCGTCGCGTCCCTACTGAGGGGTAAAAACGCCACCGGCCCGGTCGGCAGGAACCGCTGGAACGCGGTATGGTTCTCCAGCGGGGCATGGCGCAGCGTCGCGACGACGGCATGCGTCGCGTACCCGTGTCCAAAGGAATCGATCCGGGAGAACTGACGGACGGGGGAATTCGGCCCGTCGGCGCCGACGACGACCCCGCCGCGGACCCAGCGGTCGCCGAGTTGGAGCGCGACCGAGCGCCCGCCGGCGCCCATGTGCATGGAGGAGACGCGCTTGCCCTCGGAGATTGTCACGCGGTCGGGGGATGCGGAGATCTTGCGCAGGAGCGCGCGTTGGAGGTTGGTGTTTTCCGTCATGTAGGCCATTGGGGCACCGGCTTCCGGCTGCGGAAAGTGGATCTGGGAAGTCGCTGATGGGGTTTGTGATGTCCAGACCTGCGGGACTGAGGTTAAACTTCGAACGATAGTGGCGAAGAAGAGCCGGGACATACGATGATATCCCTCACGGGACACGACCTAGACGCCTCGACATGTTCCCACGCACCGATATCTGTCCACCCATCAGCACACGATCCCCAACCCCACGCAAAACTCACCTCGCAGAAACTGCACATTCTCCGCCGTCAGACTACTGACCCGATTCTCCCACTCGCCCTGGCCCGTCCACGTGCGCACTCTGTCCAGGGAACCACCCTCGACGAGGAGAATACGCGTGTCGTCACGCATCAAGGAGGGTTTCGATACTGCACGCAAGGTCAGCGGGTGTGGCGGCATGAGGGAGAAGAGGACGTACGGAGGGTGCATGCCAAGGCGAGACCTGCATTTCCGGCGCCGATGATGACGATGTCGTAGGTATCTTCTCTGCCGATCTCCGGGATCGGGGATGGTTCAGGTGTCGCTGCGGCGTGCGTTGCGTGGCCTCTGCTGGTGATCCATGGGGTTCTACTGGAAGATGCGTGTGGCAAGGGAAGCGATCGTGTCCGTGCCACGCGGGCGAGGACCCGGGGTGTTGCGGATCTGCATGTCCTGGCGAGTTGGCTGAGTGCTCTTTGTCGCGTTGGTGTTGACATGGTTGGGATATAGTCGACCCAAGACTGTCCCGATATCATCAGCCCTCCGCCTGCACTTTAGGTCTCGGACCTGTTCCCGACTGATCGCGCTTGAAAGAAGCGCAAAGGGAAGCGACCGGGCCTGTAGTAGATGACCACTATAGCGGAGAGGCCTGCTTCTAGTTGTACGACAGTATTCAACACACAGACACCATGGGCAACTCGCAATCCACATCGACAGCCGCACAGGGCGACCATTCCAAGCCGGCGGAACAGGTCATCCGGCCGCAAGAACAGGGCACCTCGGTGCAGGTACGTCTCCCCCTCGCATCCTCGCTCAGTTCGCTAACCCCTCACAGTTCGCGCCGTCCCTCATTTCCCAACTCTCCTCCTCCGCCTCGCCGCAATCCCCCGACGAGCCCCCCGCACGAACACACCACGACAGCGCGATCATGGCCCGTCTCGCGGCCGAGACGGAGCGCCTGCGCACGGAAGAGGCCGCGATCATGGCCAAGATCTCGTCGGCGTTGGAAAAGGAGAACCTGGATAAAGAAAAGCCCGGGATGAGTAGTGAGCTGCTGGGGCGGGATATGGAGGAGGTTAGGGAGAAGCTGGAGAGGGTGACGAGGCGGAGGGGGGAGGTGTTGGCCGAGCACGGGGAGGTCAGGGGCCAGCGGGATGCCGTCGTGCAGTGTTACCTGTGAGTCGACTGTTTTCCCCTTTGCACTGGTCATGCGGTGCTCACTTCGTTCGCAGGGAAAACCACGAGCGACCGCTCGACTGCTGGAAGGAAGTAGAGTACTTTAAGCGCAGCGTGGCCAAGCTCGAGGCCGACTTTGTGGCGTCCTTGCGCTGAGCACGCCGAGGGATCGCCATCCGGGACAGAGTGCGCCGGAGGATACGAAAAGCCTAGAGAGAGAAAGGAACATACGGACGGACGGACCGGAGTTGTACATTTGCAAGAGGACCGCGGGATGCATACGATATACATGCGTATCGGGGTCTACAAGCTGCGCGTGGAGACTGGACAAGATCGTGACGCACTCGACTTCCAGACCGATGGCTGCGGTCGTCGCGCATATTCACACGTGGTATTCAATAACATCAGGATATACAAAAGGAAAATACCGACTCCAGCTGCTGGCACATCGAGCTCACATTCCAAACGACCCCATGTCTCCCAATCCTGACATCCCACCCATCCCACCAAGGCCGCTCATGCTGCTCCCTAAACCACTCATACCACCCATCCCTCGTCCGCCCATGCGTCCCATACCTTCGCCCCCTATTCCCTTGACTTCGTCGCCCAGAACGCCTTCCCTGCCTGCAAGGCGCTCGTTTGTGCTGGTGATCAGCGGCTGAATCGCGCCGCCTTGTCGGAGGGGCATGGATCCTGCTGCGGACAGATAAGGGCCGGTGGAGGAGTCTCTTTCTTGGTAGAGGTACGTCATTCCGACGCCCGGGTAGGTCTGTGCGCAGATCAATCAGTATTCCAGGTCCGCATGAATGCAAAGGCGACCCACAGTCTTCTTCTGCGCGCCGTACGGCGTCTTTCTGCCCTGCGTCTGGGTACCCCATCGTGCTGCGAACGCCTCGGTGATCCCGGGCCCAGGTTCGGGCTTCATCAGTCGAGCTGTTTCGGCGTTGATCACCCGCCAGAGGAGGAGGGCGAGTGCGCCGAGGGCCAGCTTGGTGCTCACTACGCAAGCGGATTAGCATGAGGCGGGTTGAGCGAGGGATCGAACGTACGGTATGCCAGAATAATAACGATGCAAAGAGCCTTGGCATGGCCCAGCCTCCTCTTCCACTGCTTCCGCCGTTGATCATACTCGTACTCCCTAATCGCCTCAACCCGCTTCCGATCCATCGACTCGGACTGCTCGCGTGCCTTTTGCGCCGCTTGCAGTCGCGAGGACCACTTTTCACCGGGCTTGCCAAACGTGCCAATTTGAGGCGCCGTGCCGGATTCGAACCAGAGAGAGGGCTTGTCCGCTGCGGCTTTGCCGAGGGGGAACGGCCATCTGATGAAGGGTCAGTAGAGTACGTGTTGCGATCAACTCGACTTACAGCCTCGGACGAGCTTCCGGCGTGTTCAACTTGTGTGAAGGATGAGACCCGTCGTCTTCCCATACCGGAACCCGCTTGACGAGATCCGGCGGATGACCTCCTTCCCGTTCTCTCCGCTTGGCTTCTTCGTCCTCTTCCTCTGCGCCCTTGCGGAGGGCTTCTTCCGCTGCTTTCTCCGACTTGTCGTATGCGATCAAGGCGGTAGCTATGGAGACCATCCTACACGCGTATTTCAGTACGCGCAACGCAACTATACCTTGTACGTACAATACAGAACAGATGGTGACCCCCTTGATCAGGCGGTAAAAGACCATGGTTTCCTCGCTCAAGTCCAGCTGCGACATCACTACGAGGCATCAACGGTCAGAGGGCTCGAGGAATCGCCGACAGTGAACGTACCGATGGTCAAGCTGCTGCTCATCAGCAGAGCCCGCTGGATCGTTGAAAAGTCGAAAGGGTAGGACATGATGGAAAGCGACTATCAAAGACGGATTGCTGAATATCAGGGACAAGGTATTTCGGTATGATACTGATGACCGCGCTCAACGTCTCACGGCGGCTGAGAAAGCGGTCGCTATATACAGGAGGAGCAATCAGCTTTTGACCCTGGCCTCCTTTATGTCTTTCCCCGGACTCCTGAACTCAAAGGAAGCTTCGAGCGTTGACCCCGGGTACGCTGACCCTGATTTGCCCTGACGCAACAATGCAATGAAGAATGTAAATTTGAATGTCCATGGGGTATATTGCGGGATGTCAAATCCCTTATACAGGCTGGTGATTCTTTACACGTTTCGATCTGACCCAGGTCGTCCAGGCAATGGCTCAGTGGCCTAGAAACTCCAGTCAGCACAATAAACAGACGAGAGATCTGACACTCACCTGACTATAGTCCGGCGGAAGGATCGTCTCCTCCTCAGGAACCGAGACGGGTCCCCAGTCCTGCAACCTACCCTCGACAATCATCCTTATCGCACTCAGCTCATCTTGAGAAAACGTCGACAACGGCGCGCTCGCAGTCGGAGGAAGCGCGGTGCCCTGTTGTTTCCTCCTTCCGAACGAGTTATCACGCGTAGACAAGGGCGAAGCCGATCGATCAGAATGTCGAGAAGGCTGGTACGGACTCAAGCTTGAAGGGTGGCCACTCGTCAAACTTGTTATGTTCGGCCTCGTAGAATACCCTTGACTAGCAGTTCGAATTTCCACGGGTTCACCCATCACTGACGGGATAGCACCCGACGATGGCGCGGTATGATGGAACGGCGAATGCGGGCTCATACCGCTGTAGGCGCGATCCGTGGTCGAGCGGGTCGAGTCGGACAAGGTGTCTTCGGGTTCGGGAGCCTCCGTCGGCGGGGAAACGGATTGCGCGTACGGGTAGTAAGACATATTGGAAGCTGGGACCGGTGGTCGCGCGGTTGGAAGCGGCAGTATTGCTCCCGTGGTGAAAGAGTTCAACTGCGCCATGTTCGGCGACGCGTTCCCCGTCCAGGCATTGCACAGTGGGTACTGTCGTCCGGAAAACGGAGTGTCTTGGTACGGACTCACAGGGCTGCCGGTCAACGCCAATGACGACAGCCCACCTCCAGGCGAACTTCCACCGGTACTGGCGAGTCGTCGTTGGTCATTCCATGGGTAGGCAGTGACATCCTTGTTCTTGTTTCGCCTGCGAATTAGGAACCAGATCAAGAGGATGAGGCCAGCAACCGTGGTGATGGAGGCGATGATGATGCCTGCGAGAGCTCCGTTGCTGAGACTAAAGGGCTTCCCATCAGTCTACATCTTTCGCCTGCAGCAAAAATACATACCCGTTATCGGTTCGACTAGCCCCAAGGTTGGCGCCACCAAGAACAGCGCCGTCCGTGGGCCCAAGGAGCGTCGACGAACTTGAAGTACTTGCAATGTCACTTGTCTGACTCGCAATCGGTGTCAAGTCAGCGACAACTGAATTCGAGGTCGAGGACACAGTCGGCTTCACCGTCAAAGTCCCTGAAGTCGTCATGGAGCTCGACGGCCCAGTTGTCTGCACCACCGGCACCACATTCGCCGACTCCTGTACGTCTTCACCTCCTTCCCTTGGCGCCGTAGAATTTACCACAACATAATCCAGCCCCCAATAGTTCCTCGGCTTTTCCCCGAGATTGGTGATGCTGACCGTATGCGCGCCGTTCGCGAGACCAGCGCGGTGGAAGAGGACGGTTTGGCCTGTCAGGCCGCCGTCGTAGTAGCCCGAGTACCTGCAACGCACGTTAGCGGTCGCAAGGGATAGAGTAGAGGTGAAAGGGGGACGTACTCTTGAGAGACGCCGTCGATGATTACGCGGTACATCCCTCGGTTGGAGTTGACAGCGCCATAGACGGCGACGGAGCTCCCTTCAAAACTACAGTCAAACATTATCAATACCGCACGTTCCTCTTCTTAGGGTCGAAAGACTCACGTAAATTCCACCGCTTCTCCCGACGCATAAGAAAGCCTGCCGTCCCACATCAGCTGGGTTCTTGCGCGAAAAGGAAAGCACACGTACGCCCCAGTTTGGTTGCTGTACTCCGCACCCGAGTACGCCAGGTTCCACTCGCCGGAGTACTTAAAGAATTCCGGACTGGGCGTATCCACGACCAGGGTTTTCAACTCCCTACCATGCCCGTTAGCGCTGTGGAATTCGGTAGGGGAAGCAATATACGTCTGGTCGTCCCCCTCCTCGTGCTGGATGACGTAGTACTCTACGTCGAACCACTTTGCCTCGGTGTTCATCAACGTCTACGGCATAATCCTCAGCTCCTTATCCTTCATGAAAGAGAGGAAACTGCAGCTCACCAGGCTATGCTCCACGCCCGCGTCCAACCCGGTCCGGGAAAACAAAACATCCTGTATCCGTCCCGGCGCGGCGAGGTACCCTTCCTCATCTCGCTCCTCCCCATCGAAGGAGACCTTGAACTTTCCCTGCGCGCACGTCAGCCGCGCGCGGGCAGAGACTGACGAGCGAAGGACGTACATGAGATTCCCGACGTGAGCCGTATGCCCATACGGCCGTCCCGTTGAACCGCAATGAAGCGGTATCCCCCGCCGTCCGAGTCTTTGCAAAGTTCTTGTTAAAGTACTGCTCGAGCTTTGTGTCTTCTAAGGCACGCATCAGTATCTGCGGCTTTCCCGTTCGGAGGGGGAAACGGGCGTACCTTCGGGGTGCTTGCGGATCCATGTGCCGGTGTAGGTGAGGAGAGGGGAGGTATCGTCGAGGGTGATGTTGTAGGCGACCATGGCGTTTCGGTCGTGGCAGCGGTTCGAGCAACGAGAAGCGGGAATGCAGAAATGCATACTTAATGGTGCTGTTCATACCTCACGACTTGCCGTGGCGAGAGCATCCAGCTGCCAGCTGGCACTTGAACACCGCAGCAACATCCTTCATCCTAAACCCATTTCCACCTCTCCAAAGGACCTGCTTCGCCGGAAAAGGCCGCGGGTTCTGGGAAAGGCCTGTCACCGACGGTACTTGTGAAGCTCCATGACGGAGGGATCGCCCATCCTTGGCTTGTTTGGTAGAGGAGATGCAGAATAGCTGTGGAAACCTAGGGAGAGAGGGACGCGGCCGTTTCAGATTTCTCCCGTTCTGGATAGGAGGCGATCGAGATGGATGAGGCACATGGAGTGAAAACGGACAATAATGAAAGCGGCCTTCGCCGAAGCGATCGCGGATCCGGATTCGGTGTAGACAGTCAGTCAACTTGGTTTCCTATTGTTCAACGAGGATATAGCTCGGCACTCGGAATCGGTACCATGGTTGTGCCTTCCCTCTGTCACCGCAGTCGTCCACAATGACCTCCCTTCCTCAGCAATTCGAACCTGGCAAGTCCCCGTCTCGACTTTCAAGCTGAAACTAACAGACACCTTACTCCCACAGAGCTCGTCTCGGAGGAACACCTCTTCCCCCCTCCTACGGAACAAAAGACGGTCCCGCTCTCCATCCTGGACTGTACCACCGTTCGATTTGCCTTGACTTGCGCTGTGAGTTCTGTCCTTTCTTCGGGAACGATCATTGACTCGGAGTGAAAGGCGTGGATCTACGACGCACCCACCACTCCCGCTGCACGTCTCGCCGCGGAACCGGAACACCTTTGCAAATCGCTAAGGAAGACACTCGAGGCCTATCCACAATGGGCGGGTCAGCTATTCTGGAACACGTACGACCCGAGGAACACCTCAGGCCATACCCATCGGCACGGACGGATCGCCCTCAAGTACGGTGGAGGTTCCGAACACGGTGAACCTGGTGTCGGGTTCTTCGTGACCAAACACCCGATGAAGCTCGTCGACCTCGTTCCGACGGCGGAAGAAAGAGCGACGTCCAACGCTGGGAAATGGACGATCGACGCCCAGCTCCCATCGCATACTCTACTCTCCCCCGAACCCGTAGCGTTCCAGGACAACGTCACGCACCTCGGCCTGCCCGGGATGTCGATCCAGTTGACGCAGTTTGCGGATGGTGGGTGGGCCGTGGGCGTGAAGATGTGTCATGCCTTGGCGGATGCGACGAGTCTGGTCACGTTCATGCACGACTGGTCTCGCGTGAACCGGGCGATGGCTTCGGGAACACCGCTACCAACGCTCGAGCCGGTGTTCCAGCCGTCTCTCCTTGACGACCTAGCGGCCGGGAACATCGACTCTGCGCAACCGGATATGCAAATCATCAACCGCGTCCGACAACTCCCGATGCACCGATACGACTGGTTCGCATCCGGCACGCCCACGTGCCCGCCATTCTTCATCCCCTTCACCCGACCCCCGCCCGAATTGGATATCACCGCGGACGCAGCACACGTCCGTGGGACCCCGATCCCGTGGGAGGAATGGGACCTCGCCGTTCCCGTCCGACACACGATCATCTACTTCTCCGCCTCCGAAATCCGCGCGATGCACACCGAGGCGTCCCGAGGCGGGGAAAGGCTGAGTAAACTCGACGCGTTGCTCGCACACGTATGGGCGTGTATCCTCCGCGCGCGACACCTCGAAGAAGGGGAGGAAGCGTACCTCGACATGACGTTCGGCTTCCGGGCCCGTCTTGGCTTATCAGAAGGGTTCCTCGGGTCTCCAATACGTCTCACGGGTGTTCCGGCTCCCGCGGAGAGGAACGACATCGCTACCCTCGCGAGTCAGATTCGGAGCACCGTCTCACGATTCGACAAGAAGACGTGCGCGGAGATCTTGCATGACCTCGCGCACGAGCCGACGGCGCAAAATATCTGGGCGACCATGCTCGGGAGACGGCATACCCTCACCACGAGCTGGACCAACCTCGCGCTCTACTCTGTCGACTTTTCAGGGGACGGCAAGGCGCCGCGGTATGTGGACGCGACGATGCCTGCCTCTGACGGGCTGTTACAGGTCAGCGAGGCCGCTCCGGTTGACGGCAGGGTTAGTGGGCATGGAGGCGATTGGGCGAAGGACGGGGCGAGTGTGTCGTTGCATTTGAGGATGGACGTGATGGAGAGGCTGTGTGCGGATCCGTTGGTGAGAAAGTATGTGTGAAACGAGATGCCGAGGGTGTAAAGCGGGAAATGTTGTAGACATTGAATTTCTGTTGGAATAGCTATGATACATGTGTCGAATACGGACGCAAGGCCACAGTGAAGCGTGTACTGACGCTGCAAGGTATATCCATTTGCTCTGCATAATACATTCCTTGCGACCGCACTATCGGACATACAATTCTGTGTCGCACCGTCCTCCGTCTGAAAGCGTTAGGATACATTCTTCTATTTTCAGGACAGTAGGTTGCCCATGGGCTTCTGCGTGACGAGATTCACGGAATCTCGCATCATCAGCTCAAAAGTGGCCCTGACGACGTGGGTGTACCGGTGCAGCCTGTTCAGGAAGCGGCTCGGTCGCCTGATGATCGAATGTCAGCTTTGTCGAAGTAGCAGCTTTCCAGCGAACTACTTGCCTGAGCGTACGCAGGCGGAAGTGTTGTTCGCGCGCTCCTACTGTCATCCGGCACCGACATCGGTCCCCAATCTTGAGGTCTGCCCTCGACAATCATGCGCATCTGCCTCAGCCTTTCTTCTGACAGAACGGAAGACGGGGGAGCAGATGTCGGAGGTAGCGCCACGCCCATTTGTTTTCTGCGCGAACCGGTCGTGGCGAGCGACGAAGGCGTCGAAGCTCCTGAGGCATTTCGTTGCAGACGGGAAGCTCGGCTGTTGCTCCCGGGAGAGAGAAGGTTCGGCTGGGTCGAGAGCGCTTGGCTGGTGGTTCGGTTTCCGAGCGAACGAGGGAGCGCCGACGAAGAGGGAGCCGCATAATTGTTGAGCAGCACACCTAGCGAGGACGGAGCCGCCGTCGTCGACGGCATATTGGACTGATAGCGGGGCCCGAGAGAAGACGGAAGCGCGGCTGAAGAGGGAGCCGTGTAATTGAAAAGTTGAGGCCTTGCCGGGCTACCGAGACCTGCAAGATTCCCTCGGCGAGACGTCGGCGAGTCGCCTTCTGTCGGCGGGTTGAATGACATGGCGTAGGGATAATACTCGAGCGATCCAAGCGGTGAACTTTGGGGTAACATCTCTCCCGGGGTGAATCCAGCCTGTCGCATGACGGGCGAATTGGCTGAAGGCCATCCCGAGCCAGGGAGCTCTTCGGGTCCCTGGCGGTCGGCGGAGGTGACGGCCAGCGACGTGGGCGAAAACTTGTCCTCTGTACTGATGAGGCTGATAGCGCTGCGATCCTCCCAGTGGAACAGCGAATCTGGCTTGTTGCGCTTTCGCATGCACCGCCATACCAGGAAGGCGATGAAAGCCGCCAAGGCGGCGCCGGCAACGCTGATGCCGGACAATGCTCCGGCGCTGAGTCTGACGGAAGCAGGACGATTTGGTTAGCGAGGCACACCGAGGCCAGGGGCGAAACTGACTTGAGAACTTTGGGAGGTGACGCAGCTGCACTGGCTACTTCCGCGGCTGTCGCAGCGCTAACTTCCACGGTACTTGACGAATCCGCTTCGAGGGTATCGGATTCCGAAGTCGACGTCGTGGACTCGGTCGTCGATTGAGTTACTCGCCCCGTCGAAGCCATGATGAGAGCTGTTTGGGAAGTCGAAGTGGAAGTCGAGGTGCTGCTACAGGTAGTGCACGGCAGAGGGACACCTTTGATAGTATAATTGTACTCGACATAGTCGATACCGAAAAAGTTGGTGGGTTTAGCGGCTTGGTTAACGACCGTGACTGTATGCGTCATGTTGTCCAGGTTGGCTCGATGGAATAATACGGCTCCACCAGTCAAGCCGCCGTTGTACCAGCCAGTATAACTGATGTTGCATCAGCAGCAGCTTCGTGCTTGCGTGCAGCGCTCAAAGACTCACTTTGTAGCTATTCCATCACAGATGACAGTATAGACACCATGATTCGAATTTATGGCGCCGTAAAATGCAACGGATACTCCCGTAAACCTGGAAAAGATGCAATACCGTTAGTCTTCACTAGTGCCGCACCATTTGAAGGGCCCTGCGAGGCACTTACGAGAACGTGACAGCGTCTCCTACACCGTAAGACATGCTAGAATGATGCTCGTGTCAGTTTTGGTCTGGGACCGCTTGAGAATACTAACGCGCCGCTCTTGTTGTGATACTCTGAACCGGTGTAATCTAATTTCCATGGTTGGGCGTATTGGAAGAACTGGTCGTCCGTGGTGTCTATGATCACCGTTTGTACCGCCAGTCTATTCAGTCGCGATTAGATCATGCGACGAAAGCTGCAACCTCGAGAAGTGTAACGTACTCTTGCGTTGTATCCTTCTCCTCGTTCTGAACAATGAAATAGTCCACGTCAAAGTACCAGCCTGCATCGTTGTTCGACAAAGTCTGCCAGGATTCACATGTTCAGTCAGTAGAGCTCGTGTAGGGCCATATTATTGGTCATGCAATGACTGCCTACCAGGGTATGTTCTACGTTGCTGTCAAGTCCCGTCTGCTTGAACAAGACGTCTTGAAAGGCCTCAGGCTGTTCTTGGAACCCATGATACATGACGGATTTGCCGTCCAGAATGGCGTTATACCTTGCCTGGAGGGAGCATGGTTCAGTCTACGACCGGGATGCCTGGAGCTTTCAAAAGACATACGTGATTAGAGCGTTTAGACCCAAAGGCCCAGACCGCCGAACCGTTGAAGCGAAGCGTGGCCGAATCACCAGCAGTGTTGGTCGTCGCAAAGGTTTTCATGAAGTATCGGGGAGTCTGAGGATCTATTCGACATGGCAGTATGTGTAAGTGTTGACAGCGCATGTGTAGAGGGGTACCATCTGACCATCATTATGTGTATTGCTCCAGTTTCCAGAATACTGGATCATTGGCGAGATATCGTCGATGGTAAAGTTATATGCGACCATTGTGGTGTTCAAGAGAAAACAAGTCCAAACTTTCGAGTCTGCGGGCGCCTACAAGACGAAAGACAGCCAAGAAGAGGCGCAGCTGGAATCCGTTCTGATGGATGGAAGGTCCCTGGGTACCGTGTGAAGAGAGGATCTTGATGTTCAGGGTGAGCTCGCTGAGAGTTGTCTGACACGTTGAGTCGATACCAAAAGCAGAGCGAGGATGAGGCACAGGAGGCGGTGCCGACGCAGTGAAGTCATGACGCCCGCCAGGCAGTGCATATAAAGCATTCAGCGAAGAGGCCCTTTGTATGGCTCTGCTTAATCTTCGACGTTGGTCCGTTGATTATGGCCTTCTGAGCCTCGGAACTTCGGATGGCCTTTACCAGGCTCCAAGTGGATCCCGTGCGGATCTGTCATCGTTAATCCGAGACGGCCAAAGGTGATCCTTCGAAATCAAAGGCCAAAGGTAGGTGATGTTCGGGCTTTGGCAAAGGTATGCCTTTGCGAAATTTGCATGAAAGACGGAGCCACTCGATCAGGGCGAAGGCAAGGTAAGACAGCTGTAAGATGGTGTCTAGAATGGCGAAAAGTGTGGGTCCGACCCTCGTCGATTGTGGGTCCGAAGATCCGAGCTTCGGAACAAGTCGTTCTCTGTGTAGTCGGAACAAGGCTGCGCCCCTACGTCTGAGTTCGTGGCGAGTCGTGGTGTACTGAAGGCCCATAGCACCTCCCTTTGGCATGAAAGTTACGGTGTGAGGCCAATTCTGTCGTATAGCCGAATCTGCGATGGCCTTGTATATTTCAACAAGAGTTATCGTCACGAAACATCCAGGAGTGACGTATCTCATAGCTATCGACGTACAGTCTGCTTTCCGCTTCGCTCGGTCTACCTCGCTTCGCCCAAGCCTATCAGAAAAATCTCGCCCTCAGTTGACTCGAGCGAACAAGACACCCTCCTCCTTTTTCCCAAAAGCCTCGATCAGCTCGATCCGACTGGGGTCCGCGGACATCGTCAGCACCGCTGATGATCCGACAAATGTTGTGCCTATCGACCATCACAAGAAGCGTTGTCGTCAGCCTCGGATCTAGCGTGCCGGCGCGAATAGATAGCTCACCGCTTTCAGTCCCGACACGATTACAAGCGACAAACACCACCTCCTTGCCCGGTGTCTCCGCCGCCTGTCCCGTCATAGCATGGTACCCCGGTGCAGGATCATGCAGCGGCATCAACCGATGTGCCCAGTAATTCAGCGTGGACATTTCCGGTCCGTCGTCATTGTTCGCGGCTTCCCTGATGGCTTCCGGGTCATCTGGCGGTTCTTGTGGTGGTTCCAGCCAGTTCATGCTGGTTTTGTCAGCGGTCAGGAGAACTGATCTGTAGGGAAGCAGGTGGCACTCACGGAACGATCAGGGTGTCAGCATTGTTCGTTTTCACAAAGTTGGCGAGTTCGTACGCGTCGAATGGGGCGATAAAGTCTTTCGGGTTCATGTCTTTGTGGACCGGATCAGATGTGCGATCGATGAATAGACGATATAGTCTTGGCTCACCCATGCAGATACCGAGTACTGTTCTGCCGAGTGGTGGCGGCAGGTCAAACACCTTGAATCCATCACCTAGACGATGATTCAGCCTTCAGTCACGCCCCCCACAGGTGCACTCACCTTCTCTCGCCCACGTCTTATCGGTGTCGTACAAGAAACTCTTCCTGTAGTTTCCCACCACCTCTCCCGTTGGGCTGACTAACACGGCCGAATTATACCCCGGCTTCCCTTGCTCGAATCCTTCCCCTTCTCCTGACGCAAGTTCCGGATAGCCACCAACGACCCAGCATTGGTACCGCGTCGCTAGTTCCCTGCAGAACAAGGACGTCCGGCCGATACGAGTTGGTTCGAGGAATGACGCGATGTCGGAGGGGGAGGTAAACATGTACCCCGAGAGGAACATTTCGGGGCAGACGAGGAGGTCGATCTCTTTTGGGCGGAGGCTGACAAGACGTGAGCTGTGCGCCGAATCCAAAATGTGTGGTACTCACCCTCGTAACAGAGACTCGACTCTCCGGACATTGCCTTCGACGTCTTTCAGCTATGCAAACCCATTCAGCAGACCAGACGACACCAATTCTCGGCAATCTCACCTTTGGATCATACTGCAAACAAGCGATGCGCAGCGGTTGTCTCCTGTACAGTGGCGCGGCTGTCGAGGTCATTCTCCTGGACACGGCCAGCGATCTAGAGAGATGGGATGCGAGAATGGTGGACGGCTATTGGAAAGGATAGAGGTATGGCGGATGGATATTGGATGATAGGAGTCGGAGAGCTTTCAGATCAAGTAAGACCAGCGATCGGGCCGAGCGGGATGCAGACATGACATGACAGATGCCTGTTGCATGTTGACAAAAATGTTGCCGGAGACTCGAAACACATTAGATCACCTGCAAAACCTCCTACACATAGTACAATAATCCTCCCCGATGTTACAAGAATCATCCCTTTCGCCATCTCGCGACGGGAGGCCTTCTCGCCCACGAAACCTTCCCCAGCGGCTCGAGACATAACCCCTCAGCTAAGGAAACGACATCTCCCCATCCTCCCTCATCGCATACTTGGCCGCATTCATCGCAATCAACTCCCGCACCTCCTCCTTCTCCAAATTCAACCGTTCCCCCAACACGGCCCACGGGCCCGTCAACTCTGCCACACGGGGCGAAGGGGAATGGTACGACGGCAAGCTGGAAGAGGAGACGGACTCCATCCGCTCGTGCGGGTTCTGTCGGTCGGTGTAGGGGATGTCGGCGGGCGCGGCAGAGGCGTGTCGGACGAAGATGTTGGCGACTGTTCTGCGGTAGCCTGCTTCTTCTTGCATGGATCGCGGGAGGAGGATCTGCGGGATGGTTAGTGGGTGATGGGGCGGGACTGGGGGGACGTACGAGGAGGGAAAGCATGGTGGCTGCGAAGATGCAGAAGCTATACTGGGGGATTAGCGTATGTCGATGAATCGCCTCGAGCTACTCACACTGTCGTCGCGAAGAAGATGTCGACCCAGAACCTATCCCGAAATCAGCCACGGTCCACCACATCAATCCAGAAACATACTCTTGGTGGTTCAGCTTCTGCTTGGCCGTCAACCCATCCGCCGCCAATATAATCAACGCAACGGCATACGTCCCGCGAAAGACGCTTCGGACATTATGCATCGACTGGAAGAACTGGAGTTTGGCGATGACGTCCGGGTTCGCACCTGGGATAGAGGTCAGGGAAGAAGGGTTGCGGCGGTGAGTGGGGACGTACCTTGTCGCGCTGATTCGTCGATGAAGCCGGGGAACATGCGACTTGACGAGACGTCGGCATCAGCGATGTAACGACTATGGAGGACGATCAGACTCACCCGATCGTGATGGAGCCAATCATGAATCTACGCAGGCGAATGAGCTCACAGCAAAGCGAACAGCGGGAAGGCAACGTACACGAGTGAGAGCAGCGAACCCGAGGTAAAGATATTAACTTCCATCTACCCCTCTCACTCATAAGTCCACCATTCAAATCAATCCCTCGCGGACTCACCCTCGTCAAAACCTCGGTCTCGATCCCTGCGACGCCAAAGGTGATCCCGGCGCAGGTGACGGCGCCGACGCACCACAGCTTAAAGTATATGGATCGGAACCAGGGCTGCGTACGTTGTGACTTGATTGTCTCTATCAAATATCCCCAGAACTATGTCCCGGTGGAATTGTCAGGGCCTGTCGATGCTTCGGAGGCAGGAACAACATACCAAGATCTCCTCGAGGTGTACGACGAGCAAAAGTGCGACCCCGAGCACGAGCAGCCAGTTGCTCGCGCGGAAGATGGTGAGGTGGGACGGGGTCCATAGTTGGTACGGCTTGACGTGGATGCCGACTTTCGGGATGTAGAGGTAGTATTCCTGGTACTTGACGACTGTCTGTATCACTTGCGAGACCATCATCTGCATGAATCCCGTTCATCAGTCCCGTTAAATTGAGGAGAGGCGAGACGTACAGAGAAGCTCGAGATGAGGAGGCACCAGGTGATGCTCCACCGAAAGGCGTCGTCCTTCTGGTAAAGCAGACATCGGAATCGATTGAATCGCCAGATGTGGTAGATGAGAAATGAAGCGCTCGTTGTAGCGATCACGGCCGAAAAGAGGGTTGCTGTCGGTCTGCAAAAGGTGGGTTACATTAGCTCGATGTTCAGTAGAGGAACGAAGACATACGAAACGTGGCACATCTTGTTGGTCGCCTCGACCAGAGGGGAAAGCTGAGGCAAATGTCATCAACAGATGTATATATACGAGGGATCCATCATCTCATCAATACCCGACCACTCAATCCGTCAAAGGACCTTGATGTGAAATTTGGAAAGATCGGCGCGAGTTTCTGATGGAAGATGCGAAAGGGAATGAATGCGACTGATGGTGGATCTTCCGGCAAGAATCGATACAACTGATCGTCCGTGTTGAGTGCTGTATGCTCTTGATCATGGAAGAGAGGCCCGAGTCAACAAGCCAGAGAAAGTCTGACAGTTCACCCGAAATGGACGATTGGATCCTCTGTTACTGATGCATACCGACAGTGATTTCACTAGATTACATCTTATTTGTTTGGGTCCTGGACTTGATTCCTCTCGTTCTTGCTTTATTGATACAGCTTTCGCTTGACATCTTCTCGCATTCAAGCCTTGCCACCCTTCAACTCGGCATCCCTCTTCTTCCACGCATCATCCAGCCCAATCTCACTACCGGACGACATCAGCGCCTTCAGTTTCCTTCCTCGCGACGCTCAGACTCACCCTGCTTCGACGTTTGGCTGCGGATTCCTCTCCGCCAGCGTGCCGTCGCGCGCCTGATCGCCCAACACAGCATGCCTCGGCTCCCTCGCCGTCGTCGAATGCGGCAGCGCAGATGAAGGCTTGAGGTCCCCCTGCGGGGGAATGGGAACACCCTCGTAGTTGTTCGTGACTGCTGTCTCCCCGGGCGTGTCCTGCGAGCGACATTGATACAATAGATTTCATAGATCAGCTACAACTTTGTTTGATTTGAAGAACGAGATCAACGAACGTATCCGGCTGCCTTGGCGGGGTTCTCGGTCGCGGCGACGTAGCCTGCGGCGGCGTCCTTGGCTTGTCGGGCGGACGTGGAGAATCGTCGGGCGTTCTTTTGCGATTCCGAGTCGGTTCGCAGGTCGGATTGGGCACGGGCTGCCGAGGTCTTTGAGGGAAGGTGGGGTGTGTCGGCGGCCTAGGAGGAGGTTAGCGACGAACGCGAATCGAAAACCATGGCACTCACGTTTCCCTTGCCGGAATCCGGCTCACCGGCAGACTTGTGCTTCAAGTGTTCATTCTGATCACCCTCCAGCCTCTGATCCGGCGTCGCGCTCTTGTGCGAGCCCTCACTCTTGCTCCCACTGAACGCCTTTCCATCCTCCCCGCCGGCCATCCACCGCGCACTCGTGTGCATCTGCCTGCTCACGCCCGGACCCGTCTTGGATTCCTGGTGTTCCTGCTTGTTGACGCCGAGTCCAAGGGCCTGCTTGACGCCGGCGAGCACCTTGGGCGGGGCGGCTTCCTCCTTTCCGCCGACTTCGCCGGCGTATTCGCCGCTCGATTGGGCGCCCGCTCGGTGGTCCTTGAACGCGCCGGCGGAGTGTGCGGCCTGGCTCGCGGTACTGGCGTCGTTCAATGCATCCTCCTTCTGCCTCGAGGGCGCCTCTTGTCCGCCAGCGCTCTCGGCGGCGGTATCATACGGCTCCGCCTGAGTGTCCTTGCCGTCCCGCTTCTGCTTCATCCCAGCTTGGACGCCGGCAGATTGGACGTCCATCCCGCCCTCGAGGGTCTCGCCCGCTTTCTTGGTAGCATGGCCGTACGAGTTGGGCTTGGTCGGGTCGTCTTCCGTGCGCAGGAAGGCGGTCGTGCGGAGCGTGCGCACGGCTGTGGCGCGAGGGGCGCGGGTGGCGGCGGTGGTAATGGATCGGATAGTGGTGAACATGTTGTTTGTGGTGTCGAGGGAATGCTCAACAGTATCCAATCGTCATCCGACTATATATCCCCCGTCCCATGCTCGATTCAAGCTAAGCACCTCATGACGTCAGCCGATCCAGTGGAGAGCGGTCTCAAACTATGATGCGATTCGGGCGCACCATGGTCACCCCGGATTTATGGTTGCCGGACTGTAGAGAATGTAGAGAATGTGGTTATGCGTGATCCTCCAGACAATGATATGGCCATGTCGATATGATACAGATGTTGGCTACAACTATGCTTCATTCCTATACTAGACGCACACTCTCCCCGTACAGCTCCTCCCGATCGTGCTTGAGGTCCTTGGTCAATGCCTCGGCCCGCGTCTTCTGCGCCTGCGTCACCTGGTCCCGCGGAATGGCAGGCGACGATGTGTACACCGCCGTCTCTGTCTGCCCGCGAGCTTTCGATGTATCATGGTCTTGCGTCATGGCCTCGGAATGCGCCGAGGAGGTATCCACGACCGTCTTTTCCGTCTTGACCGCCACGTTTCTCCGCTGCGAACGAGCGTCCTTCCAGATCTTCAACGCACTCGGCATATGCTGTGCCAACGCCTGTAAATCCCCATTCACATCAGCTCCTTTGGTCGCCCCGGTACCCCTAAACTTACCTGCTGCCGGATCTGACTCGTCGGATGGGTATGTAAAAAGCTCAGACTATCCTCAATCGACACGGGCGCACCGTCCGCCGCTGCGTCCGCTTCAACGGCAGCCATCAAGTCCCACAAGTCGAGCGCGGCGCGCGGGTCGTACCCTGCTGTTGCCATGAACTATTCCGATGCGAAATTAGCCTCTGACGAGGTAAAGGGGATGAAAACTTGCGTTCAGGCCGACGGCGTCAGCTTCCATTTCCAGTTTACGCGAGTAGGCGCGTTCGGCGACGACGTCGTTCAGCCAGTTGATGAATACCGCGGCCGAGTCGGTGATACTATGGGTAATCTGGTCAGATCTGTTGAAAGTATACATTCTGTTTCTGAACGGGCTTACACGGGGAATGAGATGGTCAGGGCGAAGGAGATGCCGCGGAGGATGTCGAATCCGACGGCGGCGACGTTGAGGAACTGTCAACGGAAATCAGCAGTCGTTCCCGGGGTGTTGTCTAGACGCTCTTACTCCGAGCTGAACGTGCAAAATCAGCACTCTCTCCCGAACAGGCTCTATTCACGACTCACATTCTCCACCGCATGCCTCTGCGTTACATGTGCAATCTCGTGCGCCAACACGGCTGAGAGCAGTGTATCGTCATCTACCAGATCCACGAGACCGGAATAGACGAAGATCTCTTTTGACGGAAGAGCAAACGCGTTGATTTTCGGCTGCAGAAGACGCAGATTAGTGGACTTCTCGACACTCGACACTCCTCGGCTCACCCCTTCTACGACGTAGATATTCCAGTCCTCCCGGTCCAGATTGATCAACGGATCCCCTTCATCATACCGAAACGGCACGAAACTATTCATCGCCGTCGCACTCGGCGCGACATACTTGCCTCCCCTTTCCCGCTCGTGCATGACTTTGGTCAATTCAGAGACCCGGGAGTGAGTCGGGGGCGGCCAGGTCGCGCCGTAGATGAGGGACTTCTGTTCTTCCTCGAGAGCGGTGACGAGGGCGGAGGAGACGCGGGCGACGCGTTTGACGCGCGGGTCCGAAGGCGGGAGGATGGCGTCGCCTTCGGCGGAGACGATTTCGTCGAATCTATCAAGAGGGATCAGCAAAAGTTCGCGGGAGCCCAGAGGGAGTAACTCACTTGCGCCGCGCCCATGCCATTTCCTCGTTTTCGCTCATCAACAGTAACCTCCATCGGTTGGTCCGCGGCGCTTGGTCCAGCCCGAGCGCGAGCACGAGGCTCAATGCGATGATCTACGCTTCTGCTTCAGTGTTTTGAACACCATTGGCCTCGGGACAGACGTACGGGGATGTTCACCAAGATCATCGAGAACCGACGGTACCGCTGCCAGAGCCTACCATTCTCATCAGTACACTCCAGCTTCCGCACCGGACGACTCACCTCCATCTCCACACAAACGGCAGCGCAATCAACGACACCCTTGTCACATTCAGCAAGACGCCCTTCATCGCCGGAAAGGCAAAGAAGAAGACATCCCGTCGCGGCGACGTCGAGTGGAATGTTCTCCGTGGGGCGACGAGGTTGTTTCGGAATGCAAGAGGTGTGCGTCGAGGGATGGCTGGTGAACGGAGAGAGGTTATGGTGGTGCGGGAACGAAAGAGGTTGGGAAGAGGGCGGAACATGGCCTCGTGCTTGAGATCATGCGTGCTCCGTCAGGAGAGACTTGGACCAATGTGGGACGCAACAGTGAATAGTCGTTTGAAGTACCGGATGGAGTCTGCATGCAGGAACAGCTGTTCAAGAGGACTCTCCACATTGTAAACAACCGATTAGGTCCCGATATAGCCGGCGTGACGTAGGAGCGCTCGTCTCGGGCTGACTTTGTTCTCCTCTTCTGTACCGCGCTGCCGTATAGTATGCCGAACAGGGGACGTGCATACCGTCATTCAAACACGGAATAGCTTGTCGGACTCTTCAAACACAGCTCGCTTCGAGCCCACACTGCACCAGTTCTACGCCTTTTATGTGTTCAGCCAGACCCTTGGTCTTGCATCTCCTGCCGCTAAGCCCCTTATTACAAGTCTTCCCCAACGATACAGCACTCTGCTAGATCTTGGCCTGGATCCGATCCATCATGCTCTTCGGGTCGAGTACCGCCTGCGGGTACGGCAGTTGCGGCACACGGACGTGGTTTTCGCCGCCGTCGACGACCTATGATACGCTCAAGAAGTCAGCAATGGGTGGCAGGCGTGTAAGGAGAAAGACGACGTACAAACACTTGGCCGGTGATCCAGTTCGCGGAATCGCTAAACAAGAACATGGCCATGGCGGCGATCTCGTCTACACGGCTGATCAGCCCCTTTCCATCTATCAATCAGGATACGGGAAACGTACCGCCATCGCCCCACCGTCCGAGCGGCATCGCGTCGTTGTTACGGTCACCCTTCGGGGACAGCTTGGCCATTCCCTCCGTCCCCGAGATCGGGCGTGAGGTCCAGCGAGGAAAAGGTAAGTTTGGGGAAGGGGCGGGGAAGAGAGGACTCATCTGGTGCAATGACGTTACTTCGGACGCCTCGCGGGCCTTCTTCGACCGCTAGGACGGCGGAGAGGGCGTCGACGCCGGCTTTGGCTGCCGAGACGTGTGCTTGGTACGGCAGGCCTGTGTGGGAACGCGTGTGAGCTGTGTAAAAGGGAAATGTGGCGAGGGGCGTACCTCGGTAGTGCAGTGTTGCCGAGATGTGGATGTACGAGCCTTGGGATTTACGGACGTAGGGCAGGGTCGCTTTGATGGTGTTGTATGTTCCGAGCTGGTCGACGCGGTCAGCGCCGGGATGGCGAGAACAAGGACGCGCGACGTACCAGATCGATATCGACGACCGTCTTGAACGCATTCTCGGAAAGGCCCTCGATAGGTGCCAAGCTACGCTCGCATCAGCACAGCTCAGCGCACCAGTCTCGGAAAACACACGTACAAGTTGCCCGCCGCACCGCAGATCACGAAATCGATCCGCCCGAATTTTTCATACGCCTTTTTCGCAGCGGCCTTCAAGTCTTCCGGTTTGCGGACGTCGGCTTGGCAGGGGAGACAGGTGCGGCCGGTTTCTTTCGAGAGCTGTGCGGCGGCTTTCTCGTTCTCTGGGCCGCTGCGGTGAATTATTAGCAGATGTAGCAAAGAAGAGGAGCGAGGGAACTCACTTTCGTCCGAGGATGACAGCGTCTGCCCCGTGGGACATCATCACCCTGATCATCTTGTACACGATCCCACTCCTCCCGCCCGTGGAGAGAACGACTTTCCCCTTGAAGAGATCATCCCGGAAGGTGGCGGTGGTCGGTGTGACGGGTTTGATGACTTGGACGGTGGATGGTTCGAAGGACATGATGCAGGTTGTTGAGGGGAGCGTTATTGATGGTGAGATGAAGAAGAGAAGAGGTGTTATACTGCTTGAATGTGACTACCACCGGCTGTTCGGGCTTCAAGCGTTCCCGGCTTATCCAATCTGTATTTCTGGGGAAAATGAGTGAAAAGATCGGAATACAGACCCATTATAAGGTGAATATAGAGACGAGGTGGAGGCATCGGAATATCGGAGGCAGCAAATAGTTGGTCACCCATAGGTTGTCCTTGAAGAACTGAAGACGGGTAGACTTGCCTTGCTTTCGCCATCTTCAAGCGCGCCTTCAACCAAGATGACATTCTCAGGAGCACTGGTACGTCCGTCCGACTTCAACATTCGTCAAAGCTAACCCCTCGCAGACCCTGACAGACCTGGACGACTTTCTCGCCCCGTCCCAGGCATGTATCCTCCCCGTCCGGCAGACGAACAAGGTGGCGAATCAAGCCGAGGGCGCCAACACGGATGTAAGTCGCTCGTTGCACAGGTGCACTTCTATTGCTAAGCTTCAATATTAGACCGAGATCCATATCGACGAGAATAATAACTACTACGAGGTCGCCATCGCCGCCAAACCGAGTACCGCAGCGGAACCGCCGACGCTAGTCTTTCCTTCCGCTCCAACAGTGACGAAAGCGTCGGACGGGAACGCGGCACAAGCGCTGGATAGAGCGCAGGCCGGCGTGCAGGCGTTGTCAGGCGGAGTGGAGAAGCCTGTGCAGGCGGGGGAGGCGTTGCAGAAGGCCGAGATCAGCTTGAATGATTGTCTCGCGTGCAGGTGAGTTCCGCCGTCTTCCTTTGTGCCGCTGAAGCTGACTTACTGCTCTAGTGGCTGCGTGACGTCTACCGAGTCCATGCTCATCACGCTGCAATCACACCTCGAGGTACAAGCGTACATCGCTGCGCACATTGCACACCTGCAAGACTCGGTTGAAGAGGACGTTACGCCAGACGCACGGACAGGCGTGATTTCAATCTCTCCGCAATCCCTGGCATCGCTCTGCGCATCATACACTACCACCTCGCGGCGGCACACCCCGATATCCCCGCGTCGCCTGCTCCGCAGGATCCGGCATTTCCTCATGCTTCCGGAGAACGGAGGATGGACCGGCGTCTGGGACACCACCTTTGCGCGGCATCTCAGCCTACTGGAACACGTCCGGGAATTCAAAGAACGTCGTGCAATCGGAAAAGGAAAACAGCCCGCCGAAGGCTCCCGCTCCGCTGCGGGTCTTGCGGATTCCAACCTCAACGCGGACAAGACAAAGGGCGCGGACCCGATGACGAGCCTCCAGGGCAACGGGCTGCCCATGCTCGCGTCCGCGTGTCCCGGGTGGGTGTGTTATGCGGAAAAGGCGCACGGGGAGATGCTGGGCTTCGTCAGTGCCGTGCGGAGTAGTCAGGGCGTGATGGGGGCGCTGGTGAAGCAGTGGTGGGGCCCGAAACAGGGGAGAAAGTGCGTTGTGTATGAGCTGTGATGTTTCTGGTCGGGTTTGCTGATGGTTCTTTAAAGCCCGAATGAGATATATCACGTTACGGTTATGCCGTGCTACGACAAGAAACTCGAGGCGTCCCGGTCCGACTTTTACTCCGACCTCTACCAGACGCGGGACGTAGATTGCGTCTTGACGACCGGGGAACTGGATCTCTTACTCCGCGAACGCGGATTCGATCCGTTTGCCCCGGTACCGGGGGAGGATAATCCGCAGGAGAGCCTGTTTCCGGAACTACTGCAGCATCCGGGGACATCGTCCGGGTCGTATTTGCACGTGCTGCTCGCGAGCCTCGCGGCGGAACATCCGACACCAACGTCACTCGTCACACGCGCCATTCGAGGATCCGAGGACCACGTCGAGTACCTGCTCGTGGATACCGCTTCCGGGGAAATCATCTTCAAGGGCGCGAAATGTTACGGATTCCGGAATCTGCAGAATCTCGTGCGGAAAGTCGGCAAGGAGACCGGTATTAAGGGTGCCACTGCTGGTGGACGAGCAGGTGGGAAGCTTGCGGCAGCAGTGGCTGCACGACGGCGTGCCAAGGGGGCACGCGCTGGAACGGACACGGCACCGTCAAGTGGCACAAGCACACCTCTGAGCGAGGTCTCACCGGACGACAAGACGCTCGACTACGTCGAAGTCATGGCCTGTCCCGGAGGATGCGTCAACGGCGGGGGGCAGATGAAGCCTTCGGCGCCGGCGCCGATCGAGGAGAAGGATGAAGAAGGGTTCCCGAGGGTATGGGAGATGGAGGGTGTGGAAACAAGGAAGCCTATGATTGACGAGTCGATGCGGTGGTCGACAAAGGCATGGGTGGCGCAAGTGGAAACCGTGTATTGGTCTGGTCTCCCAACACCGCCTGCGTCGCCTCCACCCGTCGAAAGCAATCAGGTCGGTTCGCTCAAGCCTTTCGACTCATTGGACGAGCTCAACGCGCTCTCTACCCTTCCGGAATTCGCGCAAGCCGACAAGCTAGCCGAGCAAATTATCGTCGAGACTTGTGCGCCGAAGGATGGCACGTACGCGGACATCATGGACGAGGAAGCCGAGGCCAAGCGGCGCGAGTTCCTCAGAACTAGGTATAGAAAGGTGGAGAGTGATGTAGGGCAGATGACGGCGAGTGCGGTCAAGTGGTAGGAGGACAGGTCGTAACGAGATCACCATGAGTTGTAGACCCTAGAGGCTTGAGTAGGATAATGATTCTGCTGATTCACGACTCAGTTTGAGTGCGTCGGTCGCATTCATCAAAGGAATTGACGCCAAATGGCACTCTCAGACGTCATACAGTTCTGCAAATTCCTGGAGTTCAAGGGCCCGACTTATACATTGTTCAGCGAATGCGACAATCTGGGTCGTGACTTGTATATCGCACGAGCCGCCATTGGGCGAAACGCCTTTGTCGCAATGTCGGAAGACGAACCCCTCAGGTGGAGTTACCCAATTATCGGGTCGTTCCTGGGTTTGATCACGACACCGCATATTGCTACTACATGGATTAACCTTCCTTTCTCCTCAGTCAGGGGCAAGGTCTCCCCAAGGATGTTACCTCACTAATATATATGGCTCGCGGGCCATCGGCGTGATGACCTTTCGCTTGCTACTAGAAATCCAGCTCACGTCGACTTCGCTTTCGCTCGCCTAACAATCTCCAAACCACTCCAAATGCAAGACACTCCGCAAATTCCGACAATAGAAGGTGACACCCCCTGTCAAGCTGATCAGGTGAAACCCCACGCCGAGCCCTTGCGTAAGTTGGGTTCGGATATCTGCAGAGGCACTGCTGATACCCCTTCGCATTCGGAAGCTGGATCGCGGACAGATGACGGCGAGACTGTCAAGGCCGAAAGCCTCCCGGATCAATCTCCGACTCCTCCTTCTGCGTCACCCATCGAAGGCCAAGCTGTCGCTGGACGCTGGAAACCCTCTGACTTTCAGAAAGTTTTGAAGAAACATCATGTCGACGCCGAGACCGCTTTTACACCACAAGCTGATATCAATGAACGGAAGAGGCATTCAGAGAAGCTGCGACACGAGTTGACGAAGGTGACGAAAAAAATTGCTGAACGCATCAAGGCTATTGGTAAAAAAGGGTTGCCGTTGCGATTCCCGGGGCAAGACGACTTTCTCAAAATGGTAACGCCTGGTCTCGGCAGACTACAGGAAAGGCTCAAGCCCCATCCTGCCTATCACTGCCTACCCGTGGATTCGACCGCTGCGTCAAATACCGGTCCTGGCGACTTCTTCTTCCACTTGCTTATCCGCCAGCCAGATCTGCTCAAGGGATGCTTTATGGACACATTCCTATTGGCAGATGCCTTGTCAATTTATCTGGACGCCAGCGGGGGAGGCGATGAGGTCTTCCGTCACATCAAGGCCATTGTCGAGATGGCCAAGCGGCTTCAGACTCATCTCGCAAAGCTCGATTTGGAGACTCAGCAGCAAAAGCTATCGTTCTGTGCATACCAATTGGTCTATGCGACAAAGTTGGGGGTCTCAATCGTGCCGGTATCGGGGCATGCGATCAACTTTGCCATGATCCAGGCCCGTACTGCTGACCCGAAGTTGAAAACGGATGATATCTTCAAGATGCTCCGAGGATACGTTTTGCAAGGGGTGCTACAGAAGCGAAAGCAGAAAGATAAGCATGTCGTTGTGGATGTGGTTCAGCGCTTGGAGGAGGACCTGGCTGCTCGCCTCGGCGTAGAGGTGAAAATTGTTGTTTGAGGAGGCTTGCACCAGAAAGTGTCTGTATGTGTAGAATTTGTTTTCTCAAAATATTTCACCTTTGTCGATCTCTGTAACAGTTTTTCCCATCTTTCGATGAGAATACAGCGCTCGTCTCCCTGAGGACCGTGCTTCGGCGCGGAATTATTGACATTCCAAAGTGCGAATCCATTGTGATCACGAGCTAAGTTAGTCGCAGGTCACCTCTATCTGGTCACGCTTTGTTCCAATTTCCATCGAAGCGACAAAAGGACGAAAGGTCGCTTCATGTGGGCTGTATCCATGTAAACTCATTCAAAGGAAGGTGGTGCATCGCAAGTGACCCGTGGAACCACACGTAGTGAGCCTTGATATGTGTTGACAAAAGGCAAATCCCTTTGTGATATGGGCAAAGAGAATGGCTATCTTGTAAGAAAAGTAGAAATAGCCAAGGCCACCTATACTGTGTCAAAACCCATCAGGTATGGCGTTCGACAGGACTCATCTGGTAACAACTTGGAGTTCGAATTCAGCTGCACCTTCAGACAACCCTTAGCTTTGCCATCAATCACATCCATCTGGTCACCGATACAGCATGATAGTCTTCAGGATCACATCCGTCGCGATTGGAGCCGTGCTAGGTACCCTTGGACTAGGGTTGCTAGATCAGGCTCGAGCAGCGGCAGTGATAAAACCCCGATTTATGACAGAAGATCAAGCCGAATCTTTCTATATCGATGTTCATGATATGCCGGACTTGGTCAAGGGGGTAGCGATACCGAAGGAGAAGGGGAAATGTAACCTCTTGCTGCAATACCTGGATCTAGAGGGACACCTCTTTCCCGACGATGTCCGTGAGGCGGAGAAACAGGTCAGCAAGAAAAGTGTTGCTTTGTCCCGTGGTTACGCTGACACAGGTGATTCTCTTCGTATATTCTCTCCAGTCACCTTCTCTGCCCAGCTCCGGCGTTGTGCATGCGTTTCCAGCATGCAACGACGTTTATCCTCCCGCTCCGGACTTAGATGATGACACAGACAAAAGATTCCAAGTCGTAGATATCGACCTTCGTTACGGGAAGAATTTCTTGGTCCTTTCGGGACTCGGTCCTTCAGCAGAAGGCAGCGCTTATGTTAACGGCACGCAGCTCGATAGGTATCAAGCGGTTGCAGATAAAAACGATGTTCCGGTATATCCTCGTGAATGGAAAAAGATGGATCCTACTTACTGGTCACGTTACAAAGCTAGTTACAAGTGAGCTCAGTCTTGGTGATTGCAATGTTACCTATCTGGTCTGATATTCGGAATGGTTCCCTCCCTAGTTATGGCACCAGCAAGATACCTTCAGACCTCCGTGGTCCCTACCCCGATCCAATGACAATCGCGTTGCGACAGAAGCCATCAACGGTTCAAGGTCTCGACATGTCCAAGGTCCACCCAGGAGACGACTGGGAAGAGCAATTCGGAGTCTTCGTCTATGCTATGCCCAAGAAGTAGTAGAAGTTGCTTTGGGTGTCAGAGGCCGAGGTCCTCACTTCCTCTCCACGCATCGGTTTGGCTTCCACTTGCGCTTCAGTTTTTTGTTCGTATCGGGGCCTAGGTTCTTCTTGATGCATTATCAACCATTCTGTTGTAATTCGGAAGGTTATGCCATATCCTGCACATCTCCCTTGTAACGCGGGCTTGGGATTCACGGCGATCACCTTGAGCGCATAGAGAGATATCGATTCTATGAGCGGAAGACTCCAGTCAGACGTCGTTCCCTTGAGTATGCTCTTTCGTCGCAAATCAGAGAATGTAGCAGGCCAGCCTGGGATAGCGCAGTGAAAGATGTTGCGCAGGAGACAGTACATGTGGCGTCGTCAGTCGCAATCTTTTTACCAGAGACCAATGCAAGCCGCTCTAAGGGCTGCTCTTCCCCTCGGTCGCTGGTCGGCTGATGTTGAACAGTTCTTCAAGCTGTTCTTCAACGAGTGCCTGCTGTCGTGCTATGATCAAGCGGCCTATCTCCGGTATCTCTTCATCGCGGTACCTCCTGCATGTCCTGAGCTATGTCCTGCATGTCGCGTGTCGGTGACTTGCAGAATCAGCAACGTTGAAGCACGATATTCCGGTTATTTTTAGTCGCCCGCAGCCAGGTTTGGCTTGAAACGCGACCTCCGCCACCTTCCGCCCTTCGTATGACCTCATAGTGGAAAGGAACACATTTGTTTTTGCAGGCAACAGATGGCCAGGCCGGCCAGATATCATTAGATGGAGGGGGGAAAGGACCATCATGTGATATAAGATCACCTCGACAACTGGCGGCCTCGCAGACTGCATCACTCGCCAACCTTCGACAGTTTCTCAGAAATGGCTTCTCACGTGCACGGACACACGAACGGCGTCGACATGGCTCCTGTAGCTACGCACGACACTCACAGGACGGCCATTCCTCAGCCCGAGCCGACTGTCAACGAGAAGAGAGGGATGTTTGGTCGTCGACAACACGCGAAGCCGGCGCACGGATCAGCTCCCAATGCAGAGGGACAATATGCGGCGCCGGGTCCTTATGGGCATAGCTTCAAGTTTGGTTCGTGGCTCAAGTAAGTGTTTCACCCCTTCATTCGGTCATGCATCCAGCGCAGACTCATACTTTGCGATTTCAGGCTGCACCTTCTCGACTTGATCACCATGGCCGCTATGGGCGCGATCGGGCTCGGTGTGTACGAGGCCAATCCCGCGCCGACTCGAAACTTCCCCATCTTCAACAACAACTCGGAGGTGGTCTATCCAGAGTATGTTACCAACTGTCCTCGCGCCATCCTACGAAGTCTCGCTGACATACTTTCCTTCTCCCAGATTCGCATACCCTGTTAGTCATGGAAAGCGCAGTGCGAGCAGGCGGCACGCGATATCTGACCTTCCGACGTTTCTGAAATCCAACAGTACCGAAAGAACATCGTAAGCCCATTCAGCTGGTCTCCGGTTGCTGAGTGCTGAAGCAACATCTCCCAGATCCCCATCTACGCCGCCGCCCTTATCGCTTTCTTCGTCCCGTTCGTCTTCTTCGTCCTGTTCCAAATCAGGCACAGGAGCCCGGAAATGCTGTTGGGATCGACTATGGGGTTGTTGGAAGGGTTGAGTGAGTCTATTGTTAGAAGCATTGCAGGCGAGATAGCTGATTACGTTACCGTGTAGTCACTGCTGCTGTGTTTCAGGGTACGCTTGTTCGTGATTTCTCCGCACTGGTTGGAGATTGATAGTCGCCTTGTGTCTGAACAGTTTTCAACAAGTGGCTCATCGGTAAGCAGCCAACCCCAGCTTGCCGTAAGATCAACAGCTAACCTGCTCCCGCATGTCTTTGCGTATCATCGTCTTGCTGTACAGGTGGTCTCCGTCCCCACTTCCTCGATGTTTGCAAGCCCGACTTTACCAGGCAGACGGGCATGGGTTTCGCGGGATACATGTTCACCAGGGAGGTCTGTACCGGGTGAGTCTATTCGGTACTGATTCGGCCCGCGGAAACTGATGTCTGTGTCGCTTAGGGACGAGAACGATATCAATGATTCCCTCGAGAGCTGGATGTAAGTCTCGAGTGATAGGATTCAGAGTGATCGCTGATCCGCATTCCGTCAATCAGGTCCGGTCATTCAACGGCTGCTTTCGCCGGTCTCATCGTGAGGCATTCTGATACGGTCTCCATGCGCCGTGCCCAAGCCTGACACTTCCTCCGTCCGTAGTACCTGTTCTTCTACTTCAACGCTCAACTAAAGGTCATGTCGGATCACCGTGGAGCGTGAGTCCTGGCTGTCTCCATCGAAATCTCCGGATAGTGTGACTGACATGGGTTATTTTGCGCTCTTAGCTACTGGAAATACGTCTTGACGATCGCCCCCGTCTGCGGAGCTGTGTTGATCGCCGCCAGCTTGACGGTTGACGAGTACCATAACTGTGCGACGCTTTCCTCCCTTTGCTGCCCCAATGCTATACTGACGGCTTCCATTTGACGGGCTTTCAGGGTACGACTGCGTCGGCGGAGCTTTGACCGGGACGTTCTGCGCCTTTATCGCCTACCGAAAGACATTTGCTGCCATCTGGGATTTCCGGTTCAATCATGTCCTCTTGCCTAGTAA
The DNA here is from genome assembly GCA_022813745.1 of Naganishia kalamii. NCBI lineage: Eukaryota > Fungi > Basidiomycota > Tremellomycetes > Filobasidiales > Filobasidiaceae > Naganishia > Naganishia kalamii. The sequence goes on along the minus strand of JAKLLX010000003.1, from coordinate 10,575 downwards.
GCCCCTGCGACAGAGGACGTGAGCGGATTGAGAGTTGACCGACCCACGATTCTCGCAGGATCGACCTCGCTGTTCCACCGACACGCGTCGGAGGGTGTGCTCTCGAAGTTCAGCTATACCGTCCCGGAGTCTTTGATTCACCGTCCATTCACGAATGAAGGTACGCGATCGTCTTACCAAATGACCAGATATTCCAATAACTGATTCCTTGTTTTCGTCACCAAAAAGGTGGTTGGCGTGACCACGAGGCGTACGCCGGTGCTCCGAGCGATGCTGTCGGTCTTGGGCAGTCCGCTACTGCGGGGTTCGCCCAACCGATGGGTACTTTCGGGAGTCAAGACGCCCATGGCCGTTTTGCTAAGCAGTCACAGGCCGCCATGATCGTCTAAAGAGAGATTCAAGCTCGAGATGACACACGGCACCTGACCTCCGAACTTTTATGTCGGTTTTTATAATATGTAATGACGGGTGTATTGCTATAATATCCAACCCTGTATCCGGAGTACTCGTATGTCATCCATGTATGCTTGGCGGTAGCACAGCGAGTGTCCTCAACCTGATGTTCGATGACGCAATGAAGGGGTAACTCAATAGAAGTCAAAGGAAGCCAATTGCAACATGTCTTGAAGATTGCGCAATTTTGGTTTCGTCCCAGGTTTGAATAACTATATATTATATCAGGGTCCCCCTTTGCCCTTCAACAGGTAAGTGGACCATCAAGAATCGTACCCACCACCCACTCATCAATCTCCATCAAAAGACAACACAAATGCCTACCTGCGGAGATATCTTCCTCTACATCATCAGTGCCTTTCTTCCCCCAGTCGGTCCGTTCATGAAGGTAGGATGCGGGGTCGAGTTCTGGATCTGCATCGGTTTGACCCTGCTGGGATTCTTGCCTGGCCTTGTCTATGCTTGGTGTGAGTACTGTGTCAGAATAAGGCTAGGAGAAGAGGAGGCCAATACTGAGACATGCGACGTGGCTTTGACAGACGTCATCTACCAGAGAGGAGTAGGACGTCTAAGATACTAGACATTGCGACTGTCAAAGGACCCTTCTAGAAGCCTGGTCGCATTGTTGCATGGTGGAGTATAAAGGTTGGGTTAGGAAGGGTTGCGCCTGATCCGCGTCTGTAGATTCATCGCTCGTCAAGTCTCTGAAGCCTCGGCGGTATCATATGCACCCGCTTGTACTGTTGCTTTTTTATGGTAAAATGCCATATCGATGTACTTCTGCCAACGTGTGGCGGACGACCGCAAGTTTACTCTAAACTCTACATCGCGCCCCACATAGACCGAAGCACTTGTCCCCTTCTCTCCACTTGGCTTGACGGGTTCCGCACAAGTGCAATAACCAAAGGCGCCCTGACGAGCCAAGGCGTCAAAGGTCGAACGGTGCATCAGGCGAACTAGAGTTTTGACAAAGGGAATGGATTCAACCTGTGAATTCAGCCTATGACCGCCAGATTTGACGTTGCTCCGGTCCCATCTAGACATGGCACTCACAAAGGGCTGACCGTTCATCTTGAAGAGATAGAATCTGACGCAGATCCGCTAGCATTCACCTTACGCGCTCCTTGGTTACTTGACTCCTACTGGCTCTGCCAATTACGGGAGAGGTGCAAGATTCCCTTTGACCCCCTTTGCTGCTTTGTGAAAGATTCTTGACGGGCAAATCTGTGAAGTCAACAGGACAGAACAAAGAGCTCAGCTTTATAGGCGACTAATTCTTTACAGTCGTACAGTATTGGCAGGGCTGTCGCACTGACATAGGACGAAGAGCTTCGCGACTCACCAAGATTGAGCACGATGCTGCCCTTCGCGCTTTCGACATTGACGTCTGTCCTCCTTGCACTTTCGGCATCTACTTTCCCGCAGGGTGCGGCCGCAGCGCCAGTCACTAAGCATGTCTATCCGACAATGGCCATCGAACCCCGGGCAGACGTACCATCGACAGGTTGGTACTATGACCCGGTCCATTCGAGGGATGCGCAATTCAGGAGTGTGGTGAGTCCGGCAGCTGGAAGATGTAACTTGCTACTATCGGTACTGAGGAAAGGAGAAAACGTAAGTTCGACCAGGATGCTGTGCCAGCGCTTTACTGAGTGGCGGGACCCTCGTCTCAAGACGAACGTGTATGCGTTCCCCGCATGTAACCTTCCGCCAGATAGATCCCGAGCCGCTATCGGGAATACTATCAGCAACACCACAATAAACGATCAAGGCATATATGGAGAGTTGGTGTTGCTAGAAGACATCGCGCAACCCGAGAACACCGAGGACGCAAAAGTCGTCGAGGGGACCAAGCTCTGCGTCCTCAAGCAGTCGAAGAAGATAGAACACTGGAACGTCGGCGGTAGCGCTGGGGCCAAACGTGGTCCTTGGTCGAAAGAGGCGTACACCGGGGACGATAAGTACACGTATGTTCTCCCGTCGTCGGTCACTGTCATTCTCGGCCTAATGTCGGTCTTGCACGCCCTAGGTTCAACGGAAAGCAAGGCTCTTTGTTCGGTCCTTATCCGAACCCGTACCGCCTTAAGATTGGGCAGAATGCTCCGAAGGGATTGCCTGTCGACGATCTGCCGCTGCCCTGGAAGGAAGGTTCGATGCCGGGGTCGACGGCGATCTTCATGTACGACAATCCTGTTTGATTGCTGTCGGAGTCACGGGCGCTGGTCGCCATGTGGAAATGGTTCTGTATGATTGCTGTATTTGTATGACGATCGTCCATGCTTCGAAGATACAATCGCCGTCAGCATAGCGATACATGTGCCTATCTGTGATTGAGAGCAAAATCAGATACGTCAATCGAGCGGTTTGCGTGTGATGGGACTGACCATGAGCTTAGACAGTATACTCCCTCTGTCGTTTCGCCTCCCGTTTCTGCTCCCTTCTTATTCGCTTATAGACGTCCTGCTCCGTCACCACCTTTAACGCTGCGTATTCTCTGCAAGCTACGCCACAATCAGCATTGAGTATCCCCTATTCGCAGCAATCATAGTCAAGACTTACTGTCATTGAACCGACGTTCTCTCTCCGCCCGCAAACTCTCCTTGAACTCGCGCTTGGCTTCCTTTCCCTTCTCTGCAAGCCGACTCCCGACATCCATCAACGCCAACGCTCTCGGAGGCTGAAACGCGCGTCCGCCGATTGTGGGAGGGTGTTTGGCGACGGGCACGGACACAGGGATCGGCGAGGGGGAACGGTGGATGACGTCTTGAAGACGGGTACGGTAGTCTCGTGTTCGATAGCGTTCGGACGGGCGGTGGACGATGACTTGGGCGACAGGGACGCGAGGTAGCTTCTTTGAAGTGTTTGGGGAACGATTGAACAGTGAGTGTTGCTGCTTGATGCGAGGCGTATGATGGGCAGGGATGTTGTACGTTTCGTGTAGATCCTGAATGCATGTACCATGAGCGGAAGGACTATACACGTAGCATAACTTTTGCAGAACTCACATCCCCACGATCATCTCTCCTTGAACGAGACCACCATCGGACACCTTGCTGCTTCTTCGGTAGTGATGCTGGTTCAACAACGACCTGATGATGCTGTTGCGGAGCATGCCATTCCGGCTTCGAGATGGAATGACCCATGTCGTGGGCGACAACGGATTACTGAAGACTGTCGGTGAGGTATCCGTCAGCTCAACCTCGAAACGAAGCTACGGGCAAGTCTAGGAAGAGGACACATAACGCACCATCTCGACCATGCCTTCACAGCGGATCCGGGGTGGACAATAGCAATCGTGCGAAGCTTTCCATCAGACCCTTTCGGAAGCCTTCCTTTGGGATAGAAGTCTTTCCGAGCGACTGAAGTCCTGAAGTCATCTTGGGCAGCTAGCTCTTTGCGCAAGTCGACGTCCTGTCGTCTTCGAGAACCCGCGAACGGGATAGCAGAGCGGACGGGAACGGTCGTTGATCCACTGGGTCGAATTACGCGAGCCGAAGAAGAGAATGAAACACTTGGATCTGGTCGTTGTGGATTTGCGCGAACCGGCTTACCGTTCTCTGAGCGATCGTTCGCGCCGCTCTTTCGTTGAAACGGCTCCTACTGGTTTACTTGTCAATTCACCAAAGCTGTCAAGGTGTTATGCTCAGTCGTGAAAGTAACATTCGCTCAGCATGTAGAAGCAGGAAAGATGACTGCGCAGAGTGTCATCTGAGAAGACAGCTCAGAAAGCAGCGACGGAAGGCACAGCCAGTTCCGTCGCACGCAACAGATGTGGTTTGAAAGTCTATTCCTATTCATACAAAGACATCCCCAAACATAATATAGTATCCTAAAGATATCAGACCTCTACACACACGAGGCCTCGGCCGGGGATTGAACAAAGGTTGCTGCGCGTAGGGTACAAGGGGTGGCGTCGCGGTGGTGATGAGGCTGCCGAGTGTATGCAGGGGAATGACAACGTCCAAGAAGCGAAGAGAGAGGAGCAAGAGAAGAGTGGTGGAGGCGTCCAGGCGACGACGGACCGAGGGATGCTGATAGGCGTTCCAGAAGTCGCACAGAACGACTCCTTTTGGGTGTGCGAGCTGATCACACTTAGATCAAGTTGGCGACGTCCATGGGCATCTCCTCGATCTGGGTGTGGTAGAACTTTTCGATTTCTCGCAACATCGGGACGTCTTCGGCGGTGACAAAGTTGATCGCGACACCCTTTCGGCCGAATCGACCACCTCGACCGATTCGGTGGACGTAGTTCTCCTTGCTCGACGGCAAGTCGTAGTTGATGACAAGCGAGACTTGCTGGACATCGATACCTCGGGCGAGCAAGTCGGTGGCGATCAAGACTCGGGACGAACCGGATCGGAACTCCTTCATGACGAGCTCTCGGGCGGCCTGGTCCATGTCACCGTGCATGGCGGAAACGGTGAACTCCCTGGAGTGGAGCTTCTCGGTCAACCAGTCGACCTTTCGTCGGGTCGAGCAGAAGATGACGGCCTGGGTGATGGTGACGGTCTCGTACAAGTCACACAGGGTGTCGAGCTTCCAGTCCTCCTTCTCGACGGCGATGTCTGCGCAAGCTGGTCAGCGAAGCCTTCCCGACACGAACACGCCGCTACTCACAGAACTGTCGGATACCTTCCAAGGTCAACTCCTCCTTCTTGACCAAGATTCGGATGGGGTCACGCATGAACTTCTTGGTGACTTCCAAAACATCGGGGGGCATGGTGGCGGACAACAGGACGACCTGGGTCTCGGCCGGCAAGAGCTGGAAGATGTCGTACATGGCCTGGGCGAAACCCTTGCTCAACATCTCGTCGGCTTCGTCGAGGGCAAAGACCTTCATGCTGTCGGTCTTCAAGAAGTTTCGGTTGATCATGTCGAAGACTCGACCGGGGGTACCGACGATGACCTGGGGACCGGCGGCGAGCTTCGCGATGTCCTCCTTGATGGAAGTACCACCGACACAGGCGTGGCAGTCGACGTTCATGTAGTCACCGAGGGCGATGACGACCTTCTGGATCTGCTGGGCCAATTCTCGGGTGGGGGCCAAGATCAACGCCTGGGGTTCCTTCTTGGAGGTGTCGATTCGCTGCAAGATGGAGATGGTGAAGGTGGCGGTCTTACCGGTACCGGATTGGGCCTGGGCGATGCAGTCTCGGCCGGTGATGATGGGCATGATGGCTCGCTCCTGGATGGCGGAGGGTCGTTCGAAACCGTAGGCGTAGATACCTCGGAGAAGTTCGGGCTTCAACTCCATGTTGTCGAAGCTGCGAAAGATGGTTAGCTCGAGACTTTTGCGGGAGCTGCAATGTACTCACTTGTCAACGACGGTGTCCCAGTTGGATTCAATGAGACCGGCATCGATGTGCAAGTCAGTTCCCTCGTTGCCAGAGGCGACGGGAGCTTCGGGGTTGGTGCTAAGGAGATGGTCAAAATTAGCATGTATATCCAAAGACGACGCTCTTGCGAAACTCTGCAGACTGATTATACGTCGATCCAAGGATGGCATGCGTCGAGGAGGTGGAACACCCTGAGACGAGCCTCAGTGGCGACACGTCCGTTCTTCCATTTCGCAACATTCCCCTTCGCCGCCAGCCCATCCCTGCGCACAAGCACACGTGGCAGTTCCAGACCCAAGACCCTTGCCCTCCTATCCCGCGTCCCGACCACCTTGCACGAACGAAACAGGTACTCACTCAGCCATATTGAAAGTTTTTAGGTGTGTTTTGAAAGTTTCCTGGTGATCGATATTCCTGGGGAATCGATCCTGGAAACCTCGAGCGTAGGTGTAGAGTGTGGTGGTGAGAGCGTTAAATAGACACAAGTGTCGATGTGACAAGTGGAACCAAGGGTGGCAAAGGCAACGACTTAGAGATTCATAAGGTGACTGAGGATTACTGACTCGTCGGCTGGCGGCAACAAAGGACGAAGGGACGAAAGGAAAATTCAGGCGCGACTAAGCGCACTGTTGTCAGGTGGAGGCTAGGAAAAGCGCGTGGCAAAAAAGGGAGATCAGACGGCCATGTCCATTTAGGCGTCCCATCGCTTTATCGCATTGCTCGCATCGCCATCTGTAATCCTATCACATCAGCATTACCCTTTACACCAGAGCACTCGTCCCTAGAATAAGGTTCTCGTGTCATTTGCGAAGGAAGATCAGAGTATGCCGCCCTCTTCGTCTCATCGTCGTTTCGTGGGGGTCTTCCCAGCCGCGCAGCTGAGAATATGCAGCTCATCAGAGGTCCCACCGGCATAGCCCGAGACAAAGAGGACGTCGAGCTATCAAATGACAAAATGCTGAGGCTGTGCAGCTGGCTGTGCTACCATATGTATCACGTATTTCGGCCGAAATCTTGCGAAATATCGGAAAGGAGGAGTGCTGCCAGCTGTACAGCCGAGGCCTACGCGCGACATTACCTCTGGACTCTGTTGGCTGAATGGCTCACTCTATACCAGAAATATACGATTCTTGCGCGTGGGGTCCACCTTGAGCGCAAGTCACGCTACACCCCCGACAAGGTAGTCCCGGCACCCCAAGTGATACAACGCCACTTGCATGTCCAATTTGGGTATGGATGCGCTGGACCCTTGTGCTCGCGTCTGACCGACTTGCAAGCAGATTACATTTCGTCACACTGTTCTCGTGGTCGACTTTTGGTATGTATCCGTTTCGGCTGAGTATCAGCCCCTGATCACACCAGAGAGTCTTCAAAGGAACATAGGTGTAGTGATGATGCTTGCCGCTTGACTTGGCTGCGGGCACAGCTTCAACATCCCAGTACCCGATGTACAAAAGTCATGGCACATGGGTACCCTGTGTCCATTTGCTTTCTCCCCACTGCACAGTCCATTGTAATTTCTCCAGGTCTACAATGAGCACCCGCCAGAGCAAGTATTCCCTCTCGGGCATCCTTCCCACCATTGATGAGACATCAGTGCGGCAACCCAGAACCCATGCATCGAAATATGGGATGACATCCAATACCTCGCAGCGAAGCCGGATTACACGACAAAACTCTGGGTCGATGAGAACGGGCGCGCTGGTCCCACGGGAAATCGATAAGGCTCAGCTGAAGTACAAGGGTAAGAAACTTTTCCTTAGGACGGAAGCTTGCTTTGGCCGTCCGATTGATGGTTCTTGTTTACTCTGTTACGATGTCGACCTCGGGCAACAGATCACAAGTACCGGGAGATGTACTGGTCGAGCGTGCACGCTCAGATCCGGTACCCACAAATGGAAAACGACGAGGCTGTGGACTACGATGCAAAAATCGCTCTCATGGAACTTGGATAATTCCTATTCGAAAGGCCGGAAACGTCCTTCAACCTAGCGGATCAGCTGGTTATCATCAATCTTGCCCTACATGTGTTCAATACCCTCGGTCATCAGACTTTCCGCCTCAAGCTGTATTCCGAGGCTAGCATTCAATACTACGATGCCTTTCAGATATATGCGAGAGGAGATGTGGTGGCGGCAGAACTGAACAAAGGTACTTTATTTCCGGAGGAAGAGGATGCCCGAATACTTGTCGATTGGTATATCGTGAAGAGGGCAGCTGACAGCTCAATCAAGAAACTAGCCTTACCTTGCGCGTTGAACATTTGGCGGTTAATTTAGCACTTTATCAAGGGGTTAAGCCGACAGGTGACTAATAAGGGGGAAGATGTAAGGCCTAGATGAAGCCCGAATATGGGTCAGAGTTCGGTTGTAGCCTCAGAACGGAAGGGAGCTTCAGGCTCTAGATCACAGTACCGGATGATAACTGCGTTCGGCTAGTGGTTAGGCGCCATACCGACTTATACCAAGTACTGTGACAAAGTGGTAAGGCTGTTGTAGGATACCTACCGCTTGGCAGAAAATCATACATTCGCGCACAAAGCATAAATAGAGGTTCAGCCTCATCCAAGCGCGACTCCGTACGGGAGGCGAAAGCGGAGGCAAAGTACATAGCAGAATGGGAAGTCGGGCGGCTAGGTTCACTGCAGCACGCGTCAGACTTCAAACACCTCACAGATTATACATGTTGACTTGAAAGGGGATTGCGTGGTGTGTGCTACTTGGCTGATACATACTCTAACCATAAATGCACCTTTTTGTATTTTTAGTTGAGAACGAACGGAGTTTCTTTTCATAGACAGTCCAACTATCTCGGCAAGGTAAAAAGCGCGAGAAGAGCGGATCAACGACTACTGAGCTCGTTGTTTTACTGCTAAGGACGCATCGCGACGATCAAGTCGGCTATGCCGTTTGTCACGCAGACAAGAGTTGATTATAGCATAGCCTTGGTCAGGTTCGATTTATTGCAGATGGGAGTAGACTATCGGTAACTGCGCTTGCTTAGCACCTCTTGCATCCTTTCTCTCACATATAACTGCTTTACAAACCTAAAAAGTGGCTTGGGGGAGGAAAATTCATCACTCCTTTACAAGGGGCCTGACCATGAGAGATGTAGCCCTGTCCAGAGCCAAGAACAATGTTTCGCGGCGCTGGCACATGTTCTCAATTACTTCGATGCATCAGGCTTTTGATGGAACCCTCTTCATAACACATATGGAGAAAAAGAATACAGCGGAGAAAGGTCTGGTGTTGGCATTGAAATGTAACTTGTCTAGTAGGGCTCATCGTTCAAACCGAGATGCACGATTGACAGATGAACCGTTGCGCGAAGATATGATTATGGTATCGACTATAAATTCAGGCCCTGGGGTAGGCTGTTCCTTGTATTATGCTATTAAGATGCAAGTATGGTGGACGATATCCATTGGGAATCATTCCTGGAAACCTGGAACTTGGGGGACACGTGTAGTGGTGGTGTGGATGTTATATATACACAAGTGTCAATGCTGCGAACGGAAATAAAAGGGTGACAATGGCAACGAAAAGTTGATAAGGTGCCCGGATATTCCAAACTCTTCACCTAGCGGCAACAAAGAATCAAGGAAGAAAGGAAAGTGCAGGCACGACTAAGCGCACAGTTGTGAGATGAAGGCGAAGGGAAAACGCGCGGCAAAGAAGGGAGATCAAGCAGTCATGTCCACTTGAAACGCGTCTCAGGCTTCAGACGCTTCACAATAAACGAGGCTTGGAACCTTCAGCAGTGTCGCGGTCTCGGCGGTCGCAGCAAGGCGCACATCATGACGTCAGCGAATGCGCAGCCCCCTGAGCACGTCATACTTCTACAAAGGTTGCTTAAGGGTGATCAAGTGCGCCATGCCGTTCACTCCATCGGCAAGAGGAATTAGCATAGCTTTGAAGAGATTTATTCGTGCGAGTGGTCGGTTATCAAGAGAAGCGCTCGTTCATCGCATTTGACATCCTGTCCCTCACCTATAATCGCGGATCATTCGCTAAAGATGTCCTGGAGGGCAACAACTTCTTTTATTAGCACACCCAGTGCATCTGCCGTGGAAGCGACGCCCTTCCCGATCATCTCGGAGGATGTTATTGACGAGGGGGACTTCCGGAAAGCCGAAACGACCTCTCCAGGTGTGCTTCAGGGAACTCTGGCCCAAGCCTCAAGCTTAAATTCAGCCGTACGCAATGAAGCACATTCCCTGGAAAAAGAGGTAAACGCGAAAAGTAAGGAGAATCATTGTACTGCGGCTTTTGCTGGACTGACCAGAACGTCTTGGATTGATCAGGCTTATCAGAGACCGACAGTTTGTACATCACGGACGTTAGACCCGGAATTCGTCGCCAAATGCACAAGTGGCCGTCCCGGTCCGAGCCCCCGCACGTAGTAGATTTTCACCAGCCTTCGTCGAAGCTGACCTCTTCTTCCAAGCTTACAAAAGCCATTCTATCGCTTGATTACTGGATGACTGAAGAACGAGCGCTGAAAAAGACTACGGAGAAGAGGTTTAGACTGACCCAGAAGAAGGCGAGAGCGAGTACACGGCGGAGGAGGCATTCGAAGTCGGTTAACAATTTGCAAATGACATGCGGGACCGGATTGACGCCGACAAGGACGTGATGCAGGACTGGACCTTTACCGTGGACCGATGGAAGGCATACACAAAGACAATGCCCGTTGGAAGCGAAAACTCTGGTTGTTAAAGCCTATCCCCTATCTGATCGCCACTTGGGTCCTCTATAGGTCCCTTGACTATAATCAGATCACAACT